>CM032229.1:67277500-68477500 GCA_019009955.1 Riptortus pedestris
CCCCCACCACCGCCCACCACCCACCCACCCCACCCCCAACCCCCCCCCCACCCCCCCCCCCCCCCACCCCCCCCACCCCTCACCCCCCCCCCCCCACACCCGCCACCCCCAACCCCCCCAACCCCCCCCCCCCCCCATCAGCCCCCCCCCACCCCCACCCCCCCCGCCCCCCGCACGGCCCCCCTCACCACCCCCCCCCCCCCCCACCCCCACCCCTGCGTGACGGATTATAATGTAAAAAAAAATGAGGACGCACGTGGGAAATCTGCTTAGTTAACGCAGCCCCTGCGTGACGGATTATAATGTAAAAAAAAATCAAATTTGAACAATGAATAATCTCCCGGTAGGGCAATAAAATGAAAATTTATCATGACCCGAAGTCTTACCGTATGACGGCAAAGCGCATTTCCCTAAAAATAAAATTGTAAATACTTTTAGCCAACTAATAATTATTGTTCAGGGATATCGCATTTGTTATCTGGTTCTAAATGCACTGCGACATAAAAAGTTTGTTCTTTGTTTAATTATATTTTTCCATGCTAAACTTACCACAGCTATGGAGAGAATTGCTGCTGCAACTAAGACCTGCCTACAACCCATTTCTCGCTTGAACCGAACACTGAGTCTGTATCTGAATACGTCTCTTCTTATAGTGTCAGAATAACTACTGTACATTCCTAATTACATTCCATCTAAGTAGGGACATGTGAGACAAATTAAAATACATTATGGACTATTTCCTAGTAGTAATAAACGTGGTATGCAATTAGCACACTAGGCTAGTTATTAAAAAATGACACTCCACTGCAGATAGATTAATCTAAAGTAGCAATTTTTTATACTTCCTGTGTTTATTACTCTCTACAGCAAGAGAGTCAAATCTGTCCATCCTTACTTATTCTTTAGCTTAAGATTATATATTTATATATTTTATGATTCCCAAAATTTCTTTTTATTTCTTCTCCCTTTTATTTCTTTTATATAATTAAATAATATCAACCGACAAGGATTACTCACATTTGGTAAATTAAAGAACATTTACATTTTAAATTATGTGACCATTATCTAAAATAGAGACTCAGATTAGCCACGGGCGTTAATTTATGTTAGCCGGTGATTTTTAGTAAACCTGGAGTTTTGAGGCTTGATTTCGTTTTAGGCAAAGGAATTTATTTAGTGTCGAACTCATTAAATAAAATACCTAGTTGTACTCTGGTTAGAAAATGGTGGAAACCTAAAGATAACTACCAATTAGACGTAAAAAAAAACTCTAGCGGCCACAAAGAATATTATTACAATTAAAATTTACTATAAATACTGTCATATTCATTTATGTCTTGAACATTAACCGAGACATTTACATTTTTCAGTTTTCAGCCTTCAGCAAACCCCCACTTCTATTCATGTTACATAAACAATACTCTGTTATATAATAAACCACATTATTCGAGGCTTAAATACCAAATATTGTTTTCGGAGACCAAAAGAGACTTTTGTTATACGAGATACATGCAAATATGTTCTGGTCACCCCCCCCCCCGTTTTATGTTCTTGGACTACTAAAATTTGATTGATTGAGACATAATTTTTTCTGATTCATTATAAATTACAGTACTAGATGTCGTAAATAGTTTTCAATAAAATTAATATATTATATTCTGCTATATTTCAGTAATGGTTTTTCTTTCCGGTGAGAGGTTATCAGACCTGTTTGTTTACATTTCATACGCTTCCCGTCGTGAGGGGAAGGATTTATTTTTGCCGCTTGTATTTATTCACTTAATATTCACGGTTGTGTTATGATACCAATATGTAGATCTATCTATTGTTAAACTTCACGAGGGAAATTTGCTTAGTTTCCGCAGCCCCTGTATGACGGACTTTTTTTTTGTCTTTAACTTTTAGTTAGCCCCTGCTCTTACTCAGGCGATATTCACATAAAGCAGCTCTACTTTTGAACATAAGATGCCCAGCTTAAATTTCAATTCGTGTTTGCATAGGTTTCTTATTAGGTAGAAATATAGGATAGAATGTTATCAATATCGAGAATATGGTAGACATCAATCTTGTCATTCCAGCATATCTGCTTAATACGGTGCATCTAAGGACGGCTTTTTATATGAGCACACTTATTGCAAAAAATGAAGAAAATAAAAGCATCTCTATCTGTGTTTATTTGTATTCGCTCTACACGTTTCACATCGTTTAGATCCTCTTGAGAAGCAAAACTCCTATATTGTACAAAATTCACAGTGGCATTGGACACGCTTCTGTTTCGGAAATCAAGTACTTACTATCAAAGGTGACAGACACTGTTAGCTGTTTTTTCGACTTTAACATGAAGAATCTTCGTTATCCAAGAAAAGATTTTGAAGCTAATTTACTTAAATTTAAGTTAATATTATTTATTATTAAGAAAATTATATAATATAATATAAGAAAATACATTCTTATATCTATTTTTTTTGTTCACAACATTTTCTATAATATAACTAGCTCAGATACCCGGCTTCGCTCGGGAATTCATTTGAGGCTGAATGTTGATGGTATTTTTTTGGCAAGGCTTTATTTTGCACAATATTTTGACATTTACCCGTCCCAGTGTTTAGGGTTAATACCCGTCGTTTATGTGGATTTGTTAATAATAAAATTAATTTTTTATGTAAGACTTCACTGTCCTCCATATTGTCATATTTCCCGCTTCCTGTGCATTATGCATAGATTTGAATTATTAAGGAGAAAATATTGACATACATTTGAATTAATTTTTCCAGGTGAGGTACCTGGTAGTTCATATTGAAAAGAATTCTTGAGCAAATTTCTCTAAATAACAAAATAAACAACTTTTGTTATGTGCATATTTGCCGAAACTACAATAGGAAACGAAATATCACTATTATTAATTTCAGGCCTCCCTTATAACCCCCACTCCTGCCTGTCCCTAGAAATAGTATGGCTTTTTATAAGGAAGGCGTTAGTGCTAATACACATACTGAGTGTTTTATTTAGTTCGGTTGAGTCTTTTGTGCCAAATAAAATATTTCACTTCCGCTATAATTTTTAGCGTATATCTCGTTTATAATTCGGTATACGACAAAAGTGTATATAACAAAAGTTACTCTAAATAGCAAAATAAACAACTTTTGTTATGTTCATATTTGCCGATAAACCAATAGGAAACGAAATATCGCTATTTTTAATTTCTGGCTTCCTTAAAACCCCCACTCCTGCCCGTCCCTAGAAATGTTGGTATGGCTTCTTATAATGAAAGCGTTAGTGCTAATACACATACCGAGTTTTATTTATTGCGGTTGGGTCTTTTGTCCCAAATAATATTGTTGGCTCCCGCTATAGTCATAAGCGTATAACTCATTTAAAATTTGGAATACGATGAAAGTGTTTATGACAAAAGTTACTCTAAATAACAAAATAAACAACTTTTGTTATGTGCATATTTGCGAAAAAACCAATAGAAAACGAAATATCACGACTTTTAATTTCAGGCTTCCCTTATAACCCCCACTCCTGTTCGTCTCAGAGAAAATTAATATAGCCTATCTCTCAAGTTGGACCAGACTGCTCCCGGTGTGCCAATTTAATTTAAAATCGGTTAAATAGTTTAGGAGTCCATCGCGGACAAACATCGTGACAGGAGATTTATATATATTAAGATAATAATAATTATTATTTTATACCACTTTATTTCAGAATGGCAAAGTAAGGAACTTCATGGTTGTTACTACAGTCGCCTTTATGATTCGGAGGTAGACTTGGCTTATTCTGTCGCGTGGCTGACGTCTGGAAAGCTGTTTTCAGAAACAGAAGGTTTCATTATAGCTATCCAAGACCAAGTGATTGCCACCAGATCATACAGACGTCATATCCTCAAAGACAGTAGTGTCTCAGACAAATGTAGATTATGCAACAAAGCTTATGAGTCCATTCAACATATTAGCGGAGGATGTGAAATACTTGCTGGATCCGAGTACTTACAAAGGCACAATAACGTGGCAAAAGTATACAATCAAGCTCTAGCCGAGAAATTCGGCATAGTAGGCAGTAAGGTCGCTTATTATCGCTATAATCCTCAAAAATTATTGGAAAAAGATAATATAAAGATGTATTGAGACGAAGCGATGATAAGTGACCATACTGTGCACCATAACAAACCGGATATTCTCATTATTGACAAGATCAATAAGACTGCTGATATTATTGACATTGCAGTGCCTAATGATGAGAATATTCGAAAATCCAATGCCGAAAAGTTAAGAAAATATCAAGAATTGGCTATCGAGTTCAAAGAGGTATACAAACTGAAATCTGCCATAGTTACGCCTATTATAGTAAGTTCAAATGGACTAGTGCCAAAAACAACGATAGCAGGCACCAAGAACTTGAATCTGCCAACAGCAATTATAAAAGAAGCACATCAAGGGGTACTTCTTGATACTGCTAGAATCGTGCGAAAATTTTTAAATTCCCCATAATATTGTTGCGAAAATTAAATAGATGAATAATCCTTCAGAGAGAGAGAGTCGCGTATTTGGAGAGTGTGACGTAGATCAAAGCTGCCGATAGAAAGTTCTAGCCTCTATGGACTCGTCGCCTAGCCCAGCCTCGAATGAACGAGACAATTCCCCTTTGATGTATGCCGACCGGCTATATAAGGGGGGGGGGCCTGCCGGGAGCGAGGCAGTTTTATGCTCAGCGATCTTGATGGTCACTTCAGTGCTACAGTGCGACTTAGTACAGTGCGGTAAAGTGTTTTTATAAGAAGAACAGTGTTGTGCCGTGACTGTAAGTAACAGTTTAGTGCCGTGTTTAAGACAGTGCAGTGCCGCGAAGTAAAGGACAGTGCAGTGCCGCGAAGTAGAAGACAGTGCAGTGCCGCGAAGCAAAGGACAGTGCAGTGCCGTCTTTCTGTGAATTTCAGTGAATTATTGGACTGTGACTCATTGAAGAACAGTAACGCTATCAGTGTATACTGTGAGTAGTAATTAAGAATAATCACCAAGTTTATTGTGCATTGTGAAGTAAATTTTGCAGTGATAAAAACTGTGAAACTTGCGAGTATTTAATTTTGCAATCCAAAAGAACTCTTATTAAAAACGTTTATTACTGGTTTTGGTAATAAAAACGTAACAACTGGTGTCAGAAGTGGGATTGCAAAATTAAAATCAACAAAAATGAAGTTTGAAGAACTAAAAGTGGAACAGCTGAAGAAGGAGCTGGCTAAACTGGATCTGCCGACAACAGGAAATAAGGCTGAACTACAAAGGCGGTTGACAGATGAATTCCAAAGACGAGGAATTGATGTAAGTACACATGAGTTTGACGATAAAGAAGACATTGCTGTATGTAATCCTATCTCAAGTAGCAATTTAGACTTAAATGCAATTTTAGCCGCTATGATGGAAAATAACCAGAAACTTTTGGAAGCTTCCAGAGCTAATTGTGACAGGCTAGAAGAAAAATTCCAGGAAGCATCTAGAGCTAATTACGAGAAATTAGAAGAAGCTTCTAAAAGTAACAGCGAGAAAATCTTAGCGGAAGTCAGACAAGAATTCCAGGAAGCTTCTCGAAGTAACAGTGAGAAAATATTAGCGGAAGTCAGACAAGAATTCCAGGAAGCTTCTAGAGCTAATTGTGAGAGACTCGAAGAAAAATTTCAGGAAGCTTCTAGGGTTAATTGCGAGAAACTTGAGGAACTTCAGGAAGCCTCCAGAACGACAAACCTCAAACTCCACGAAATATCAGAGGTATTGGGCAAACGAGTGGAAGCCATTGAGCAGAGAGTAAGTGGGTTTGATGAAAAATTGAATAATGTTGAAGAGAAAGTGTCCAACCTAGGAAAGAAGGTAGACGATGAAATACGTGAGCTTCAATTCCAAATGGATAATCTACATGTTCGAGAGGGTCCGGTGAGGCTCATTTCAGAAAATTCCAGCAAATTAAGACCCCAACTTTTGACGGTAATGTACCATTTAACGTTTTTAAATTCCAATTTGAGACGGTGGCCAGTAGAAATGGATGGAATAATGAAGAGAAAGCGGTAGAATTGATTTTGGCACTGAAGGGAACCGCTGCAGAAGTCCTGGAGAGTTTACCGGCCGCTTGCAGAAATAATTATGAGGACATCATGGTGACCTTACAGCGCAAGTTTGGCGGTGAGCATAAGCGAGAACTGTACAGGATGGAGTTACGGGGCAGAGTGCAAAAACCGAATGAGACGCTCCAAGATTTTGCCATGGAAATCGAACGTCTGGTCCAACTGACTTACCCAGGTGAAAATCATCCGTTTCTAGATCAGTTCAAGATTGAAGCATTTGTGAATGGTATTCGAGATCCAGATGTTAATTTTGCGGTATGCGCCATGCAGAAATCATCTTTTGCTGAAACCATCTCATATACGCTAGCCCAGGAGACCGCTAAAGTAATTTCAAAACCACAAGTCTTCAAGGTGCGACGTCTTGAGGCTGATATTCAAAATGACGCCCAAATGTCAAGGAGTGACATAGAAGAATTAGTCAAGCGAATAATGGAGGAGCAAAGGAACAGATCACGCTCAAAGTGCTTCAACTGTGGCAAGGCCGGCCATTTTCAGCGAAACTGTAAAGCACCAAAGAAAGGGTTGAGATCTTTTACACCATGGAGGGACCACTATCGGGCGAACAACGTCCATATCTCAAGGAGTGAAATAGAAGACGTGGTCAAGCAAGTACTGGAGGAGCAGATGAATAGATCGCGCGCTAAATGCTTCAACTGCGGCGAGGTCGGCCACATTCAGCGTAATTGTAAAGCGCCAAGGAAAAGGTCGAGATCTATTTCGCCATGGAGGGACAACAAACAGGCGACTGACGTCGAAATCTCAAGAGCCAATGTTAAAGTAGAACGAGCTCGCACTGAGGGGCAAGAACTAGCTCCTAAAACCGATGGCTCCACCATCTCCATTTCCATCATACGACAGAAGAACAGCAACCTTACTGCTCGTGGACTGATCAACGGGAGGAAGCAGGTCCTCACCATGGACACGGGAGCGACACACTCCATCATTCGGCCCGATTTGGTAAAAGGGGCAGTGGAACCGTTGGAGAACGTACGACTGCGAACTGCTACAGGGGAGTCAGCCACAGTCTACGGAAGAGCCAAGATGAGAGTGACTATCTCCAACATCAACACTGAACATGTCTTTGTTGTCGCTGACATAATGGATGAAGTGATCATCGGTGTAGACTTCATGATAGCCCACGGTATTGACCTGCACATGGGTAAGCAAGTTATGATCTGGCGAAACACCGAAATACCTTTGGATGTCGGACATGAGAGCAAGACCACAAAGAAGCTACGTACCGACGGACGCCAGAAATTGTCACGTCGAGCAGAAGCCTCTTCTATTGTTCATAGGAAAGGGAGAAAACACGATGACGACCCAGTCCTCTCAAGGCGGCCATGCAACGTAGAGTACAAGGATTGTACAAAAGCCGAGGAAGAGGAGTGCGTCATTGATGTACGAATTAGCCGTGTTAACTCAGGGGGAGCCAGGTCGACGGCGCAGAAGAGTGGCACTATTCTGGCTAAGGAGGACAATGGAAGGTCGACCCGTCATGAAATATTGGACCGCATTAAAGTGACCAGTAACCAGATGGGTGGCGTGTGTGGTCGAGCAGTGAGTACGGAGGAATTTACGGAAGGACAAATGGGTCTACTATTCAACCCACAACACAAGAAAGGACTTTCGCCTAGCCAAGTATGGCAACGGCGATATTGAGCCTATTCGGGACGAAAAGGCTTAAGTGGGCGGCAGTGTTGCGAAAATTAAATAGATGAATAATCCTTCAGAGAGAGAGAGAGTCGCGTATTTGGAGAGTGTGACGTAGATCAAAGCTGCCGATAGAAAGTTCTAGCCTCTATGGACTCGTCGCCTAGCCCAGCCTCGAATGAACGAGACAATTCCCCTTTGATGTATGCCGACTGGCTATATAAGGGGAGGCCTGCCGGGAGCGAGGCAGTTTTATGCTCAGCGATCTTGATGGTCACTTCAGTGCTACAGTGCGACTTAGTACAGTGCGGTAAAGTGTTTTTATAAGAAGAACAGTGTTGTGCCGTGACTGTAAGTAACAGTTTAGTGCCGTGTTTAAGACAGTGCAGTGCCGCGAAGTAAAGAACAGTGCAGTGCCGCGAAGTAGAAGACAGTGCAGTGCCGCGAAGCAAAGGACAGTGCAGTGCCGTCTTTCTGTGAATTTCAGTGAATTATTGGACTGTGACTCATTGAAGAACAGTAACGCTATCAGTGTATACTGTGAGTAGTAATTAAGAATAATCACCAAGTTTATTGTGCATTGTGAAGTAAATTTTGCAGTGTTAAAAACTGTGAAACTTGCGAGTATTTAATTTTGCAATCCAAAAGAACTCTTATTAAAAACGTTTATTACTGGTTTTGGTAATAAAAACGTAACAATATGTCACACTCACAAACTCCATATCGGTTGGATTTTCCCCCGAAATGGATTTTACTCCAGTTTTCACTGAGTATAAACCTCCCCCATAATAATAATAATTTCCTAAAACCTTTAAATTTTAGCTTTATATTTTATGATTGATCTGAAATAGTAGTTGTATTATTATTACCTTTATCCCCATTTTTGCATGTTGTTTAACAGTTTCTTAAAAAATTACGTCTATTCTCATATATAACTTCTGATGGAAACTATTAATTTTATACAAATTATATTTTGTATCTTTTATATGTAATCTATCATTGTTACATATAAACTATTTTTAATTTTTTGATGTACGTTGCATAGCTGTTCCATGGTAGGTAGAAAAGCTTGAATTTCTTACTTATTTTTTTTTTTTGCTTACAAATCAAATCAAGCTAGATCCAATATATAACTGTCAAATTTTCTGCTTATCTAAGCAACTCAGTCATCTTATCGTACATAGAGCTCGGGGAGATGTATGTGCTGACACTAATTTCGTCTCGAACAATGTTTACATCTTTTTATCATTTGAAGATTTCGGTTTCCCATCTCTCCTGTAAAATTGTCACAATTGGATCTACCTTGTTTTGTTTCCATAGCCTCAGATGTCGTGTAAGTCTTATTTCTTTTCATTTGCTGGCTCACTATGCGATATAAATTTCAAATTATTTCTTATTGACTCTCAATGATGTGATACAAGTACAATCTTAAACTTTGGAACAAACAATTAAAACGTGAGTCATCGCCTTCAATTTCTAGAGGAAAAGGATATGAAACAAATGTTTAGGGCACATATAAAAACTAAGCTTTAAAAAGAAGATTTATTCTAAAATACACAGATTTACCAGATTATTGCAATGCAAAATACTTGTGTAAATGCAAACAAAATCCAACAACTGGTGATAATTAAAAATTCTGTCACCTTACAGAAAGTTCTATTTGAAACATTCCAGAATCCCATGCCTGTCACTCAGAGTTTTTGCACTAAATAAATAAAATATGTAACATCAATTACCAATATGCTATTGTGTGTGATTACTGATTTTCTAGCCTTCCAAAAATTTGATCTTTTTGCTCATATTTCATATGATATTTCATCAACTGATTCTACTGTGTTCGAATACCAGTTACATCAAATCCTCGTCGTTGATTAATAACACCTCTTTTCGAGTCAAAACATTGAAGCCAACCAAAGGGTATCCTCTTTCTTGTGCTTTTTAGCCAATTTAAATCGAAATGGTCATATTGTTAGGTAGGTATGACATACTATCAGCTGGTACATTGCGGTGCCAACTTATATGAGAAGAAACAATACGTAACCCTTAGATGGTTCTTCCAGGTTACGAAAAAGGGAAAAACATTAAAATCCAGAAACAATTTTTGAGAAGTCAACAACAACAAAGTACCAGCTCAGAGAATGTGCTTTATGGATTTAAAGTGACAAAAGCAAATATTTTTCATAAGTTCTTATAGTTTCTGGATTTTAATGTTTCTACACTGGAATCACAAGCTTCATGCACATTCATAGCATCAGGCTGCATTTTTTGTGATTCCTTTAAATTGGTGAAAAAATAGCTAAGAGTTACTAACTGTTAATTCACTTATAGCTTACGCCGCTATATAACAACTGATGTGCTTTACTGAACCATTTTCATTTTAAGTGGTATAAAAGAACACGAAAGAGGACTTCCTAAGCTTGACTAGCTTCTATTTTTTGAATCGAAAAGTGAAGTGATTAATAAAAGACAGAGGTTTGGTATAACCCAAATATAAGGAAATATAATTTCAATAATATTATTTTTTTACACACACCTGATCTCCAATAAAGTTATAACCAGAGCACTTAACTCCGTGGTTTCAAGTCTATTATTCGTTTGTGTGATCCGAATATTGTATAAAAAAAAACGTAATCTTTATATTAAATTCAGAGGGAAAATTCCAAGCCTTAATTTAAAATTATTTTAAAGTTAATACTGCTACAAACAATAAGCAATCTGAATTTAGAGCGGGCCGTCAATGAACCAGCCATAAGGCCTCAGTGGCATATTTTGCAGCTGTGCGATTTGGGCCACTAATTACATTTTTCAATTGCAATATGAGATTCATTTCTCTTATCAGACTTTCACCTCTGGTTCTTTTAATGATAGCTTCTACACAAAAGTGAAAGGACACTAACATTTGAGTTTCTTCAATTACTGAGTCGAGTAAACGAGCTAAACGTTGAAGCCAATGTTTACTTTGCCCGTGAGCATGGGTTGAATCTAATTCAACAATTTTTTCAGGAGAGTATGCAGTTATGAAGGGTTCTACTTGACACAATATTTCTTTCGAGTGGTCAATATTGTTGTTTTGCGAATAGAGGACTACAAATGCTAGCAATGAATAATACTTTATGATGGGATCTTCATGGTGCACCAAGGGCACCAACCACATTGGTGCGTTTGCCTTTACAAGGGCTTCATGATTTTCAGCTCCGCCACAAATTGAAAGGTTTGCTAGAGCCGCAGCACAATGCAGTAATATCTCTTTGTCACTTTTAGAACAAGAGTATATGATAGATTCAAGTCCACCAAGGCGAACAACCTCACTACAGGTCCCTTGGTCATGTTTCAATAAATGTTCAATTATACCTGCAACAGAGATAAGTATTGCAATAAAGTTTGTGAGTAAGCACATAGTTATAAACATACTACTTACTAAAACGGTTCAAAAATAATCGTTATAAGGATTTAAAATACTTTATTTGCAGAGTATACTTAAGTGTGGCTTTAGAATAGACTAAGAAAATTAATAGTAATATACTGAAGGTTTTACAATTACTTTTTTTTTAAAGAGTGACAAACATTTCTTGTAACAAACATTTCTTGTATCCGATTATATGAGAATTTCGTTTTATTTCACAATTTGTGACACATGAGCTACTATGAGCTGCGTAAACGAATTAAAAAATTCGATCAATATGTCAGAATCTCGGAGGTTTTAGGATGGTGACATTGGAACTCAGATGGTGGGTGACCCAGCAACCTGGGCAGCGGTGCCGGGTGGGTTATGATGGGTAGGAGAAAACGAAAGAAGAAAGGACGGGGATAGAAGAAGGTTAGATTAGAAAGAAAGAATAAAGAGGGCTGAAGCAACCAAAAATCTTAATCCTAGGAAAGAATTGTTTCAGGACTCAGATGACTAAGACGACAAACGAAATTAACCTACAGAAAAAAAAAAAACCTAACCTAAAAAACAAAACTATATTATCATTTATTTATTAACGCCCACTTTTTGTAACTTAGGCTAATCGGGACGGGTTATCTACAGGTTACCACCCTTTTCTAGCCAGGGTGGGATATTAGGACGTTATTTAATGAATTTCGTCACTAAATAATTTCCTTTGCCCAGGCGAGAATCGAACTCGCCACTGTAGGTTTACCATGTGAGATAAAGGTCAACGCTTTAACTCGCATGGCTAACCTGAGCCCCCAACAAAACTATAGACAACTTAAAAGTAAGACTGAAACCTGTTGAAAGTTGGTGGTGATTCGATTATTTACAGGGTCTATAAAAAGTGTGCGCGGGGTAATAACTTGTGTAGAGTCGACGAGAGGCTCGCCAATATCAACATCTCGCCAACTTACCGGTTGCCGGGGAGGCTGAACATGCCGGGGAGGCTGAACATGCCGGGGAGGCTGAACATGCCGGGGAGGCTGAACATGCCGGGGAGGCTGAACATGCCGGGGAGGCTGAACATGCCGGGGAGGCTGAACATGCCGGGGAGGCTGAACATGCCGGGGAGGCTGAACATGCCGGGGAGGCTGAACATGCCGGGGAGGCTGAACATGCCGGGGAGGCTGAACATGCCGGGGAGGCTGAACATGCCGGGGAGGCTGAACATGCCGGGGAGGCTGAACATGCCGGGGAGGCTGAACATTTTCGAAGATCGCGTCAACGTACAACCTCAATAACTGATTTAACTTATGTTCTGCTAAATACAACATGGTTCTATGTAGTAGTTGTCCACTATGTAAGACACATAAGTTAAAGCTCTGTATTGGTCATTTTCACCATCGGTGGTAGAGCAGAAATATTTCTAATTCATAATTGATTTGGATACCTAACTACTTTGCCTTCCAGGTATCTTATATCTCATCTGTTTAAATAGATAAATATCAGGTCATTCTAACAATAGGTGTACAAAAATTGAAAATGTTGTACCCCTTCCTGTTGTTTGTTAATCATGAACCAACTATCCCGGCTCATACCATGGGTTATATGAGAATTTGTGACGTGATAATGTGTTCTTTGAAACTTTACTGCCCTGAGAGGAGTCGAGGTTCATATATCAGCCCATATATTATTAAAAAAGGTTTTATTAAAAATAAATAAAATTTACTAAAAAAAATTCAGAATCTCAAATATGCAAAAAAGACAATTAAGATTTGATTTTGCTATAAAATATAACTAACAAGTTACCTTGAGAGATGTAGTCTAAGATTAGATTAAGAGTACGTTATCTTAGAAAAAGTTATTGCGTCATTTGTATTCACGAACAGAAATATACCCGAATCATTAAACAACTTTCTCTTGCAAAATATATAAATACATTTTCCAGTAAATTTATAAATTATTTGTAGTCCATTGTCCTCGAGTTTATATGAAAATGATCCCCAGTAAAAATACACATACTTGATGAATTTATGTTTTATATAATTCAAATTTTAATTAAAGTAATAAGTGAATATTGAACAAATATTGAACAATTTTAATTGTGATTCTGTTGTACTACCAGAGAAGTTGGAAATAAGGATTGCGAAATTCATGATTATAAACAATGTTTATAACAGAATATTTTATTTTAAACTAATTCAAAGATCAAATACTCATATAGCTTGAGTTTCCTTGGAATAGTTGACTCACAAATATAAAAATCCTTTGAAATCTTTGGAGCCTTGAAGTGAATGATCAACTGAGCGATGAACAGATATGAAATTAATTTTTTTTTGGATTTTAGACCTCGCTGGGGCAATTTAATGTAGATATTGTGCTTCTATTGGTAATCTGATAGATGGAAATGGAACATCTGGCAGCGGGTCAAAGTTCCTCTTTGGAATGAACAAGCTTTCAATTACACAAAATAGACGTAGCTTGCTGAATGAGGACAGGGTAAACGGTTAAGAAAAGGTACCCCTGGTTTGAATTGCAGATGAATCCACAAGTTTTATTTATTAGACATACACGGGCGCTTTCAGGGGGCTGCAGCCTCCCTGGAAAGTCGATGTCGTACGTATTGGGGGCCTAATCGTATTATAGATAATTTAATTACGATTGATAAAAAAAATATAATTAATATTTCTGATCTAAAAGTACAGTGGATAAGGATAATGATGTAGTAGTTCTATGGTACATTTAATCTTACCTGTTCCAATTCTCCAGAGTTCAGTGTTTTTAGATTTTTTTATAAATGAGCATGCCGTTCTTACTACTACGTCCAAACCATTTTGAGAGACAAAATCTATATTTTCAGGATTTAAACAGTTTTGTAGAAGTAACGCAGAAGCTTCCTGTAGTCTAGGGTGGTCCAAGCTCTGAATGAGAAATTCAAGAACTCCACTAGTTCGTAAAATATAGCATGCCAGTGAACCAAGCAAGTGTCCATTAGATGGGACCTGTAGTCAAACACAATTATAAACATGAATTAGTTTTATCTTCTATCTAAAAAAAAAAAAGTGGTTATCTCTGGGTTGTGTATAATTGTGTTGAATTGGATTTTATTATTTTATGGGCTTTAGTTGCTTTATATGTTTTCGGTCATTTGTGAATATCCTGGACGTTTAGAAATTGGTTCTAGTAGAGTATTTATCTGTTGGTGTCGTTTATTATCTAATGTATTTCGTCAACGACTTGTTGTGTGTAACTGTTTTTGAGTGATATGATGTATTTTCTTTTCAACTCTATCATAGTTGCCTATGAGAAAGACAATGTTTTTATTCGGAGCAATAATCGTAGAAAGGCAGATATTTTATGTTAGAATGATATGAAATGCCAAATCGTAGTATCTGTGCCTATGTGAATTACATTCTCCAGGACCAGTCTCTTTAGTAATAGTGAGTGTTTCGTTTTCTGTATTTTGGTGAGAAGTTGTAATACGTTGTCTTCAACATTGTCTGTTTTATTTATCACCTATACTGATTACTACTGTATTATGTTGTGTTCGTCCATGAGTTGTGGGATTACTTTTTTGTTTTTTTTTCTCCTCGTAGTAAGCCTATTGTAAAGGCGGGAAGCGTTTTAAAGGCAATAATAAAAGAGCATTAGACTGAAATAAAAGTATTAAAGAGATAATTTCCTCACAAGAAAGCATTAGACTGAAATATTTACTATCTTATGGAAAGATGAGGGTGACTAATACAAGTCACTATTTGAGTTCTCCAAAGAATCAAGTATATATTGAATAAGCAACATATAATAATCGTTATAGTAGGGAGCTAATTTTATACAACTTAAATCCTAAAGAATGCTGATTTAGAAACTAACCTTATGTCTAATTGAACCAAACATTAACATTTATTTATGTAGAGGTTGAAAAAGAAACAAAGGAAATTTAGCTTTATAAAATACTTTAGCGGCAAGCCAATAATATATATACCATATAATGATCGATCGGCCCTATATTATAAGTACTCATTTAATAGTTTGCGTAGATAATGCTAGCATTATAATAAGACGTAGGTACCTGCGGGAAACATATACTTTCCTTGAAGTGGAGTCTTCTTCCGGTGTTATTTGGTGTTCCAATGAGATTCTGTCTTCTAGCTTGTGAAAACTGGTTGCGGTGATCCGTATATGACACTAGCGTTGCGGGAGATGCAAGATAGACTATTACACTGTAGCGGTAGACCCAATACAGAAGAGTGGACAAACCTCCACTCTGGAGCGGAATAGATCCCAACTGTGTAACGGGTGAATCCCAACTGAACTGATGTAATGGCCGCTCAGATCAAGCGGGCTCTGTCCTGTAGGCTAGCGTGGCAGTTTCCTCTCCTGGCCACTGCCTTGGGGATCTCCATATGTGTGGCGGGTTTGTGAACTAAGCGAGCGCGGGAAATTCAATTCAAAAGACGACTGAACATCCCCCCCCCCACCCATGGCGCGATGAGCGGCATTATTGAGTAGGAAGAGGACATAGCTTGACAAGAGGACGTGCGTACAGAGGCAACTCGAGACACCCCATCTGGACCCGGGTGCAAAGCGGTGGGACATTTTCGGCCTTGATGAGGACAAGAGATCCAGTGGTGATGTCAGGAGCGAGGTCCAGCCAGCGAGAGCGTTGCTGCAGAGTGTGGAGGTACTTTTGCTGCCAATGTTTCCAAAAGGATTGGTGAAGACGATCACCAGTCGCCATCGTGAGACTCTGTTGAGCGGGATATCCATTTGGTCCTTTGCAGGAAGAGCGTTGAGTGGGCGGTGGATTAGAAAATGTCCAGGGGTGAGTACGTTCAAATCATTGGGGTCAGCAGAGAGCGGGCAGAGGGGGCGACTATTGAGGACGGCCTCAATGGTGACCAGTAAGGTACTAAACTCTTCAAGGGAGAGAACCTGTTGACCCATTACGTTGCGAAGGTGTCTTTTTGTTGACTTTACGGCAGCTTCCCAAAGCCCGCCGAAATGAGGAGCACTTGGCGCAATAAAATACCAATCTATACTGCGGTCGGCGGAGAACTTTATGAGAGAATTGCGGGTCTGGTCATGGCGGAGAAACGTGGCTAGGTCGGAGAGCGTGCGGCTGGCGCCCACGAAGTTGGTCCCATTGTCGCTGTAGACATCTGCGGGGAGGCCTCGTCGACCACAGAAGCGGGCGAAGGCTGCCAGAATAGCGTCTATGGAAAGCTCCGACGCAACCTCCAAAGGCTGTCCCTTTGTAGTAAAACATACGAAGGCGCATATGTACGCCTTAGTGAGGCGAGCGCCGCGGATGCGTGCCGTTGACAATGAATATGGTCCTGCATAATCAACACCGACCTTAAGGAAGGCAGATGAAGGAGTGACCCTGTCTGCAGGAAGAGGCCCCATAAGCGGAATAAGAGGTTGAGGAGAGACTGAAAAACATCGGTTACATTTGGCAAGATGGCGGCGGACAACATTTCTTCCATCGATGATCCAGAAGCGCTGGCGGATGGCGTGGAGGATGGCCTGGGCTCCAGCGTGAAGATTGGCGATGTGAGCCTGGTCAATCACTAAGCGGGTGAACGGGTCATCCCGCGGCAATAAAGCGGGGTGCTTGGCGGAATAAGGGAGCGCTGACTGGCTCAAGTGACCCCCGATGCGGAGAATACCTTTGGGATCAAGGAAGAGTTGAAGCGTCCTTTTCAGATTGGTCTTCCGATTGGGATCAGCAGCAGCTTGGTAGTCTTTCTTTAAAGCGGTGCGTTGAACTTCTTTAGTGAGGGCATCCATGGAGAGGTTAAGTTCTTCCGTAACAAGAGGGCCACTACGGCGTGAAGCGGGATAACGCGCATTGTTGGCGAACCGTAAGATCCACGCGGTGTTTCTTTGAAGCTTTGACAATGACGAGTAACGACTTTCCAAACCTAACGTAGTAACGGTAACGCCGACAATCACCTTTGAGGACCATACCGCCAGAGCGGGTGATCAAGAAGGTCTAATGGATAAAGACCTCGAGATGCGCAGTCAGCGGGGTTATCCTTTCCATCCACATGGTGCCATCTTGACGGCGGAATCCTTGAATTTCAGATACCCTGTTGGCCAAAAAGGTCTTCCAGCGTTGTGGCTCTCCGCGAATCCAAGCCAGTGCAACGGCTGAGTCAGAGTAGGGAATAAGGTCCTCGAAAGGCTGTGAAAAATTTTTGAAATTTGTCCACAAGCAGGGCACAGAGGTGAGCGGCACACAACTCCAGACGAGGAAGCTTCTTTAGTGGGGCTACTCGTGACTTAGCCATAACCATTGATGAGAAAATCTCCTCAGAGGAAGAAATGGAGTGGAGGTAGACTACAGCGGCGTATCCAAGCTCTGAAGCGTCACAAAAGGCAATGAGGCGGTGCGACGTGTGAGAGACGTCAAAGTCGGGAAAGTAGCGAGGGAGGAAGATGCGGGCAACATTTTCCAGTATATCCTGAAAAGCCTCCCAGTCTTGGCTGATGTCGGTAGGTGCGGCGTCGTCCCAATCAGCGTGGCATAGCCACAGGCGTTGAATGAATCTTTTCGCCAAGAAGGTCATGGGAGCTAACCATCCAGGAGTGTCATAAATGCGGGCAACGTTAGACAAAATAACCCTTTTAGGAACGGGAACCTTTGCGTGTGCCACTCGATATGAAAAGCGGTCAGAGGTGGCGGACCAAGTTAGTCCAAGGATCTTGACTGTAGGATCCTCTGAAGAGTCAAAATCGAAAGAGTGCGGGACAACTTTGCAATGATCAGCGGGCAATCCGGCTAGCAATTCTGGGTGATTGCTAGCCCACTTTCTCAGTTCAAAGCAGAGCCGAGTAAAGAGATCAGCTGATCGCGAAGAACTATTGCACTAGACAGCGTGGATGCTCCTGCGATAATGTCGTCGACATAAGTATCCCGCAGCAGTGTGGGAGCGGCGAGCGGAAACCTTTTACCCTCATCAGCTGCTAATTGATTGCAGGGTGCGGATGGCCAAGAAGGGCGAAGATGCCACTCCATAGGTGACTGTGTGGAGGCGGTACGACTTGGCAGGTTCTTCTGGCGACAAGCGCCACACAATCCTTTGGAGATCTTGGTGCTGCGATGGGACCAGAATCTGTCGATACATTTGGAGGATATCTGCTGTGAAGACGAAGCGATGAGACCGAGCCCTTTTGAGAACCTCCACAATGTCCGTTTGAAGCTTGGGGCCAGTGAGGGAGATATCATTTAAGGACTTCCCATTCGAGGATTTCGCAGAGGCGTTGAAAACAATGCGAATTTTAGAAGGATGGGCCTCCGGGCGGTGAACTGGGTGATGCGGCAAGTATTATGTTCTATCCACTGAGCTTGGATCAGGAGCGGGAGACATGTGCCCCAAATCGAGGTATTCGCGCACGAAGGCGCCGTAGGCTACTTGAAGGAGGGGGTCTCGGGCCAAGCTGGATTCCAAACGGCGAAATTGCTGCAATGCGCGGTAGTAAGAATCTCCCAGTTCTTTCTTTTCCTTTAAAGGGAGCGGAGTGACTTAGCGGCCTGACGGTTGGCGAGAAACAGTGTGGGTGAACATTTCCTCACATAGAAGCTCCTCTTTTGAATATTTGGGTGCGGCGGAAGTGACAGGTTCTAATTCCCAAAACCTCTGTAGATCTTTATTCAGTTGCACATTTGAGACAGCCGAGAACGTTTTCACAAAAGATTGAGAGGCAGCTTCGATAGATTCGGTGAGTCAGGTATGCATTGTACTGTAACTTGAGCGGGCATGTCTTCTGACTTGCAAGGCGGATTTTCCCTTTGAGGATTACTCTCAGTGCGGCGACGACGTCTGTGCTTCTGGCGGATGGTCTTGTCCGCGTTATCCTGGACTTCTGGGGCCCAGCTTATGAGGCACGGAGGAGTTGGGTGACAACACTGCTCTAGAAGACACCAACCCAAACTGGTCTTGAAAGCAAGAGGGCCACCTTTAGAGGGATGAATGATAGAGGGCTGCAGGATATGTGCAACTAAATCGACTCGAAACAGCATGTCAATGGGAGCCGGGCGGTCAAACTTTGGATCAGCAAAGGAGAGGCCAAGCAGATACTTCCAGGGCCCAATGTCAAGCGGTTCAGCAGGAATAGCGGAGCAGATGGACTCAATAACGAAGAACTGTGCGGTAATCATTTTATCTGGCGGCACTGGAACGGGAACAGCAATGTAGCCAGGGCAGCTAACTCCCACAGGGTCACCCAATCCGTGAACATTCACTTGGGACGGAATGATGGCCGAGCCTAAGCGGGAAGCGGCGCTTTGAGTGATGAAACTGACTTGGCTACAGGAATCAACAAGGGCTCTGAACACATCTGCGGAGCGGGAAGAACCTTTGAGAGTGATCTGTGCTGTGGGAAGAATAGAAAGCGGCAATGCTCCGATGAACCAGACAACGAGACAGAAGGAAGAGACTGGAGTATATCGGGCCTAGATTTGGGAGGAAAACATTTCTCATTTGAAGCGGGAATACCTTGTAAGCGTTGATGAAGCGGAGAATCCCCGGTAATCCGGTAACCCTCAGTAAGACTAGATGATGCGGGAAATACCTTTTGAGGCAGTAAGGGTTTGCTAGAGAGCGGTCTGATTATCCGGGTTGCGGGAGTCATTGAGGAAACAAGTCCGGGGAGTGATGATGGCGGGAAAGCTCAGGATCTTTAGTGCGGCGGGGCTTATGCGACTTCCTCTCCGCATAATAGACTGATGGTTGCTGAGAATCGTTTGAAGACTGGGATGATCGAGAACTGCGGGAAGCCTTTGATGGTGTTTCTCGATCATGCCTGGGAGGTGGGGAGTGCCTTGCCGGTGGAGAAGGTGACCTCTTCTGAGTGGCGGTACGATGCCTTTGCCTTGAATAGGGGTGCGGGAACGACGGGGAAGGTTCTGGACTAGGAGTTGAAAGAGGGGAAGCGGAACTGCCTGAATAGCGGGTAACCTTTAGATTAACGTCCTCATGGATAAGGGTGTGATAAGAGCGGTGGCATATCCGGCAACGGCTTGAAGATTTGCAGTCTCGAACTCCGTGAATCCCCAAGCAGTTATAGCATAACTGCAACTTTTTAATAGCGCTGTAGCTCAAGGCAGCAGACAGCCCCTGGAATTCTGGACGTTGATAAATGCTATGAGCTTGGCGGCAATAAAGACATTTGGTAACGCCTTCAAAAAGCGGTTGCCGCGGAGCGGTGGAGAACTTGGTGCGTTCGACGCGGTAGGCCGGAAGCGAGGAGGAGATGTATCCTTACGAGGAGCGGGAACAGCTTTACGATTTCTCTCAGGTGTAGATACTTTAGCCGTGTCATTCAACATGTTTATATAACTCACCAGGTCGGAGAGAGAGGGAAAATCTTAAGGGTGAAGAAAACTGAATACCTTTTGAGATTGGGCATCTAAGCCCTTGAATGCAATAAAGAAAGTGATAAAGATCGGGATCATTTAAATTTTCTAGCTGCTGGGCTTGTTCCGAAAACACTTTAAGAAAACTTTTCAATTGTGAGGGGGAGGCATGTGAAATTGGTTGAAAGTCCAGCATTTCTTTGAGAATTGATGAAGCCAAAGCGGCGCGGTTATCATATCTTTTCAAAAGAGTGGTCCAAGCGAGCTGGTACTTGATATCGAGGTTCTCAAAATGTGCTATGCAGGATAAAGCCTCTGAAGATAAACAGCCTTTTAAATAGGTTAGCTTTAACCCTTCTGAAATATCTGGATTGTCATGTATTAAAGGTATGAATGTGGCCTTAAATTCCGCTAAAATGCGGAAGAGGGACATGAGGTAGGTGATAAGCATTTAAATTTACGCGGGCATTTGAAGTGCGGGGGGGAGGGGATGAGGCAGCTGTCTCGCCTATGGCGGCTACAAGTAACGCATATGAGCTCTTGATATTCACAATTTTGGTGGTTAAATCACTGGGAAGCGTATTTCCCTTTTCTATGTATTCCTTTATTAAACCCTGATGAAAGTTATCAACTTGCTTTATAATTGTTTCTAATTGGGCTGATAATGAGGCAGCAAGTTGTTTATCTTTTACCTCTATAGCGGTCTTACATTGATCTCTAAGTAAACTAAATTGATCTAACAATGAGCATAGATATACTTTATTTATTGAACCTTTTGGGTTATCTTTTACTTTTGATAATTATAATAATATAATGATCGATCGGCCCTATATTATAAGTACTCATTTAATAGTTTGCGTAGATAATGCTAGCATTATAATAAGACGTAGGTACCTGCGGGAAACATATACTTTCCTTGAAGTGGTCTTCTTCCGGTGTTATTTGGTGTTCCAATGATATTCTGCCTTCTAGCTTGTGAAAACTGGTTGCGGTGATCCGTATATGACACTAGCGTTGCGGGAGATGCAAGATAGACACTGTAGCAGTAGAACCAGTACAGAAGAGTGGACAAGCCTCCACTCTGGAGCGGAATAGATCCCAACTGTGTAACGGGTGAATCCCAACTGAACTGATGTAATGGCCGCTCAGATCAAGCGGGTTCTGTCCTGTAGGCTAGCGTGGCAGTTTCCTCACCTGGTCACTGCCTTGGGATCTCCATATGTGTGGCGGGTTTGTGAACTAAGCGAGCGCGGGAAATTCAATTCAAAAGACGACTGAACCTTTGATGAGTTATTTATTTGAGTACATGTTCCATTGACACACGTACGGTCAGATTTATATAAAGTGGGTGTTACAATATTTACAATTGTGATGAATTGTAATCATAAAATAAAATATAATAAATAAAGAAATTAAAAATTGTGAAATAAACGAAATAATTACAAAATAAAATTGATAAATGAAATAGAAAAACAAATTAAAGAATGTTAAACTCAACCGGCGTTATGGTATGGCTCTTCTTTAATTTTCGAGTCTATGCAAGAGAAAAGATCTTTAATTATAATTCTCATTCCTCATAATGAACACTAAATTCTAATGTATTTTTACTACATCTCTACCTATACTTTAGATAAACTTTATGAGATCATTATTTTATGTATTAAATAATATATGGGGTGATTCCGGCCAATTACCTCCTTTTAAAATTATGTTCATTACTAAATTTGACCTATTTTGATTAAACGTTGAGCAGTCCTAGAGGTATACGAAGAATGGTTTGTGTTGCCTATATATGGCAAGTACATATGTCATTGACCTGAATTTAAGTCTTTTTAATTAATGGGCTATTTGTCTTTGTTCCGTAAGAAGTTGTGTGCTTAATTGTGTTGTAGTTGTTAATTATTTTTGGTATGTATTGGTGTATGTTGTAAGACATGTTACAGTGTAAGTTAAGATTTGTTATTTCCCCATTCTAGATCAGTCCGTCAGGTTGAGTGAATATGTGGGTAGTTATTGAGGAAATCATTCTTATTTCATGATTTTTTAAATATTTATTTATTAACGTCCACTTTTTGCAACTTAGGCTAATCGGGAGAAATGAAATCTATTATACAAAAATCAAAACATTATTTTAAATTAGTGCTATTACCGTATATAAATATGGTTCATATTTTTAATGTGCCTACGAACTTCATGTACTTAAACTAAATCATTAAACAAATTTATACAAAATTAATAATAAAAGATTATTACACTCACCTCCCAAGCATTATAGACTATCTCGGTTATTCTATTTATAGTAGATAGCAGTTCTTGAGGATTCTCTTCTCCATTCAGTGCCTCTATTTCAGATAATAATCTTTCCTTGTATAAATTCTTTGCACTCTCTATTTCCTCAGGTGTTGACTGCTGTCGTGTATATTTATCGATACTCGTCATAGGGAAGTGTTCAACAGACGAAATACCATCTGCACCAAGTTTCATAGAAATATTACTTTTTACTGTTTGAACCTAAAATTTTGAATTTGGGTTGAGAATCTCACTATGCAACAATAGATTATATTCTCTTAATTTATACACTTTTCTATATTGAACCCACCGTAATTCTGCAGTCATACGGTGCAACTAATACCATAACTTTTATACGTTAAGAATTCGAAGATTAATCAATGTCTCTAATTTAAAGGTGCCTGAAGATGTGGGTAACATTTGGGTAACACAACGTGAAGGTTGTATAATGAAAAACGTTTTTCAGGAGAAAATGGCGTATTATAAAAAAATAGATGACAAGCTTAATTTATTATAAAAACCTGAGAAGTCTTGAATGACGATGATGTGGTCATCTCCTTGAACATCTTCGAAAGTTCTTCATCCTGCAACAACTCGTTCATGCTGCAAGACTTTACACTTCGTTTTTCTACTGTCACAATGTTCTGTGAATAAATTACAAATTTCCAGTTAAAGGAAGAAAATCAACATACCTTTCTTATAACGAAGGGTCCTTTGAACTGTTTCAAAAATAACTTTGTATTTATGGCTCATACATTTTTTATGACTCCAAATAAAGTTACAATTGTTGTATTTACCTTTTCACTTGACTGTACTTTCTTTTGAACTGTCATAGTCACTGTATTGTCATTTTTGGTTTGACTGCGTACTTCCTGAGTTATACATTGTTCTTTTGTTTCGAAATGGCCCTGCAAAACACAGCATGTTATTACATATTTTGAATTTACTTTAGAAAATTAGACCATCATTCTCAATACCTAATTAGCACAAGAATTACATTCCATAATTTATTTATTTGGTTTATGCCCTCATGGAAGGTGATTGGCAAGATATCTGTTTAGGGGTAGTTAGAATAATAGAATAATCCCTTCATGTAAACCTTGATGTACTTTATTTATATAGTATGGAAAATATCTGAGTTTTTCTCATATCCGAACTTAACCTATTTGAATATTATAAAAGTTATCCCTTTTAAATCTTCGTAAGTATGCTGAAGACCTATTGTATTTTATTCTAAGTGTATTTGTAAATGTTTGTATGCTTTAGATATGTTAGTTAACTTCATAAAGAGGACCGACTACTCATTTAGACCCCTAGTTTAATTTAATTCTGTTCCCTCTGTGTAGTTTTATTTAAATGCCCCTCAATCGCATTTGTTATCTGTAACCATTATCATAGGTTTATACACTTACGGGCCCGATACGGAGATGACGTTTACATTACTTTTATTGGATCAGAAGACTTAAATGGCTTACACACATATCCACATGAATAGCTCCCATCACGCAGGGATGCGTAAACTAAGCAGATTTCCCACTTGAAGTTTTACAATGGATAAATCTACATTCTTTTACACGTGTTACTATTATTATTCATTAGCATTCACTTTTTGCTACTAAGGCGATTTGGGACAGGTTATTATCATCTTTTTCTAGCCACGGTTTGACTAATGACTATATTTAATGAGTTCATCACTAAATAAATTCCTACTGCCCAGGCGGGAATCGAACTCGTTACTCAAAGTTGATTATGTGAGATTAAAGCCAACGCTTTGACTCACATAGCTAACATGAGCCCCTTAAATCAGCATGACAGTCATTTTAGATCCAAAGTAGTTGAGTCTCAACTAACAAACATTTTGGAACTTTTAGGTTCCAAAATTGTAGCTTTCAGACCTTCACAATGACTGCATCGTAAGTACTGACTTTGAATCAAAGCAGCATTCAAGAACGGCCTTTTCTTTCAACATCAAAATATTTCTTTTGTGTAATCAAGTATTTTTTTTTTAATGTGTTTAACATAGATCTAATTTAGTATTAATCTTCATCACTGACATTCAAATAATTACCACATAATGGAAACTATTCACATTTGGGACTCGGAATGAAATATAGTAACCCACTCTGTTATTGTTGCGATGGAATACCTCCCTAGACACCATGTGAACGCTGGAAGCTGAGTTGCACGTAAGAATTGTTGGCTTCAACAGTTCACTTGGTGCACAGTCCCTGGCTTTATCATTTCACGAGGCATCTCCTGTTTTATACTAAGCTGACATTCCTAGTCATTTTAATACAACTATACCGACATTTTGTGCTTGACGATAAGCCACTAACGACGACCGCTACCGATAGATTTGTCAATAGGATGTGTATACACTTCTTAGGCCATGAAAGCATTATGGTAATTACCCTCTTAGGGGAGGGATCCATAAAAAAAATCACCTTCCTATTAAATATGTCGGGAATCAGTTTTTAAACCTCATCCACTAGAATATAAATGCATAAACTTAATGAGTTCTTTAATAAATATTTTTTTTCTGTAATCGTTGAATAATGGTAACATTACTAAACTGAAATGAGTGAAGAAAGTGAAACATTTTGCAATAGAGTGAAAAAAGTAATCACTTTCTTCACAAGTGAATTGCCTTCTTAATTAGTAATAAGTATAAATTAAAAAATAATTTGAAGTTGGAAATTAAAATGCTTTTAAATGTTTCTTAACATTGTAAGAATTTATTTTAACAAAATAAATTGAAATGTGAATGAATTATTGGTGGAAATAATCAATATATTTTAAAATTTAAATATAATAATAATTACCTTCCTTGTTTATAACCTGCACTTCTTTATAACTGCACTACTTCACAATCATCACTAGTTGTTTCATAACTATGCTTATAACCTTTCACAACCATGCTTATAACCTTTCACAACCATGCTTATAACCTTTCACAACCATGCTTATAACCTTTCACAACCATGCTTATAACCAACCACCAACATACCATAATCTTCACAACATCCTAATTTTGTTCATATTCTGGTTAGATCTGATCATGTATTACACGATTACAGAAAAAAATTAATATTACACTCGTGACAAAAGTAGAATTTACAACTCTCGTGAAATTACCACACTCGCTTCGCTAGTGTGGGTAAACGTTTCACTCGAGTTGTAAAATGATCTACTTTCGTCACTTGTATAATAAATAACTATTCTATTGCCCGTACGGGATTCATACTCATGGCCGATATAATGGGTAAGTATTGAAATATGATTTTACTCTACAAGGAAGCTTTGTTATTATATTAAGAAAGTACCAAATACTGTGATCTATGCTGTGGTTGGCTGGCAGCGAGCCTTCTAGATTCTGTCAACTGACACGCAGGCGCCTGCTCTTACTAATTCTTGAAAGGTAATCAAGACTTCCCCTCCCTCCTCCGCATATAGTGAGGACCTTTTTTAATCAATTATAGGCAACACGCGCAACTCTTCCTTGGGTTCAACGATCAGTTGACCGCTTGCAAGCTGAAAATCTGACCACAAGCATGGCCTGATTGAATTGGATTGGTGCCTAAAGATTTCGAATATGCTGGGAATTACAGTTCTAGCTATTTTAGGGCCTATCTGATCGAAAGTATTGTGTAATTCTTAGTTCTTCGACTGACTTCTTATCACTCATTTCAAATACTCAGATAGAATTGATGATAACAGAAGTATCCCAAGAGCTAAGAGACATGAAATAAGTTCGTCACGCAGAAGCTGCATAAACTAAACAGATTTCCCACGACAAGTTTTACAATAGAGAAATCTGCATATTGGCAACACTTAACACTACCGTGAGTAAATATAAACGGTAATGAGAAATCTTTCAATTAATTTTAATAAGCTCCCAACGGAAACGGCTTCTAAATTGTCAACAAATAGCTCTGGTAATCACTAAGAGCTGAATAGACAGACAAATTCTTCACCGGAAAGAAAAAACAATTACTGATATATATCTGAATATAACATATTAACTTTATTGCAAACTATTTACTATATATAGTACTGCATTTTATAATAAATCAGAATAATTTATATTTTAGTAACTCAAATTTTACTAATCCAAGATCTAAAGAAGGAAGGGGGGGGTGTCAACAGAGCGTATTTGCATATATCTCACATAGTAAAAGCTTACACGAGCCTCTAAATCAATTTCACGAGAACCGAACAGTTACAGAAACAGTCGAATTAATTTTCGGCGGAATCTCACGAACAATACCGACAGTAGCCCATCTCATCTCGTCCGTTATCCCCACACACTGAATAAAAATGCAAATATTTCGATAAGTAGTCAAGATAGTGAATAAATGTATAAAACAATATTTATAGTAAATTTAAATTGCAATAAGATTGGTTCTATACAAGTTTTTGATCCGATGCATAATAATAATATTTTGGATTTTCAAAAATCCCCCCTCTAGTCCGATTTCAGCCATTAATGATCTGTCTTTTTACATAAAACGATTAAATATCGAGTTTCGTAACGATCAAACAAAAATTGCGACCGCTAGAGCGTTAACAGACAAATATATATATATATATATATATATATATATATATATATATATATATATATACAGTTTTAAACAGACCTCATTTTCGTCATCTCCTGGGTAGGATCGATGGACATTTGAGGAAAAATTTCGAAAATCGCATCATGAGTACAACCTCAATAGTTGATTTCTCTTAAGGGAAATCTGCTAAAATTATAGAACATCAATAATACAGAATTAAATTTGCAACAAAATTGCTTACATATTATGCAAGTAAATAAAACATCTTATTTATACTAATAGTAAATTTAATGTTCAGAAACAGTACATCACTACGACGTGAACATTATAATTTCATACTTTATATGACGTTTTAGCCTACCCAAACTACTAACGGTTATAAGCTGATATTACTTACCGTTAGATCGGCTTCCTTTAAAGACATTGGTGATAAGTTGTATGGTTATGAAATGAAACACCGGACTGAAATAAATTACTGATTATGTTCCTATAGATAACGTTATCACACTACTCAAAAGCCTAAGTACTTGGCGAATGAAGGATCCTTGTAACAGATTTGTCATAATATTAAAACATAAAAATAAGAAATGACACATTTTGTTTGGCGGGCTGCCTTTGTAACTTTATAAAATACGATTTTCTTTAATATAGTGGTGGTTTGTGTTTTTTCCCTGTTAGCAGATTTCCCAGAAATCAGTTATTGAGGTGAGGTTGTACTCATGACGCGAGTTTCGAAAAATTTCTTCAAATGTCCATGGATCCTACCCAGGAGATGACGAAAATGAGGTCCGTTCAAAATTATATATATATATATATATATATATATATATAATTTTGAACGGACCTCATTTTCGTCACAAATATATATATATATATTTGTCTGTTAACGCTCTAGCGGTCGAAATATTTGTTTGATCGTTACCAAACATGATATTTAAGCGTTTTATGCAAAAAGACAGATCAAGTTCGTTAATGGTCGAAATCGGACCAGTGGGAGGGGGGCTTAGAGGGGGTTTTTTCAAAAATTCGAAATATCTCCCTTAGTATAAGTCGGATCGAAAAAGTGTATAGAACCAATCTTATTGGAAATTAAAGTTACTATAAATATTGTTTTATACATTTATTCTGTATCTTGAATATTAACCGAGATATTTGCATTTTTATTGTGTGTGTGGTCGGCAGGAGTCGTCTATGTTCGGGACTTTCCGCCGAGAGCTAGGGCGGCCGTTTCCGTAACTGTTCGTCCCTCGTGAATAGGTTTAGAGATTCCTTACTACCACTGTTGTTATTAGGCAGATTTCTCTATTGTAAAACTTCACGTGGGAAATCTTAGTTTACGCAGCCCCTGCATGACGGACTTTTTGGATTTCCTAGAACGGTCTGAAACGTGAGAAAAATGGATTCCCGGTGAATTAAAATAGAAAATCAGACAAACCTTAGATTTATTAATATGAATTAGCTTTGCAAATTAAATCATACATCATATTTATTTTTAAAGGGAGATGTGACCGAGAATTTATATAAAATAATTTGCTAGTATCATTTTTCTTGGTCGACTCTGAGTTAATCACCTTATTATAGGTTCATATCTATAAATGTTTATTTCCTTTCTGACTCATGCTCAATCATAAATTTTAAATTCTTATGAAAACTGTTAAGTACACTTAGGAATATCTCTTACATTCTCTCTGTTAAAAACGCTGCACACATAAACCATCAATAACATCTTAATGCTTACCTCCAATACTCCCAAATCTTTTAAGAGGTTTTCAGACAAACCGCCACTCCAAACAGTTATCTTTATATTGTGGTAAATTCACGTGTAAAATTACAGAAGATAATAATTAAATTGCTTTAAACCCTTCATTAGGAGACAACTGCTTCTTATTTATCCCCTAGACGACGGTGATGAATGTAAATGACACATGTGTACATACTATCAGAAAGTATGAAGATATTATTTGTCATATTGACAAAGTACATTGTTTGGGTTACCCATTGTGGAAAATAACTTTGATAAATAAAGGGATATGTAAAATATATGTGATTAAAGAAAGAAGTGATTTTGATAATATTTTTAAAAGAAAAGGTTAAAAGTCCTTGACGAAAGAGCTGCGTAAACTAAGCAGATTTCCCACTTGGTGGTATAAGACACTTGTGATTCATCTCAACACATATTCTCTATTTATATGTAAAAAAACAATGAGTAGACGGGGGGGGGGTTACTGAAGGCAGAAAACAAGAAAGTACGAATAACTCGCTTAATAATAGGTACAAAAAATGCATAAAACGACAATTGTAGAACATCAATAGTTTAACAAGATTGGTCCAATAACATTTTACGATCATACTCATAATAACAGAGATATTTCGAATCCACATTTTAACCCTCACTATTTCAGGTCCGATTTCCGCAATAACAAATATGATATTCAGTGTTGAGTGAAACGGTTAAATATCGAGTAGGGTATAGATCACATAAACATTTTGAAAGGTCGAAAAATCTTAATTGATGACAATATCGCATAACGATATTGTCATCAATATCGTCAAGATCAAGATCTGTATCTCGCAAAGTAAAAGTTCAATGGAAACCGTATTAGGAATTTAAGCTCCAAATAAATCGGTCCAGTATATAAGTGCTTACATTTAATGACATGAGTAGGAAGAGGAGGGCGGGCGAGTTTACTGAAGTAAGAAATCTAAAAAATGCAAATTTCTAGGATAATCAAGATACTGAAAAAACATATATAACAACAATCATAGAACATTAAATTTGCAATAAGATTGGTCCTATAAACTTTTTCGATCCGTCATATCGTTTCCTCGGCGCGTTGCAGTTGTACAACACACTTTATTTGTTAACTGTAACCAATTCTTCAGCAGTCATGAACCTGAAGCTAAACTTCGAGACTTTGCATTTTCTAGCGGAGTAACAAAACATATAATTCTAATTAAATTTAGTGGTGAAAGTGTATTTTAATCCCCCCCCCCTTGGTGGCGCACGATGACGACGGCGGTCATTTTGTTTTTCTAACTTTATCTTTTTTAACACTTTAAAATTTCCAAAATACGCCATCGGTGGTTAACACCGGGGGTGGGGGTTTTGTTGTTCTAACTTTATCTTTTTTAACACTTTAAAATTCCCCAAATACGCCATCGGTGGTTAACACCGGGGGTGGGGGTTTTGTTGTTCTAACTTTATATTTTTTAACACTTTAAAATTTCCAAAATACGCCATCGGTGGTTCTAAGCGAGGGCGGGGATTATAACGAAACAAGATGGCGGCATAGGGGGGGGGCTAAACTGCACTTTAGCCAATTTAGTTTAATTGTCAATAATTTATCCTTGTATTCATTGATGTCTATAAATATCAAAGAACCGACAACTTTCAAAAGTGAAATCCCTATTTTTTTTGTAAAAGTAAATATTAATAAGGCATGTTTATTTGGCATGTTCTGGGACAGGGGTTTACTCGGAAGGATACACAAAAATACATTCAGACCTTGGAGATTTGTCCAATGGCCACTCTGAATGAACAGAAAGTATGGCGGCTACAACTGACTTCACTCACCATACCTTGTAAGCCATTTTTAGCAGATTTCCCTTAAGGGAAATCAGCTATTGAGGTTGTACTCATGACGGAATTTTCGACATTTTTCTTCAAATGTCCATCGATCCTACCTAGTAGATGACGAAAATGAGGTCCGTTCAAAACTGTATATATATATATATATATATATATATATATATATATATATATATATATATATATATATATATATATATATCTATCTACCTATCTATCTATATATTTGTCTGTTACCGCTCTAGCGGTCGCAATTTTTGTTTAATCCTTACCAAACTTCATATTTAAGCGTTTTATGTAAAAAGAAAGATCAAGTTCGTTAACGGCTGAAATCGGACCAGTGGGAGGGGGGGTTTAAAGGGGAGGATTTTCGAAAATTCAAAATATCTCCGTTACTATACGTCGGATCGAAAAATTATACAGAATCAATCTTATTACAAATTAAATTTACTATAAATATTGTTATATACATTTATTCTCTATCTTGAATATTAACCGAGATATTTGCATTTTTCAGTTTTCACCAAACCGCCACTTCTACTAATGTTACGTAAACAATACTCTGATACATAATAAATCACATTATTGGAAGTTTAAATACCAAAAATTGTATTCAAGAGACCTTTATTATACGAGATACATGCAAATATGCACTGGTGACCCCCCCCCCCCCATCTTAAAGTTTTGGACTACTAAAATTTTATTGATTGAGATAACAACTATTCTGACTTATTATTAATTAAAGTACTAGATATAGTAAATAGTTCTCAATAAAATTAATGTGTTATATTCTGATATATTTCAGTAATTGTTTTCTTTCCGGTGTGAGGCGGGACCCGTTTGTTTACATTTCTAACCTAACGCTTCCTGTCGGCAGGTTATTGAAATTGGATGAAACATTTCTTGTTTCCGTTTGTATTTATTCACGGTGTTGTGTTAGCAGTATGTATATTTATCTATTACTAAACTTCACGAGGGAAATCTGCTTAGTTTCCGCAGCCCCTGCGTGACGGACTTTTTTCAGATATACGTTGCTAGGGGAAGGTTGTTTGTAATGATGCAGTTGCTGTATCTCACCTCTTAGTTTTATTTTTCTCATGTTGAGTTGTTATAAGGACGAGAAACAGGTCTTAAACTAGAAATAATTTTAACCCATTTATTCCTAAATTTAAAAAAAAGTCCGTCACGCAGGGGCTGCGTAAACTAAGCAGATATCCCACACAAAGGTTTACAATAGACAAATATACATACTGGCAACACCACCGCAAATATTAAGTGAATAACTAAAAAGTCCGTCACGCAGGGGCTGCGTAAACTAAGCAGATTTCCCCTGTGAAGTTTTACAATAGAGAAATCTGCATACTGATAACACAATACGACCGTGATTAGATAATGAGTAATCTTTCAGTTAATTAAAATAAATTCCCAACTGAAACATATATATATATATATATATATATATATATATATATATATATATATATATATATATATATCTACTAGCTCAGATACCCGGCTTCGCCCGGGAATTCATTTGAGGCCGAATTGTGATGGTATTTTTTAGCAGGCTTTACATTGCACAATATTTTGACATTTACCCGTCCCAGTGTTTAGGATTGATACCCGTCGTTGCCGTGGATTTACTAATAATAGAATATTTGTTCGATAAGGCTTCACTGTCTTCGATATTTTTATATTTTCCGTCTCTTATACATGTAAATATGGTGAATTTCTATTTCAGGCCTCCCTTATAACCCCCCTCCCGTTTGAACCTAAAAATTTTAATATAACTTATAATCATGGAAGAATTAATGCTAATTGACATACCAAGTTTTGTTAAGTTCGGTTCAGCCGTTAGTGCCCAATAAAATTGTTGGCTCCCGCTAAAGTTTTAACGTATAACTCATTTTTACTTAGGTATACGACAAAAGTGTATATGACAAAAGTTTCTCTAAATAACAAAATAAACCAATTTTGTTATGTGCATATTTGCCAAAACCCCAATAGGAAACGAAATATCACTATTTTTAATTTCAGACCTCCCTTATAACCCCCACTCCTGCCCGTCCCTAGAAATGTTAGTATAGCTTATTATAAGGAAGGCGTTAGTACTAATTCACATACCGAGTTTGGTGTAGTTTGGTTGAGTCTTTTGTGCCTAATATATTGTTGACTCCCGCTATAGTTTTTAGCGTATAACTCATTTATACTTCCGTATACAGCAAAAGTGCATATGACAAAAGTTACTCTAAATTACAAAATAAACAACTTTTGTTATGGGCATATTTGCTGAAAAAGCAATAGGAAACGAAATATCGCTATTTTTAATTTCAGGCCTCCCTTATAACCCCCACTCCTGTATGTCTTAGAGAATACTAATATAGCCTAAAGTCTAAGTTGGGCTAGTAGTAATATACATACCAAGTTTCATAAAATTCGGTTCAGCCGTTTATGCGTGAAAAGGTAACAAACAAACAAACAAACAAACAAACAGACACCAAAGAAACAAAATGCAGTTATGGTGTCTATGACATGTGAAACGAAAAGTTATCGTGAAATTTCGCGAAAAAAATCAATGTACAGACAGAGGTTACAATTTTATATATATATAGATATATATATAAAATTGTAACCTCTGTCTGTACATTGATTTTTTCCCCGAAATTCCACGATAACTTTTCGTTTCACATGTCATAGACACCATAACTGCATTTTGTTTCTTTGGTGTCTGTTTGTTTGTTTGTTACCTTTTCACGCATAAACGGCTGAACCGAATTTTATGAAACTTGGTATTTATATTACTACTAACCCAACTTAGACTTTAGGCTATATTAAAATTCTCTGAGACAAACAGGAGTGGGGGTTATAAGGGAAGCCAGAAATTAAAAATAGCAATATTTCGTTTCCTATTAGTTTTCCGGCAAATATGAACATAACAAAAGTTGTTTATTTTGTTATTTAGAGTAACTTTTGCTATATGCACTTTGGCCGTATACGGAAGTATAAATGAGTTATACGCTAAAAACTATAGCGGAAGTTCACAATTTTACTTGGCACAAAAGACTCAACCGAACTAAACCAAACTCGGTATGTGAATTAGTATTAATGACTTCCTCATAATAAGCCATACTAACATTTCTAGGGACGGGCAGGAGTGGGGGTTATAAGGGAGGCCTGAAACTAAACATAGCGATATTTCGTTTCTTATTGCTTTTTCAGCAAATATGTACATGACAAAAGTTGTTTATTTTGTTATTTAGAGAAACTTGTGTTATATACACTTTTCTTTTATAACAAAGTATAAACGAGATATACGCTAAAAACTAAAGTAAGGGCAACTATTTTATTGGGCACTAACGGTAGAACCGAAGTTAACAACACTCGGTATGTAAATTAGCATTAATTCTTCCATGTTTATAGGCTATACTAAAAATTTTAGGTTCCAAGGGGAATGGGGGTTATGCGGGATGCCTGAAATAAAAATTCGCGATATTTCATCGTCTATTTGGTTTTTGGCAATTGTGCACATAACATAAGTTGTTTACTTTTTTAATTAGTGTAAATTTTGTTTTATAATTATTTTTTTTGTAAAATAAGGTATGAAGCAAGTAATTTGCTTAGAAATATTGATATGCTCAACAATACATTCCAATATGAACTACCCAGGTATCTCACCTGGATAAGTTAATTCAAATCCATGTTAGAATTTTATCCCTAATAATTCAAAACTATGTTATTTTTTAACGCCAGTAACAGTTTGCACCAAATAAGGTATACGGCCCCCACCCTTCTCTAAGTGTATTTAATACATTATTTAATTTAAACGTGAAAAATATTTGAAACAGTTTTAGAATTGTGAAGATAATGTAATATGATTTTTTAATATATTTGAATGTATTAGAGGATAGCTATCCAAAATGCATTGCAGGTTGGCAGCACTGAGACTATGTAAGTGTCGAGCTACTTCCTTTGTCCTATCAGTTCTGCCGCTTCCCTTCCGACCTCATATTGGTCTATGTTTACATGTTAATTGATGCTTATAGCAATGTATTATTATTCTCAGGAATGTGAATTTCTTTAATTATCATAAATAAATAATTTACTAGAATAAACGCTAGGGAGGTGCACTCAGGTATTTCTGGTATTAATTAACTCTGCTCCGTTAATGTATTATGATATACTTTACTGAAAACCAATATGAATACACAGTTTACAATCGAGACTTATGAAAGAGTGTTTTAATAGAGGCTATGGCGTACCTAAAACAGCTGTCACCGTTGGACATTGTACCGCATGAAGGGAAAGAAACTTATTCATACATGGTTTGGAAGATAGAATACATTCTAGGATTATGAATTATATGGTCCATCACTTTATAAAAAAAAAAACTACATACACAGAGGACGGGAAATATAAAAATATTGAGGACAATGAAGTCTTAAATAACAAATAATTTTATTATTAACAAATCCACAGTAACGACGGGAATAAATTCTAAACACTGGGACAGGGAAATAAAAAAAATATTGTGGAAAGTAAAGCCTTGCCAAAAATATGCCATCTTCATTCAGCCTCAAATGAATTCCCGGGCGAAGCCGGGTACCTTTGCTAGTATATATATATATATATATATATATATATATATATAAATATTTGTCTGTTAACGCTCTAGCGGTCGAAATATTTGTTTGATCGTTACCAAACATGATATTTAAGCGTTTTATGCAAAAAGACAGATCAAGTTCGTTAATGGTCGAAATCGGACCAGTGGGAGGGGGGCTTAGAGGGGGGTTTTTCAAAAATTCGAAATATCTCCCTTAGTATAAGTCGGATGGAAAAAGTGTATAGAACCAATCTTATTGGAAATTAAAGTTACTATAAATATTGTTTTATACATTTATTCTGTATCTTGAATAATTGTTTTTCTAACTTTATCTTTTTTAACACTTTAAAATTTCCAAAATACGCTATCGGTGGTTTACACCTGAAACGGCTTCTGAATTGTAAGAATAATTTATATTTTAATAACTCAAATTTTAGTAGTCCAAGAACTAAAGAAGGGAGGGGGGGATGAACAGAACGTATTTGCATACATCTCACAAAGTAAGGAAGGTAAGGTAAGGTTAGAAACGACAGGTTAGAAGAAGCTTCCGCCTGAGCCGAGAAATGACGAAGATGGCCGACGTAATCCGAAGTATACCCGACCACAGACTATACAAATGCAAATATCTCGTTTAATATTCAAGATAGAGAATAAATGTATATAACAATATTTATAGTAAATTTAATTTGCAGTAAGATTGTATGTATACAATTTTTCGATCCGATGCATAATAACGGAGATAGTTTGAATTTTCGAAAATCGCCCCCTCTAAACCCCCCCCGCCCCCCTCCCTCTGGTCCGATTTCAGCCATTAACGAACTTGATCTGTCTTTTTATATAAAACAATTAAATATGGAGTTTGGTATCGATCAAACGAAAATTGCGACCGCTAGAGCGTTAACAGGTATATATATATATATACACATATATACACAAGCTAAGATACCCGGCTTCTCTCGGGAATTCATTTGATTTTTAATGAAGATGGTATTTTTTTGGCAAGCCTTTACTTCCCACAATATTTTAACGTTCCCCGATGTATACCCGTCGTTGCTGTGGATTTGTTAATAATGAAGTTATTTGTTATGTGAGGCTTCACTTTTATATTTCCCGTCTCCTGTGCATGTAGTTTTTTTTATATATATAATTCATAATCAAAGAAAGTATTCTGTCCCCCAAACTATGTTTGAATAAAACTTCCATTCCCGTGATACAGACAGACAGTGACTGAAAAACAAACAGGCAATGAACTATCCCGAATTTTTATTTCAGGCTTCTCTATAAACCCCCACTCCCGTTTGAACCTAAAAAATTTAATTTAGCTAATAATCGTGGAAGAATTAATGCTAATTCACATGCCGAGTTTTGTTAAGTTCTGTTCAATCGTTAGTGTCAAATAAAATTGTCGGCTACCGTGTTAGTTTTCAGTATATATCTCGTATATACTTGGTGTTCGACAAAAGTAAATAACAAAATTTACTCTAAATAACAAAATAAACAACTTTTTTCATGTACATATTTGTCGAAAAACCAATAGAAAACGAAATATCACTATTTTTAATTTCAGGCCTCCCTTACAACCCCCCACTCTTGCTTGTCCCTAGAAATGATGGTACAGCTATCATAAAGGAGTATTATCATGAAAGAGTTAGTGCTAATTCACATACGGAGTTTTGTTAATTTCGGTTGAGTCTTTTGTACCAAATAAAATTGTTGATTCCCGTTATAGTTTTTAGCGTAAAACTCATTTATGTTAACATAGCTTATTTTCATGGAGGAGAGGATGCTAATTCACATACCAAGTTTTGTTTAATTCGGTTGTTTTTTGCGCCCAATAAAATTGTTGAGTTCCGCTATAGGTTTTTGTGTATATCTCCTTTATACTTCAGTATACGGAAAAAGAATATATGACAAAAGCTACTTTAAATAACACAATAAGCAACTTATGTTACGTGCATCCGTTGAAAAACCAATGGGACACGGAATATCGCATTTTTTCATTTCAGGCCTCCCTTATAACCCCACTCCCGTTTGAACCTATATATTTTAATATAGCTTATAATCATGGATGAATTTATGATAATTCACATACCAAGTTTTGTTAAATTCGGTTCAACCGTTAGTGCCCAATAAAATAGTTGGCTCCCGCTTTAGTTTTTGTTGTATATCTCGTTTATACTTTGTTGTAAACAAAAGTGATTATAACAAAAGTTACTCTAAATAACAGAATAAACAATTTTTGTCATGACCATATCTCCCGAGAAACCAATAGAAAACGAAATATTGCTATTTTTAATTTAAGGCCTCCCCTACAACCCCCACTCCTGCTCGTCTATCGAAATGTTAGTACGGATTATTAACATGGAAGAGTTAGTGCTAATACACATACAGAATTTTATTTAGTTTGGTTGAGTCTTTTGTGCTCATTTACACTTTGGTATACGACGAAAGTGTATATGACAAAAGTTACTCTAAATAACAAAATAAACAACTTTTGTTATGTACATATTTGCTAAAAAACCAATAGGAAACGAAATATCGCTATTTTTAATTTCAGGCCTCCCTTATAACCCCCACTCCTGTTCGTCTCAGAGAAAACTAATATAGCCTAAAGTCTAAGTTGGGTTAGTAGTAATATACATACCAAGTTTCATAAAATTCGGTTCAGCCGTTTATGCGTGAAAAGGTAACAAACAAACACACACCAAAGGAACAAAATGCAGTTATGGTGCCTATGACATGTGAATCGAAAAATTATAGTGAAATTTCTAGAAAAAAATCAATGTAAGACAGAGGTTACAATTTTATATATATATATATATATATATATATATATATATATATATATATATATATATATATATATAAGATAATTTTGAACGGATCTCATTTTTGTCATCTCCTGGATAGGATGATGGGCATTTGAGGAAATTTTTCAAGAATCGTGTCATGAGTACGATCCCATAATCACTTTACCACTTTATTTTCCAATGATATGGATGTCTAGAAAATGATGTTCACATACTGTCAAGGAAAATCAGAAAAGTTTATATACTGGTCATCACCTTTTACAGGTGCCTTGAACATGAGACTTAAAAGGTTATTTGGAGAGAGTCACCAATGAAATGTGTACTAACATGCGGAAACTGAAACTACTGCTCAAAATTAAAATCTTAAGAGATATGTTTTGCTTCAAGGTTGAACTCCAAAAAAAGAAACTAAAAATAATGTTCATATTAACTGTTTCTCATGCTTTCAAGACTGATGCTCTATTAAATGAGCTCCATGTTATTACTTGTCAACTAAATTGAACATTTTTTAATGCAGCCAAACCGTCAACTGAAAATTTAAGTTTAAATATAAGGGATGATTGAGTGTCTTAAAATAGCTAACTCCTACAAAAGTAAATTCATTTTAGCGAGTCATTCTTAAAATCATTACAAAAATAAAAGGTAAAATGGGCACTGTTATAGAGAAATAAATCCAACACCTTGCTTCATTTTTATTATTAGAATTTATAAATTATGATAAAGAATTGTTGTATAATTTGTACTAGAAACATGCATGTTAGGATGTAAATCACCATAGATTGTAGTTAATTATTCCTGCCTGAAATAGAAATATTAAAAAATAAGTTGTACTTCAACAATTACATAAAAGTTACAAGAAAAAAAGAATGAAATAATTTACCTCACGGGAGTGCTTGACCCCGCAATTAGCAACAGCTATCCCAAAGTCACATGGGTTCTCAAACTCAACTGTAACTAAACCATATCAAATATATTAATAGAAGATATTAAAATGGACCCAGAAGGAATATCTCAAAGAAAATACAGCCTTCTTACAATGTACTCTCTGAAATGATTAAAAACCTACATTAGTAAGAAAAAAACTATCAAAAATAGATGATAATCTTATCATTGTCTTGATGATGATAATTCCTATTATTTACGACATTAGAAATTGTATCTATCAAACATTTTTATTGTTGGTTTTTGAGAAGTAATGATTGACACTAGTTTCATCAGAAAGAGGTGGGCATGGTCTTGTGCTAACATACTGGACATTAATATTAGAATGACCAAATTTGTATGCTCTGATATTGTCTTGTGAAAGCGCTTAGTTTTTATACATCTGAGTTTTCAGGCATTGACATCCACAACAACAAACAATTACAACAAACAGTAATTACTTGAAAATAAGTCTAACAAATTATAATTTTCATACTTACGTTCCTCTGCACATTTCTTAGTGACATCGTTTGCTTTTTGTACATCATCAGGATTTTTAAATCTCAATGCATTCAATGCAAAGCTTTTCTCTGGATCAAATTTATTATCACTGGATACCTAAAAACACATTTAATATTTACTAATGTTTCTACTAAACACATCTGCCAAAAAATGATCATTAGCTTACCAATCCAAACTCCTTCAGGGTGCAAGTCACAAAGCACTATAAGACATACAAGCATTTAACATTAGTGTTGAGTTTGTATTGTTCTATAAATAACTTAATAATGATATTTGAGCAACCTTTTGAGGAAAAAGTATACAATGGAACAAAATAATCAGTCAGTCATGCAGATGCTACAGAAACTAAGCAGTTCTTAAGTGCAGGAATATGACATGCTCATGATCTCATCTCACCTATTCTCTATTTCTTCTTTAGAAAGTAGCCTGTGTAAATAAGAATTAAAATGTGAGTTGGAAATGAGATTTTTGTTGTCTAAGGTACTTAAAGTGAAAATCGGATAAGCAGAAGTGAGGGCTTACTCAAGGCTGAAACTCAAAAAATACAAATAACTATGATAGTATTTGATTTAGGGAAAATGTATAGAAAAATAGTTGTCAAAAATTAAAACAACAATTTTTATTATTTGTCTGTATACAGTTTTCAATGTGACTTATAGTAACCAAGATATTCCAAATTCCCCCCCTAAAATCACTCCTCCCCAGGAGGATTTCTTCATTCCCTAATAAAATCTTTAGTCTTCCATGAAACGGTTAGAGGACTCGCAAAGGTGCAGAAGCTATTTGGCAGTCAGTTTTGGATGCTCGAGATCATGCCATGGATCCAGTAAGTTTTATTTTTTAAGTCATACAACTCAATATGGTTTATTTTTTTTCTTTCTCCAAAAACTGGAGGAAATATCACTATATATATATTTTTTTATATCAGTACAAATACAACCAATTATTAATATATCACCCTACCCCACCCAAGTACACTTATCACACGAATTTGTTTTTATATTAACACATAGAGAATGAAACCATTTGAAACCATTGAAGTGTCTCGTGCAACTTGGGTTCTAATGTCAAGGTATAAAACCATAGTTCATTCAAAGTAGAAACCTACCATCTAATTCATTGCATGGTAAAAAGACACAGGGAGACTGGTTCTACCTTTCTAACTCCCTTCAGGCTTCCTGTCCTGCTGCAATATTTTCAAGCTCATCAATGTGCCAGGCCTCCACCATTCAGAATCTAGAGGACTGTTCTTCAGCCAGATATTTTATTCACAAGTTTACATACTTGAATCCAGTAGAAGCTGAACTAAACATTCTAATTTTATGTGCTAAGGCTGCCATACTGCAACTTTTATGGGTCAATGAAGCTTCCATTAAGTTTAGAGATTAAATCAGAGGACCTGCCAACATTTTAATGATTCGTATATTTTATATCGTGAGATCAATGAGTCAGATAAAATAAATTGGTGGGCACTCATAAGATGTTTTCAGTGCTAATGATTTCCATTGTGTACTCAGTCATTACCAGAGTTTGCACTCATACTGTAAAGTGTTATATGCTGAATACTTCTGTCCAAAGTAAATTCATTTTTCAACCTACATATCCAATCAATTATTTACATTCAAATATTACCAAAATGAAATTGATCATGCTGAATGAATTCAGATGCTAAGGCATTTCTTAAAATCTTTTTTTAAATACCTTTCCATCCTCACTTTGCGGCAAGTCTCCATGTTTGATGGCCCCTTCTATGTCCTCTATAATATAAAAACAAACTTATTGTATATTGAGATGCATAAAGCAAATGCTAATATTAAAAATGTTGTTATACCTGAAAAAGTATTAAAAATAAGACATAAAGCTTCAAACTTACAAAGATGAGTTTAGGACCAAATGTGAACATTGCTTAACTGATAAGACGCTCCCTGGTGGAGTAGTAATGAACTGACTGTATATCAACTGATATTCAAGGGCATTAAATTTAGTTTTTGGAGGAAAAATTAGTCAAATTTCTACACACATTCATATTTGTGTTATTTTATTATTATTATCCATTTTTAAACATATGTATGTAAAAATATACTGTTATGTTTTGAATTTATTTTTTTTATACCTTAAATTCATTTTTTATTATATGAATATTTTTCTTTTGACATTTTTTTTTTCTTCATTTATTATGTTCTCACTTTTAAAGTTAAAATTATGTGGATATTTGTTACAAATATTTCTTTATGCCATTTCATTCTCTTTTTTAGCAACTGTGAAGAATAAGTGGTGGCAGATCAGTGATGTGTCCAATATGTGGGAGATCTCATTAGTTTATGCATCTTCTCCATAATAAATGTATTACCTATTTAAAGGGTTTATCACCAAGAAAGCCATGCATGGATTCATAATTCTTTATGAGAGCATTAACACCTAAAGCAGCATGCATTTATTATAAACCAGGAATGAAGTAGACCACACTTTGACAATACCTAAAAGTATCTTTCCTTTCTGATGCAAAAAGTTACTGGAGGGGATTGACTGTGGTTCCCATTCTCCACTAATTGTAGGTTTATGCAGTTTTGACACTAAGGAAGGGGACAACAAGGATAAACTACAGATATATTGTGGAGAAATCACTCAGGGGTTGCATGAACTAAGCTGAGTTCCCCAGTATTGGATACGCTGTAGATCTGGCACATCTATTCTCTTTGTTTCCTGTAATAAGAAAACTATTTATGTAAACAGGACTAGTAATTTAAACTGAACATGAGATCACAGTGGCTCAGTGTGAGAATAATAGTGGTAATGTACTATAGCACAGTTAAGTGAGAATAATAGTGGGTGGGAGGGGGGGGGGGCTACAGAAGGCTTAAAATCTGCTACCTTTAAAACTAGATATCAACTTCATAAATTGCTGAAATTGGAGAAAAAGATGAGGGGAAGTCTATAGGGGGAATTTTCCCAAAAAAATAAATATTACTATGAGTCTGATCGAACAAAGTTATAACAACCAATCTTAGTACAAATGTAATATTGTAGGAATGATATTCTATACATTATTCTCTACCTTAAATAATATCAGTTTTATTTATTTTAGTTTTCAATCTTAACTCCCTCCTCATTAATCAAGAAACAACTCATGTCCTTATTAAATTTCAAGTCCTGTCCATGTGTTTTTATGTTATTACAAACGAAATACAATTTTATACCAGGCATAAAACAGCGAAAGGTTGCTTTTGATTAAGATTATTGAATTACAATTCTCGTAAGTGGCTCCAGGTATAGGTTTCTCTGTAAACTCTCTAGTGGCCGCAATTTTACTAATTTTAAATTCTCATAAATGTAAATTAGATTCCTTTTTTTTTTTTTTTTTCAAGTATAGGCATTCAACAGTTTTTTTTTGTTTTTTAAAAAGCAAATGGCATTCAACAGATTGTAACTGATAAACATCTACAAAGCAAGCAGTGCTGAGTGAACCTTGCTAATGCGTGTGATTTTTAATAGGAAATTAGTTATGACTGCAACCCAGTTTCAACAGTGCCCATTTTACTTACCTTTTAAGCAAATATTTGATAACGAAGACCATATCTGAAAAAAATTGCAATTTGCCAGAACTGAATATTTAGTGTGTTCCTCTGTTTCGCGTTTACACATTTTTAATAGAACAGTCTTTCTTAATGTAAAAACTCACTCATGTATCATGAAGCAATAATATTTCTAATTTAAAGAAGTCCATCCTGAGCACTACAATTACAATTATAACTCGTTTTTTCAATTTCTATTATTACTTTAGTAATTATACACGTTCAACTAAAATGAACATTCAATTATTTTTTTTGGATGTTTTAAAGGTTTCATTATCTTTATATAGAAATGTGGTTATTCAAGTACGGAGCGAGTATTATTTATATCTACTCACAATAAAGCTAATGTATATAGGAGGTGAATATCTTTTTGAATAGAGGGGAGACATTGAAAAGAGAAAAATGAATTACTAGAAGTGGTTGAATATTTGGGCCTCAAGACAATTACTCATGGGGTATTTCAGCACCAGTCATTCATTCTACTCGACATAGTACATTAGTTATAAATAATCAAAATGTTTAAGGAAACTCACTAAAATATTGCACCTCTGCAAATCGCATAGTTTCAAATAGAAATAAAAGGAAATGATTTACAAAATTCATAAAATTATATTGCAAAAAAATCTATATTTTGATAGTAAAGTAATTTAGTGAGTTAAATTAGATTTAATGAAAGGATATTACTCCTTTCTACTATGGTTTAGGGGAAGCTATGCATGGTTTTGTGGTATAGTTCTGCTATTTTAAGAATATTATGGAATTATATAGTGAAGTACTCCAAATTAGTTCTACAAAAAGAAATAAGATATTCCGTTACATGGATTCAATCCATTACAGGACCTAGAATCATTTTCCCCTGGCAAGTTTTACAATAGAGAAATCTATATACCGGTAACACATCACCATCTTGAATATGGGGGGGGGGCATCAATAGAACGTATTTGCATGTATCTCACAAAGTAAAAAAACACGAGTGCCAAACAGTTACGGAAACGGCCGAACTTATCTGGAAACTTCCGACAATAGCCGCAGGCACATTTAAAACATATTTATAGTAAATTTAATTTGCAATAAGATTGGTTATATACAATTTTTCGATCCGACATACAGTAACGGAGATATTTCAAAAATCCTCCCCTCTAAACCCCCCCCCCTCCTACTGGTCCAATTTCGGCCGTTAACGAGACTTGATCTTTCTTTTTACATAAAACGATTAAATACCGAGGTTGGTGACGATTAAACAAAAATTGAGACCGCTAGAGTGTTAACAGATATATATATATATATATATATATATAATTTTGAACGGACCTCATTTTCATCATCTCCTGGGTAGGATCTATGAACATTTGAAGAAAATTATAAGGGAAAACTGGTAATAAAGAAAAGGCTTTTTGTTGTTTATGAAGAAGAAATAGACCTACTAAAAACTATAACCAATTAGGCTTTAAACAAAAGGAGGCAAACACAAGTCTTCACATGCTTTAATCAGTAGTATGAGAAAAAAAAATAACATTGCTGCAGGTCTCCAGAAAATCATGTCAGAGTAATGACATTTTTGATCGCTCTTCACAACCAACACAAAAATTACCAGTTTTAAATAGTCAACATCCACTGAAAACAATAAACAAGATGTCTATCAAATGGGGGGGGGGATTCAACCAAAAGAAAATTTACATTAAAAACTAATGCTCAGCAATATTGGTGAAATATTTGAATATTTAAAACTTTGTATCCAGAAATACAAACAGGTTCTCTAGCTTCTTTAATCTTCGTCCAATTTACCTCCCTCATAATGCTTGTGTTTGTCATTACCATGCAAATAAGAAAATTGTCCTGTATCCTTGATATGAAGGTGCAAGTGGATGTGGGAAAATTACTAGGCACCATGAAAATAAAGAATGTATGATGAAAAATGTAATGACAAGGCAAAAATATTAATTTGCAAATGTAAGATTGAATAAGTACTTTCAAAGGAAGTTAAATGACAGGCTCATTGGAAGACTACTGTGGTAGCTGAGAGTTGAGAGGTTAATGGGAGAGTATCAGAGTGAAGACCTACCACTGGCATCTCTTCAACGACTTTCGACAGGCCTGTGATAATTTCGATAGGGTAAAATTACTGGCGGCATTACAATCTGTTGAATACCTTGCAAATTCATAAGATTGGTAAGAATAACTCTGGACGAAACTTTTTTTTAGATTAAAACTGAAATTAGCCACTCCGGTGGCTCTGAAATTACCATTGGCTAAAGACAAGAAGATCCACTGTCACCTATACTGTTTTACCAGGTCCTAGAATTGGAAATACGAATAAGGACAAACTCAGATGATAGCATTTACACAGCACAGACGCATGCTGACAATGTGTTGATCCATTTTGAACAGTTTGCATTCTCCATCATGAAGATTTTACATGAACAGTGCAAACTCTTGGGCTAAATATGTCAGAAAATACCGATTACATTAAAACCTCTAGATTGTCCGGAGACTATGGTGTTCTTGTTAAATTGGAAGAGCATATATTTCCTAGTGCGGAAGCATATATTGGAGCCCAAATGGCAACCGAGTCCAGATACTTCTGTGCCAGATTAGTGAAAATTAAAAGTAGTTCCATATTTCATTAATCATTAAATTATTTTTAATTTGACAGAAAAATAATTAAATTATTATTTAATTATGTCAGTATCAACGACCTCCCCAGTGAGGACAGTCGCAATGAACGTAAGAGGAAAACGAGCACTTCAGAAATAGTTAGCCCCTGAAGAGGTGGTATGTAAACCACGAAACATGTAAGGCAGTATGAATAAAGTTTGAGCGAGGAAATGTTGTTTATTGGTGACCCTTGCCATAAAACTATGAAGAATATATAAAAATATGGGGTCCAGAATAAGAAAAAGTATTTTATTGTTGCAACTGACAAACCCTTAACAATATTTGGCATAGACTGACCTGAATCAATTACATAGAGGGGGCCTTTAAGTGATCTCTACATATTTTGTGGCTCTAAATGCATCCTCTTCAGTAGTCTCATTGGAAGTACTAGTTATAATTAGAACTTATGCTATGTGAAAAGATAGAGGCTTTAGGCACATTGCTAGAGTTATAGTAACAGTGAGCACTTCAAATGGATCCCCTTAATATATTATGGAGCCACTGAAAAAATAGGGTGGTCTTTTCATAAAGACTATAATATAGATTAAAAAGTTTTATTGCTTGGCAATTATTCTGTAACAATATCTATGACAGAAATATGTTAGCAATAATATAACTCAAGCAGAAAATACATATAGTTATTTATTTAAATCCATTGAACCTAACCTTTCTATTCACAGAATTATAAAATATTAGCACAATCATATTATAAGTACCAGAAATAAACTCTAGTCGCAGTATTTATGTATAAATGATCATTTTAAACAAATTAAGATTTGCAATGCTTAATACACATATAATTATTCATAAAAATTGTATGCTGATTTAAATATTCCATTCAATAAATGCCAAGGCAAGTTAAAGAGTCATACTTACTAAGAACTAAATGGTGCTGTCTACTGCATTTCCTCATTGTACGAATAATTTTTTCTGCCATATCAGTTTTTCCCTTAAATAAAAATGAATACAAATAAAAAAACGCAATAGAGGTTTTTATAAATACGTTCAATATACAAATACTGCTGTCTTTAAATTATTTTTCCTCTTTAATAATAATTACTGGCCTCAATTAATTTTGTATTTTAGTTTAAGCCAAGTGACCACTTTTTTTTTCCATACTATTGTTGTGTCTCATTTGGAAAATTAAAAAAATAAATATTCATCCCAAAGAAATATTCTATAGGAGCATTGAAGTATTTCAAGTCCCATCAAGGGATTTTACTTGTGGTTTATGAAACCACAACTGACTATGAAGTACTATTGCTATTCCATTAATTCAATTTTAATAATGAATTTTTTTTCTCTAAATAATATAATTAATTTTGTTATTTAGCTGAATGTTGTATATGATTTGTAAAAACAAATGATCATGTTTGTAAGTGACTAATTATCCCAATAGTAAATAAAATGCTCCTAGTGAATATTTCGTTAGAGTGAAAATTTATTTTTTCCATTTCTTCAAATGAGGAACAAGAATAGTAAGTATAGTTGTCACTTTGTGTAAACTAAAATACAAAATAAATTGAGGCAAGTAATTATGGGAAAAAGCAAACATATCTCCTATGTAGCATATAAAAAACTCAGCATTACAACAGTAATAATGCCAATGAAAGATATTTTAGAAAGTATAGGACTTTTAATATTCATCTCAAACATAAAATTGTGTTTGATCGCCAAACTAGATGGAAGAAGGATATGCATGTCAAATTGACTACAATTAGGGTTTGCATATTTTTCTTAACTTTTTATAATTTCAAATGGATGAGAATTATTACTAATGGTACACATTTTATTCCAGATGAATAAAAAAAAACACAAATGATACAATTATTCAAATAAAATTGTTGCTCTTTTATGATTTATTTCTAAGATGACTGATATTCAATAACATATATAAATAATCATCCAAAAATGTATTTATGGGTCCAGTATACAGGGACTTGGAAGACATGAAAGAAAAATAAATTGTCTTCTGTAGAAAGCAATACCTTATTCTTCAATAGACAAAGGCTAGTTGTCTAGTGCTCTCTAAAATGCTAGCTGGTAGTAAACTTAAATGTGCAGGAAGGCAATTTATATTTTATTGGTATCTACAATTATTCAGTAATTCTATCAATGGACCCAGGTCTATTTCTACAATTATAAATCTGGCATATTGATACTTAAACACATTTCTAATAAATTATGGAGTTATATTCCTAACTGGTTCTGGATACTGGAAAAATAAGTAACTTCACTTTTGTATCAATATTCTTGATTAAAAAAACGTGAAAAAATAAAATTACCCCATAAGTAGAACAGAAAAAGAGAATTGTGATGAATAGTATTGTGTCCTTCATTGTTCTGAACTGGGACTGGAATATGTAATCTGTTCCTTTTGTAGTAGTATGGAAGGTCAGTTCTAATAAATGCCTTCAGCCTACTAAGTCATTGGTGCAAGTCCAAGAAATTGTCACATTCATAACTGCTAATTATCCCATAAACTGTTTGTGCTTCAGTTCTCATTAGGAACTCCTAACAGTAAGAAGTAAATCTTCAAATAAAACTGACATAGAAATGAATAATTTTATGTTAAACAATAACTGTGAAGTCAATTTTTATAAGGTATACTCTGTCATTTACCTCCTTTTCTTTAGTAAGGTATCAACCAAAATCATTGAGCAAATTAGTGCGGCCATAAATAAGATAAACTTAAAACAAATAAGTGCGTGCATGCGCGTACGTGCTTGTGTGTGTGCGTGTGCGTGCGCGCGTGTCTGTGTGTAGTTTTGAATGGACCTCATTTTCGTCATCTCCAGTGTAGGATCGATGGCCATTTGAGGAAAGTTTCGAAAATCGCGTCATGAGTACGACTTCATTAGCTCATTTCCCTTGGGGGAAATCTACTAAAATAGTTGTCATCTATGGCTTTACTACCCACAAATGTTTTTATATTTTTACTCTCCTGTATATTTATCTTTTGTTCAAGACTCCATGGACCAAATATATATATAATTGTAACCTCTGTCTGTACATTGATTTTTTTTCTCGAAAGTTCACGATCCTTTTTCGTTTCAGATGTCATATACACCATATCTGCAATTTGTTTCTTTCGTGTCGGTTTGTTACCTTTTCACGCATAAACGGCTGAACCGAATTTTATGAAACTTGGTATGTATATTACTACTAACTTAGACTATATTAATATTCTCTGAGACGAACAGGAGTGGGGGTTATAAGGGAAACCTGAAATTAAAAATACCGATATTTCGCAAATATGAAAATAACGAAAGTTGCTTATTTTGTTATTTAGAGTAACTTTTGTTATCTATACTTTTTTCTTATTGCACCTAATTTGTTGGATCCTTAGACTGCGGAGGATAGACTTTCGTATGTAGGCTATAAGAATCCCACTTTTATACACCATTCAATAACGGCACGCTTTCCCTGCACTTCCAATTGTGTAAAAAACTTAGTGGTGCACTCACTTTGAGCCATAGCTAAAACGGATACGGTATTAATATTAAACACTAGCAAAAACAATATGTTGGACGGTAGCAAGAAACAAGATGTCGGACAGTGACATAACAAGATGGCGGCTAGGGGGGAACTAAAATGCACTTTAGCCAAAGGAACTTAACAAAAACAGTGGTATTTCCTTTTCAATTCGTTTACTGCAAATACGCACATGACAATAGTATTTTATTTTTTTATTTGAAGTAACTTTGTGATATTCACTTTTGTCTTATAACAAAGTATAAACGAGATATACGCTAAAAAGTCCGTCACGCAGGGGCTGCGTAAACTAAGCATATTTCCCACGTGATGTTTAGTAATAGATAAATATACATACTGCTAACACAACAACATCCTGAATAAATACAAACGGAAATAAGAAATGTTTCATCCAATTTCAATAACCTGCCGACAGGAAGCGTTAGGTTAGAAATGTAAACAAACGGGTCGGCCCCCGTTTGTTTACATTTCTAACCTAACCTCTGCCTCACATCGGAAAGAAAAACAATTACTGAAATATATCAAAATATAACACATTATTTTATTGAGAACTATTTACTATATCTAGTACTGTAATTAATAATGAGTCTGAATAATTGTTATCTCAATCAATAAAATTTTAGTAGTCCAAAACTTTAAGATGGGGGGGGGAGTCAGCAGGGCATATTTGCATGTATCTCTTATAATAAAGGTCTCTTGAATACAATTTTTGGTATTTAAACTTCCAATAATGTGATTTATTTTGTAGCAGAGTATTGTTTACGAAACATGAGTAGAAGTGGCGGTTTGCTGAAAACTGAAAAATGCAAATATCTAGGTTAATATTCAAAATAGAGAATAAACGTATATAACAATATTTATAGTAAATTTAATTTGCAATAAGATTGGTTATATACAATTTTTCGATCCGACCTATGGTAACGGAGATATTTTGAAATTTCAAAAATCCTCCCCTCTAAACCCACCCCTCCCCCTGGCCCAATTTCAGCGGTTAACGAACTTGATCTTTCTTTTTACATAAAACGACTAAATATCGAGTTTGGTAACGATTAAACAAAAATTGCGACCGCTAGAGCGGTAACAGACAAATATATAGATAGATAGATAGATAGATAGATATATATATATATATATATATATATATATATATATATATATATATATATATATAGATATATATATATACAGTTTTGAACGGACCTCATTTTCGTCATCTCCTGGGTAGGATCGATGGACATTTGAAGAAAATTTTCGAAAATCGCGTCATGAGTACAACCTCAATAGCTGATTTCCCTTGAGGGAAATCTGCTAAAACCATTAGCGGAAGTCGACAAGTTTATTGGGTTATACCGAACTTAACAAAACTCGGTATGCCAATTAGCATTAATTCTTCCATGATTATAAGCTATATTAAAATGTTTATGTTCGATCGGGAGTGGGGGTTATAAGGGAGGCCTGAAATAAAAATTCGCGATATTTCATTGTCTATTTGTTTTTCGACAAATATGCACATAGCAAAAGTTGTTTACTTTGTCATGTAGAGTATCTTTTGTTTTATACATTTTTTTGGGAACAATGTATGAAGCAAGTAATTTGCGTAGAAATATTGATATGCTCAACAATTCTTTCCAATATAACTACCAGGTTCCTCACCTGGAAACATTAATTAAAATCTATGTTAATATATTGTCCTCAATAAAGCATAATGCACAGGAGACGGGAAATATGACAATATGGAGGTCAGTGAAGTCTTACATAAAAAATTAATTTTATTATTAACAAATCCACAGCAACGACGGGTATAAACCCTAAACACTGGGACGGGTAAATGTCAAAATATTGTGCAAAGAAAAGCCTTGCCAAAAAAATACCATCACCATCCAGCCTCAAATGAATTCCCGGGCGAAGCCGGGTATCTGAGCTAGTAATTTATAATCAAGGATAGTATCCTGTATTCCGAACCACGTATGAATAAAAATTTCTTTTCCCAACAGTGGTCCAACGACCTGTTCTGTGACGAACGATCTGTTCTGTTTATAATAATCTACCTAAGGTACCCAGCAATGCCCGGGATCTCATTGTTTTTAGCAGATTTCCCTTAAGGGAAATCAGCTATTGAGGTCGTACTCATGACGCGAGTTATGAAAAATTTTCTCAAATGTCCATCGATCCTACCCAGGAGATGACGAAAATGAGCTCCGTTCAAAATTATATCTATATATATATAAAATTGTAACCTCTGTCTGTACATTGATTTTTTTCGCGAAATAACACGATAACTTTTCGTTTCACATGTCATAGACACCATAACTGCATTTTGTTTCTTTGGTGTCTGTTTGTTTGTTTGTTTGTTTGTTTGTTTGTTTGTTACCTTTTCACGCATAAACGGCTAAACCGAATTTTATGAAACTTGGTATGTATATTATTACTAGCCCAACTTAGACTTTAGGCTATATTATTATTCTCTAAGGCAAACAGGAGTGGGGGTTATAAGGGAGGCCTGAAATTAAAAATAGCGATATTTCGTTTCCTATTGGTTTTTCGGCAAATTTGCACATAACAAAAGTTGTTTATTTTGTTATTTAGAGTAACTTTTGTTATATACACTTTCGCCGTATACCGAAGTTTAAATGAGTTATACACTAAAAATTATAACGGGAGTCAACAATTTTATTTGGCACAAAACACTCAACCGAACTAAGTAAAACTCGGTATATCTATTAGCACTAACGCTTTCATTATAACGAGCCATACCAACATTTCTAGGGACGGGCAGGAGTGGGGGTTATAGGAGAAGCCAGAAATTAAAAATAGCGATATTTCGTTTCCTATTGGTTTTTCGGTAAATATGAACATAACAAAAGTTGTTTACTTTGTTATTTAGAGTATCATTTGTTATATACACTTTTTTCGTATACCGAATAATAAACGAGATATACGCTAAAATCTATAGCGGAAGTGAACAATTTTATTTGGGACAATAGACCCAACCGAAATAAATAAAACTCGGTAAGTATGTGTATTAGCACTAACGCTTTCATTATAACAAACCATATCAACATTTCTAGGGACGGGCAGGAGTGAGGTTTATAAGGAATGCCTGAAATTAATAATAGCGGTATTTCGTTTCCTATTGGTTTCTCGGCAATTATGAACATGACGATAAACAAGAACATTTCAATTGTATGAAGCATTTTAAAAACAAGTAGCTGTTTCATGAGGAGCAAAATATATTACTCCCCCCCCCCCTTCCTCTGTCTTTCACTGGAACATTAATTAATCGGAAGTAAGTATTTTCATCCTTTAATGTGTTTAAAACATCAATTAATTCACAAAAAACGAAAGTATTTAAACATACATAATGAGAATTGAAATTAGAATCTGAATATAAGGTAATGTTAGCGGAATTGAGAGTTAGCCGTTAGTCATGTTCTGTTGGTTAACCTGGAGCGTTAGGGACGGTTTGGAAGACCTTCCTGTAATCTAGAACCTTTCTCACTCCCTCTTTCTTTCCTCAGTTGTTTTACTCACTTTTTTCGTATACTGTATTATAAACGAGATATACGCTAAAACCTATAGCGGAAGTGAACAATTTTATTTGGGACAAAAGACCCAGCCGAAATAAATAAAACTCGGTTTGTGTATTAGCACTAACTCTTTCCTTATAACAAGCCATACTAACATTTCTAGGGACGGGCAGGAGTGGGGGTTATAAGGGAGGCCTAAAATTAATAATGGTGATATTTCGTTTCACCACAATATTTTGTGCTTAATAACTGAGATCTATGCATAATGCACAGGAGACGGGAAATATGACAATTTGGAGGACAGTGAAGACTTACATAAAAAATTAATTTTATTATTAACAAATGCCAACAACGGGTGTTAATCCTAAATAGTGGGACGGGTAAAGGTGAAAATATTGTGCAAACTAAAGCCTTGCCAAAAAAATAGCATCACCATTCAGCCTCAAATGAATTCCCGAGCGAAGCCGGGTATCTGAGCTAGTATATATATAAAATTGTAACCTCTGTCTGTACATTGATTTTTTTCGCGAAATTTCACGATAACTTTTCGTTTCACATGTCATAGACACCATAACTGCATTTTGTTTCTTTCGTGTCTGTTTGTTTGTTTGTTTGTTTGTTACCTTTTCACGCATAAACGGCTGAACCAAACTTTATGAAACTTGGTATGTGTATTACTACTAGCCCAACTTAGACTTTAGGCTATATTAATATTCTCTATGATGAACAGGAGTGGGGGTTATAAGGGAGGCCTGAAATTAAAAATAGCGATATTTCGTTTCCTATTGCTTTTTCAGCAAATATGGACATAACAAATGTTGTTTATTTTGTAATTTAGAGTAACTTTTGTTATATGCACTTTTGCCTTATACGGAAGTATAAATGAGGTATACGCTAAAAACTATAGCGGGAGTACACAATTTTATTTGGCACAATAGACTCAACCGAACTAAACCAAACTCGCTATGTGAATTAATACTAACGATTTCCTAATAATAAGCCATACTAACATTTCTAGGGACGGGCAGGAGTGGGGGTTATAAGGGAGGCCTGAAATTAAAAATAGCGATATTTCGTTTTCTATTGCTTTTTCAGCAAATATGCACATAACAAAAGTTGTTTATTTTGTTATTTAGAGTAACTTTTGATATATGCACTTTTGCCGTATACGGAAGCATAAATGAGTTATACGCTATAAACTAAAGCGGGAGTCCACAATTTTATTTGGCACTAAAGACTCAACCGAATTAAACCAAACTCGGTATGTGAATTAGTACTAACGCCTTCATTATAATAAGCTAAACTAACAGTTCCAGGGACGGGCAGGAGTGGGGGTTATAAGGAAGGCCTGAAATTAATAATAGTGATACGAGTATTTCGTTTCCTATTGCATTTTCGGCAAATATGCACATAACAAAAGTTGTTTATTTTGTTATTTAGAGAAACTTTTTTTTATATACACTATCATCGTATACCGAAGTATAAATGCGTTATACGCTAAAAATTATAGCGGGAGACAACAATTTTATTTGGCACAAAAGATTCAACCGAACTAAATAAAACACTCAGTATGTGTAATAGCACTAACGCCTTCCTTATAATAAGCCATACTAACATTTCTAGGGACGGGCAGGAGTGGGAGTTATAAGAGAGGCCTGAAATTAATAATAAGGATTTCCTATTGGGGTTTCGGCAAATATGCACATAACAAAAGTTGTTTATTTTGTTATTTAGAGAAACTTTTGTTATATACACTATCGTCGTATACCGAAGTATAAAGGCGTCATACGCTAAATATTACATCGGGAGTCAACAAATATATTTGGCACAAGAGACTCAACCGAACTAAATAAAACACTCGGTATGTGCATTAGCACTAAGGCCTTCCTTATAACAAGCCATACCAACATTTCTAGGGACGGGCAGGAGTGGAGGTTGTAAGGGAGGCCTGAATTTACAAATTTTATTATTATCAAATCCACAGAAATGACGGGTATTAACCCTAAACACTGGGACGGGTAAATGTCAAAATATTGTGCAATGTAAAGCCTTGCCAAAAATATACCATCACCATCCAGCCTCAAATGAATTCCCGGGCGAAGCCGGGTATCTGAGCTAGTATATATATATCTATCTATCTATCTATATATATATATAAAATTGTAACCTCTGTCTGTACATTGATTTTTTTTGCGAAATTTCACGATAACTTTTCGTTTCACATGTCATAGACACCATAACTGCATTTTGTTTCTTTGGTGTCTGTTTGTTTGTTTGTTTGTTTATTTGTTTGTTTGTTTGTTTGTTACCTTTTCACGCATAAACAGCTGAACCGAATTTTATGAAACTTGGTATGTGTATTACTACTAACCCAACTTAGACTTTAGGCTATATTAATATTCTCTGAGACGAACAGGAGTGGGGGTTATAAGGGAGGCCTGAAATTAAAAATAGCGATATTTCGTTTCCTATTGGTTTTTTGGGAAATATGCATATAACAAAAGTTGTTTATTTTGTTATTTAGAATAACTTTTGTTATATACACTTTTTTCGTATACCGAACTATAAAGGCGTTATACGCTAAAAATTATAGCGGGAGTCAACAATTTTATTTGGCACACAGACTCAACCGAACTAAATAAAACTCGGTATGTGTATTAGCACTAACGCCTTCCTTATAATAAGCCATACAAACATTTCTAGGGACGGGCAGGAGTGGGGGTTATAAGGGACGCCTGAAATTAAAAATAGTGATATTCCGTTTCCTATTGGTGTTTCGGCAAATATGCACATAAGAAAAGTTGTTTATTTTGTTATTTAGAGAAACTTTTGTTATATACACTATCGTCGAATACCGAATTATAAAGGCGTTATACGCTAAAAATTACAGCGGGTGTCAAGAATATTATTTGGCACAAAAGAGTCCACCGAACTAAATAAAACTCGATATGTGTATTATCTCTGACGCCTTAATTATCATAAGCCATACCAATATTTCTAGGGACGGGCAGGAGTGGGGGCTATAAGGGAGGCCTGAAATTAAAAATAGCAATATTTCTTTTTCTACTGGTTTTTCTGCAAATATGCAATTGACAAAAGTTGTTTATTTTGTTATTTAAAGTAACTTTGGTTATGTTCACTTTTGCTGTATAACATAAACGAGATATGCGTTAAAATCTAAAGCGGAAGCCAACAATTTTGTTGAGCTCAAACGATTGAACCGAATTTAACAAAACTTGGTATGCGAATTAGCATTAATTCTTCCATGATTATAAGCTATATTAAAATGTTTAGGTTCAAACGGGAGTGGGGGTTATAATTTTTTTTTGGCTAACGTGCACATAGCAAAAGTTGTTTACTTTTGTTATTTAAAGTATCTTTTGTTGTATTCACTTTTGCCGTAAATGAAGTTAACACGGCATATACGCTAAATCCATTGCGGGAGCCATTAATTTTATTAGTGCTTATTTAAGTGTTTTTAATAAATGGATATTATGACAAAAGATGTTATGTTTTAGTCTTATACGATAGTTGCAAGTATAATTCGGATTAGTGAGCTTATAAATCTCCGTCGCCTCCTCATTTATTTATTTATTTTCCCTATAACTTTTTTATTTATTTCTAATAGAATATAAACTATAAGAGCATTTCTGGTATTTAATATATACTCAATATGAATGTTTAAAGTATTACTAGGTTGCAGGGGGGCTCTCTTCCCCTCATCTAGCTTTTTGAACATAAATGAAATTATGTTTAGGGATCTATTATTTAGTTCCATCAGGGAGATAAATTATTAAAATAATATTCTGAATCAATATTCTAAGAAAAACAACGATGATAACGCTCCTGCGAGAGCGGAAATGGACGGGAGGTAATTGAGTTTAGTTATTTCCTGTGGAATGCTGCCACGACGGGAAGTGATTTCCACTGAGGCTTACTAATACGAATATAATCTTATGTATAAAACTATGCTAAAACTCTATGTGCTTGGTTTGATTTTTGGCAGGAAATATGTTCATTATAGATGACATTTAATTGTGATAAATGCTACCCATGATTATGGTTTGAATTATTCAAAAACTGCGAGTCAAAAAGTCGTGAGGGATAAATTAGGAACCCATTTTCATATATTCTTCAAAACTAAAATTTCTATTCTATTAACCCTGAAAGTTACACTTTAGGATTGGCTGTTTTGAAAAAACAATACATCGTGGAGGAAAGTGCAATTGTACACATTGAAGTCTTGCTATAAAAATACAATCATTAGTCAGTCAGCAATGATTTCCCGGGCATCGCCGGGTACCTTAGCTAGTATATATATAAAATTGTAACCTCTGTCTGTACATTGATTTTTTTCGCGAAATTTCACGATAACTTTTCGTTTCACATGTCATAGACACCATAACTGCATTTTGTTTCTTTGGTGTCTGTTTGTTTGTTTGTTTGTTTATTTGTTTGTTTGTTTGTTACCTTTTCACGCATAAACGGCTAAACCGAATTTTATGAAACTTGGTGTGTATATTACTACTAGCCCAACTTAGACTTTAGGCTATATTAACATTCTCTAAGACGAACAGGAGTGGGGGTTATAAGGGAGGCCTGAAATTAAAATTAGCGATATTTCGTTTCCTAATGCTTTTTCAGCAAATATGCCCATAACAAAAGTTGTTTATTTTGTAATTTAAAGTAACTTTTGTTATATACACTTTTTTCGTATACTGAATTATAAACGAGATATACGCTGAAACCTATAGCGGAAGTGAACCATTTTATTTGGGACAAAAGACCCAACCGAAATAAATAAAACTCGGTATATGTTTTAGCACTAACGCTTTAATTATAACAAGCCATGCCAACATTTCTAGGGACGGGCAGGAGTGGGGGTTATAAGGGAAGCCTGAAATTAAAAATAGCGATATTTCGTTTCCTATTGGTTTTTCCGCAAATATAAACATAACAAAAGTTGTTTATTTTGTTATTTGGAGTAACTTTTGTTATATACACTTTTGTCGTATACCTAAGTATAAATGAGTTATACGTTAAAACTTTAGCGGGCACTAACGGCTGAACCGAACTTGACAAAACTCGGTACGTCAATTAGCATTAATTCTTCCATGATTATAAGTTATATTAAAATTTTTAGGTTCGAACGGGAGGGGGGTTATAAGGGAGGCCTGAAATAAAAATTCACCATATTTACATGTATAAGAGACGGGAAATATAAAAATATCGAAGACTGTGATGCCTTATCGAACAAATAATTCTATTATTAGCAAATCCACGGCAAAGAAGGGTATCAATCCTAAACACTGGGACGGGTAAATGTCAAAATATGTGCAATGTAAAGCCTGCTAAAAAATACCATCACCATTCAGCCTCAAATGAATTCCCGAGCGAAGCCGGGTATCTGAGCTAGTATATATATAAAATTGTAACCTCTGTCTGTACATTGATTTTTTTCGCGAAATTTCACGATAACTTTCCGTTTCACATGTCATAGACACCATATCTGCACTTTGTTTCTTTCGTGTATGTTTGTTTGTTTGTTTGTTTGTTACCTTTTCACGCATAAACGGCTGAACCGAATTTTACGAAACTTGGTATGTATATTACTACTAACCCAACTTAGACTTTAGGCTATATTAAAATTCTCTGAGACGAAGAGGAGTGGGGGTTATAAGGGAAGCCAGAAATTAAAAATAGCGATATTTCGTTTCCTATTAGTTTTTCGGCAAATATGAACATAACAAAAGTTGTTTATTTTGTTATTTAGAGTAACTTTTGTTATATACACTTTTTTCGTATACCGAATAATAAACGAGATATACGCTAAAATCTATAGCGGAAGTGAACAATTTTATTTGGGACAAAAGATCCAACCGAAATAAATAAAACTCGGTATGTGTATTAGCACTAACGCTTTCATTATAACAAACCATATCAACATTTCTAGGCACGGGCAGGAGTGGGGGTTATAAGGGAAGCCAGAAATTAAATATAGCGATATTTCGTTTCCTATTGGTTTTTCGGCAAATATGAACATGACGATAAACAAGAACATTTCAATTGTATGAAGCATTTTAAAAACACGTAGCTGTTTCATGAGGAGCAAAGTATATTACTCCCCCCCCCCCTTCCTCTGTCTTTTACTGGAACATTAATTAATCGGATGTAAGTAATTTCATCCTTTAATGTGTTTAAAACATCAATTAATTCACAAAAAACGAAAGTATTTAAACATACATAATTAGAATTGAAAATAGAATCTGAATATAAGGTAATGTTAGCGGAATTGAGATTTAGCCGTTAGTCATGTTCTGTTGGTTAACCTGGAGCGTCAGGGACGGGTGGGGAGACCTTCCTGTAATCTAGAACCTTTCTCACTCCCTCTTTCTTTCCTCAGTTTTTTTACACACTTTTTTCGTATACCGTATTATAAACGAGATATACGCTAAAACCTATAGCGGAAGTGTATTTTGTGATATACACTTTTTTAGTATACCGAATTATAAACGAGATATATGCTAAAACCTATAGCGGAAGTGAACAATTTTATTTGGGACAAAAGACCCAGCCGAAATAAATAAAACTCGGTATGTGTATTAGCACTAACGCTTTCCTTATAATAAGCCATACTGACATTTCTAGGGACGGGTAGGAGTGGGGGTTGTAAGGGAGGCCTGAAATTAATAATGGTGATATTTCGTTTCACCACAATATTTTGTGCTTAATAACAGAGATCTATACATAATGCACAGGAGATGGGAAATATGACAATTTGGAGGACAGTGAAGTCTTACATAAAAAATTAATTTTATTATTAACAAATGCCAACAACGGGTGTTAATCCTAAATAGTGGGACGGGTAAAGATGAAAATATTGTGCAAACTAAAGCCTTGCCAAAAAAATACCATCACCATTCAGCCTAAAATGAATTCCCGAGCGAAGCCGGGTATCTGAGCTAGTATATATATATATATATATATATATATATATATATATATATATATATATATATATATATATATATATTTGTCTGTTAACGCTCTAGCGGTCGCAGTTTTTGTTTGATCGTTACCAAACTTCATATTTAATCGTTTTACGTAAAAAGAGAGATCAAGTTCGTTAATGGCTGAAATCGGACCAGTGGGAGGGGGGGTTTAGAAGGGGGATTTTTGAAAATTCAAAATATCTCTGTTATTATGCGTCGGATCGAAAAATTGTATAGAATCAATCTTATTGTAAATTAAATTTACTATAAATATTGTTCTATACATTTATTCTTTATCTTGAATATTAACCGAGATATTTCCATTTGTATTGTGTGTGTGGTCGACGGAACCCCGCCATGTTCCGGACTCTCCGCCGAGAGCTCTGGTGGCCGTTTCCAGAACTATCCGTCCCTCGTGAATAGGTTTAGAGATCCCTTCCTACTACAGCTGTTATTGGGCATTATTCTCTACAGTAACACTTCATGTGGGAAATCTGCTTAGTTTACGCAGCCCCTGCGTGACGGACTTTTTTAATGAATAATGATGTTATTTTTATAGCAAGGCTTCCTGAATAACACTTTAAACATATTGAGTTTAAAAGCTTTTCTTTTTTTTGCCATAATGACATTACCAACTAATGTTTAATAATTTAATAGAACAGGGTGGTAACCTGTGGATAACCCGTCCAAATGAGCCATTATAGCAAAAAGAGGTCATTAATAAATTATAATAATAATTATAGATAGTGCATGGTTATTAACGTCAACAAATCGGAGGAAATAAGATATAGATACCAGAATTAAGAGTTTGATTCCGCACAATGTCTGCTGTCACTCGTGCAAATTCAGCACGACTTTGTTTAAGAAGTCCGTCACGCAGGGGCTGCGTAAAATAAGTAGATTTCCAGCGTGAAGTTTAACAATAGATAAATTGGTGAGTGTATTTTAGTCCCACCCTGGTGGGGCACGAAGACAATGGCGGCCATTTTGTTTTTCTAACCCTATCTTTTTTAACACTTTAAAATTTCCAAAATACGCCATCGGTGGTCGCCCACACCGAGGGTGGGGGTTTTGTTTTTCTAACTTTATATTTTTTAACACTTTAAAAATTCAAACGCCAATGATCAATACGCCATCGGTGGTTAACACCGAGGGGGGGGGGAGATTTTAATTTTAACTTACATTTTTTTAAGTTAAAAATGTTCTTCCCACATTTTGGGCATTCGTACGTAGGCAAAAAGAGTCCCACTTTTATGCACCATTCTATAACGACACGCTTTCCCTGCACTTCCAATTGAGTAAACAATTTTGTCCTGCACTCACTTTGTTGGGCGATTGCTAAAACGGAAACTATGTGAATAGTAAACACTAGCAAAAAGCAATATGTCGGACAGTGACTTAACCAGATGGCGGCTAGGGGGAGACTAAAATACACTTTAGCCGATAAATTTACATACCGGTAACACAACACCACCGTAAACATTAAGTGAATAAATGCAAACAGTAATAAAAAACTTCCCCACGGAAAGCATCTGAAATCTAAACAAACAGTTCTGCCAACTTCTTACCGTAAAGAAAAACAATTACTGTAATTTATCTGAATTTAACGTACTAATTTGATTGAAAACTATTTACTATATCCAGTAGGTACTGTAATTTATAATGAATCAGAATAATTTTTATCTCGATCAATCAAATTTAAATAGTCCAAAAACTTTAAAGGGAGGGGGGGGGGATCAACAGAACATATTTACGTGTATCTCGTATAATAAATCTCTCTTTAAAACAATATTTAGTATTTAAGCTTCGAATGATGTGGTTTATTACATAACCGAGTATTGTTTATGTAACATGAGTAGAAGTGGGGGTTTGCTGAAGGCTGAAAACTGAAAAATGCCAATATCTCGGTTAATATTCAAGATAGAGAATAAATGTGTATAACAATATTTCATGTACATTTAATTTTCAATAAGATTGGTTCTATACAAATTTTTGATCCGACGTATATTAACGGAGATATTTCGAAAATTCCCCCCCCCCCTCTAAACCCCCCTCCCCATGGTCCGATTTCAGCCGTTAACGAACGATTGAATCTGTAGTGGCGATTAGCATGTAATGAATATTAAAATTGGTCTTATATTTTAAATTTTACTTTCACAAACACCTAAAGGTATATTGAAATACTCATGTTTGTTGAATAAGTATACAAAATTCTACTTTATTACTGAGGCCTTTGTTGGAACAATGCACGAATCAGGAACAAACCTTAAGGGAAATCAGCTATTGTATTTGTTTTATAGTCAAATTATTTTCTTTGTTCCATTAATTTTCAGACAAGTGGCGGGTTCGAATCCCGCCCTGGGCAGTAGACATTTCTTTAATGACGGACTCATTAAATAAACTCCTTAGGCCCATCCTGGCTAGAAAAGGGTGGTAACTTGTAGATAACCCGTACCGATTAGCCTAGTAGCATAAAGTGGACGTAAAATAAAAATAAAAAAAAAATTTCAGACACTTACTTGAATTTGATTTTTTAATTCTATTCATATAAAATAAGTTAGTTTTGTGCATTTCATTAGTTTTAGTTTTTATGATTATGGACTCAAATCATTTGAAAGTACCTTTAAATTAAAAGTAACTTTTTAATATTTGAAATATCTTTATAAACAATAAATAACAGTGGAATAGTTAGTTCTTATTATTTTTTAAATGTCCACTTAGAAGATATATATTTGAAAATATATGTTTGCTTAATGAGTACTTGAAACAATATTTAGGTCAGGAATTGTTAACAGCTGCTTCTTAGAATTATCTTACTATTTGGAGAGAAAGTATTACTAAAATTACAAAAAGTTTTGTAACAGTAGTTAAGATGAGTGATGCTAGGTCGCTCTGATGTTCAATCACTTTCACTTTCTACCGGTTACAGCAGCACTGGTTCACCTTGATGAAAGTTCGAACAGCTGATCGGTTAGATTTGAAATCACGTTTGTTTCTCGAGCAAGAAGTTCATCTTTACTTTCTTTAAAAAAGAATATTGACGTTCAATTTTGAAGAGTAGGCTTATAAAATTTATTCGAGAAGCAAGGAAAGTATGGCTTCTTTGTATTCCAACAGAATAAATGACTTATTCCTTATAGATGGAAGTGGATTATCGTTGAGTGTTATGTGCCTCAAGTTAAAATAATTAATTTTTCTAGTATATGAACAAGCTACATGAAAATTCATTGGAAAGAGCTCTCATGACGTTTGTGGCTTTCTCCTCTTCAGGGAGGGGGTCTTGCAATAGGTAGCCTTGGCTCTGAGCAGCTCATGCAACCCCCCCAGTAGGAGAATCACTTTCACCTTCTCTCTTTCTAGTACTCACTCTACGCTTTTTAGTGTATTTTTTATTGTGCAATGTCTCTAAGAAGTAGGAATTTGTATTCCTTGTTCAGACAGAGTAGAGGAGTTGTAGCCCTACGTGCAAATGAAGTGGTGATTCCTGTGTTTTATTTGAATAGACAATCGACAGAAATTCACAAAGCTTTTATGTATACAACAGCACCTGCTTATCAGAGGCCAGATTGGAACCGAGCAGTTTCTGAAGCAGAAAAAATAGTTGGGTACCCGACTTCATTTCTTAGTTTAAGGTGGCTTCTTAGTGATGAAATAGCAAATGTTGCGCTGCACTTAAGAAAGCTTGTTGGATCCAATCATCCACTTCTGAAAACGGCAAAGTTTGTACTTCCTCTATTTTAATTTTACATTTTTATTAAATTATCAGAAATATACATTTATATTTCTTTTTCAGGAGCCTCCTATACAATGGTCGTAATAATATGCAAGCTTGGGGGCTGATTGTTTTACTCATTTCTAAGGCAGCCGGTCACAGAAATGTTGATGATATGGAGGAAGACAAAGCTGCTGGTGTTCTATATAGGTATTAACAATTACGGTAGTTTAATATATGCCTTTTTTAATATATTCTCTTGTATTCTGTCCTTATTTGCTTCATTAACTGTACTTTGAAACTTATATTTTAGAAACCTGTGAAAGAAATAATTTTTCCGTAATTTGATGTGCATAAAAATGTAGCATTTCAATTTGTTTGGCATTAGACTTGATGGTTTGTGAGCACTAGAGCATTATTCTTCTAAAGTACTTAACGAATATTTCATTTATAATAATATATATTTATATTTCACCTAAAAAGTTTAAATTTAGAGAAGTTCATTTTTAAGATCTGTGACAAAATGTACATTTCTCATTCAAGATACCCTGAACCAAGCAGTATGGCCAAATAAATGTGGGTAGAAAATTCCATAGCAGTGTCATTACCAGAAAATCTCATTAATGAAGATATTCTAAGAGAAATGATTCACATTTTGACCACTAACTTCTTAATAAAATTCTAAGCCCTGAATTAGATAGACAAATTTTCCTCGGAAATAGTTATTATGAGGCAACTGGTATAAGTTGAAAATGAATTTTAAAATTAAAAAAGAGTGTCATTAGAGAGTATCAGTGGCATTTGGGCATATTCCTTTGTTTAATATTTTAGACATTCAGTAATGTTTAGCTGCAGGAGTATAAGGTCATCATTTAATTTTTTTTTATTCATTATATTTTATAAAATGTGAAAGTAACTCAGTCATATTTATCATTCAGAATTCATTAGTTGTTTAGAGAAGTATGTCATCCTACATAATTAGTTCCCCGTCCAGGTATTCATCAGCTTACTTCCTGAATATTAAGCAGTGTAGAACAAAAGTATTTTTGATTCTTCAGTACAATTTTTTTGAATTGTAGTTATTCAAAATCATGAAAGAGAGGGCAAATATTTAAATTTATGGTAGTACAAGAAGTAAATAAATAATTGAAATTGTGTTTTAATAGTTTTTTTTTTGTTATTTGAATTCTCTCTAATCAGTGATCAACATAAAAGGTCTTCATTTATTTTCATTGACTTAAAATTATTATTTTTTTTAATATGTAAATTGTTTATAAATATATGAAGTAGGAACTAGAAAGTTTTTCACACAGGTGGAAAGGAATTTCAGGGTCATCTAAATTTTTATAGAGAATATAAAGACATAATTACATTAAAGCTCTGTTCCATGACATATTTCAGACACTGCTAAATGTAGAGGCTTAGTACCCTTAAGATGAAATGTTATATTCATTTTCCCCTGGTTCAAATTGAATTAAACATTGCCCCCCCCCCCTGTTCATTTATTATTAAGATTTTGAAAAAAACATGGCTAACCTTTATATTAAGTCCTCAATATTGTTTTCCTCCTCATTTCTAATCCGAAGCCTATAGCTTTCATAAGTACCTATCAAATTTCTTGCAGACAATCTAACCCCTTTATAGTGTGGAACAAGACAAGATTTGAAGAAAGATACTTTATTACCTGGAGTATAAAAACAAATTTATCATTGTAATAATGCCCCAGTCATTTTTTATTCTATCCATATTTCATTATTTATAAAATGTAACTTGAAATATCAAATGTAGGATTAGCCTTTTCATTTGAGACATCAAGATGCATAATGTAATATATACTTTTATTTCATTAGAGTTCACTGGTATTTGTCTCGCATATCTATTTGCCACTTCTTCTGTAACATCCCAAAAGTCTTTATTCAGGACATCATCTAAATCCTCTACAACCTTAGGAATATTACCTAGTCTATGCAGACACATAGTGATCCCAGATATTCCAAATATTATTGTACCACAGCGAGATTTTCTTGTTCCTTCAATATATTTATATATATATATATATATATATATATATATATATATATATATATATATATATTATGTACACACATCAAAATCTAATCTAATCAAATATATATATATATATATATATATATATATATATATATATATATATATATATATATATGTATATATACCAAGTGCTAGCCTAGGACAAAGTTGAGTTTAATGGAAATGTATTTAAAGAGTGTGTGCGCGTATATATATATATATATATATATATATATATATATTACTAAAGGATTTTAAACTAAGAATTTTATGTACTAAAGGAGTTAGCCACTCAGTAATAAATAAATAAGTAGTTGGGCTCAGGTTAGCCAAGTAAGTTATTTGTTGGCCTAAGCTCATATGGCAAACCTAGAGTGGTGAGTTCGATCCCGCCTGGGCAATAGGAATTTATTTAGTGACAAACTCATATAAAATCTTAGGCCCACCTAAGAGATCTTAGCCTTAGTTGCAAAGTGGATGTTAAAAAAAAAAATAATAAATAGGTTACACAATAATGAGAGTTCCTAACACAACCAATTTCTATTGTTTGTTTTTCTTATTTTATGTTTTGTTTAAATGGAATTTGAAGAGTCAATTAAGTGACATCTGTTTCAGTCAGAGAGCTTTAGCTGAAGTGACTGAGATGATCAGGACAAGTCACCTTGTCCACAAAGGCCTTGTGAACATATACCCAGGCCAATTCCAGGAACCAGGCCAGCTCAATGACATGACCTTTGGCAATAAAATAGCTCTTCTCAGTGGTGATTACCTTTTATCTACTTCTTGTGCTGAATTGGCAGCCCTCAGGAACCAAGATGTGAGTATTTATAATATTTCTATATGTTAGCTCATCAAAACATTTTAGCAGATTTCCCTTGAGGAATTCTAGTTATCCAATATTTTCAAACGAGTAAGGTTGGAGAAGGCAACTAATTAAAAGTTAGGCAACATCAGTTATGAACTTAGCTTTATAATGGATCAGATTCTCATGAGCTTTAGAGGAGATCTATGAGACTGACTTAGATATTTATACTTATGAATTTTGTATACTGCTCCCTAGTTGTCTGGACTTTGCCCAGAGAACTGTGATTTTAGCAGATTTCCCTTAAGGGAAATCAGCTATTGAGGTTGTCCTCATGACGAGATTTTCAAAATTTTTCTTCAAATGTTCATTGATCCTACCCAGGAGATGACGAAAATGAGGTCTGTTCAAAACTGTGTATATATATAATATATATATGTATATATTTGTATATATATATATATACATATCTATATACATATATATATATATATATATATATATATATATATATATGACCGTAGTCAAGAATTACAGATCCTTGAAGACCTAAATGAGGTTGGGTTTTTCAGGCTTTGGCACATTGGTATGATCCACTCTGAACCAAGTAACATAGTGGTGTATATGACCACACCTTGTACCCAAATCTAATGGGTTTTCCATAGATGTGTTGCTTTGCCCGACCGAAATAAGGCACCATTGCCAAATCAGGCTCATAGTTATAAAAGTTCAACCATTTATCATTTAGGTACCTGAAAAGATGCCCAACCTTCGGCTAGATTATTATTCTCACAAGCGTGAAAATATTTCATGAAATTGATTGCTTGGCATGTAATTTGAGACAGCCTCATTGTGGGTGTCTTTACTTTCCTCCCAGTACATTGTTCGCCAACTTGCATGTATGTACCCCCTCAATGTGTGCCGGGGTTACCTGAGTGGGCCCCTCAATGTACACTGCTGCTCTAAATGAATCATCACTAAGTTCAATTAGTGAAAAAGCTACTTCAGCTGTGTATATTTGAAAAATAAAGTAAAAAAATGATGTTTAGATAAATGGACCCGGCCGTTCCCACTGCCCCAAAAATGGGCATCCAATATAACATGTAATAAATCCCATAACTTACAGATGTTTGATCAATTTTGTATTACTAATCATAGTTACATACATTATAAAGTAATTTATAGTCAAAAAGTTAAAGCACAATAATTACTGCTCTTGAAAAAAAAAAGTACCAACTTTTTATAGCCCACTAGTAATCCTTTGTTTACAGAAGGGCCGTGAATAACATAAAGCAGTTTAAAATATGTTATTCATAACAATCACTTTTCAGTGGTTCCAATGTAATGTGAAACCAGGTTTTAACGCAAAATATCGCTTAGAAAAAAAGAAAAGTGTTATTTTATGACTGCCCCATTTTTGGGGCAGTGGGATAAAATGGGTTAAGGTTTTGGGCTACTAAAATTTGATTTATTGAGATAAAAATTATTCTGACTCATTATTAATTACAGTACTAGATATAGTTAATAGTTCTCAATAAAATTAATATGTTATATTCTGATATATTTCAGTAATTGTTTTTCTTTCCGGTGTGAGGCGGGCAGACCCGTTTGTTTACATTTCTACTAACCTAATGCTTCCTGTCGGCAGTTTATTAAAATTGGATGAAACATTTCTTATTTCCGTTTGTATTTATTCATGGTGGTGTTGTGTTACCAGTATGTATATTTATCTATTACTAAACTTCACGAGGGAAATCTGCTTAGTTTACGCAGCCCCTGCGTGACGGACTTTTTTAGTTTAAAAACACCACCTTCTAGTTCAAAACATCGCACAAAGAAATCAACAAACTACTATTAAGTATCAGCAGAGACTACAGATTATATCACAATATGACATTAACAGTAGTTGATCACCCATTTGGATTAAATGATAACTTTCTGGTAAGAATTTACTACAATTTCTCCACCACAATGTTCGAGTAAGGAACGAAAAGTCTAAATTGATGACGAAATCACATAACGTATTTGCTTGTATCTCACAAAATAAAAGTTCAATGATAACTATATTTGGTATTTAACCTTGAAATGAAGTGCTTCATGACATAACAGCTTATTGTTAATATGACATAAGTAGGAAAAACAAAATATGGAAATATCTCGGTTAATATTGAATATAAAGTAAACATGTACATAACAACATTTATAGAACATTGATCCGATGCATAATAACAAAGATATTTTGAATTTTCAAAAAAAAAAAATCGAAATTTTCCCCTCTAAACCCCCCCTCCTCAGGTCCGATTTCAGCCGTTAACGAGCCTGACCTTTATTTTTACACAAAACATTTGAATATCGCGTTTGGTAATGATTAAACAAAAATTGCAACCGCTAGAATGTTAACAGACAAATATATATAGTTTTGAATGACCTTAATAGCTGATTTCCCTTGAGGGAAATCTGCTAAAGAAGTAAAGCTAAAATATGTAGTATTACATTGTGTTTGTGTGTACTTTATATTATTTTAAAATCACAATGAAACTTTTTACTTTACCCTTATGTTAAAAAAAATATACCAAACATACAGTTTATTTTATCATAAATATCTTTAATTTTAATTTGTAAATGGTTTATTTAATTTTTGTTATTGTAAAAAAAAATCGATTCATTAATTAAATCATTTTAGGTTGTGAAACTCATGTCCAGTGCCGTTCGTGATCAAGCAGTTAGCGAGTTCCTTGGTAAAAGGGACAAACAAAATAATCCCCTTCCATCGGCTTCTGAAGAATGTGCATTATCAGATTGGACTCAAAGGAATGTCCTCTCTGCTGGTAGCCTTCTTGGAAAGTCATGCCAAGGAACACTTAAGCTTGCTGGCCATTCTAATCAGTTGCAGGACGAAGGATATAAGTTCGGCAAGCATCTGGCTCTAGCATGGCAGGTAACCTTAGAGTTTAATATGGTCAACAAACTTTAAATTATTTGTTGTGGCATTCAAGTGTTATAGTTATTGCAGTAATTCTCTCCATCACAGCAATCACAGTCTAGGTACTCTGCGAACTTTGTTCTGCATTTATCACCTAAAATATTTTCTTGGAAATATGATAATAGCAATGTAACATGAAATTTTTAATGTATTTTATATTATATTTTGTTATTGTATATTAGATTGGATAGGATTAATCCAAGGAAGGGTTGTAAGAGAGGTCAAAAACTATACTGGGTATATCTCCTTTTGTTTATTTGCATCAGATCAAAAAATGTTATAATTAAAGTTTGAAGGTCTTTTTACAATAGACAAAAATACCCCATACATATTTGCTATATCTGACAGACAGCACAGAGAAACTTCCTAGTTTGTATTTTTGCCCTTCTCTAACCCCCCCCCCCCCCCCGCCCTCCTAAGATTGCTATTTGATGAACTTTGATTTCTATGAATTTAAAAAAACACACAAAAAAAAAACCCGATACTATAGATGCCTGGTTTGAACCCATTTTTCAATGCCACATGGATTGAGTAGACAATTAAATAAAGAAGTAGCAATCTAGCTGACTCCAGAGCCATATGACAATCTTAGCTAAAGTTTTTTGGTCCAAAGATTTTCATTTTCAATATTTTAGTTTATCTATTTGAATAGGAAAGACCAATAGGAATAGGAGATCCATTAAAAAGAATAGACCTGTAGTTTTAATTAACAATGAAACATATCAACATTGTTGATCAGCAACCTCTTATGTCAAAAAAATGATAAATCCTGAGTTTTGCTTATTTACATTAATTATACTGTTTTGATGTTCTGTTTCAAGGCTTTATTCTAAATTATTTTATATTATTCACCTGTACTTTGAAATAATTAGAAGTAATATATCAATATTTTAATTTTCAGTTTGATTTAGTCAGTTTTTTTATGTCTCCTGTAAAAGTAATTTTTTTTTTACATAGACAGTCGATATGTAAATATTTTATTATGATATGCTGTGTGCATCTACGTACTTTCATCACTACTTAGAAGCTAAAAGAGAGTTTGAGAGTTATATCTAGAAATTGGAGATTTTAAGATTAGGGTGTATAATTTTAGTAACTTTATTAACTAAATGACCTATTACACTAAAATTACATTGTTGAATCTTGAACAGCTGTAGTTTATGGGCCACAGTCCTTGTGAATTTTGTTAAACTTTTAATGACTTAAAATTCTTTTTTTCTGTCACATTAAAACAATCTTTACATAATTTTAAAGCTTTTTATCATTGCTGTTGACATTTCTCATTTTAATTTTCTGTTATATTTTTTAGGCCTGTCTTGAGCTTGAACCTTTTATTGGGTCACATTATATTCCTGGCTCTGTGTTCAGTTTAACATCAGCTCCTGTTATGTTTCATTTGGAAAGAGATCCTTTGTTGTACAAAGAAATTGAAAAAGGTTCAGACACCATACATGACGTTGATTATGCAAAGGTAATGGCATGGTATACATGAAACAATTAAACAATTTAAATGTTCTATTTTTGTTAATCTAATTTTTTTGTGATCTGCTAGGCTCACCCTAGCAAAGGGTGTGAGGCTAGTGGATCACAAACAGTTGCTAGTTGCTACTTTAGAGGCAACTGCTTCTTGGTCATCCCAGACCAAATAATTTTCTTCTGTGAATCTCTATAAATAAAGTTTTGTAGAGTCTTAACTTGGGTCCCCCTTCATCTTTCTAGATCATTGAGCTTATGACCCTCCCTCTCCTCACAAGACAAAAATGAAGGGAAATTTGAAAAAAAAGACCTTATTGATTTTATGATTGCTACATTTTTTATCTCCAGTAATAGCTCAGAGGACAAAGGACACTCTACAAAATATGAATTGTTGTAGATCACCTCTGAAAAGAATTAAAGGCTGCTTATCTTCCGAAGAAAAATTTGTGCATAAATGAGTTGCTCTTATTATTTAGAGGAAGGCTATTTTTTGAGGAATCATTCCAAAAAAAAAAACAACCGGTTTGTAATTATATTATTTGTTAAATGTGATTGCGAGACCAGTTATATTCTTGACTTGGTCATTTATACTGGTCAAACTACAAATTGGGAAGTAAGTGTCCCGAATTAAGGAAAGTCAGGAGATGCAGTGGCGAATTTGCTTGCACCTTACCGGGGAAGAGGTGGGATATACCTGGACAATTGGTATTCATCACCAGATTTATTTATGTAGCTGTATGATAAGTGCACAAATGAAGTGGGTACAGTGTGGATAGAAGACATATGCCTAAAAGGAAGGAAAGTTACAGATGGGAACCTTTACATTTCAATTGGAAATTATTAGACAGTTGTGGGGTAATTTCTACTCAGCAGACATAGTTAGGAGACATTGTGGAAGAAGGATATCTTAGGAAGAATCGCCACTATGGCTTGATCTCTCTGCAAGGCACATCATTGGGAAGTTGGTACCATCCACGCAATGCGTGGTCTGCCGTAAAAATAAGAAGAGGAGGGAAAGGATGTACCAATGAACGAGATGTAAAGTTCCACGGTGATCATCTCTTTTTTCAATTCTACCACAGTAAAACTAATTATTAAATTAAATAATTAATAAATTTACATATGTAAATAAAAAAATAATGAAAAAGAAGAACATTTTTAACTCCACCAGTGACGGTCTAAAGCTCACATCAGAAAGGAAGATGGAACGCTTTATATATAATAAAGATAGATTCTATATAATTAGTGAACAGAAATAGTAATAAGGGCTTAGTGCATTGTGATTCTCGTAGCAGTTTGGAGGATCAGCCTCTCCCTCCGCCTGTCACACCATCCAGCCCTGATTCATGCCCTCGCACCTATCAGTAGAAGGGTTATTATTACGCCTTAACTCATTTGGCTAACCTAAGCCCCATGTATGATAAAGAGTCAAAAATAATAAGTTAAATGTTATGGACCTTGTGTAAAATTTATGTTTTACTTTTCTGAATTTGATTATTATTATTATTTATTAATGTCCACTTTTTGGTACTATGGCTAATTGGGATGGTTTATCTACAGATTACCATTCTTTTCTAGCCAGGGTGCGACTAAGGATTTTATTTAATGAGTTTATACTAAATAAAATCCTGTTCAGGTGGGAATTGAACTCACCACTCTAGGCAGTAATACAATAATATGATGAACCAGTTCTGGACAACATTTAATTTGACCTGTTTAAAATTGTTTTATAAATAGTACGTCTATATTCAAATAAAAAGAGTTTAAGTACCTACCTATTTAAAATGTTAGAACTACATGGCCTCCATCTTGAATGTGTTCCAGCTCAATTCTTGGCTGATTCTTATTTAAGTTTATGGCACATTCAGAAAAATTATTTTTTTGTTACTTTATAAAAACATTGATTTATGTTTGATTTCTGTTTGAGGTTCATCAAATTGTTTCTAAAGGACCTGGGATTGAATTGACAAAGCAACTACAAAAAGAACATTCTCAGAAGGCATTAGAAGTATTGAGTGTGTTTCAGGACAGTGATGCCCGAACTGCTCTATCTAATATTATATTTGCTATGGGTGAGCTGTAAAGTTTTTGAATATGAGGTCCGTGAATTGTTTTACTATAAAAAATTAAAATTTTAATTTACAATTATTAAATTGAAACCATTTTATTTTAGGGTTATACTTAAAGGCTTCCAATATTTGATCAAAATACAGGAGCAATATGTGATCTTAAGGTAATGTAAGCTATTGACAATGAATTCAAACAAAATTAATAATAGGATTTAAAGAGATATCTTTCACTTGAAAAATTTAAGCACTAATATTTGCCCAAAAGGTTGTAAAATCTGTCATCAAATAAAGACCGAAATAATTTCAATAAAAATATTCTTTATTAGCAGCACTGGTCATTATGAATCTTCATGAAAAGAGATGCTATGTTCTTGTAAGAAAGCATTAATTTTCATATTCATGAGCTCCTCTGGCAAAAAGTGTATGATGGTGCATTAAAATTGATTTTGGAACTTTCAGGAGAAATTAAGAAAGTTTGGACCCATCTTTCTCTCCATTTGCTTTATACCAGACAAAATAAAATATCTTTCTTTGAAAATAGTAGTGCCACAGGAATCCTAATTGATATTTCAAATTAGGTGACAGTTGCTACCAAGGAGAACAGATCTATAATCACTGAGCCAAAGCTCATTAACCTTCATATTGTAACAAAACAGCTTCTTCTTTTTTCATATTTAAAGCAATTAAATTGGCTCCACCAAAGTGTATCAAGAAAAATCGATACACCATGAAAAGCTAAGGAGGTTTTTGTAAAATAGTTATATATTACAAAGTTTGCATAGAAAGCCTAAGTTGAACTTTTATGAAAATTACAAGAAGTCTCATTTTCTCAAATTCAAGCAATGAAAGCCTTGTTTAAGGTCTCGACTTAGAGAAAAATTATTCCTCTGTTCAATGGCAATTGGTTTGATCTTTGGATGAATACAAACTTGGCAGGTGGCACATATTTATATGAGGAAAAGTAGTGAGATGTGGCAAATTCAGAATTTTGGCTGTATCTACAAAATTAGCAAGAATTAGACAATGGTCTATATGAAAAAAAAAGGTTGGAAACAGGCTATGGAATCGCCTGTTGGTCTATGGTTTGCTGGTCCTGATACACACTGTAGATAACAGATTTTATTTGATTAAAACCTTGTTTGACAGTTATTGTATGACAAAAAGAACAAACTGATTGTTATTAATTATTATCATAACTCTATGAACTACTACTGAAAAATGTAAATATTCTTTACTAAATATTAACAACAAAACAAGTTGCCCTTTTGACCAAAATATGATTGAACTGTAGATTATCCCCTAAACCCTAGTCAAAAGTCAAGCTTGGAAATCAATTCTAATGGGTGGTTTTGACTAAATTGTTTTCACTATTGTTGAAATAGGGGTTTTGCTTTAGCTGAAATCTAGTGATTTGGGTATTAGGGGATAGTGAACAACCCCTAGTTTAAGCATATTCACTTAAAAGTCCGTCTTGCAGGGGTGCATAAACTTGTCAGATTTTCCACGTTCTGGGAGGATTTACTAATATCATCTCACATTGTACCCGTATTCTCTTTCTCCAGTTCTATGCATCTATGTGATATTTGGACTTGACATTCAAGGTATATATACTCGTATGCTTGTGGTATAATAGCATTTAATGAAAATCGTTTGACCAGGAATTTTCTGATTGCTGGGAACAAAATAATATTAATAACCCTGTTATTATTGGAGTTGGTCAATAAAGTGCATAGAGCACCAATTATAGAATAGTGTATTTCCAACATGTTTGAAAATTATAAACCATTTATATTAGTTTTTAATTTTTTGTTTAAATTGTATCCTTCAGTAAAACCTCAATAACTGGGGAAAATCTGCTAATAATTCATTTCTTTTACTATTTCAATTGTGAATGAAGTTAAATTTCATGCAAAATTGAAAGAAAATTGCAGTAGAGATAATAATGACAGGTTAATATCTTCCATAATTTTATTCAGTCATAAGTGATTCCAAAAGCACCTCATTCATTATCTTCAGAGCTTTAAATATGTGTTTTACTCGTAAGCCAGGCACCCATCTTTCCATTTGGATGCCTGCTTTGCAGCTCAATTAAAGTCAGACAAAAATGTGATTTCATTGAAAAAAATAAATAAAAATTGTGAAGGATATTGACCTCTCATTATTATTATTATCTCCTCATCAAATTGTCCATCATGCCCTGCTACATTAGATGATGGCGGAAATTTGTGAGATTATTTGTAATAATAACATTTCTATTACAATTTTACCTAGCTTGAAATATTAACTATTTGCTTCTTCATTTTTGTTTAGCTCTTAGACTGTCAACAGTGCCTTCCATTCTGATATCAAGCCTGAATAGTTCACGTTCTTCAGTTACCTTCCTTAGGATGCTGTATCTTCAAGTGCATCTGATTATCCCAAAGATTTAATGATATATTGTACTAAATAAGCTAAAATGTTTGTAAATAAAGAAGTTTATTTTTTTAAATGGTTATTATGAAGAAATAAACAAGAGGTTTTATTTTCTTAGTTAAAGCCAATAGTATTTATTACAAATATTACAAAGTGAATTTATTATGTACATAGATATTTTATAATAAAAAATATAAATATTTTTACTTTTCATTTCTTCAAATAATTCATACAGTCATATAGATATTTATTCACAACAAGGTACTTGTCTATAGTTTCTGACAAAATATGAAGCATTTGTAACTTAAATTGTCAAGTGGTCGAATTTAATTCTTCATATAAAAGATATGTTCTCATTCAAATGGAAGATTTTACAACTGGCCTGCACATAAATGGAGTTACTCCAGGAGTATGTGTTACACAGCTGCACCTTCAACACCAAATAGATCTTTCATTATTTCAGATTTTCTTTTGGATCTTGAAGCTGAATTTCTTGGTTTTTCTGGCTGCTCAACCTTATTTGTAAGAGTTGGATCAACATTTAATATCTCACTTGAAAAGTTAGTAATTCCAGAATAATTTGAGTCTCTGCTTGAACCTCTCTTAGCTTCATCTATATTATTCAAAGCCTTTAGAAGACTAACTTTTTGGGATTCTTTTAAAGTTGAACCAGACTGCTTTGCTTCTTTGTCTAAATTGTCATTTTCATCGTTTATTTTTATATTTATCACTTCTTTTGGTTCTTCATCTTTAAGTTCTGTAATAGTTTCTTGATCATCGGATTCACTTTCATCCGATATTGGAATATGATAAGCATTGCCATTCATCTGCTGTTTACCATTTATGTATCGCTCACTTACTGTATTCAAGTCCTGAAATTTCTTTTCTAGTTCATATATCTCAGCACGAAAATCTCTTTGGTAATATTCGCTTATTTCCTCGTCAGTTAATTGTGTACTCTGGAAAATCTTTTCAAACTCTCTATCTACATCAATTTTCATTTCATTATTATTCACCACTTCTTTCTCCATTTCAGCAAAAAGAGCATTTTCCTGATCAGACAAATAGCTTGGTGGATGCGCATTCACCTTGGAAGTATCATCATCATCATTATCATCATTGACAGTGTTATTTGTACTTTCACCCTTGACAACATTGATATTCTGATCATTTTCTTGAGACCTCTCTTCATCAGTTTTATCAGTCGATTTATGTTTGTCATCCAATGAACTAACTTTCACTATTTTCTTTTCTTTAGACATTTTTGGCTTTCCATTTTTATTATCTTTTGGTAGTTCCTCAAGAATCTCTTTTTCTGTTGGTTTTCTAGTTTCTCTTCTTTTCCTGAATGCCTCTTTTGATATATGTATTCCTCCTTGAATAGACCCGGGAACACTAATTTTTTCTTCATTAAACCGTTTCTTTTTAATAATATTATTTACTTTACAATCTTTACTTCCCGTTGAAGAGTTGTCTGAATCTAAACTTGTGCTTCCTCGATGTACTGGACTGTAATTCAACTGAAACATGTAAGAAATAAGAAAATTATTAAATCAGGCCTACTTATTCTATAATAGAAATGTAAATTGAAATTGCAAAGTTACAATGATATTTGAGAAATAAATGGAGTGTATAAATGGATTATAATATGGATTATAAATCAATGTTAAAAAGAAAACTGGAATATAAAAATTAAATGTCTAATATGGGAATAATATAATGGGAGTTTGAACAGTTGTTATTTGCAAATTTAACTAAAGCAATAATAGAATTTCTTTTACTTAAGTATCTATATTGCTGTGCTTAAAATACTTCTTATTTACCATTACCTATATAGCTTACAAAAGCGATTAACAGACATATATAGGACTATTTACTGTAAGCTGAAATAACATTAAACATTTACCCAGTTAAGAAGAATTATTTTTTCCCTTACATTGATGTGAATAAGTTTCTATCCTTGTTTATCCTCATTGATTAACTCCATCCAGTTCATCCCATTTAACATCCACTTCTAATTTGTAATGTGCCATTCTTTATATATATATATATATATATATATATATATATATATATATATATATATATTTATTTAATATACCAAATTAAATATTCTTCCTACCATGTAGCACTTTGAATGAAACAATTGTTTAAGTGTTCTTGTATATATGCAAATAGGATAAGGAAGATAATTAATCTACTTATTCCCTTCTCAGTACTCTGTTATTGTGTAAGTTGCCTGAAGTATATGTATTATACCAACTATATGGCAAGAGATATGATTTGTATCAAATTATGTTACAACCAAATTTTATCTCCTTCAACAGACTCAAGCTACTTATCTATCTCAATATAGATACTAACTGTATACATGACCATATCTTTCAGAGTCTAAAGCAATGCTATGTTGTACTTATCAATTGCCTGTTTAACAACTCTTCTTACTTGCAATGCTCACTTGAATATTAGTTTTGAAGATGATCCAATTTTTTTGGTGAGTTAGTTTTTTTTTTTGACTTTCGGCCTGGAAAGGCTTTATACTTTACAGTAGCATCAGTTCATTCTCCTAAGCCATAATATGCCTTGCTTCTTGTGGCCACAACAAATTTTGTTCCCTCTGTTACTTAATTTTCCATATATATATTAGTAATGGAAAATACATTATCATACACCAATGGAAGTATCCTAAAAACAGAGAATGCTGTCTTTAAATGTCCATTTCCCTTCTAATAACTCAGATGTAACTGAGCAGCACAGCTTTTTAGGCTCCCTACTCTGGGGTGTTCAAATATATGCATGCATCTTTTGGGTCACCAGGATTTTTAAAAGGCATAACAGATGATTTATAAAAATCCTTTGTAAGTGAAAGTATGTCCTAATAAAATTATTTTTAAATAAGTACCATAGAAACCTTTACATGCAGTGAGAAAACTAGGTATAGAAAACTATGAAAATCTAACAGCATTTTCTGTGAAAAGAAATCCAATGTTTTTCGTATTGACCTTAATATTATTAAATTAATGTGAGATTATTTTTTTAAGGTTTTTATTCTATCTTCATACATACAGTAAAAGAGTCAGCAGTTTCTGAGTCTTCTTGGGCTAAAGCTGATGCTGACTGAGCTAGCCTCTGTGTTTGACGTATTGATACTCTGTAGAACAGGAAAAAAATAATCATTAAAAATTACTTTTTTAATGGAATAATTAAGCCAGTATATATAAAAAAGACACACAAAAACATTCTAAATTAACTAACAGGCTTCATTAGAAATCTGGTTGCTCATTTAATATTTTGAAAGAACGATTTCTCTTAGTTAAATTCTTCTAAGGGGAATTCTGTCATGCAAATAGGTCACATTCTCATTGAGAAGGATCAACTAAAAGATAGTTGGACCCAATATTTCAAAGAAATATCATATGCTAAGACCATTTGAGCATCCATAATAGTCAAACAATGACAATAATATTGATCTAATCTTTTTTTCTTAATTCATAATTTGTTTATGTTTTCACCTAATTGTTTACTCTTTTTCTTTCTTAAATTGTTTACGCTTGAATGTTTTTTAAAAAAATTTGGTTCAGGGCAATTCATTAATATTTGCCATTGGTTTCTTATTATAATATTTTTGTTTTCCTGCATATATTGACACAGGGCCCTCGTAAGGGCTACTGGCGCCTGTGTGCAAAAAAGGATTTTTGCGCCCCTTAAGGCATTTTGAATAATCTTTTTTTTTTTATGATAGGTAGGTGCTTGAAATAAAGCAAAGAACTGAACTTTAAAAGTCATATTTATTTGTAGACTAAAATATCAAAATGAAATAAACAGAATAAAATCTAAATTTTTATTTTGGGCCCTTGGTTTTGGCGCCCCTAAAGGATGGTGCCCGGGTGCATTGCACACTTTGCACATATGGTAGCGGGGCCCCTGTATTGACACATTGTAGATGAGAAAATTAAAAAGTTCGTCAAGCAGGGGCGGCATAAACTCCGCAAATTTCCCACATGTTGGTATAGCATATTTTTGACCTCATTTCACCACATATTCTCTATTTCTATGTATAAAACTGATGAGAAGGGCTGGAGGATCGGGGGACTACTGTCCATTATTTGAGGTCCAATTTCAGCCACTAACAAATATGATCCTTAGTGTTGACTAAAACAGTTAAATATTGAATATGGTATAGATCAAATAAATATTTTTGAGACAATAATGTAAAATCTTAATTGATGACATCACACAAAAAATTATTATTATTATTAAAATATCTCGCATAATAAAGGTCTCTTAAAAACAATATTTGGTATTTAAGCTTAGAATTAAGAGGTTCATCAATAAGGAGCTTATTGTTAATATGACATGAGTAGAAGTGGAGGTTCACTAAAGGCTGAAATTTAAAAACCCAAATATCTCTGTTAATATTCATGATAGAGAAAATAAGTATATAACAACATTTATAGGTAATCAAACATGCAATAAGGTTGGTTCTACACATTTCTTTGATCTGAGTATAATAATGAAAATAATTCGAATTTTCAGAATTTTGCCCTTTTAAACCCCACTCCCCCAGTCTGATTTCAACCTTTAACGAGCTTTATATCTTCTTAAGGGAAATCTGCTAAAAGAGAAAAAAACAAATTAATTTGGAAAATAAATAAATAGAGAATAAACAGATTATCTGATAGATCTCAGAGCCAGTGAAATATATGCAGAGAAAAAAAAAAACAGAAATAAATGTGCTACCCAAATGCAGTTCCAGATTTAAACAATAGACGAAAAAATACTAAAAGGTAAAATGACATTCATCTATAACAATCCTGGTTTCACTTTGATAAATAAATCCACTTTGACCTATATGGGGGGGATCAGGAAAAGTGTTGTTTAACTAAAGACTTATGGAATGTGAATTGTGACAAATGCCAAGAGAATGCTTAAACAGAAGTCCTTTAAGAACAATAATGTAAATCTAGAACATTTCACTAGAAAATATTGTAACAGTCTCATATTTATATTAATAATAATATTATTAATAAATATTTCAACAGTCTCATTTCTACAGTAGGAAGTTATGTGTAAATTCTTTTTCTTAAAAAATATGTGCACTTAATTTTTGAAAAATCTTTTGTTGAATTTAACATACCAATTTCAGTAGAAAAAAGTTTAATAATGATGTTCTTTACAGATAATGAACCTCTATAAAGTTGTTTAAATATTAAATATAGCCACTAGTTGAATATAAATGGTAGTATATTGAAAATATGTTATATTTTGAAAACTGACTGGCTACATTAGATGCTACAAATTTCAAACCTGGGAGGTGCTGGAAGTGAAATGTGTGAAGGTTTTGCCTTATCCTGGATTTGTAAGTTTTGAGGTCCTTTTTGGTACCTTGGATAAGGTGTGTTTGCAAACTTGTCTTTTGCCTGAAAATACTTTAAGTATAAATATGTATATATATAAAAAAAACAATTAATGTAGGAAATCATAAACAGTATTATATACCTCCATTGCTGATTTAAGATTGTTAATTGATTCAAGAGCTGAATTAAGTTCACTTTGTATCTTCTTGTTTCTGTTTACCTCTTGATTTAACTGGTATCGATGGTTTTTTTCTTCCAATGCTAATTTTTTTTCAAGTGTCTACATAAACAGACAAACAATTTTTAAAAAAATACAAATATATTTGTACATTCATAATAAATGTAATTAAGAAATTATTCATTACATAAATTTTATTGCGTTGCTGTTCAATAATTGACTCTAATTCTTCAACCTTCTTGGCAAGTTTTTCTCTGTCACCAAGTTGTTTATCTCTTGATAATTTCAAAAGATGTTTGTACTGCTCTCGCAAGTTTGTTAATTCATGGTCTTTCTGCTTCATTCTGTTCTCTAGTTCACGGTAATTTGCGCGAATCTAAATGAAAAATTATTAATTTTATTAGTTTTTATGTTTAACAATTTCAATTAATTTCTAGGCAAGCAGTGGTTGCTTTATTGTTTTTTAAAACTGAATTTATGTATTAATATTACAAATCTAATAGAATTTAAAATTTTGTTGATTCTTTCTAGAACCCATAATTTCTTCTGTATGTGAATCAGCTTGTTACAAGTTTCATAATTTTATGTAAAATGAACATAATCAAATCTTGGGGAAAAAAACTTCTTGTTCCCTAAGTTTTTATTTAACATTATTTTTATTTGACTCAAATGTGAGAATTCATCTAGAAGCTTTGATTCTTTATTTTGATTGGGATATTGTAATTGTTGTTGAATGTGGCATAAAAAGTATATATTGGAGCCATTTAAAAATGTATATATTATATTATTTATGAATAAAAATATTAAATATTATATTAAAATATTAAATATTTTCCAATCATTTGTAATGGATTCTCTGTCGATAAATTAAGATGTTTTAATAATCACCTGCTTATATTTTTCATTCAGTATTCTAATTTCTTCATGATGAGATTTTATTAAATGGGGAAGTTGTTCTTGGTTGCCTTCATATTTTTTTAGTACATTATCTTGTCTTTGCTGAAGTGTTCTTAATGTTTTGTTTTCATTTAATACCTCCTGGGAAATATGAAATAAATATACAAGTTAGATTATGTTCTGTTGAGGATAAATAAACATGTAACACGCACATAGAAACATACGCACACACAAACTCCACAAGCAAAATACAAAATCAGGTATTATTGATGGCTGGCTTTGGCTGGGATAACAAAATTTGCTTGGGCTCTATAGAAAAGTTATGAAGTTCAATATTTATGTACTTAACTTACAGAATTCCATAATTTCTGTTTTAAATTAATTGATCATAGGTTTTGTAAAATGTCAACAATCCCTGATTTCAGTCTTTCTCAATAACACATGTTAGTTATTTTTAATTTTTATATTGGAAGTTAATTTTTCAATAACACTGCCTTCAATTTTGTTTTAACTAGATGAAGAAATACTTTATTTAATAAGTAGTGCCGCTCAATTATATTGAGTTCCTCGAAAAACAACATACTAGTCTAATACATTTATGCATGATAGTTAGAAATAATATAATAGAATAAAGACCTATATAATAGTTGGGTATTGGCTACAGGAAGATCTCAATCAAAAAATGAGTATATTTCTGATGCCTACAGTTTCGGATAACTCTAATTAAACTTATGCACAATTAAAAATTGAGGAAAATCACCAATCAATTTAGTTTAATTAGGAGCAAATTGCTCTTGCTCTAATTTAATGTGGCTTATAGTAAATTAATTGTTAAAAATCATTAAATGTTATCTGAAGCTGACATAACATTTAAGCAGTTCATAGAGAATAAATTAATGTTCAAAGTAGTGCAATCATTTTATATAGCATTAAAATGGTGTTTATGATATTTTTCATGAAATGTAGTTCCATTTTGAAAATATAAACCAACAAGTAGACAATATCTGTGAGTCATAAATTTGGTATCTTATGATATGAAATTACTAATTGAGACCTATTCAATCAAATGTAGAATGCAGGCTAAAATCTCTGTTTTAGTGTAGAATGTAAAATTAAGTGATGATATACAATGTAAAATAAGTTCAGTTTATTAACCATTTCATGTTTTAAAAATTGCATTTCCCTATTTATCATTAATGTAAAGAACAATATGAAATTTTATAAGTTAGGCTTGCTTAAATTGTATACAAAACACTTGCTGATTAGGCTCAGTAGTACATATGTAGTAGACATAAAGAAAACATTCATATAAGCAGAGAAATCCAAATAAAAATTAAAACTGTCTGAACTAAATGTCATTCAACTCCTTTATTCAATTTATGACTCGTGAGAATATTTCAAAAGCAATATTATGCATTGATTTTTTTTTCCTAAGGGGTAATTATTCCTTAAGTAAACAAAACATTTTGAAGGCAATGCCATATCTAGAAGTAAAATAATAAGAATGCTTTAATTTCTTTTACAGGAGATGGCTCTTAATGTGCAACCTATTTACTACAAAGGCTCCATCATTGAATATAGTTAATCAATCACCTCAATCCATCCTTCCCCAATAGACCTCTAAAAAGGGAACAAAGGGAAAATTAATTTTTCAAATCCTGTCCCACTTTTTTGTATTTAAACATTAAAACCTCTCATATATTGTAAAAAAACTTTAAACAAACCTATAAACTCATTAAATTAATTATATATATATATATATATATATATATTGCATGATTGATATTTTTGCATGACCAAAATCAGTACACATGTTATTTCTGTCATGCTTCAATTAAACGTACACAGACTAAATATGACAATTTAGTGCGAATGATTTATGCTTCATTTTTCATTTCATTGAGACATAATTTGAAATGTTTAAGCTTAGTTTATCCATAAATGATTTACTTAGTCACTTAAAATTTTGATGACTAATTTAATTTAATTATATTTCCCAGAGACAAAATTAATCATGTGATAAATATTCAATGTTTAAATCATTAAACATTAAATTATATACATTTTATTAATGTAATTTTAATTATCTTTCATTGAAAATGTACGTATTTCAATTAACAGATCCTTTAGGCTACAGGTTACTAACTACGGTGGGACTAGGGATTTTATTTGATGAGACTATCACAAAATAAACCATGCTTATTCAGGAATTGAAGCCACAACCTTGCACACAAACAATGCCATAACAAATTGTCATGATATCAACACATTTTTTGTTATCTTCACATTTACCCTAATAATAACAACATAATGCATAATTTTGTTATGTATATATTTAATTAATAATTAACAGTAAAAACATTCACAAAACAAATTTTGGGTGTTTTCATAGTTTAATAAATTAATTACTAGGCCCTTGAAACTACCAAAATTAAAGTTTACAAAACACTTAGTACAATATGTTTGTTCCAACTTACATTAAGTTTTAATTGAGTCTCTGCCAGTTGGTTTTGAAGTTGTTTCACCCGAAGGAGCTTTGCTGACATAATTCTTTGAGTAAAAGAACTAACATTGTTCTTAGCATTTTGGTGACTGGAAATAAAACTGCCTGCATAGTTGCTTCTTTGATAAGGATTGTATCCTGGTTAACATTAGAAATTGTCTTGTAAATAAAAAAAATATGCATTTATAGTAAGACTTCTCTGCTATTCACTAAAGTGGACTCACCATATAATGGATGAAGAACTTTCTTCTTTGAAAAAAGATTGTTTCGTCCTTCTTTGCTAGTAACTGAGGAAGGAGACACACTATACTTCCCACCATCTCTATATGAAATGAAGAAATTAAAATTTTAACATTAATTTAAATAATTTTATTTCATTATTGTTAAGAAAAACAAAATATACATTTATAGTACCTGCCTTTATGATTGCCTTTTAACTCAGAAATTTCTGCAGTAACTCTGAGAACAGGACTTGTGACTCCAGAATCACCACTTTCCATTTTCAGCAATTCATCGTGCTGTATTATTTTTCTTCATTAGCTCTTGACAACAATCAACTTCTTATCTATGTACAATTGATTGAGCATTCTGCAATTATACTGAGTTTTAATAATTCACCTTTTAATAAGGATCTAGTCTGTTCACCTCCATGAACCTCCTCCTTGTATGATAACTTTGTTTTCATAATCGCCCATAGCAACGAGGCATTCCAGGTTACACAGACAAAGAATATATACATTGTGCCAGGATTAAATTGTTATTTATTAGATTTCCCTAAAATAAAGAATTTGAATAAAGAACTCAAGGCCACTGGAAATATGTAGATTTTGTTTTCTAATTTCTCATTGCATAAATTTAATAAAAAATAAAATTGAATTTAAACAATTCGTAACAGTAGACATTTATAAGTTTATTTAAACTATTGATTAAATAGTATTATTCATAAAAATATGAAACACACCCTTACATACATACATACATACATATATATATATATATATATATATATATATATATATATTTATATATATATATATATATATATATATATATATATATATATATATATATATATATATATATATATATATATATATATATATATGCATACACACACACATACAAACAGAACACATACATCATTTCTGTACTTTTCATAGTAATTTCTATCAAAGTAACGATTTGAATGCATTATTAGGTATGATAATAATATAGCAACAAAATATTTTTTTTTTTTTGTAAAACATTGGACATAAAACATATTTTGGTCCAACTCAAAATGGAGATATTTCAAACTTTTCATTTTAACCCTTTCTCTAAGCCCCCCTTCAGGTTTTGGAGGGTGAAGTGTAGTTTAGTCCCACCCGCACCCATCTTGTTTCGTGGATCCAACAAATTAGGTGAGTTAAAAATAATTAAGTTAAAATTAAAATCCCACCCTTGGTGTAAACTACCGATGGCGTATTTTGGAAATTTTTGAATGCGGTCACTAAAGTCTAAAGTGTTAAAAAATATAAAGCTAGAAAAACGAAATGGCCGCAGTCGTCATTTTGAAAAGTGCGCCACCAAGGGTTGGACTAAACTACACTTTCATCTGTTTGGAATTCTATTATTAATAAGGGAAACCCTTAGTTCTTGATCTTTTCATGAATTCGATATTTCGAACAAGTAAAAATTAAAACCTCAAAATGTAAAGACCCCATGTAAACACCACATTCAGAGAAGTAAGGTTATTGATGAATTCTGATTTAAAAGTCTGCCCTTAAGGGATTTCCAAAAAGTTCTAAAATGTCCTTCGATCCTACCTAGGGAAGACGAAACGAGGTTTCAAAAAAAAAAATGTATATAATGTTATTAAACTCTGTGCTTAAACATTTTATGTAAAACTAAAATTCGTTAATGGCTGTAATCTGCCTAGGGTGGGAGGGGGGGGGTGTGGATTCCAAATATCTCCGGTATTATGAATCGCATGATAAAGTGTTAAACAATCATAAGGAAGTTTTGATTCTCTTTAATTTTTGTTCTATACATTTTATTTTTGTAATTTTAAGGGAATTATTTGTATTTTGTTCGGTAAACCACCATATCCACTCAATTTTAACAAGTAGCACTATATCATGAACCGCCTTATTTACAGCTTAAATAACAAATATTGTTTCAAATTTCGAAAAAAGGAAATATCTCCGTTATTATGAGCTGGGTTGCAAAATAGTATATAACCAATACGATTGAAAATTTAATTTCCTACAAATATTAGTATATATTATTGTTCTATATCTTGATTATTAACCGAGATATTTGCATTATTTACTATTCAGCCTTCACTAAACACTCTCTTCTATTCATATCATATTAACAACAAGTTGTTATATTGTGTACCTCTTTATTCGTAGCTTAAATACCAAATATTGGTTTCAAAGGACCATTATTATGTGAGATACATTCTAATATGTCGTGTTAATGACACAATCAAGATTTTACGTTCTTAACTCGAAAAGTTCATTTGATCTAAACCATATAGGATATTATTTAATCGTTTCATAGAACACTTGAGTTTCATAGCCAACGACTGGAATTAGACTGGGAATGGGGAGGGGGGGGGGGGTTAGAAAGGGGGAGTGTTCGAAAATATCTCCGTCATTGTGTGAGTCGTATAGAAACATGTTACAGAACTAGTCTTGTTAAACTAGTGATGCTCTACTATTGTTATTGCATGCATTTTTCTGTTGCTCATATATTAAATGAATTATTCCTACTTTCTTATTTTCAGTCTTCAGTAAACCCCCACTTCTACTCATTCAATTTTGACGAGGGAAGTTAGGGAACCCAAAAAATTAAAATAAATCTGAAACTTTGTGTGCAAGTAGAGTAGTTCGTCCTAACACAAAACTATTTTTTGTTCGTGCGAAACTAGGACTTAAAGGAGTAAAGTCACCTCTTGAAAAAAATCGGTTTTCATATTTCTGAACGAATACTGTTAAAATGGTAATAGATATAAAAAAAAAAGTTTCAAATGGTAGTGTTATGGTTGTTAATATACTTTAAAACTGTGCAATCAGGTTTTTTTTTAATTTAATATATTTCAACCCCCCCCCCTCTCCCCCGTTTAATACAATCGCTGCAAGTAGTCATGACGTGTGCCTTTGCAATATATAATAATGGTATTTTTAACAGATTTCCCCCAAGGGAAATCAGCTATTGTGGTTGTACTCATGAGGCGATTTTCGAAAAATTCCTTCAAATGTCCGTCGATTCTACCTAGTAGATGACGAAAATGATTTCCGTTCAAAATGTTATATATTTGTCTGTTACCCCTCTAGCAGTCGCAATATTTGTCTTATCTTTACCAAACTCGATATATAATCGCTTTATGTAAAAAGAAAGATCAAGTCTGTTAAGGGCTAAAATCGTACCTGGGGGGGGGGGAGGGTTAGAGGGGAGAATTTTGAAAATTCGAAACATCTGTTATTATGTCAGATCGAGAAAGTGTATATATTGTTTAGAATCTTATTGCAAGTTTAATGTTCTATACATATTTTCTGTATCATGAATATTAACAATAAGCTGTTATATTATGAACCATTTCATTCCAAGGTTAAATACCAAATATGGTTTTTATTATACTTTTACTCTGTGAGATACATGCAAATATGTTGTGAGGACATAATCAATGAAGAGTTTTTGTTATTTACACAAGAATGTTTATTTGAACTATACCATACTCCATATTTAACTGTTTCAGTCACCACTATAGATCGTATTTACTATTAGCTGAAATTGGGGGCGGAATAGTAAGTGTTTACAGAGGGTGGGATTTGAAAATTCAATATATTTCCGTTAATATGAGTCAGATTGAAACATGTTATAAAACCAATCTTGTTAAGTTGTTATGTTCTACAGTTCTTGTTCTATGGATTTTTTCATAATTCAAGTATTAAGCGAATTATTCAAGCTTTCTTGTTTTGTAACCCTCCTCCCACCTTCTACTATTTTTTTTTTAATATAGAAATAAAGAATATTTGGTGAGAGGAGATTAAAAGTGTGTCATACTAGCAGGTGGGAAATTGCTTAGTTTACGCAGCCCTTGAGTGATGGACTTTTGAAAAATGTGAGGAGATTACAACTTTATCATATATGATTGAATTTGTCATTAAATATGCTATATTATTCATTATAAAACAAATTCTAAAAAATGAGGTAGGGAGGGATAAATTTTGAAGCGTGTGGCATTTAAAAGAATCTGATAGCTTATTAAAAACTATCACTTGTAACTTTTTAACAGGTTTCCCTTAAAGGAAATCAGCTAATGAGGTTGTACTCATGTTGCGATTTTCGAGTAATTTCCTCAAATGTCCATCGATACTACCCAGGAGATGATGAAAATGAGGTCCGTTCAAAACCATATGCCTGTAGACACTCTAGCGGTTGCAATTTTTGTTTGTTCATACAAAACTTGATATTTAATTGTTTTATGTAAAAAGAAAGACCAAGTTCGTCAATGGCAGAAATGGAAGGACTTGAAATATTTCCGCTATTATAAGTTGGATCGAAAACTTGTACATAGTATAAAAATTAGCAATAAATGTTGTTATGTACATAGTTTCTCCATCTTGAATATTAATGGATATATTTGGATTTTTTTTTGGTTTCAGCCTAGAGTAAACCCCCACTCATGAACCCTTTACTATGTGGGATTCATTGTTAAATAGGTTATGTGCCATCAATAAACTTTTTATGCTCTAGCGGCCTTTTTTTAATTTTTAATCAATACTGTTCTTGATGTTTAGTATAATATTTTCTGGCAAAACTGAAGATTAACTTTGTTAATTGATGAAATCAGACCAGGAGTCAGGGTTTGGTAGAGTAAACAAAACATGTATACAGAACTGTATATCTGTCATTATGTATCCAATTAAAAAAAAATTTTAAAACCAAATCAAATTCTTGTTCTACAAACTTTTGTCTAATTTACTATTTTTTTTTAAACCATTTGCCATGTAGTCTATACACATAGAGGTTCTGTGCTTATTTGAAAAGGAAATAAGCACAGGAAATAAAGAACACAGAAGATCAGGAAGGAAAAATAAATGGTTGTTTATCAGTAAAATGGTTATCATAGAATTAACATGTTTAGGTTGTACTAATATTGAAGAATTGTGAGAATATGAGGTGGTTTTGGATCAATTTTCAAATGAGGCGTTTGGTTTCAAAACCAGGTACATCCGTTTTTTTCAAAAACTTTTTTTTTTAATTTTTCATAAGTTTTTAATGCCGGAAATGATGTATTGGACGTGTTTGTTCCAAAACCATCTAGATCCTTCCAAAATCAATACCGGCAGATAATGAAAAAAATGTGTTAAACTGACTTTTTTAAGAAATGAAATCTATTTTCATCAGTCCTGAAAATTTTTTGAAAATGGATGCACCTGGTTTTGAAACCAAACGCCTCAAATACTCGTATAATTTTAACTTGTTCGAGGTGGAGGTCTCACTCCAAACCTCAATACTATTGTAGGTATGTTACACTTTGTATTAAGGAATGGACAAGTACACTATGAGGGAAAGTAGGACTGTATCCTTTATTTTTAAGCAATTTATCTCAGAAAACCTATTTCACAAAATTTAAAGTCCCAAATCTGGAACAAACTAGCATTTAATTTTCTGAGTGATTGGCAGTTACTACTTATTCGTTTTATTAACATTTTAAGTTATTAATTTTATTTTTTCTGAGCACTAAGAGAATTTCTTAGTATATTTACCACTTGTAACACCAGCATTTATGAGGAAAGTTACTGGTAGAACTTTTAAATATATGGGATGAAACATTTTATTTAAATTTTTTGAAGGGATAGAAAAATATATGTTATGCCAACAATGGATGTAGGATCATCCTCAAGGGGTTTTGTAAGCAAGTTAAAAAAAAAAAATAAATGCCTCCATGCGACCGAAGGTACAGATGTATGTTCGGTGGCTCAGGTTGGCCGTGTGAGTTAAGGCATTGGTCTTAATCTCGCATGGTAGACCTAGAATGGCGGGTTCAATTCCCGTCCTGGGGAGTAGAAATTTATTTATTTAGTGACGGACTCATTAAATAAACTCCTTGGGCCCACCCTGGCTAGAAAAGGGTGGTAACCTGTAGATAACCCGTCCCGATTAGCCATAGTAGTAAAAAGTGGACGTAAATAATAATAAACAAAATAAACAGATGTATGTTCACTAAAACTGCTCTTTCCAGAAACTCATTGTTGGTACTACTGTTAGGCTTAGCAAACACTTATTTACCCTTCCTTGAACAGAAATTGTAGAAGGGATAATAGGTAAATTTGACTGATTACATGTTCAAAAGTCTTTTAGGAGTTGGAGAAAGCGCTGTTTTGAATTTGAAAGAAATATTGAAATTTATCTTAATCTATGGTTTTATAAATCTATGTTTGAAATTAAGAATGTACCTGAACTAATTAAGAATGTGCCTTTTCTTTTTAATTTCCTGATCTAATATTAAATGGATATAGTGACCACTTAATTCCCTGCCAAAAATTAACACTAATGCGTAACCTGTAATATACTATGGCTAAATAGAAGAAGGATAACTTAATAACTCAATAAAAGAAACACAAATAAGGTTAAATCAGTTTATTTAATAAAATGATTTTTCTTAATGACCAGATGATAAATGCTTGAAATAATAAATTAAATTATTATCACAATTATTTTAATTTTATTTTATTACTAAAATAATTTGATATACAATAATGTAATACATTAAAATAACTTTACATATATTACAATTTACAGCAGAAAGTATTTTAAATTTAGGTCTATGCACCTCCAACCATTTCATTTTGTTTTTGAGAGTTTTCCTTTTTACTATTTCCAGAGTGTTGCATTAGCCACATTTTTGAGTAAAGTGACTCAGGATTAGTAAGCAGACTATAATGTGTACCCCGTTCAGCTAGCTTTCCTTTATCTAAGACAAGAATTTCATCTGCGTCCATTATTGTTGACAGTCTATGGGCAATGCATATAGATGTTTTTCCAACCGTGGCACTATTGAGAGCATCGAGAATGTTCTAAAAAATAAAAGGAACTGCTAAGCGTTGTTTGTCAAGACATTACATAACCATCTATCAAATTCTTAGTTACATGCTGGCTAGAATAGGATGATTAACTGTTGATAACCGAAAGATCTAGGTAGCCTTATGTGTTAGGCCTAAACATGCTATACCAAATTATGGGTTCAATTTTAACATGATCAATAGACATTTATTTAATGACATATTCATTATATAACCTTTCCTAATTAGTCATATTACCATAAAGCCTTTTAGCTTCAGCTGATCCCCATTTCTACTTATGTACTTATCTCAAGACCAGAATACATTCTAATTTCTGCTTATATAGGCTTCTTATTGTAGGAGAAATAGAGAATAGAATGCAATATCATAATCACGTTATTCTAAAGTGTGAAAAATCTCTTTAGTTTAAATAACATCTGCTTGATAATAATACTTGGTTCTCAAGAATTAATAACTGAAGAATAACAAATGATTTTGATCATTTTTTAAATATAGAAAGTTGTTTTATTTAAACCATTAATTTATGAAAATAATTACTCATTGGATAAATTAACTTCATCCGATTTTCTTAAAAAAGGATTTATTGTGTTTTCACTTCCTTGTATGAGTTAAAGGAAGAATTACTATCACAAAAAATTAGATTTTCACATTTCAACTTAATTATCTGTTTTGACCCTTTCTGTACATTTTAACTAGTACAGATCAACTCAAAAATGATTGCCCTTAGATTGTTGAAATTTCATATTTAGGACTATTGTAACATCTAGTGGTGTACCTACCCTTTTGATAGAGAGAGAGCGGGGGGGGTCAAAGAGCAAATTTAGAAAAAGTCCGTCACGCAGGGGCTGCGTAAACTAAGCAGATTTCCCACGTGAAGTTTAGTAATAGATAAATATACATACTGGTAACACAACACCACCATGAATAAATACAAACGGAAATAAGAAATGTTTCATCCAATTTCAATAAACTGCCGACAGGGAGGGGTCTGCCTGCCTCACACCGGAAAGAAAAACAATTACTGAAATATATCAGAATATAACATATTAATTTTATTGAGAACTATTTACTATATCTAGTACTCTACTGGAGATCTTAATAATGAGTCAGAATAATTGTTATCTCAATCAATCAAATTTTAGTAGTCCAAAACCTTAAGACGGGGGGGGGGGGGACACCAGAAAATATTTGCATGTATCTCGTATAATAAAGGTCTCTTCAATACAATTTTTGGTATTTAAACTTCGAATAATGTAATTTATTATGTAGCAGAGTATTGTTTATGTAACATGAGCATAAGTGGGGGTTTGCTGGTGGCTGAAAACTAAAAAATGCAAATATCTCGGTTAATATTCAAGATATTGAATATAGGTATATAACAATATTTATAGTAAATTTAATTTGCAATAAGATTGATTCTATACAATTTTTTGATCCGAACTATGGTAACGGAGATATTTCAAATTTTCGAAAATCCTCCCCTCTAAACCCCCCTCCCCCTGGCCCGATTTCAGCTGTTAACGACTTGATCTTTCTTTTTACATAAAACGACTAAATATCGAGTTTGGTAACGATTAAGCAATAATTGTGACCGCTAGAGCAGTAACAGACAAATATATATACAGTTTTGAACGGACCTCATTTTCGTCATCTCCTGGGTAGGATCGATGGACATTTGAAGAAAAATTTCGAAAATCGCATCGCAAGTACAACCTCAATAGCTGATTTTCCTTAAGGGAAATCTGCTAAAAATTCAAATTTCTGGGTTGCTATTAGAGATAAAAAAGATTTGTATAGGACCTTTTTTGTTTATCATGAAAATATCTATAAAATATTTTCCATGACTTTATTTTATTCGATACATTGAAGCAGAACATTGTAAATTACTTTCAAATGAATTGCAGCTAAATATTTTATTTTTAGGAAAATTGATATCTATTCATTTGATGGCTTTAGTCATTTGTATGTTCAAATTACTTCCAGGAAGCTTCAAAACAAATAACTGCCAGGATAAATAAGAGGTTGTCTTCCTGTTGAATTATTGATGTGCAACTAGTTTTAGTGTAAACATAATACCTAGCCTGAGTCTTAAAAAAATCTGTAACACAGGGGCTGTGTAAGCTGACGATTTTCCACGTGCTGAAATATGACATGCTGATGATCTTAACTCACAATTTATCCTCTATCTCTCCCATAGTAAAAATCCTGTGTAAACAGGAATAAAAAAATGTATGCTGAATATGAGATGTTTAGTGCCTCAGTAACTCAAGTGAAATGAGTAGAGATGGGAGTTTCTAGAGACTGAAAACTGCAAATATTTCAGTTACAAGTTCTAGATCAAGTACAAATGCATATAACATCATTTATAAGAAATTACATTCACAATGAGATTGGTTATTTACAATTTTCTGATATGATTCATAATAAAAAAGATATTATGAATTTTCAGTTTTCCATGAAAGGATTAAATATCGAGGGTGGAGTTCATCAAATAAAAATCATGTGTCATCCATCTTAAAGACCAATGGAAACAATATTTGGTATGTAAGCTTTGAATGAAGTGGCCCATAATACAACATCTTATTTTTGATATCACATGGGGTTAGATGAAGGCTGAAAACTAAAAAGTGCAATTACCTCGGTCAATTAAAGATAGATAAAAAATGTATATAACAACATTTCTAGGAAATGAAATGTGCAATAAAATTGGTTCTGTACAATTTTTCAATCGACAAATATAAGAGGTATTTCGAATTTCGGAATTGCCCTCTCTAACCCCTCCTCTTGGGTCGATTTCAGTCATTAATGAACTTGAATTTAATTTTTACGAAAAACTCTTAAAGATCAAGTTGGTAACAATAAGAAAATAATTATGACCAGAAGAGTGCTAATAGACACACACTTACATATATATAGTTTTGAAAGGACTTAATTTTTGTCACCTAGGTAGGTACATATACATACACACACTCATCTGTTACCTAACTCAATATACAAGAGTTTATATAAAACCTATTTCATTAATGGCTAAAATCCATTTCATATGGAGGGGATTTTGAAAATTTGAAATATCTCTTTTATTATACATTGATCAAAAAATTGTATAGAATTAATCTTGTTGCAAATTTAATTTCCTGTAAATGTTGCAATATAATTTTTTTCTTTTATTTTTAAAAATAACCTAAATATTTGCATTTTTTTAGTTTTCAGCCCTGAGTAAACCCCCATTCTCGCTAATTAATTAATAAATCATTAATAATAATTTTTTATTTAATAAACCACTATACTCGAAGCTTAAATACCAAATATTGTTTTCAACAGATTTTTACTAGATGAGATACATGCAAATACAACGTGTGATGACATCATCAATTAAGATTTTTACATTCATGACTCAAGAATGTTTATTGAATGAATCGGCCCTTGGGAAGAGGGGAGGGTTAAAGGGAATAATTGAAAATTTCAGATATTTCTGTTACTATGAGTTGGATTAAAACAGTTTATATGACAAATATTGTTGACATTTTCTACAATTATTATTATGTACACTTTTTTCTCATTCCATTACCTAATTTTCAATGTGAAAGGAGAATCATTAAATTTTGCATTAAATAATTGTCACTATATCTCAAAATCCCTCACATTCTTGTGTTAAGATCACATGTAATTGATTTCAATAATTAATTTACTTACATGCTCAGTTATTGAATCTAATGAAGAAGTCGCTTCATCAAAAACTAAAATTGGAGAATCTTTTAAAATTGCTCGAGCTATGGCAACTCTTTGTTTTTCTCCACCAGACAACTTCAGACCTCTTTCCCCAACCTGATAATTTCAGTAAAAGAATTTATATTAGTTAATGCCTATAAATTAATGTTCATAGCATATTCAGCCAAAAATAAATTCAAACCTGAGTTTTATATCCCATTGGCCAACAGACAACAGAATTATGTAGATTAGCCATTTTTGATGCAGTTAGCACATCCTCTTCACTCTTCTCTAAATTTCCATAATGGAGATTGTAGATGATAGTGTCATGGAATAATACAGAATCCTTTTCAAACAAAAAAGTGGATAAATAATAATTATAATTACAGAACTATGGATAAAAATTGGTTGGGAGAATCCAATATTAATTTGAAGAAAAATGATTAATCACACGCTCGCTCAAAAAGAGTAGTAAGATGTAGATGTAATCCATCCTGATTAGCAGAAGTATTGTCACAAATATTTTACCCTTATCGACATTATTAATGCAAAAGCTCTTGGAAATAATGCTATTATTATGAGCATTACTATAATAGACATAACCCTCTCATATGTCTTAGAATCCTGCCAATGGAGTGAACAGATGCAGAACTGTTGATACCACAGTCTGGTAGTGGCAGCAATAAATATACCAACTTGCAATACTAAAAAATATTTGATTTTCCTTATTTCAACTTAAAAATTATAATATTCAATTATTGCCTTAAACTGGGTTAGAGCTATAAAATATACTTGTATATGCTGCATAGTACCTTGATTTACATTTTCTTTCTAAGTTCAATATAGTCAGAAAAACAAAGAGAAATCTGAATCATTGTAGAAGATAATTTTTTTTTAATTAGTGCTAACCCCTCTCCCCAAATCATATATCATATGATAATAATGTTATATTTTGGATAATATTGTGTGATTTGAAAATTTAATGCTCATTTAATAATTGCCTAGTGTTGAAATATTTTATATGATCTAGTTACGTTAGAATATCTTAATATATATAAAATAGTTGATGTGAACATTGTGAGTAAATAATTATTTAGTACTTAGTACCTGAGGCACAATGGCAATAGCTTTTCGAAGGCTTTCTAAATCTACATCTTTTATGTTTTGTCCAGCAATAAAGATACTCCCAGAGTTTGGTTCAAAGAACCTGTAGAGTAGCCTGATCAAAGTGGATTTCCTGGGGAGATAAAAGATAAATGATATAAAGCAACACTACTATTATGAACCTAAATAATATGTATTATTAAAATGAATTGTTTAAAAGAACTTATATAACTCAAGTAGGCTAAAGGTTTAAGAACAAAAAAAAATATATATTTTATTATACTTCATGTGCATTTGACGTCCTAACAGGAGCACCTAAATCAATAGTCACTGAAACTTATAGGATGCATTATTGGAATAGAAATTGTTTCCAAAATCATTTAGACCTAAAGGGGATACTAAATGTACTGTGATTTTATTCCCAACTCTTGTTGTTATATAAAGAGTGAAGATATGATCATGGATTTGTCTGACAACTAGAAAAGCTTTTCTTTACTAATGCATCAAATGTTCTGAGATGATTATTGAGGATGGAATGAAGTAAACAATTAGTGCAAAACAGAAGGTAAACAAATCGGTTTATAGTTGGAACATGGAAAGCCTTTCTTACAATGGGTTTTATAATATTCGATTCCCATTTCTTTCAGATCTCTTTCTTGCTCATTATATTTTGAAACAATCTTTACAGAGTGTGTTTAATAGTTCTATACCTCCTTGTTTTATTAGCTCAGGAGTAATGTTATCGCACCTAGGTGCCATTCCTGTCTTTATTCAAAGGATAATTCTATCAACTTTTTTCTGAATTGTATCATCAAGATATTTCATTCTATGTCAATATTGAGGTTTCATGAAGATGTTCTTGAAAGATATATTGGAGAACTGGTATTCAAGTATTTTTTCAAAATTTCCATTTTCCTTACATCTGATACCATTTTACCTTTAGAACTCTTAATATTTTGAATTTCCTTCCTTGCTTCGATCTTTGTCCAGAAGAGGTCTGCCTCAAAGAACTTTTCATAAGCATTCAATGATATCTGAAATATTTTTTTTGATCAGTTTGACAACAATCCTTTCAAGCATCTTTCATCTGTTTTATGGTTAATTAGCTTTTGAGGGCCAAATAGGGAATAATGATCATTACTGTGCTAACTTTTGATAAGCTCAGAAGTTCTTAGCTACCAGATGATCAGCCAGAAATGAGGGTCTCTACTGACAGATTTGATAATATATATAGTTATGTTTTAAGTAGATAATATGGCTTAGCACGGTCAATTTTTTTATTTGTTTCCTACCACTAAATTTGTAAATAAAGCTCTACTCAATTGTAACCCTATTATAATTTATCTCTCAATAACTTTCAAGATCACAGTAAAATAGATCTTTATCTAGACATCAGCATCTTCAATAGAAGCGTACTTTGCATTAATGTAACCTTTTGTATTAAGATATACGATTAAGTTATTACTCTCAGAATAACAGATAACCAGCTACTAACTTCTTGAATATTGGCTCTGACCTCTTTCCTTTGCATAGTTTCCTATGCCTTTTCAAGGAGCAATATGCCTGAACCTTCATTTTTAGTACACCTCAAGAGGCTATTCAGAATTGGGAGTTAATTGGGCCTGTGATCAAAGATATAGGAGGCTCATTAAGAATGACCTGAAAAGAGTAGAAGAAGTAAAGGAGTCTGGTCGGAAGATAGATGATTAAGAGAGAAAATTGAAGTGTAGATGAAGTGAAACCCCTGAGGAATGAAGAAATCTATTAGATCTGGAATATGGTTTGGAACAATGGGCCAATAAGTTGAGGAAGGAATTGTCTTGGGTATTGGTCACTGGTTGGTAGATCCCCAAATGGGATCGTTTGTATCTAAATCGTGTACCGTGAGAAATCAAGAGGCTAAATATTGAAACAAGATTGGGTTCTATAATGCCAAGGAGATGGTCATATATATATTGCACAGGAGTGTATTGCTCTGTAGAAATAAATGGGAGAAGGTAGACAGTGATTGGATTTCTTAATAGCTTTGCAGATCCACCATGGACTTTTCTATCTGGGTGTGATAACCCATGAGCAAGAATAAAAATTAACAAAAATTATTACAGTTTTTCCTTGAGTTTCATATTTAATTTTTTTTGTGTTATATAATTATTTGTCATGTGTGTTACAAGAAACTGTATTTAATAAAAATCTTGTCACAATAGTCCAGGGCTTTAGTCAAGTAATCAATTTGACACATTTCCATATCATATTATAGTAGTGTTACGGACCAAAGATAACTACTTACTTATTAAAGTAGCTACTTAATCGCCTCACAATGTTGAGTGGGGACTGAAAGATGGAATGAAATTGGGTAAATAATTAAATAAATAAAGAATTTAGTGAAGACTCCACAGCCTCAAGCTCGGCACCTCAAGGGGAAGGGTGTATAGTGCTTTTAACCACTTTATCTCACCCCCCCTCCCCTTCCCCCAATTAATAAAAATGTATAAATATAATTACAAAAATTTCAACTTAATTTAATTTTTAAGTTTTTATTTCCTTTTTTTTGTATCCCATTTGTAACAATAGACACAAATATCTATTGTTACAAATGAGATTTAGTGTATATTGATACTTGTATTAGACAATCATGTATTCTTATATGTTTGTGTCAGAGCTTCCCCACACTATTATTTTCCGTTAATCTTAGTTCTCTTAAGCAAAATATACTAAACCAAAATAAGAGCCATGCTTAAAGAATGTAGACTTCCATGCGCCTGCTGAATGTCAAATTAAAGAAATAAAATAATTAGGTTTAATTAACGACAGTCATAACAGAGTAGGAATTCTATATTGTATATAGTAAAATAAAGTATTGTGTAAAATACCCTGTTCCAGAACCTCCAACAACAGCAATTTTCTGACCTGTTGGAATAGTAAAGGAGAGATTGTCAAAAATCTTTTTTCCATTTACATAAGAAAAACATATATTCCTGAATTCAATTGAAGAATTGTCTTTTGTCACAATAAGTGGCTTAGCATTAGCTGCATTCTGAAAAGGAAAAAAAAATCCATTAAAAAAATAGCCCTCTTAATTATAATTACATTTAAGCAAGAATATCTACAACTTTTATTATTATTTTCCTCCTTAAAATCTGCCTTAGGTTTCCTAAGGATTTCTGTGTTTTTAGTCTTCTAGTACTTCAAATAGGTTTGATATTAGTCAACATATATGATTAAATAGTGTCTTAAAATTGAAAATTATATAATGAGAAATTGAAGTATTTAGTAGGAATGGTATGGACTAGGCCGCAACAAGTGAGGTGCAATTAAATAAAATTGCTAATACAGTGCCAATACCTGCACAGTTAGACTTTTAAATGCTTGTCTGTTATTCTCTCAAGGTGAGATAATAACAAACTGAAAAATATCTGGTTTTAGTGCTGTTTCACAGTATAATCACATTTTCATTGATTCAATGATATTTAGGTAATCAATTTGAACAGGAGATAAGATAATATTTGTTCATAGGATTACTGTAAACAGAAAAAAACGTAGAGAGCAATAACTAATCAATGAAGTAGACATTCATGATAAATAAACTTAAGTGAGACTCTACTCAAGAGGAGTTGATTGCAGCTCAGACCATTCCTAATATAATAAGAACTAGTATGGCTGAAAGCCTCTGAAGAATATGAAGAGCAATTTCATGAATTGAGACAGGTCTGCAGTAATTATCAGGCAGAGGAAAAGTGGAAAAATTTATGATATCAATTGAAAAAGTCTGTCACATAGGAACTGCGTAAAGTAAGTACATTTCCCATGTGCTGGTATGACACACTAGTAATCACATCTCACCACATATTTTCTATTTCTAAGTAAAAATCCTAAGAATAGAAGAGGAGGTTTACTCAAGACTGAAAACAAAAACATAAGAAAAACACTCTTAATATTTGAATTACAAAAACATGTAAAGAGCAACAATGTGAAACATCAATATTTTAACAAGGTTGGTTCTATAACATTTTTTGATCTGACATATTGTAAATTGTTTAACCCTGCCCCCTCTCAACCCCCCCCCCTGATCTAACTAATCTTATTTTAAATTTAATTGTTTATTTTTTTTTATATACCTATTTTCTCTAATATGGATATTAACCGAGATATTTGGAATTTTTAAGTTTCAGCTTTTAGTAAACTTCCTCTCATGACATAATAGCAATAAGATGTTATAACATAAACCTCTTTATTTAAAGCTTAAATACTAAATATTGTTTTCCTGAGACCTTTATTATGTAAGATACATACAAATTCATTGTGTTATGACGTCATCAATTAAGGTTTTACATTCTTGTCTCAAAAATATTCATTTGATCTAAACCATTCTTGATATTTAACCGTTTCAGTGAATACTAAAGATCATATTTGTTATTGGCAAAAATAAGATGAGGAATAAGGGGGTTAATAGAGGGAGGGAGTATTCGAAAATTCAAAAGATCATAGTTATTATGTCAGATCAAAAAATGTTATAGAACCAATCTTGTTAAAATATTGATGCCCTATAATTTTTTATTTATTTATGAATTCTTTTGTAACTCCAAAATATTTCGCGAGTAATTTGTACTTTCTGTTTTGTAGTCTAAATTTGTGGTGAGATGAGATCACTAGTAAGCCATACTAGCTTGTGAGAATTCTGCTTAGTTTACGCAGCCCCTGTGTGGTGGAATTTTTTATCTGCTGGGTAGGATCAGGATCAGGTATCAATTGATACAGACAGTGGAAGAATATATGGAGGTATCAAAGTAGATTTAGGGCTGGAAGTTCAGTCCCTGGTCACGTTTTCTTCTACAGCCAAATGTTGGGAAAAAACACAGGCACACAATGTATTGTAGATCTGCTCTTACCTTTTCATAAGTTGTGGCAAGTATACGACAACATGAACAGGGTAAAGATATTGGGTGGTTTACAATGCCTAGTATACTATTATTTTGACAAGGATGAATCTAGTTAATATGAAAAGCAAAGTTAAGACTAATTTAAATATCCGTATGATATGTAAGCCCACATCTGGGAAGAGGTAATAGAAAAGAAAACAAATAAGTTGTTCTTGTCGGGATATCATCTGTACTATTAAGAAGAATAGTTTGGAGTGGTAGAGCCCATTGGAAAAACGAAACCTGACAAAGCCAAGCCCAAGAAATTTTGTATGGACCTGGCATTACAGTAGGATAAACAAGCTACTGGGCACAGCAAATGGTCATACTTGGGGTACAGGTCTAGGTCCTATTAATCTGTTAGTTACTCAGCTCTTTTGAAGTTTACAATAATAACTACTCACAAAGAAATATGGAAGTTTTCAGAAATTCTAAGGTAAACAGTGTTTAACAATTTGAAGGATATTGACTCAAAATTTAATGAGGTTATAGAATGAATAGGGTTTCTTTCTTTTTAAATCTAGACAAATTTGTAGTTATTATTACTTAAAAAAACATTTATTAAGGTGTGATTATTTTTAACACAAGTATGATTATATTCCCAAAGAATAAGAGATGGAGATTCATTCAATTTTGATGCTAATACAAATTTGAAATAATTTATTTTCTAATTAAATGAACTATATATTCAGTACTAGTATAAGCGTTCTTAATATATATTCTAGAACTTTGAGCATATGTAAAACATACGAGAACTTACTTTGATTGAACTCTCCCTTGTCATCAATGTAAACATAGTTTGCATATCTATAAGGGCTTGTCGAACTTCCCGATATACAGATCCTAAAAATCCTAAAGGAACAGATAACTGAAATAGAAGGCCATTTATCATCACCAAGTCACCAACGGTTAAGGTTCCTATAAATAAACGTTACGATAGAATACAGTATAGTAGCATCAAAAATAATAAATAAAATAAAGTATAGTTAATCTATACAAATAAAACTCAAAGGATTCTATTTAATTTAATAACAATTTCATGTTGACACAACAAAGTGTACATGTTGTAAGACACTCTGAGACTAAGGGGGACTGATATTAGAGTCCTTGTCTGTTTGAAGTTTTGTTGTTTGTTGAAAAAAAAAAGAAAAAAAAAAAAAAAAAAAAAAAAAACTTTCATACTTAGCCTACTGAAGCAATGGAATAGCGTAAAGAAAAACAAGGCCCAGCATCTGGAATCATGTCTTATAGTATGTGGTTTCTCAGATTAAACGTGAACTTTGTTTCTTCCCCAAGAAAATTTAATGTCTTTATTTCTAAGGCTTCGGAGAAGGAATTCTCCATCACTTTCTAGATTTCCGGGGGGGGGGGGGGAATGATTGTCCCATGAGCAGACTGTATTCCATATTAGCATCAGGATTCTTCACCCCCTGGCAGGTCTTCAGACCAATGTTTCTTACAATCTCTGTAGAAAGCATGCCACTACCCTAGTAATCACTAATTATCAGGTTAATCACAATATCTTAATGGTTGAATACCACTCTCTCAATTGTACACTATAATGCATTCCTACATTCTCAAGAACAACTCCCAAATTAGTGATGGTGAGAGTCGTTGCCATACCCATTTTGCCCAAAGTAGAGTCACTTAAGACTCTGTTCCAGCACTCTATAGTTTCTATATAAACCTCTGGTATAATTTCTATTTGCCAATGCAGACAATGTAGAACTTCCCACAATCATACCTGAACCAACATGAAGCCGAAAGCCGGGATTATATCTCTTTTCAATTCCTCTAAAATCTGCACCCTCATCTTGACCTATCATACACCTCGTCCTATTCTGAAGACCTTTACTCTAGAACACAGTTACATCTATAATTCCCTGAAACAATCCATCTTATTTTTGTAACTCAGTCTGAATGAAGCTTCTAATCTGCACAGGTATTCTGCAACCTGGCATTTTCTACAAAGCCCTCTCCTAAAAAACAGTCTAACATTTTCAGGTGTCTTCTTAATCCAATGTACCAACAACTCACATCTGATGAACTCGTTGCCTGGAGGTAATAGCCAACATCACTACCAAGTGCCAAGAAATGTTGTAGATTCTTTTCAATACCCATGCTTCTCCACTGCACCAATCCCTCAGAATTGCAAGACACTCTTGGCCAGTTAAAATCGATTTTAACCTTATTCCATGGCCTACTTCACCTTAATCATTTTACTGCCACTCAGAAATTGTTACTTTAACTAGTCCTGGACTGACATTTTCCCCCTATTTAGTTTCTGGTATCTTGTTTTCTGCACCTGTCCTGTTCTAAATCTGTTATTTACTCTATTCTCAATGTAAAAGTTACACTAGCTAGCTACTCCCAAAATTCCAGTAAGGGCAAATTTAAAAGTACAGTTGTCCCTCGATAATCCGACAGTTAAGGGACCGAGAGAGTGTCGGATTACCGAAAATGTCGGATTACCAAAAATGTCATATTATCAAAGATGTTTTATTCGCGTTTGAACACAATGAAGTTAAAAAAAAGGAAGAAACAGTAAAGGTACATGTAATTTATTAATACCAGGATACATGTACAGGCTCATCATCAACAGACTTTATGAATTTTTCAATTTTTTCCCTATTTTTCACAATATCGTAGACAGTAGGTCGTCCAATGTCATACTCTTTAGATATTGCACTGGGAGTTTCACCACGGTCTATTCGTTTAATAATTTCCCATTTTTCAGATAAACTTAATGTTTTATGTTTACGTTTCACACTTGTGCTTGCCATTTTTCACTGCAGGTTTGTTTTGCTTCCTGCCGGAGCGGTGGGAGGGAGATGCATGTTGCTGCCTGTAGCGCGTCGGACTACCGAGTACGTCGGATTAAAAAGTGTCGGATTATCGAGGGACAACTGTAATCTTATATCTAAAATTCCCCTAATAATATCTCTAATATGGAGACCTCTAAGTGAGGAGTAAATGGTGCAAGGGGAGGCATTAATTTTGCCAATCCCAAACTACCCACCAAAAATTTCATTGGAAGCATTGAATATGTCTCGGGGAATTTGAAAGACCATAAAGTCAACATCATTAGGATAGAGACTGAAAATCTCTAAAGAGAAAAAAGAAGCACACTTTAGTCTGAAAAGAACAACTCCATCATAACTTTGAAATAAGGGGAATGTTATAGTAACAATAAATATTGATAGTTATGAAGAGAATCTCTTATAAGGGGAACACTATTTTGACCCCACAAAAAGGCAGATGAAAATCCTTGCTGTTAATATTAAGATTTATAAAACAACATGCTTGCAGATACTTTAATAATTATATTTACTTTTAATTTGCACTGAATTAGCTGTCCTTTGAATTCGATTCTCAGTAACAACAATTTGTAATTCATTTAAAAATTGCAACAATTTTTTAAATGCAACCTCAATAGCACCTTTCCGAAAACCCCCTCAAATGCATTAGCCATTGATGACTCCTTGGCAATTAATTGTAACAAAATACAAATAAAACAAAACCCATAAGTTTAATTTTGACACAATTATGTCCTATACACTTGCATACTAAGTAATATTTTTTGAATTTATGTTTGATATTAAAATTTTGGCACATACCTTTAGTTATTTCCTTAGCAGCGAGAACCATAGCTACAGCAATAGCTCCACTGAAAATGGCATTTTGTCCAAAGTTCAACATAGCTAAACTTGTGCTAGTTTTTAATGAGGCAGCTTCATATTTCAGAAGAGAGCTATTATAACGTTCGGCTTCATACTTTTCATTGTTAAAGTACTGAAAATACCATACAAAAAACTTGTTATCAACTTATTATCAAAACCATATTGTTAATTCAAGTAAAAATAAAAACATATTTGTTTTTCAACCAGCAACGTCTTTAATACAAATAGCATTTATACTAACTGCTAAATATATAATTATTGCTATTGTCATACCTGTATGTACATGCTGTTATTTCTAGCTGATCGTAGAGTACAAGTAGGAAGCACTTTAGATGCAATGGCACCATCCTCAATCCTGTCGTTAATTGTCCTGGGTAGTTACTTGACACTTCCTGTGTTTATTTAGTACTTTAATGAGCTATTAGTCGTTATCTTCATTTGGGGGAAGTTTTTTTATCTGTAATTGTTTAAATGTCTCTGGAATATGTTTGTTTAAATGTCTGTATGGATTAGCTGTCTCTATGGATGTCGTCTTGGGTTCACTCCGTTATAAGGTCTTCATTCTAATATCGTTTTTGGATTTATATTTTACAAGTTATTTAGCAAGTATTATTTTCTTTAATTTATTATTATTCCTTATTTCTCTTATTTTATATATATATATATATATATATATATATATATATATATATATATATATATATGCAGTATAAATACAATGAGCCTATATCATACTCTTTGTCATTTCGTCTGACTATTATCGAAGTCGGACTGTCCATCTGGTGGAATCTTTATTTTCTTTAGTAATGTTCTCAGTTGTCTAAATATTGTATCTGAACTTGTGTTAAGTTTTTCATTGATAATTTCCTGGTTGAATGTCTTCTGTTTATATATTTTCTAATATGTCCAATCTAATGCGTTCTTAGTATTGGTGGTTCTGGGTTCATATTGATAAATTTGTAATAGTTTTCACCTATATGTTTGGAGATAGTTTCAGAGCTTCACAAATCTACACAAGTTATCTCCATTTTGCCATGTGGTAAAGAGATTGAAAACTCTACCACTCTCAGAAGACAATTACAAAAAATAACTCAATTATATCATCCACCACTATCTCCCCATATATTCTCTATTTCTTAGTCAAAATTAGATAATTAGTAGTGAAGGTTTACTCAAGGCTGAAAACAAGAAAGTACTAATAAATCACTTAATTTTTGAGTTTAGAGAAAATGTATAGAATAAGATTTGTTCTATAACATTTTTCAATCAGACTTATAATAATAAATTTACTTAGAACTTTGAAATCCCCCCCCCCTCCTATTCCGAGTCCAATTTCAACCATAACTACACTATAAAATGATTTATAGTGTATAATGAAACAGTTAAATATCGAGTACGGCATAGATCAAATAAACATTATTGAGTTAAGAACGTATAATCTTAAATGATGTCTCACACAATATATTTGCATGCACCTCATACAGTAAAAGTTAAAAAAACAAAAAAAAACATTTGTTATTTAAGTTTACAATGAATGAGATTGGTTTAACACACCCCTCCCCTGACATAAAGCAGACAAGTATATATATATATATATATAATTTTGAATGGACCTAATTTTCATCATCTCCTAGGTAGGCTTGATGGAAATTTGAGGAAACCTTCTGAATACCAGATCATGAGTATAACCCCAATAGCTGATTTTCCTTAAGGGAATTCTGCAAAAACTAAAAACACGATCAGGTAATCAGTTCAGACAATATTTATTCCAATGAGAACATTACTAAAGAAAAGAAAGATTCCACCAGATGGACAGTCGGACTACGATAATAGACAGACGAAACGATGAAGAGTATTTATCATCAGGCTCATTGCATTTATACTGCATATATATATATATATATATATATATATATATATATATATATATATATAACAATATGAGAAATAAGGAATATTAATAAATTAAAGAAAACAATACTTGCTAAATAACATGCAAAATGGAAATACCAGAACAAAATGAAAATGATGACCTTATACCTGAGTGGACCCGAGATGAAATGCATTGGGGCATCTAATCCAAACAGAAATGTTAACAAGTAACTAGATAAAAAACATGCCCCCAAAATGAAGATAACAACTTATAGCTGACTAAAGGACCACATAAATACAAGAAATTTCAAGGGACTACCCAGTAAATCAACGACAGGCTTGAGAATGGTGACATCGCACCAAAGATGCTTCCACATGTACTTGATGAACAGCCAGTAATGATAGCATATATCAACAGGCGATATGCTATATAAGCATTCAATTAAAATTTTACCTTAACAGTTTCATAATTAATTAAGGAGTCAATGGCTTTATTTCCAGCTTCATTTTCAGCTTTGTTCATGTACACACGGAATTTTGTCCGCCACTGAGTCACAGCCAATGTATACACTGTATAAATACCAACACAACCTAGTGAAAGTGTGGCATAAGCTGCTCCGCATTTCACTCCCTTTTATTGGAACCAAGAAAGAAAGATAACTGCATTATTTTTGAAGTATAATATAAATATAAAACTTATCAATGATTGAATATTTTGATATATGAGAATAGCTTTACCTGAAAAAAATGACCCATCAACAGTTTGATTTGTATCACTTGTAGGCAATGGGTCAGAATTGATAAAAAACAAAAGAAAAAAAAAAACGATTTCCCCTCGATTCATTTTATTATCATTTTAGATGTTTCACGTTCTTCACATTGCCACCACTTCTGTTCATTTTGTTTACTTCTAAATTCGAAGTAAGCACATGGCCTAGAGAGTGACATCATTTTACTGGACCAGCTTTGTCTATACTGATAAGAAGAAACAACCTGGTGCCACATGATACCATAATCACAATCGATAAATGGTTAGAATCGAATGTAACCATCATGTTACCATTGGTAAATAAATGTTGATATGTAAATAAATGAATATGATTAAAAATATATATGTTTTTCAATTGATGTCAGTATACTACTTGATGAAGCCAGTCTACTGTCAGTCAAGTGCTGACTGCCTTTTTCTAGTAAGAAAAATATGCTCCTGATGAAATAAATGAAGGAGAAATCGTATTTTTATAAATTCTGACCCATTTCCAACAAGTGATAGAGAAACAAAAATTTCTGTACTGGTCTGTTAACAACCAGATCGACCATCGGATATGTATAACAAGTTATTAAGTCAAATAAAGTAAAAAAAAAAATATAAAAAAATAAAAACTTACCAGTATTGAACTAACTAAAGCAAGCTCAAAAACTGTAGGAACAATATTAAAAACCATTGCCGACAATACAAAATTTATTCCTCTGCTTCCTCGGTCGATGGTCTGAAATGAAATTAGGAATAATAATGAAAAATTCAATTTACACATGATATGGAAAATAAATAATCTAATGCAGTTGGTAGGGTACCACATGACTTCATGTTTTCCCATTAAATAAAATGCTTATTTCATTCTATTAAATATTATTTCATTTAAATGTAATACAGGTATATCATAAATCTGTTCCAATGCATTCGACAAAAAAACAAAAACAAAAAAAAACGAGGAATTTATAAAAAAAGAAGGTAATTTATAAATCTTTTCATGATAAACCAAAAAGGTGGTGTGGAATTTTTTTTATCTCTAATATGAATTAAATTTGCAATTTTTACTTTCTCTACAGTCGGTTCCCAAATATAATGATGGGAAAGCAAAAACATAAAATGATGAAAATTCTAAATAATAAATTGTCCGTTGTACTCTTTATCTACAGACTTTCATCCTAGAAAATATCCATTGGCCTTCATATAGTTTGGGGATTCTATTCTTTATATATTCAAAGGAATTTCAATTGCACATGAGTGTGTATTTATATAAAGTAATGAAAGTCAAATTAAGTTATGGCTAGGGTATGAGTATATAATACAAAAATATACAGTCAGCAATAGATTGAAATAAAGTGTGAAAAAGTGTATTTAATCATGAGAAATGCTTGCACATGATTCCAAAACTTGATTTCTAATTTTTCAAATAATAAAAATGAGTTCAAGTATATCAAATAAAACATTTTATTCAGTTATAATGTGTAGACACGAGGTTAGGATCCAAATGCTTCTATGAAAAAAGGTTCCATACTGATGAAATTCTTAAGCACTTTTTCCTTTGTATTTTGTTAAAAAGAAAGAAAAAATAATAATAATAAAACCTTGTTGTGTAATTAAACATATAATTCTATTTGTTGTTTCTGTTAAGAAGTGTGATAGAAGCAAGCTTTAATAAGTTTAAATAAATCCAAGAAATTCAACATTTCAACAAGGTTAACTGATATTTAAATTACTTATTTGAGCTTTTTATTTTATGCACTCTGAGAATGAAATTTCAAAAAAAGAAAGAAAGAGAAATATAAATCCAAATACCTTCGAAAGAGCACCAGTTTGCCTTGAGAGGTGAAATGCTAAATCTTGGTTATGTAGGTGGACAAAAACATTTCGTGCTATCTTTCTAATCGAATGCTGTGCAACTTTAGCAAATACTGCATTCCTCAATTCATTAAAACCAGCAGCTCCTGCCCTGGCAATGCCGTCTGTACAAAGTCACTGTTGCAAAATTATTTTTTCTACACACCACAAGATGATAAGGATAAAATTTCAATTTAAAATATTAAAGCTAAATTACTTACACCCAATAAGGATAGTTGTGGCACTGGTTGCAATTGCTTCAGGTGCTGTTGCCATGCTCAATAAATTCAAATAATTGTTTAAGTCGTCAACAGCATATTTGAACAGGAAAGGAACAGCAACATTGAGAATCTTAGCACCAATTAAAAGACTTACTGCTATACAAACACGTGCTCGAATAAGTGGATCATCCTAGTTTTTAACACAGAGTATGATTATTTAAATTCCAATGTAGAGTAAAAGAAGACAATTATAGAATCATTTTTAATAAATTTAGAATGGTATATGTTACCCATGTAACATGGAGTTAGTTATCTGGGAGGTCAAAATAACAAAATCACATGAGCAATGCATTGGTGGAAGAAGTGTTTCAAGACTAATTGTGCTGATATTTTATGATAAATAAAAAGATGCATTGCATATTTACTGTTTCTAATAGGGATAATAACAAAGCAATGTATATAAAGCAAAAAATATATTTATATTAGCAATTATTGTATAAAGATTGTTATTGCCAGGTAGTCTTGTTGGATAGTGTTTAAGGCCTTTAGTTTATAAATTCTGAAATATATTACTTAAATTTAATAAAGACAAGTACACAATTAATAATAATGATGCTTCAACTTCACGGCAAATAATTACAAAACAAGTACTAATACTTAATTTATGAAACAAGAGGAATTCAATAAGGACCATCTAACAATCTGAAGTGCATTAAAGGGCAAGTTGGATTTACCAGTATATATATATATATATATATATATATATATATATATATATATATCTATATATATATATATATATATAAAGAATCATTTGGGGTTATTTGGGTTATTGTCAAAATTTGTCCTTAATGAATTTTGATACTCATCAATGAGTTCACTAGACAAGTACTTCAGAAGTAAGAGAACCATTTCTGAGTTACTGGCTCAGTAGGACAAATGAGAAGTAGTGTACAAATTGAAATCATGAAAGCCTTGCATTGAAAGCATTTGCTACAGCACTTATTGATAGCCAGTAATGTGTCAATAGTGACTTGAAAACAGTAATCTATATTAATTTAAGCACAGTATTAGTTTAAGTTTTACCCTTTTATACTTTAACTAACAAAATGAATTAATAAACAAATAACTCTAGTAAAAAATCATTAATTTTAACTAAAAAAAATCTAGCCACTTTTTATTTTAGAGAACTTGCAGAGATAGGGGTGTCAAATAGGAAGATCCTCGCTACAACTTCAAGATTGGGAGAACTCTTATAAGTGCAGTAACACTATAAGATATATATATATATATATATATATATATATATATATATACATACATATACACACAAATATTAAGGATTTTAATATTTAAAGGCGCAACAGAAATATTTGTAATCTGTTGTAAAAGCTTAATTCATAAAAAGTGTCTTGGAATTTAATGGTTATTAACTCCTCGGCTAATCCAGCACTATTGTATAGTAGTGGGGATTTAAAGTGACAAATACTAGTTTGTAACAGTAAGGAAGAAGATAGGCTTCATCACAATGGAACCTAAATCAACAGTAGCACAACTCTATTTGTCTCGCCTAAAGAGAGTTATAATATTCAAGATAAGACTTCATAGACTTTCTTGCTGGGCAAACGTCTCTTTTGCATTGCTCTGGCTTTCTGCTCAGGCAGTCTTAATGGTCATCACAATCATAAAACCAGTTTTTGGTTCCTGGACTGGAACCAAGCAGCAGTAGTGAAGACCAACCTGAAGAAGACAACCGAAGAGTTGCCAAAAATTAGTATCCCAATGAGTGTGAAGACTGCTGGAGCAGAAAGCCGGAGAAAGTCAGAATAGAATATTCAAGATTTACATAGAAGACAAGAGGACTCTTTGAAATCTTACTTAATGAGAGTTGAGCTACCATATTCCTAGTGGTGCATAAAATGAAACATGGATTTACTCTCCTAAATTCAGGTGCTGAATTTAATGATGAATGCTAAAATGTTATCAATTGGAAGTCATTGTGGTTTGAGGAATAGCTTCAGGGAAAACACTACATTGACCATTCAGTTTGCTTTTTTATTGGGCAATGATGTCGTTCCTGAAGAAAGAAGGGAAGCAATTCAAAATCTAGGTACCGCAGCTATAGCCTTTAAAAAACATTTAAATGATGATTCCAACATATCAGATAAATGCCAATTATGTGGTGTTTTTATAGAAAATATTCAATAACAATCTATATTACATTTTGGTGTCAATTGGTAGAAGAACATTTAAAATGATTAAATATTGAGTTTGGTAACGATCAAACAAAAATTGCGACCATTAGAGCATTAACAGACAAATATATATATATATATATATATATATATATACATATATATTGAACGAACCTCATCTTCGTCGGCTCCAGGGTAGGGTCGATGGACCCTTGAAGACATTTTTTGAAAATCGCATCATGAGTACGACCTCAATAACTGATTTCCCTTAATGGAAATCTGCTAAAACTAAAGTGAAAGGAATAGTGGATTTCAATTCATCTTGTTTTATTAACAGAGGCACATTCCTTTATAATACAAGAATAATATGCAAATTATTATATTTTCCATAAACACAATATTTAGTATAATTTTTTTTTTTTTTTTTTTTTTTTTTTTTTTTTTTTTTTGTGGATTCTCCTAGTTATAAACTATCTTCACTACCGCTGAGCCTCTCATAATATGATTTAATCTAAAAAGCCATATAAATAAAAATATTAAATATTCATCTATGGTGCAAAAGATAACAGAAAAAACTTATAAAGGATAAATTCATCAAATCAATAAGGTGTTTTTACAATTTCATTTTATTAACTTTAAAGTCCTAATCATTAAAGTTCGACTTAAAAGAAAATAAGACAACAGGCAATTTTTTTAGGTTCATCATTCTTTTTAAATAAACAGAAAATAATATAGAGTTACCATAAAGCCTAATGAAATAACGACTTCCAAATGGACTGATTAAGACATGGGCCTTAGCCAGGATAAATAATAGGTCTCAAAATTCGAATTAAGTGAATACCACGAACACATAACAGCATTATACAAACCTTGGGCCATATATATGATAGCATGGCATTGATCATGTCCACGGCAGTGACTGGTTTTGTATCTTCTGTAACTTTGCCAAGAGATTCTCGAGCAAGAGCAGAAGTTCCAGGATGGAAGCAACCCCTTTTGCTCTGAGGCGTTGGCAAGATTGGCTCCACTGCATTCTTTGTTTTGAATCCTCTGTACGTGGTGGTAAAGAGTTTCCCATTATACAGATCATTGCACAAATAACCCTAGAAAAAAAATTATAGAAGAGTATTTGGAAGCACAGCATTTAATATAGTTAATAATATCCAAACAAGCAAATTATTATTTAGAAATTGCCATACATTTAAACTCTGAAGAGTATGGTTAGCAGTTTGAGCAACACTTTTTCCAAATATTTCAAAGTATTTATGTAAATAGAAAAAAAATAAATGTGTGTTAAAGTAAAGTATCCCAATGAAATTTAATCTTAGGGAAGTTCAAATTTGAAATCTTCTTTTATTTGATAGGTTATGATTTATATTGTAAACAGTATTTTGAATATTGGAGAGGGATTGATCAAGAACTCATTTTTTCTTTTTATTCTTTAAGACTAAAAAATTCTATAAGTTTGCTATAGTTACTAGGATAAATAGTAACATAAAGATTTGGGAATTGTAAAAATATTGTCCATTCTAAAGCCAAAAGAAATTACAATCATTCAGACTCCCCGATATATGACGGGCAGCTTAGCTAGTTGTTGTATATGATTTTGAAAGGACCTTAGTTTTGTCATTTCCTGGGTAGGATCCATGGACATCTGAGAAACTTTTTCAAAAATCGCATCATGAGAAGAACCTCGATAGCTGATATCTCTTAAGGGAAATCTGGTTAAACGTCATGGCTGAGGGATTTACAAAGTGGTTAGATACATTTCAACGAACGGATCTCAAAGAAGTGGAAGACGTGGTGATCATTCAGAAGAATGCGAATATTGCCAATATATATACACTGGTCCGATTACTGCCAATAACGAACTTGACTTTTCTTACATACAAGGTTTAAATATCGACGGACCTCATTTTCGACATCTCCTCGGTAGGATTGATGAGGGAAAGCAGATATTGAGGTTGTACTCATGGCGCGATTTTGGAAATTTTCATCAAATGACCATCGATCCTACATAGATTGCGAAAATACACCCAGTTGAAAATTATATATTTATATGTTCATTTATATATATATATATATATATATATATATATATATATATATATATACTAGCTCAGATACCCGGCTTCACCCGGGAATTCATTTGAGGCTGAATGGTGATGGTATTTTTTTGGCAAGGCTTTACTTTGCGCAATATTTTGACATTTACCCGTCCCAGTGTTTAGGGTTAATACCCGTCGTTTCTGTGGATTTGTTAATAATAAAATTAATTTTTTATGTAAGACTTCACTGTCCTCCATATTGTCATATTTCCCGTTTCCTGTGTATTATGCATAGATATGAATTATTAAGGACAAAATATTAACATACATTTGATTTAATTTTTCCAGGTGAGGTATCTGGTAGTTCATATTGAAAAGAATTGTAGAGCAAATATCTCTAAATAACAAAATAAACAACTTTTGTTATGTGCATATTTGCCGAAACCACAATAAGAAAAGAAATATCACTATTATTAATTTCAGGCCTCCCTTATAACCCCCACTCCTGCCCGTCCCTAGAAATGTTAGTATGGCTTATTATAAGGAAGGCGTTAGTGCTAATACACATACCGAGTGTTTTATTTAGTTCGGTGAGTCTTTTGTGCCAAATAAAATTGTTGACTCCCGCTATAATTTTTAGCGTATAACGACTTTATAGTTCGGTATTCGACAAAAGTGTATATGACAAAAGTTACACCAAATAACAAAATAAACAACTTTTGTTATGTGCATAATTGCCTAAACCCCAATAGGAAACGAAATATCACTATTTTTAATTTCAGGCCTCCCTTATAACCCCCACTCCTGCCCGTCCCTAGAAATGTTAGTATGGCTTATTATAAGGAAGGCGTTAGTACTAATACACATACCGAGTTTTATTTAGTTCGGTTGAGTCTTTTGTGCCAAATAAAATTGTTGACTCCCGCGTATAACGCCTTTATAGTTCGGTATACGACAAAAGTGTATATATTAAAAGTTACTCTAAATAACAAAATAAACAACTTTTGTTATGAGCATATTAGCCGAAAAAGCAATACGAAACAAACAAACAAACACACACGAAAGAACCAAAATGCAGTTATGGTGTCTATAACATGTGAAACGAAAATTTATCGTGAAATTTCGAAAAAAAAAATCAATGTACAGACAGAGGTTACAATTTGATATATATATATATATATATATATATATATATATATATAAAATTGTAACCTCTGTCTGTACATTGATTTTTTTCGCGAAATTTCACGATAACTTTTCGTTTCACATGTCATAGACACCATATCTGCATTTTGTTTCTTTCGTGTATGTTTGTTTGTTTGTTACCTTTTCACGCATAAACGACTGAACCGAATTTTATGAAACTTGGTATGTATATATTACTACTAACCCAACTTAGACTTTAGGCTATATTAATTTTCTCTGAGACGAACAGGAGTGGGGGTTATAAGGGAAGCCTGAAATTAAAAATAGCGATATTTCGTTTCCTATTGGTTTTTCCGCAAATATAAACATAACAAAAGTTGTTTATTTTGTTATTTGGAGTAACTTTTGTTATATACACTTTTGTCGTATACCTAAGTATAAATGAGTTATACGTTAAAACTTTAGCGGGCACTAACGGCTGAACCGAACTTAACAAAACTCGTTATGTCAATTAGCATTAATTCTTCCATGATTATAAATTATATTAAAATTTTTAGGTTCGAACGGGAGGGGGGTTAAAAGGGAGGCCTGAAATAAAAATTCACCATATTTACATGTATAAGAGACGGGAAATATAAAAATATCGAAGACTGTGAAGCCTTATCGAACAAATAATTCTATTATTAGAAAATCCACGGCAAAGATGGGTATCAATCCTAAACACTGGGACGGGTAAATGTCAAAATATTGTGCAATGTAAAGCCTGCTAAAAAATACGATCACCATTCAGCCTCAAATGAATTCCCGGGCGAAGCCGGGTATCTGAGCTAGTATATATATATATATATATATATATATATATATATATATATATATATATATATATATAGATATAGATATATGTCATTTACCGCTCTGGCGGTCATAATTTTGGTTTGATCGATACCAAACTCGATATTTAAACGTTTTATGTATAATCTAGTTTGTTAACGGCTGAAATCGGGCGAGGGGGAGGATGGTTTAGAGATGGGGGAATATGGATGTTGCTGAATTTGCACGAGGGGTGATAGCGGAAGTGGTAGGGAATCAAACTCTTTGGTTGTGGTAGTTAACCTTTAGGATTGATTATTTCGGAAAAACAATACGTCGTGGAGGGAAGTGTAATTGTACTCATTGAAGACTTGCTATAAAAATAACACCATTAATCAGTCAACAATGATTTCCCGGGCATCGCCGGGTACCTTATCTGTTATATAATATGTCTGTCACCGCTCTAGCGGTAATAATTTTGGTTTGATAAATACCAAACTCGATATTTAAATGTTTTATGTAAAATCTAGTTTGTTAACGGCTGAAATCGGACGAGGAAGAGGAGGGTTTAGAAATGGGGGAATATCGAAAATCAAAATATCTCAGTATATAACCAATTTTATTGAAAATGTCTAAGAAATTTAACCAGGATATCGACATTTTTTAGATTTGAGCTTTTAGTAAACCCACACTTTTAATCATTGTACTTTAAAAAGAAGAGAGTATATCATTAAATGTCTTATTCCAAATATTGGTTTCAATGGACCTTTATTACGTATAATATATGCAAATAGTTAGTGCTAATAGATGACGTCATCAATTAAGATTTTATTGACAACCCACTTCTAATCATCGGATATTTTTTTTTGAAATAGACATACGCTGATATGAGATCAGTAGTGTGTTATTTCAATATTTGTGAAATCTACTTAGTTTACGCAGCTCTTGCGTGGAGGAAGTTTTTCTTAATCGCGTTTAGTTCACATTTTGGTTAATTAAATAGAGCCTCTTATAATTAACTTTGGATAATTATAATAATACTTTGAGGGAATGGCGTAGGAAGGATTAGAACAACAAATGAGTAATAGAACGTTTATCAAGAGGTGTTTGCTGATACCAGACCTTGGGAAACCCAGCCATATCACATCATAGCAACTGATAACCGATCTTGCAACACATCCAATTATTAATGACTCATTTTCGACTAGTAAATACAGCTGGTGCAAAAATTATTCTTTATCCCGGAAATGTTTTACTTTTTCAACAATTTCAACTAAAATAGGGTGGCTCTAGGTAAATAAATAACCCATGCCCATAAACTATATTTTAAACTTTCATTGAATATGAACAAGAACATTTCTGTAATTAATTTATATTATTAACACTTAAATGCAATATCCTATGGGTAAAAAGTATTGGAAATCGTAGGTTTTAAGAGATTTTTGGGAGGAAACCACACCGATTTTTTCCCCTCCTTAGCACCATACAAGTTCCAAAGAATAGTGAAAAAAGCATTGACCTTTGGGATTTGCCAGCAGGGCAGTAAGGCTTCTCCGGTTATTATGAGTATACCTTGCAATGACATTAACATCGGAATCAGCGTGAAGATGCTGCGACAAGTTAGTAGTAGTGTCAATAGTACAGGACAAAGCCTTTTTATTGATCCTTAACAAGTTAGTAAGTTAGAAGAGGTAAAAGATCAGAAAAAAAGGTATAGTACCGAAATTTTAGTTGCATGCAAAACTTGATGGCATGAGAAGGGCGAACTCAAAGTGATCTACATCAGATGTGTGGTAAGTGCAAATGATGGGACTTTAATTTTAAATAAGTGTCAGGAAAACTCTTAACCTGGTAAACGATCGCTTGCTGATGATTAAGGCAAGTTGTAAAATTGTTTATTTAATTTTAATACGCCTGTATTTACGTACGTAAAATCACTCGGATGAAAAAGTCTTGCTCGTATTTGATCAAATAGAAGAATTATTAACAATGTTATTTATTAACTCCCACTTCGTGCTACTATGGCTAATTGGGACGAGTTATCAACCTTTTCTTTTTAGGCTGGGACTAACGATTTTATTTAAAGTCTTTGTCATTGAATGAATTCCAATCCCAAGGTGAGAATCGAGCTCACGCATCAAGGCGCATCGGGCCTTACTATGTGAGATACATGGATATATTTTAAAGAACTTAAGTTGTAGTTTTACTCGATATTTAACCATTTAATGTCAACATTAAGGTTGTGGTTGTCAATAAGAGAAATCGAACCAGCAGAAGTGGCATTTCAAAGAAATGGTTAAAAAAATGCCGAAATACCACTGTCATTAAGAGGTGGATCACAAATGTTATATAACCGATTTCGTTGAAAATGTAATATTCCAGAATAGTTGTTCTACATATATTTTCTCTAATGTTTGCCTAGTTATTTGTACTTTTTAGTTTTCAGTATTCAGCTAACTCTTGCGATTTTCACTTAATCCAACGGGATCTATCAACAACTCATCTTCAGCTTAAATTTCAAATCCTAATGAAAATTTTATTTTTCAATTAGGAGAGGTAGTTCGCTTCTATGTTAAAACATATATTAATCAATATCTTCGGCAATATTGGTTTTATCGGAAAAAAGTAAAGAACAAATTATGTTTGAAATATACATTTAAGTCCTTTAACGAATCCTCAATAAAAATGATACATTTTTTATACTTGATTGCCACAAAAATATGTGAGGGGTTTAATGGGAATTCAAAACTTAAGAGAACCACCTATACTGGTTTTGTTTGAGAAGTGAAAAAAAAAAAAAAAAATTGTGTTTAGAATATATTTTTTGCAATATACATAAGTTCCAAAGTATTACTTCCAACTTCCCGTAACTATTTCATAATTTTCGGGTATTACAAAAGATTCTCCAAAAGAAATTTGATAATATATTTTGTACTAATGATTACATTAGTAATCGAAACATGGGAAACGAAATTTGTTTCAGAACTCTTATAAACGTAATTTCGAAGATATTAGGGTACTTATCGGTTATCGGGTCGCCACTTATTTAAATTTAAAGACGATTATTAAATCATAATTAAAAGAAAATCACTTTATTATTTAAAATGACACTTCTAGAATTTATAAATGACGAAATGGCCACTCATTATTTACAGATACACTTGGTGTTGACTAACACCACTTAGACAGCTACCTTGCAGAGTTCATGTAGCAGACGACGGCCGGGGACGACCACTTCATGCAGCTACTCCGCGACATCGTCCAGTTTTGGGCTAACTCTAATTTATAATTACATTTTGTTATTCAAATAAATTCTAGAAGTACTATTTTAAATAACTTGTTGTTTTATCTTTTGATATGATTTAATAATCATATTTAAATGGGTGGCCTACCGATGTACGTCCAATCACAATTTCATATAACACATCACATATAGCACATTTCATGTAACACAAGACAGGATAATATAGAAATACAATAATTTCGCTAAGTTATTAATTATAGAACAATTTTACCGCTTAGGGAAAACAATAAAGGGGCTATTTAGTGCTTACGTTAACTCAATCTTTATATGTTGACGGTAAACTATTTATATTTCAATCCATTATTGACGGTTAAAAGCTATTCTAAACATAAATTCATCAATATCCGTTCAATCAACATCTTTTCCTTTTCGAGTATGCAAAAAGAACAACAGCACAGTTTCCATGTTTGTTACAGGACATTTCTGTTACTTGATATCATTGATGGGATTAGTTAGAGCTTAACTTAATTCAATATTTCCATCTGTAAACATTTTGACTTCAACCCGTCAAGGAATGATAGCGCAAATAAATTCCATTAGGCCTTAATCTAAATATAGATTATTTTCCTTATGGAAAAACAATCTATTTGGTTACGCAACCTTCTTGGTTTCGTAATGATTGCTGACAAGAATCAGACACATATGCACTAGGCATCTGAGCCTTCATAATGAAGAAAATATCCAAATTTTCCTGCTACATGGCGAATGGTGACCTACGGTATGTTATTATTTGTTAACTTCAATTTTGTGCTATGAGGCTAATTGGGTATTTTATCTAGTGAGTTCGCACTAAAGCAATTCCTAATGGCCACAAGAGAATCGAGCCCATACCTTTAGGTTTACCAAGTTTATTAAGACAAACGTCTTAACTCACATGGCTAACCTGATCAACGTTGTTTACCACTGCCAAGGGCTGCGGGGCAAGCTTATTACCGTTGTAAATGCATTTAAATTACGTTAGGGATGTTAATAACGGCCAATCTACAGCTGTGTAAATTCGCAGATGAATGAATTCACAACTTAATGCACGCTAACCAACGACCAAGTAACGATGTAACCTGTTTTAGTTGGTAAGTGGAACAGTGTACTACTGGATGAGCATCCACGGCTCGCCTAGAATAACATCCACCCAAGATGATCAATTTATAATTTGAAAGCGGAGGGACAGAATACAGATTGGCCCTCATATTCGAGCTGAAGACAAGCCAGCTATAAAAATCAGTTTCTGTTGCTACAGTAAAATGGACTCGGGGAGGCCAACTTATTGTTTAGTGTGGGTACTTTGAAACAGCTTCTCGACCGACTAATACGAGAGATATCAGATGGCACTTATTATTATTTACTTAACAGTTGAAGACTGGAAGAAGGTAAATTAGAATCAAGAATCAAAGTTTAATGTGTTACATCTTCTCAAATATATATATTCCTCATTGAATAATTTTAAATTTGAATCCTAGGGTGGGATTAGTTCTCGTATGAGTAACGGTTTATGCAGGAGATTAATGATCAGAAACATCCATCTAAACTTAGACAAGGGTATTTACGACGAAAAAGACGATACAATTTTTCGCTTTTCTTGGAATCTCTCAAGAACTTGAACAGGTCTTGGTAAGGCGTTGTAAGGAGAACAAGGTGAAAGAAAAATTCCATATTCAGGTGATGATGTTTTAGCAGGTCTATTGTAGACCTCTTCGAGACGGGTGAGATATTGTTTCTAATAATGAGATCCGATACCGTTAATCCATAGAGAAGTTGAGTTCTCGCAATAACTCTGGGCTATAGGTATCTTTAAGGGGGAACCTTACTTTATAAAAGTGAAGAAGCGGGGTGAAAGTGTATTTTAGTCCCCCCTTGGTGGGGCACGATGACGATGGCGGCCATTTTGTTTTTCAAACCCTATCTTTTTTAACACTTTAAAATTTCCAAAATACGCCATCGGTGGTTTACACCGAGGGTGGCTTTTTTTTTCTAACTTTATCTTTTTTAAAACTTTAATATATTCAAAATACGCCATCGGTGGTTAACACCAAAGGTGGGGGTTTTGTTTTTCTAACTTTATCTTTTTTAACACTTTCAAATTTCCAAAATACGCCATCGGTGGTTAACACCAAAGGTGGGGGTTTTGTTTTTCTAACTTTATCTTTTTTAACACTTTCAAATTTCCAAAATACGCCATCGGTGGTTAAAACCGAGGGGGGGGGGGTTAATTTTAACTTAACGCTCCTACAAATATCATGATGATTTTGGCCTTTTTTTCTGCATCGCCATTGAAATCCATCAGCAGAATTTTCTCGCTGTAGCAGGCGCATGTTCTTCCCACATTTTGGGCATTCGTACGTAGGCGATAAGAATCCCACTTTTATGCACCATTCAATAACGACACGCTTTCTCTACACTTCCAATTGAGTAAAAAATGTTGTCCTGCACTCACTTTGTTGAGCGATTGCTAAAACGGAAAGTATGTGAATAGTAAACACTAGCAAAAAGCAATACATCCGATTGTATGTCGGACTGTAGCAAGAAACAAGATGTCGGACAGTGACGTAACAAGATGGCGGCTAGGGGGGGGGGACTAAAATGCTCTTCAGCCAAGAAGCGGTTGCTCGCCTTGACAGTTACCAAAGATGCGGGGGTCTCAATGCGATGGGAACCTAGCATGAACACTGAAACACTTTAAAGCCAGAAAGCATGAATTATCAATTAAGCGAAGCTGGAGCACTTAATAGCTTGAGGAAAATACTGTCGCTTATCAAGAAGGCCAGAGCGATTTTAATCTACTAGATTTTCAATGAGAGAAGATTCTCTCCAAATTTAAATTAAGGCAAGAGTAATTGCGAGGTTCAACTCCCCTATCAATAAATGGCATCGGGTCTCAATAGCCTTGACAAAGTTTAGGTAGATGTTTCGGATCATTCATCTTCTGCACAAACAAAGTCCCATATCAGAACTAACCCTACCCTATGCTTTAAATTTGATATTATGCACTGAGGAATAAATTGTTGAGACAATACAACCCAAACATATGAAACTTTGATTCGTGATTCTAATTTACCTTCTTCCAGTCTTCAACTTTTAAGTTCCTAAGAGTAAGTGCCTTCTTATTAGTAGACCAAAAAGTGATTTTAATATACCAACACAACCCAATAAGTTGGCCTCCCCAAGCTAATGAAGCAACAGAAACCGATTCTGGCGATAGCTGTTCAGCTGGAATATGAGGACCAGTCTATCTTCTGTTCCTCCACTTTAAAATTATAAATTGATCATTTTGGATGGATGTTATTCTAGATCTTTTTTTCAAATTTTATTGTGGTGAAAGTATATCTCTTAGTAATGAGTGTTGTACAGTCTGCAGTAAAAAATCGGTACTCAGATTTCTTTTCCTTGAGCAATACTGTATCAATCAGTCCAATGAAAAATTCCTTTGTCTTGCCCATTTTTAGAGGAACAAATAAAAAAAAAACTGTGAATTGAAACTAAAAAAAAAAAAAAAAAATCAGAATTAACTAGAGGACAAGGAAACGTGCACAATTCAAATAAAACTCAAGGCAAACAGAGGCATTGCTTATTCCCACGAACAGTGGATTATGACATCAAAAAATTGGGATTAACAATAACAGGACAATATCAAGTTCGGCCTTTGGGTATCTGAGGGTGTAGAACTATGATAAGGTGCCTGTATCGGCATGTGCATGTTTATGTACACCACACACCTATGTGGGTCACTATGTCCTTGGATGAAACTAATAAGAATGGAGTTGATAATTTCATTTTTTGTATCTTTTGGTCATTCTTAACTGAAATCAAAACGAAAACTAGAGTAATCTCTGGCTTTAGCCTTTATAATTTTTTTTACCAAGCATTGGTATGCGATTTACTAACAGAATGACACAAAGGTTTATAAAGAATATTTTTTATTAAATTGTTTGAATAGAAAAATAAATTATAAACAATGTTTAAATTACATTACATTAATTAACTAAAATAAACAATAGTTCTAATTTATTCATATAAAACCCCTAAACAATACACTTCAGACTATAGTTTGTAATAATATTTTTACTAAAACCTAACATTCTTGCACTTCCAGCAGACATTTTCTATTGAATACTTAAAATTGGTAATCTTTAAGAACCCTTTTCTCAGTTTGTAATTTAGTTACTGAATTTAATCGTTTAATACATTTAATTAAGTAAGCTCATGCTTTATAATAAATGCTTGAAATTTCATCTTCGTAACATTTAGGGAATTCTCAAAATTATGACCTTGTTTAGCTTTTGTCCTTCAGCTAGTATTTACTTTCAATTTTTTATTAAACACAAATACTACAAATTAAAGGTAAAATGTATTTTCAGAAAACCATTACTCATATTGCTCAAACAATAAGACATGGGAATAAAAATAAAAATGAAAGTGTTAACTAGTACCCTTAAAGTATCATTTAAAGCACATTTTTTATGCAGCATTTATTCATTAAGAAATAGAGATATGTGAAAGAATATCCTAGGCAAAAAAGTAATATTAATTACATATTTTTTGAACTCAATCTTCATGATGGTAATGATTATAGTGTATACTAAAATTAGTAGGCAAAATAAACAAACAGGAAACATTAATCACTGATATTTTTTTAGTCTAGCATTTACTCATTCATAACAAGGCTTTAGTTATATAATCATTTTCAGATTGAATGACAAAATGGAAAATAAGATTAAAAAATATATAAATATTATACATACAAATGTAGCTAAACTATCAAATAATACATGCATAACACTTTACTGTTCAAAACTAGAGCATAACAAATAATATTTTAATTCATTTAAATATTATTATTCAATTTAATTTAAAATTAACTCACTTTTTTCTTCCTCTTAGAATCTCCTAAAATGATACTATATTTTATAAGAGGTTGAAAAATGAAATAATTGCTGGGAAATTCATTTCAAAATTAATTTTAAATTTACTAATTTAAATTTTACAAAAACCCAATTTTATATTATATTCAGTAATATTTACTTCATTTTTAGCCCCAAATGATTACTGTTCAAATTAAATCCATGTCTGGATGGGTATGGAAGCTGGGGCCACCCATAAATAGCAAAAGAATGGGCAAATATGGCAACTTGCTGTATTTTTATAGATATCTTTCCTAACTCGAGCCCAGTATTCCTTTTTTTAAATAGACAGAACACAAAACTCAGTTAAATCATAGCCATACAAGACAATGTTTAATTTTAAATTCAATCCACAAAGTAAATTTGAATAGAAAATTTGTTATACCAATTCAATTTATTCAAATAATGGAAACTTAAAACTGATAATGTTTTAATTTTTGTTAAAACCCTCTATTTTTCATTATGTCTAACAAAGAGTACACAAAGCTTCTTTTAAAATTAATGCGTACAGTTCAAGCATTCTTCTACAAATGGATAAAATATAATTATTCTCAACTGAACTTAACTTTTTTATAGATGTATCAATAAATTCTGCTTTGAGATTAATAACCTGAAAACCAATAGTCTTTAAGAAAGAGCATGACTCAAATATGCCATTATAGACGTTCTGTAAAAGTATTTTCAGATCAACATTTGCAGGAGAAGAAAGTAAATAGATTAATACTTTACAATTCCAAGACAAAGATTCTCGAGATATAAAGAGGTCTTTTAAATATTCAGGGCATATCTGAGCAATTGAAGTTAGTTTCTCCTGCACACCTGGAAAGTCACTCATTTGATCAGTTATATCGCTAATGTGCAATATAATGACATCATGTTCATTTTCTGGAAGAATAAACCCATAATCAATAAATAACTTTAAATTATCATGGTTTCCATAGTGAATAAAAACTTGTTCAAATTTTTTAAATGGTACAAGTGTTTTCAATTCATAACCAGTCTCTGGGGAAAAAGAAACAGCAACTCGAGAAAAATTGGAATGATTTAGCATATCGAGGTAAGGAGCCAATGCTATAGAATTAGAGTCAGAAAGTGATAAAGAATGATTGAAATTTTTCTCTGAAGGCACAAAAACAACTCTAGAATTAACTGCAAACCAAGCCCATAAGAAAATCTCACTTGAGAAGATTTTTGATAATGGGGTTGAACAATGATTGCATAATGTGCTCCTACAAAGAGATCGAAGAATATTATACATATGGTCAACTGATTTCTTCATATGATTGACTTTATCTATTACAAACTGAGGGAGCGAATCCAACTCGTTGAGAGTACAAAACACTGGGGAGAAAAACTCAGAAGGCAGAACAGAAATATAATCACTCCAAAATGATGAAATGCCAAGATGTTTTTCATAGAGCAAAAATGAAGTAAATACTAAGTGGACTGGAACTTTCTCAGCTTTATTCCTGAATATCTCACCAACAGGCGAATCGGAAACAGTTTTTGCAGTTATCAATAAGTTTGGGGGAATGTTGATAAGAACATCATTTGACCTAATATTCTCCATTGCCATTAGTCCATGACCAGTATCAGTAAAATGTTTTATTTTCAATTTAACAGGCTGCCTCCAGCCCTTGGATCCAATCCATTTTTGAAATAAAACTAATTCTTCCTCAACATTAAGTGTATCTTTTTTCTTTCTGCTTCTTCTTCGTCTAGTCCTTCCCATTGGTGACCTTCTGAAAATCGAGCTTACATCTAGAAATGTTTAAATTATATAAAACTACTTACTTATGAAATTAAAACTTACCTTGAATATTCTAGAATGAATATAGCGATTACACTGGCAAGAAGGATGCTGTTCTCTAGAAATAAAATTGTTAGTTATCGATGCACTAAAAATCCGAGCCTCAAATTGACTTTTATAATGTGAATTAAATAAAACTGAAATATTTTTATTGATACACTCCCGCCGGAGGACTATTGCTGCCATATTTTGGCAGGAAAGAAAACATCTGATTGATAAGGTTATGAAGATAATCTATAACCTTGTAGAAGGTAATTCCGTACCACGAGATCATGTTAGGGAGAGGGATAAGGAAGTGTTGAGCTCCTGTGATTTAGATTTAATTCGTCTTAGTAAGTAGGATTTGTGATTTGTTCTCTCGTTGCTTTTTAAGAGTGACAATGCTGGACACAAGTGATATTGGCCCAGGAGACTGTCCGCAAATGAAAAAACTCATTACTCAAGAATACAGATCTGATTCATTGGATGATTATGGACCAAAATTGAAGATTCTTCCTACAAACAATCAAGTGAGAGAGTTGCAAACTATTTTGCGTGACAGGTACTAAACTGATTATTTTAAAACCCTATTATTTTCAAAGATTTTTTTTTTTTTTAAATTTTGTTTATTTCTTTCAGAAATACAAGTAGAAGTGACTTTAAATTTTATGCTGACAGACTTGTAAGTGGTTATTTAAATTAAACTGTTTTAATAATATTGCTCCTTGAAGTTTACTGATTTTTATTTCTATTAATATCAGATAAGACTGGTCATTGAAGAAAGTCTGAATCAGTTACCATTTACCAAATGTGTTATTACTACTCCAACTGGTGCAAAGTATAATGGACTGAAATATGAACGTGGCAATTGTGGAGTTAGCATTGTTAGAAGTGGAGAGGCCATGGAGCAGGTAATTTGTTTACTTCCTTTTCACAAGGACAGTTCTTTGAATTCTTTCATAAAAGTGCTAATTTTTACTTTATCTTAGGGCTTGAGAGACTGTTGTCGTTCCATTAGAATAGGAAAAATTCTAGTCGAATCAGATGCGGATACTCATGAAGCAAGAGTTGTTTATGCCCGGTTTCCAGAAGATATTGCTTCAAGAAAAGTCCTTCTTATGTACCCCATAATGAGTATGTCTACTTTCTGAAATATTATCAGTGTCTTAGCATTTTCCTAGATTTTTCTAAAAGAACCTTCTTGCTTTCTGTTATTATATATATAGCTTTTATTTTAAAAATATATTACTTTTCCTCAACTTTTGTTTGCTAACTTTAAGCTTTTCACTGTCTATTAGGGTATCATTGCTATTATTAATAGCTAACATATTTTTAATATACTTTTTTGACTTCTTATAATATATCATAATTGTCATCACAGTCCATCTAAAAATACTGTTTATATAGTAAAGTTTGATAGAGACTAAATACTAGTCTAAAATACTTCGAAACAAATACCAATTCTTTATTAATTGGAGAATAATTATTTGCTATAAGTTACATTTAAAAAAAAAGTTATAATCCAACTGGAACTTGAGTTGTGTATACTGCATATTGTTATTTACTCTTGATCAATACCTGAATAATTTACTTAGGGTGGTTTCTTTAAATGTGAATACAGTGAGGCATATTTCATATTGCATTATTAATTAATTCTAAAATATATTTATAAAATATGGCTTATGGCTGAAAACATATTTGTTGATCAATATCGACTTTAGAATGATTGTTTGTTTTCTAAGATTGTTGGGAATTATGTTTTGAAAGATTTGTAAAGTGAAAACTCACATATTATGTTAAAAAAATTCTTTTCTGAAAACATATCGTTCCAAGTATCAATTCACTTGCACAACAATTATAGCATTATTTGTTATTTGAGTCAGTAAGTCTCATAATTTAAATTTATTTGCTGAGTTTTTTTTAATTATTCAATTAAAAAAAAACAAACAGCTTCTTTGTTTTTGAGTGCTGATTTATTTAATGTTATGTTACATACAAAGGTAAAACAGTTATACATGATGAAATAATTTTATATTTAACTTTGAGAATTTAAAGCTATAATATAGATATAACTTTATGTTCTCAAAGTTAAATAAATAATTTGAAATAAGTTTATGTTTAATTTTGAGAATTTAAAGCTACAATATACAAATGACTTTATATTCTCAAAGTCAAATATAAAATTACTCAGTAGTAATGTGAAATTTTTTTATTTTAGTTCTTGAAATTTGTCTTCCTTATATAATTTTGTAGTGTTTTAATTTTATTACTGTTAGTAAATTTTGTTTCTAACTGCTGAAAAATAGTAACTTTTAATTTCTCATATTTCATCAATATTTTGATTATTGGATATAATCAATAACTGATTATATCTAATAATTGATCCATTAATTTCTATTGCTGGAGACTCATGAATTCCAAGTTTAAAGACATTTTTTTTTTCTCCAAAACCCCCATAGATTCTTTTTTGTTGAGAATGAAAATGACAATGCAATTTAAATTTTCTCTTGCAATCATTTGTTTTAAAAAAATGTATTTCAACACAAATTGGGGTATAAATGAATTTATTTTAAATTTGTAACTTCTAAAAAAAATACCAAAATATATTTTATATTGAGTTTAAATATTGACAATAATGACTCGCCATTGAATTGCAGCTAATGGGGTTATTCCATATCAAATCTACCAAAAAAAAAAATGTTTAAACCTTTAGGATTTAGATTTTTAAGGTTTTTTGTTTACTTAGTCTATTTATCAGTACGGCAAAAGCCGTAAAATTTTAGATTTTTTGAACTATTAATTTATGAGCTACGGACATTCAAATAAACAAAAATGGCATAAATTTGAGTACACTTTGTCTCAGTTAAACAAATGCAGATCAAAAACTATTTTTTTAATTTGTACCAATAGTCATCCCATTATGCAACTTGATATATAAGCAGTCAATTATTTTCTTTAACACATAATTTTTTTAAAATTTAAACGGGAGTTTTGGAGATTTTAAAATTTATTTTTTTTATAAAAATTTACATTTTACATACCATATTTTCATCGTGCATATCAATTTAAAGAGCGTGTTTTTTAAAAGAGAATGACACCAATTTGAGCTCTGTATGTTAAATAGTTTTTTATACACAGTAGTTTGAAATGTCAAAAGTGTTGTCAAATTTTTGAAATTTTTTATTGTTTGACAGCAGTTTGCTCAAAAGCTAAAAACATTAAAAATTTGAAATTTCAGTTTTTCTTAGTTTGACTGTCGCTACCACTGTATTAAAAATTATAAATTCTGAGATCTCAAGGTTAAGATCACTGGTTAATTTGATACTGAATGACCCAAATGTGACAATTCTACTGTTATTGGTTTTCAATTAGTCATGCTGCCATGCTTACAGTTTAAGAATTCAGGGCATTTCAAAAAGAATATACGTATTAAAACGTATTATTTTGTTCCAAACTATCGACCACTGTGCCTCGGCTTGGCTATTGGAGAAACGAATACATAGTCTAGTTTATATTATAGCCACTAGATGTCAGTTTTCTTCTGCTTTGTTTGGTAACCATCATGTTTTTGAATTGAAAGCAGTTTGAATTCAACAATGCAACATTTTCTTCAGGAACAAGAGGACGGCCAGGACTCATTCCTTTACATAGACATCCTGTATCTACGAATTGTCGTTACCATTTGCGAATGTTCCACTCATTCAAAGGATCAATTTGGCACCTCAACCTGAAACGTCTTTGCACTGTAATTACAGAATTGCTCTTTGCAAACTCGAGAACACAAAATGATTTCTGCTGCGTAGTAGCCATTTTAAACATATGACTGTTAGCAACAAAAAACAGAATATAACTGACATCTATTGGCTATAATATATACTAGATTATGTATTTGTTTCTCCAATAGCTGAGCCGTCACAGCCAACGATAGTTTGGACAAAATTATGCTTTGTAATTCGTGTATTCTTTTGAAACACCCTGTATTTTGCATTATTTTCTTAATTGGGGCAGGACATTATATGCTTCATATATTCCTCACCACCACCACTTCAATATTTATCCACTTGATTTTATTAAAAATCATACAATATTCTCAATTACCAGTTGCTTTAATGTAGGCTTTAAATATGGCATTGAGAATATATTTAAAAAAATAGAATGATTACTATATTCTTGTATTCTATTGATTGAGGTTAATGGAACCAAGTAAAATAAAAATAATATATATACGAGGTGTGACAATTAAGTAACGGGACTGTGTGTACGGCAGATGTCAGGCTTGTGTGTGAGGAGTGGGGATGGATCATGGTTGATCCTGTTTATTACTGCACAGAGTCCACTTGATCCCGTCTCTCTATCTAGTCTAGTTTGGTTTTAAATCTCGTTTGAGTAAGTCATGTTATTATTGGCGTGCCGGAAAAATTATCAGTTTAAAAATCGAGCAGCGTATTAATTTGAAATTTCTTGTGAAATTGAGAAAACCTCCAAGTGCATGTTTTCAGTTATTGAAAGAGGTGTTTGGTGACAATTGCATGTCACGTACTAGAGTTTTTGAATGTCACAAACGATTTTCTGAAGGCCGGGAAGAAGTTGAAGATGACGAACGGACTGGACGACCTGTGACATCAAGAATTGAAGAGAACGTTAAGAAGGTTAATGAAATTGTGCGGAAAGACAGGCGTTTGAGTCTTCAAATGATTTCAGATTTATCAAACATTGACAGAGAGACGGCGCGAAAAATTTTACATGATGATCCGAAAATGACTAAAGTTTGTGCCAAAATGGTGCCAAAAAACCTGGCGCCTGAACAAAAGGAGAACCGAAAAAACATTTACATTGACATCATGCAGCAATTGGCAGCAGATCCAGGGCTGCTGGAAAAAGTAGTCAGGATTTTCCAATACGATCCCGAAACAAAGAGACAGTCCATGCACTGGAAGACTCAATTATCACCAAGAATAAAAAAAGCTCGAATGAGCAAATCAAAACTGAAGACCATGTTGATAGTTTTTTTCGATGTGAGGGGTGTCATTATGGTTGAATGGGTGCCAGAGGGTCATATTGTAAACCAAAAATATTACATTGAGGTCCTGGAGAAACTGAGAGAAAAAGTGAGGAAGAAAAGACCAGACATGTGGAAAAACAATTCATGGATTTTGCACCAGGACAATGCGCCCGCTCACAATGTGCTCTCGGTGAAGCAGTTTTTACCGAAAAAGTCAATTCCAGTGCTTGAACATCTGCCGTATTCACCAGATCTGTCTCCCTGTGACATATCTTTTTCCCAAAATAAAAAGTTCATTGAAGGGAACACGTTTTGAGTCAGTTGAAGATGTCAAGCAAAAAACGGCAGACTTGCTGAAGAGGCTGACACTTAATGACATGCAGCACTGCTTTGAGCAGTGGAAAACTCGTATGCAGCGGTGTATAGATAGGGATGGGGAGTATGTTGAAGGGGATTAATAGTTATTTGTAATAAGTGTTCAATAAAGTATGTTTTTCAGATTAGTCCCGTTATTTAATTGTCACACCTCGTGTGTGTGTGTGTGTGTGTGTGTGTGTGTGTGTGTGTGTGTGTATATATATATATATATATATATGTGAATTTTCTGAATTAAATATAAATAATTAAATTAAACGAAACTGAATTAAATGAAAATAATTGATTGATGTAAATATTTAACCAAAAAAAAAATTATATTTTGATTATTGAAGTTGAAAGTGGTTGATTTCTGTAGAGTTGTATAAATATCAGATTAATTCAAAAACAAAATATTTCATATAAAGACAGATAATTGCCGCATATTCTACTACTATTACTACCAATTTCTACAGTAATTAGTCATTTATTCTTTCTGTCTTGGACCAAAAATGTTAATTTTATCTTTTTTAGCGAATCCATGAATAAAAACTTGAAAACCACATCAACCAGAAGTAGTTTTGACATTTTTACAACAAAAAAACTTCTTTTGGGTGCTCTATAGGGTATGCTTCTACTTTATTGACCATGTTTTAGAAACAAATATTTCATGTTTCTATTATTATGCACAGTTTATACACATAAGAAATGCGGTATTTTTACTTGCTTGGATAATGTTGAGAAGTATTTAATTTATTACTTCTTCATTCCTTAGGCTTAATGGCTTCTAGACTCTGTAATTACTCAAAGAAATTGTACCAACATTAATATTTTTAAATTAGGCAAAATAATTATAATTGAAATTATTTATAAAAACAGTCATAAAAACATGTTTGAATTTTTTATTTTTGTGATCTATCTTGGGGAACATTGCAGATTTATTTGATCAAACTGATAAAATGTTCAAACAAAGCTGTTTTCTTTTCTCCACTGTTCTCTAAATGGAATTGGTTTATGGGCATTTCTCACTGGGCTAAGTTGAATGAATGATTTATTATAATATGTCTTTAATTCATCTCGCAAAATGGGCCTCACTTTGTTTACACACAATGGTTAAATTATTTAAAACAATTTTATCATACTTCCATTCATATCTAGTAACCCTCACTTCCTCAGTTATCTGTGTTTGGTGGATTGAAATATAATGGTTTTCCATCCAAATGTAAAGATTGGATTAAAATAAACAATAAATAATTCCTTTTTTTTCTTTTCTTTGTTCATAACATACCATAAATGCATTTTTGGTTCAGACATTCTCTTGTTATACACGTGGATAATATAAGACAAATTTGATTAGACCGGCTATCTTAAAATCTGAATATTATGATTATATTTATGACTTTAAATATGCATCATCATGCACTTCTATTCAGGATTTATCATGAGATCCAAGACATGATCAGATGATAAACAGAAGTCTAAATTTTCAAACTAAAGTCTAATTTTACACTCAAATTATATTCTTAATGCTATTTGTAGTTAACTGAAATTATGTTTTCATTTTTCTTATTGAGATGTGCGGGATGGTGGAAGGTATATATCAAGAGGAAAACATAAAAGCAGACCTTCCTTCCATAAACAATATATTTGAGAGCGACAGAGTGCTTTCGGAGCATCATCAGTGCTCTCATACTGAAAATACTCACCAAGTTAATAACTACAATATATTGTATATGGTGCAATTCCTTACCTACAAAATTATTAAAAATAGTCAACAGGATAAAAAAAAATTATCAGTATAATAAAATGATATAAAAACTAACATTATGCCTGTTTTTAATAAAAAGTTAAAAAACACCTGTGACTAAAATCAATATCCACACAAAACATATACAAGTGTTTGTAACTAGAGAGAGAAGGCAGAATTAGTAATTAGAGAGGGAAGGCTTACATCAAAGAAGGCTGGTTTCGACTGAGGTCGACTTCAGACTGTACCTACCCTGGAGGGGAACTAGCAGTTCGTGGGAGATGTATCGAATACTATTATTACCCATTACCACCATCCACAATACAAAATGGCCAGACTTATATTTCTGATTGACAGACTACTCGATATCACTTTGGCCCTGTAGACGTATATAAAGGAAGTAAATCACATCAAGAGTATTGCCTCCATCAACCATTGCACCACGAGGATCCAATACGAATTGTTGTATGAGGCCAAAAAGTGTAGAAAATTGAACACGGTCAAGGAAATATTTATTAAATGGAATATTTTCCGAATTGGAAGCAAGAACTTCAACCGCTATGAGGAGGTATTAGTATATGATACGTCTCGCACAAGGTGCTAATTACCCTGCAGGATAGGTACTGTCCAAAGTCGACCTCAGTCAGGACCAGCCTACTTTAATGTTAGCCTTTCCTCTCTATTACTAACTCTTAACACATTTTTGTGTGGATATTGATTTTAGACCCTTTTAATCTTGTTATTAAAACTAAGCTTCATATTCATTTTTTTAATCTTTTTATTACATTGACAAATTTTTTTTATCCTACTGACTGCCTTTAATAATTTTGCAGATTAAGGCCATTTACCATATAGTTGTTAACCCGATGAGTATTTGTTATATTTTTTTATTCTGCTCTGAATGTGCTCTGTTGCTGTTAAATATATTGTTTGTGGAAGGAAACCCTGCTTTTGCGATTTCCTCCTGAAATTATATTTGTCTCTCTTGTGAAGAGACTGTTCTGCTTTCAAAATTAAACTATTTTTTCGAATGGTGGGCATATTTTAATTTTGTAATGAATTATCATTGCCAAAAGTTGAATATACTATAATCTTGGACAGTTAGTAAGTTTCCTACTCCACAATGTTTTGTGATACAGGTGATGTCAGGTTTACCATACAATTCAATTACTCCAGTGTTGTTTCTGATGTGTTGCTCATTGGTGGTTCTAAACATGGTTTGCTCTTTTTGAAACCAGCTTTGCTGTCTTTTTTTCTTTGTTAAGAGTTTATGGCTACATGTTTATTATTATATTAGTATTTCTTCCTAAGTGAAGTTCTTGAATCGGAAAGTTTTCTTAGAGAGTTAGGCCATTGATATTAGAGGAATGGGGCTTTATAGGAGAGGCTAAAATAACCATATCTCCATTATTATACATTAGGTCAAAAAATGTTATATTTTCAATCATTAATAATGTAATGGACCAGCATTTGTTGTTCTACACATTTTTTGTTACCTTGAAAGTTATTAGTATTTTTTATTCTAGCTTTTATTGAACCCCACTTTTACTAATCTTTGAGACTTTCTGGTGGATGACATTCAGAAATGTCATACACTGAATTGTGACTTTTATTACATTGAGAAAACTGAATGTTGAAGTAAGTCAGTCATAACAAAAAAAAAATGTACTCATTAAAAATTAAAACATAAACTATGTAGATTTCCTTTGTGCTAGTATGGCATACTGATGATCTCATATCACACTCTATTCTCTATTTCTCTTGCTATGAGAAACATACGTAAATATTACTTGAAATTTAAGCACTACATGAGATGTTATTGATACATCATTGTAAATAGTTTCTTTAAATGAAAATGAATGAACAAGGTTTAAACTGAAGGCTGAAAAAAGAAATACGGATAACTTATTTAATATTTGAGTTAGAGAAAAATAGGTAGAACAATTGTAGTACTTTATATTGCTGATTTGTTTGATTTTGCAACATTTTTCAACCAACACTCAATAATGGGGATATACAAGATTTTATTTTTTAATCCTTCTCTAAACACTAACTCCTCCTTGTCTGATTTTTGCCCTTAACAGAGTTAATTTTTATTTTAATTTAAAGAGTTTAATGTTATGATCGTTTATTTATGGTACTGCCAAAATATAGCAAGGTATGCCTGTAGAGCAATATTTATTGATGTTTCTTTGTTTATATTGTATATCCATGTGCCTCACATAGTAAAGTACTGATGAAAAAAAATGTGTTATTTAAGCTTTATGTTAGATGTTTTATGATATATTGGCTTGGGTGTTATGAAACATGCATTTGAATGTACTTTATTTTATCAACTGGATAGGCAGGTTTTTGAAAAATTGTGTCACCTCAATAGGTGATTTCCTTTAAGGAAAATTTGATAAAAAGAATTTTAAATGGGGGATGGAGAGGGATCAGTCCTTACAAAATTTTATTGTGCAATTCATGATGAAATCTCCTTTTATAATGAGTTAATATATCTTGTCGTCTTCTAGGTTATTGTAGATGGCTGAGGTTAGCCAACTGTATTAAGGCATTGGTCTTCATATACTTGGTATACTTAGATTGGTACGTTTGGTTCCTCTCTGAACCCCCTCTCCCCACTAGTCTGATTTCTGCCTTTGAATGAACTTGATCATCAGTTGTACATGAAACGTTTAAATATCGAGTTTCGTAACTATCAAACAAAAATTGCTAGAGGCAAATATATATAAATAAATAAAAGATATAATTTTAACGGACATCATGTTTGTCATCTCATAAGTAATTGATGAAATTTTTCGAAAATCATGCCATGATTACAACCTCAATAGCTGATTTCCCTAAAGGGAATTCTGTTAAATTGGAAAAAAAAAGGTTCGGATCAGAAGCGAAGTCTTCTACGAGTTAAATGTTCTAAGGAACAAGATAAAGAAACTTTCTACATCTTCCTCATATAAAGCTTAAATATTGATGTCTTGTTTTTACCTTCTCCTCCACAAATTAGTAGCTGGCATGAGTCCATAGCTGTATATTTCCATGCTATCCACAGATACATATTTGAGTGTCACTTTAATGAATAGTTGTATTATATTATATTGCTTATATTCACTTTAATTTTAAACTAATTATATCCTTATATTATTATAACAGAAATTACAAATCACATATTTTTTGTTTTGTATTTATTTGTATTCAGACACATGCGTGAACATTTATTTAGTAGTTTTTTCATATAAAAACTATGACAGCACTGTATTTTATTGATTTTTGGACGGAACCATCAGTAAATAGTTAATAATAATTCACAGCAGATGCAAACAATTTTTTTCTCAAATTAAAAAGTAATTAAATTATTTACATTTATATGCATTTATTTATGGCAGCCTTCTCACTTATTTGCCGTGTCCTATTTAGAGTGATTTAACCTCAGTCTTTTAACATTTAGTGAATTTAATAGTTCTTAATAAATATGACGTGATTTTTGCAGGTACAGGAAATACTGTGATAAAAGCAGTAGCAGTCTTAAGAGAACATAATGTTGCAGAAGAGAATATAATCCTGTCTAATTTATTCTCTACACCTTTTGCTGCTAAAGCTGTTATTCAAGCTTATCCTCAGGTATTTTCATTGTCATTTTTTGGGGGGGGGGAATTAAATATGTTATTCCTTGTTTTGAGCTGTAATAACAAATGGCAGGCACCTGAGGCAGGTGATGTTTATCAATCTCAAGATTCCTTCCTAAATTTGATTTACCTGCCTCACCCTCTCCCTTCCTTCTGTGAGTGTAACCGCAACAGGTTACTGTCAATTTGTTTAAACAGGCATACAGTAGGGAGTCTTTACTCTTTAATTCTTTTTGGTGGTCGATAAAAGAGAATCGTTTGCCGAAGGAAATATTCCTTCCTCTAAACAACTATAATCCAATTGATGAAGAGTACTCAAAAGTGCATTTTTTAATAATGGTGCCTTTAAGTGTATCCGGAACTGGTGCTTTTGAAGGCTAATGTTATCTATAACAATATCAATATCTAGAAGATCCCATGCCTCTATATCACTAGTATTAAGTAAGTGTTGGGCACTGACATATAGGAGAGTTTGGGCCTAACTATCTTGAAAAGGGCCATCATGAAGAAAGGATAAATCAGAATTTTTTGAACAGTTTCAGCAGTATTTCTAGTGCATTCTGAGTTGGATTTAATACAGTGATATATCATTTTTTTTGCACGATTGATAGAGTCAGGGTTAGATTTGCATTGTTCCTTAATAAATGTTTTCCATTGCATGTTTTTAGCTTTATTAGTTTCACTGTTAAAGCGTTAGATGTGCCATGTGCATCCAAGGAAGCTAAAGACAAGAACAATCTCTTCGTGTTCAAGGCCACTTCTCGCGTCCCCTCCACTCTCCTCTCCCCTGTCCCAATTAACCATACTATAGTATAGAGTATGTTAAAAAATAGCAAACAATCAAACTTAAATTAAGTCTCAATGACCAGTAGTCCCTCCCCTCACAATGAAGAGGTTCTAAAAAAAAATGTTGAGCTTACAGCAACATTTATGTTCTTATAAGTTTGGTATTATTTTTTTAGAACTCATCAAGTAGATTAAAAATATATCTTTTATTACTTTCTTTTTTTTAAATGAACTTTCAAAGTAGAAAATGTTTGTGTATTTTAAATTCAACTTGTTCACGAAATGTTTTTCCTGTCCATATTCAAGCATGTCTATCATTATTTTTCAACTAAAAGAAATTTCTCAAGGAAATATTCTCTCGAGTTTCCTGACTATTTCTGGTCAAATATTAATTACACAAGATTTTAATTGCAGAAAACATGTAAGCATTTTATTACTCATATGTTTTTTTTTCAGATGACAATTTTGACATCCGAATTACACCACATTGCTCCAAATCACTTTGGCCAAAAGTATTTTGGAACTGATTAACTATTCAATGAAGATTCTCCTACTGTCCATTTTAGGAGTATTTTTATTTTTACCAAATAGTGATATATGTGATTTATTTATACCAGTATTTCTCTTTCAGTCAAAATTCTAGCTACTTTAGTAGATAATGTTCCTTTGTCTTTTTTTTCTTTTTAAATTGTTTTATATAATTTTTTTTAAGGATTAATGTGAATTTTTTTATTTGTTTACAGATTGTAAATATTTTGTATTTATTTGTAATTTTAAGAACAAAGAGATTTAAAATATATGTATTCTAAATAAAGGTCATTATTGTTTCTCATTTCATTATTCAACCATTTTAAATCTATTTTACTTTTTCTGTGTTTAGAAATGTAGTTTTAATTTTAATGTTCCATAATTTGTAATTTGTCTATGGAAAGAAGTCTTTGCTTATTTGGTGCATTGTTATTTGTATTTATGTTTTGGATATATGGCTTGATGCCAGATATAAATTATTGGATAGGTCAAAATATTATTTAAATTTAGCTCTATATGTTTCACATATTTTTGTAGCAACTACTCATCGGTGGTGCCATTACGATAAGCAGGAAGCTCCATTGGTTGAATATGACTAAAAATTAAATTATTATCCACAGAGAGATTTCTAAATATATTGTCTAAATACTTTCAAAAAATATCAAAATAAAAAATATACTGATATTGAAAATTGTTTTTCTTAGTTACCAGTCTTGGGCGGTCTCTTTATTCTTGTTATTAGTAACAGTACTGACCCACTTGATGTACATTTTTTATGATTTGTAACATGTTATTTCATATATGTGTGGTACTTTGTCTCTTTGACATTTAGACTATGATTACATAGATAAAAATATTTTTTATGTTCCCGTCTTTCTTGCATGTAATGGTTCATAATTTTCCCCATGTTTCTCGTGCTAAAGACAATTATGGGGTTGTATTTGAAATAAAATACTTATTGATTTCTGTGAAAAATGATTATATAGTTTTTCTGTTTTTGGATGTGTTTATTTCGTCTTTGCTGTTTTTATCGTCAGCATAATTGCAGAAGCAAAGTCTGATAATTAAAGTTTTCAATATTGAGTTGTATTAATATGTTTTCTTTGGCACTAATTGCATTTAATTGCCTACAAGGGCATGATTTTGTTTTCTGTTTTGTCCAAATTTCCTTGAATGACAAAGGCCTTCAGCTATCGTTTAACCATTCTTTAGCTTTTTAACTGTTTCGATGAAGCTTGCCATTGGCAAGGATGCTGCCTTTTTTTATCGTTATATTTATACATATTACCTGTGGGACATCTGGACATGCAAAATGTAGAGCCAAGTTTGAATTTTTGAAATGCATTAAGACTATTAAAAATATTGTATTAAATAATTACGCCTTTAAAGGAAAAGCTTAAGGAAAGGAATTTCCCAAAATTTCTGAGGAAACTTGGGAATTTTAAGAGATCAACTAAATGTAATTATCGGAAGCGGATTTAAGAATTTTAATTTGTTTGGTCGACCTCATTGGCAAATATACATAAATTTACTTGTGTTAAGTTAGTCCTCTCCAGCAGTTACTGTGTTATAACCTACTCTAATTGTTGATTGATGTAGTAATTATCTTTGCTGTGCCTATTGTTCATGCATCAATAAGTTGATGAGATTAGCCATTTGGTTTTAAGGCCTTAATATACTTGCTAAATCTAGAGTTGTGGGCTACACGGGCACATGCAATAGGGATTTATTTAGTGGAAAACCCATTAAGCCATGATCCCAACCTGACAGATTATGGTGGTAATTTGTAAATCACCAGTTCCAATAAGACATACTTGCATAAAGTGGATATTAATAAATAATGTTCATTTATTTTATTTGTTTTTTTAAATCAACTCACATTATCATAGAATTTGCAGTCAAATGTAGACACATTTTAATGTTGAGTTGAATACACAACAAATATGTTGACAACCAATTCACTAATAAGATTGTAACATCTATTATGCAATTTACATTTCTGAGAATGGAACTTGGTATTTAGATTTAAAAATATAAAAGGATGGCTAGGCATAAACTTCTACAGATTAACTGGTACAATGTATTATTACAATTACAGTATAGCTTTGGTTGAATGTATAACAATAACATTACTAATTTGGAATTACAAATGTTTTATATTAGTAAGGAGAATCCTCAAATTTTTGTAATTGAAGAAAAGTGGGAAAACAAATTTGTTACAAAGAAATTATATGAACTAGAATAAAATAATAAATGTAAGTACTAAATATATTAACTTAAACCCAAAGAGGCAAATTATTGTAAGGGTATGGCATCTATAAAAGTATTAATTATGTTGCTTTAAAAAGATTTTTAAATAAATCGTAAAGTGTAAATGGCTTAAGTGAATTATCAATTTTGCCTTATGTTGTAAATAGAAACATGGGTAATTAAAAAATAAAAATATATGTTACATTAGATTTAAAGTACTTACTATTCTTTGACAATGCTACAGTTCTTAAAAGGCCACGGACTTTGGGTCATCATTGTTAACATAATTTGGATTCCTGCCCGCTTCTCCGATCAGGAATGGTCAACTTCTGCAAGACATCGTCCATTAAGGCTCTGCTGCCTGGGACTCTTCTACTGCTGCTGTGCTTGGTACACTACATACTAGCTTCTGCTATATATCTGATGGATTCCATTCATTCAACCTGTCCCAACTTGGATTGACAAGCAATGTTAAGTTTGTCATTGAACTGAATTATTTTGGTGTTACTTCTGATGTACTATTTGTGCTGCTCTTTCACATCTCCAAATATGTTTCACAAGGGTTATCTTTCCCAGTTCATTAGTGCCCTCCTGTTTTCTTTTTTGAGAGACTATATTTCCCTGCCATACATGAATCACCATAAGCTGACATTCACTAATAATTGATGAGTTTCACTTTCTGAGAAGGGTTCTTGAACTGAAGAGCTTTCTGCGAGGTAAAGAAGCATTAGGTCCTTGCAACCATTCATTCAACTTCTGTGCTATTGCTCTCTGTTACTATTTCTCCCACTTACTTAAATGATGTACAAGAAGAAAATGTGTACTCCCCCAAAATGACAGACTCCTGTTGTTCTAAGAAAGTTCATGTACTTCTTATCTTTATTTATAGTAAGCTCTAAGTTGGCTCTCCTTAAACAACTTTTCTACCTCACTGGCCAACTACACAATTTTATAGGTTTTTGTCACTATTAACATTGCAGATCTACAGAACACACTTTGTGATCCTTTTGTATGTGGTTTCAAGGGGATTAGTACCCATTTTGTGGAATATCAGTACCCATTTTGTGGAATACCACTTCAAAGGTGAGGCTAAACAGCTCATATGATAATAGTGTCTTTGCCTTGATGATAATGGACCCCTTGCTGTCTTGCCTAATCTCAAAGTTATCTGAGTTGGCCTCACTGGTTTTGACTTTAAAAATTTCGTTCCTTTCCAGTGTAATCCTATATAATCTGACAGGCTGCGTTTAAATACCTACTATAAAATAAAAAAAAAAAATTTGTATTGTTTATTAATTGCGACTCATGTTGTGAATTGATTGAGATGTAATGTGGAGGGAACGTTAAAATCAGTACTTAATATCTCTGTATTTTGGTTAACATAAGAAAATGTCCTAGATGGTTATTTCAGATGGGAGTGTGTGACTAATTTTACAAATAATGACGTACTAGGTATTCTTAATCGGATCATCTATATCATAAGCGGGCAACAACCGGCCCGCGGGCCGGATTCGGACCCCTGTAAGATTTAATCCGGCCCGCGGGACATTTTTTGGTACTTGTGTATTATATCCACCACATTTTAGTTCCACTAGTTCCACGTTAGAGTGCGCTACTGTTTTAAGTAGTACGATTCATTGCCCGCAAGGGAGGTTATACTTACCTTATAACCTTCTAGGGAATTATAATGATAAATAAAAGAAAACACAATTTTTAAAATTAAAACATTTTATTCACATTTAGGTGGGAAATGTGTGGAAATACAATTTAAAGTGCACTGAAATGTGTCTCCATTTCCTTTCCCATGGTGCTGTCGCCATATGAATTCTACCAAATATGATTCAAGGTGATGCCTGGCTGTCCCACGATATTTTTTATTTCGCCACTTTGCACTTCCCCATATTCTCTCCGCTGTCTGAGTATGTGCTCCAGTGTTGGGGTCAATAAAATTATATTTATGATTAACTTTAGCATGTTTGAATCCTTGGCTTTCTAATATATTCGTTTGGTAGCCTTTCCAGCAATCAGAATATATTGTGCTACCATCTGCTATATTCTGAATTATTTTCTCTAGAAGAGTAGAGGCATTTCTGTCAGGAACAGCCATGAGAAACGAATCTTTTGTCTCTCGACAAATTCGTCCAAACACCCACTGTTGGGGTAAAATCCGTACACAATTATTTTTTCTTCTAGTAAATAGACTCTCATCTATTGCAACTATGACAAAAGATAACCTCATTAGCCTGAGAGAGCTAGTGTCGCATTTCAGTAGCGCATTCTAGCGTGGGACTAGTGGAACTAAAATGTGGTGGATATAATACACAAGTACCCATTTTTTTTGTTGAAAAAACCAATTAAACAAAAATATTACACTACTTACTCCAAATGAGAAGAGATGAGAGAAAAGGAAGGAAAACGAAAATGGCCCTTAGGCACAAATAACTCTCTCGAGTTTGGTGCCTAATAATAAAAAATAAAAACTTTCGTTGATTGTAATAATTCAAATTTTACGATTTAATTATAATGTTCAACCTATTTTTTCCATTTAATTTTGTTATTTTAATAAATTGTATTATAATTTCATGCCTGATATCTATCGTTTAAAAATATTAACACTACTTTAAAATCCACTAATTTTAAACGGGGCCCGCGAACGTATTTGCACAATAAAGTTTGGCCAACAACATGTCGAAAGTTGCCCATACTTGATCTATATGATGATGATAATTTATTAGTGGTTGTTGGTTGTACACGTAGGATCGATGGGATTTTGAAGACATTTTTGAAAATTGCGTCATGAGTACAACCTCAATAGCTGATTTCCTTTAAGGAAAATTTGCTATGAGAATAAAACAAGAATTACAGTAAAGACAAGAAAGAAATATATATACAAAATTAAAAATAGGAAATTTCTCCCTGTCCACTCAGAATCCGCTACACACGTCAAGAAATTCCTCAAGGCTTGAACTATTTGAGGACCGGGAAGAATGAGGGAATCCCATGTGTGCATGAGACCCTTTAAAGTATTGACCTCTAAATGTGATTCTGGGTGTAATGCAAATGTTAAAGTAAAGTAAAAGTGATCAACCTATTTTGGATGTTCAATATGCAAATAGAATTACTCCTTCAGTTCTCTGGTACGTAAAAACGTTAGATTAGGTTATTGATGTGGCTGTAAGACCTCAGAGGCTGGTATAACACAAGTAAATTTACTTGTACTCCCAATAGCCTTTTATAAAACTGATGCACTTAATTTATTCCGATTTTTTAACAAAGACCAAGGAAGATATAGTCAAATTAATTAGTGGAAAAGTTTTCTGTGTGCTAGCCCGATAAGGTAACGTTTCGTAGAACTTAGTCTCACCTCTTGATAGAAAAGCCCATCATACTAAGAAGATTTCTCACGTGTTGGTAAGACTAGTGATCTCATCTCACTGCCTATTTTGAATGAAATCAAGAAAATACATATTACTGGCATAATATTTGAGTTACGAAAAAATACATAGACATTATTCGTATTCTATGAAAATGGAATTTATAAAACTGAAAAATGTTTTGCATATGAGTTAAGGGAGCGGATATTGCTTGTACGAGCGATATGATACTTTACTCCTCATGCATTGATACTTTATAATTCTTAAATTCTTCTATCGTATTACAAAATAATACCTGAACAAAATTTTATCATGCTTTCTCGGGGTGCTAAGATAATACAATCGTTTTATTTTGATGGGAAACTAGATTTACCTGATTTCAAGAACGATAATAAATTCCTCAATATTACATCAATTTCCACACTACCGCTATCCAGTATTTACATTTAGACGGGAAACCATTATATATCAATTAGTTTCGGGATAATAACCATTCTAATTATACATTTTTCTAATGTCATTGTTTTATATTTTTCGGATAAAAAAATTGGATGGCAGCACTTATACTGTTCATGTTATATGCCATTTGTATTACTGATGAATATAACGAATTGTATAATCACTGTTTATACATTTATATACATATATAAAGTTCGAACGGATCATTTTCTCGTTTTTAGCAGATTTCCCTTAAGGGATGTCGTACTCATGACGCGATTTTCACAAAATTTCCCTAAAAATATTGCTCTATTTCTCGTTTCCTTCATCCCAACATATCAAAATAAGAAAATGTATCAAGACCCAAATGCTTTTCACTATAAATATTATCAGAGTGATTGGGTCCCACTGGCCGACGACTTTAATGGGCAAATGTTTCAGACCTGAGTCCTAAATACGTTAATTTTCCATAGCCCATTTGGGGAATGGTTTTTTATTTAGTCATTAGAACACAATGCACTTATCATAGTTGAGCCAATTTTTGTCTAAATCATTTAGTGGCCTACAAAAATATTGGGCCAAAACGCATAACCTACACACAGCCAGCCACTAACTAAACTAAGCGGTTTTTACAAGAACTAGAAAGACATCCCTTTATATCAATGTAAAAAAAATCTTCCTGAGAGTTAACTAAGCTACCTAAGAGTAAAATAAGCTAAGCGTTTCTAATCTAAGGGGAGCGTATTTTATAAAAAATAAAATACAACAATTAGATATGACGGAAATAGAATATGTGACAATAAAATCTGAGTTCAGTAATGGAAGGTGACCTAAATCTGACATATACCTGGAATAGCTCATGTGTTCTGGGTGCTAATTTATATGAGTGACGAAGCATTTTGAAATATCCATTGCAAGCATGCAAAATGAAGGCTCATGCCTTTGAACCTTAAACAATTATCTCACACAAGGAGGTAGGTAGGATCTCTACTACTCATATAGGGTCAGTTCAACACACCCATTTTACATCACTTTTATAAAATTTCGTAAAATCATGTATACTGTAATTTTTTTTAAATATCCTTTATTGAGTTATTACAAGAAATTTACAAAATAATTTATAGTGTTCCCTTTTTTTCTCTTTTTTTTCCCCTCCTCATAGTAATCCTGTGAGGAGTTATTTATTTGAATACATGTTCCATTGCCACATGGCATATTACATGTATTATTATGTTTAAATACATCATTATTTTACAATATATATTTGTTTATCAACTATCTACTCAAATATTATATTCAAGAAATAAAGTAATAAAATAAAATACAATATTAAAATAAGTATGGTAATTACAAACAAAATTAATAAATGAAATGAAAAAGTAAATAAATACAATAATAACAAAAACATATCAATTAAAGTTAAACTCAACGATGTTAGTTTAATTTGCGAGTCTATATAAGGTAAATGAGTCTATATATTGAACTATGATTCCCGTTCCTCACAATCAACTTTACATTCTAATGTATTTTTGCTACATCCATATCTATAGTTCTCCTACTGACCACTACGATATTACAAAAAAAAAAAACTATAACATAAAATAAGGTTTCCTATCTAAAAAGGTTTGTTTATAAATACAATTGACTATAAGTAGGCTGTCATATTGCAACTGACTGAATAATGCAATTATTATAAAAAATTACAAATTTAAGTGACCTTATTAATACAGGGTGTTTCAAAAAGAATATACGTATTTCAAAGTCTTATTTTGTCCAAACTGTCGATCGCTGCGGCTCGGCTATTGGAGAAACAAATACATAATCTAGTTTATACTATAGCCACTAGATGTCAGTTCTCTTCTGTTTTGCTTGGTAACAGTCATGTGTTTGCTTGTACGGCTTCATAACCAACCGACGTCCCAAAACACGCCAAATTGTTGTTTGGCCGACTGGCACGGCGAGTTGATTTTGAAGGCTACGTAGGAAAGAAGTTTGAATTCCTGCAACATTTTCTTCACAGGAACACGAGGGCAGGCAGGACTCTTTCCTTTACATACACTTCCTGTATGTACAAACTTCCGATACCATCTGCGAATGTTCCACTCATTCGGAGCAAGGTATGTATAAGATTCGGAGGATGATTTGGTACCTCAACCTGAAACGTCTTTGCTCTGGAATTGCTCTTTGCAAACTCAAGAAAACAAAATGACTTCTGCTGCGGTTTTAGAGATGTCGAACATATGACAGTTACGAATCCCATGCTAACTAGAGAGATAGGGGATTGATGACGTCAGGCAAACAACCAATCACCGCCAAGGAACCCTGTTCTATGCTCATTGATGACGTCAGGCAAACAACCAATCACCGCCAAGGAACCCTGTTCTATGCTCATTGATGACGTCAGGCAAACAACCAATCACCGCCAAGGAACCCTGTTCTATGCTCATTGATGACGTCAGGCAAACAACCAATCACCGCCAAGGAACCCTGTTCTATGCTCATTGATGACGTCAGGCAAACAACCAATCACCGCCAAGGAACCCTGTTCTATGCTCATTGATGCCTTCAGGCAAACAACCAATCACCGCCAAGGAACCCTGTTCTATGCTCATTGATGACGTCAGACAAACAACCAATCACCACCAAGGAACCCTGTTCTATGCTCATTGATGACGTCAGACAAACAACCAATCACCACCAAGGAACCCTGTTCTATGCTCATTGATGACGTCGTAGAGAACAGAAAGAGAACTTATGGGAGACCAGAGTTTCTATAGAGTCCTAATTCAAGAAATCCCACTCATTTAGGTTTTGGTGTATTTCTATCCTGTCAGTTAAATTTCAGTTTTCTTTTTCAATCATTTAATCAATTTAGTTTTTTTTTACCTTTTTATTTTCCTTTTATCCTTAAATATTTACTTGTTTAGGTACTTGGCAAGTAACTTATTAACTCTCATTTAAATAAATGTTTCAGTAATATGTTATTTTTAAAGTCAGTTGAAGTAACTTTCTTTTATGTTTATGTTAAGTATTATAATGAGCAGTAGTGAGTCTTCTAAATTCTTGTTTAATTAATTAGTTATATTAAATATAACAATTATAAGGTACCTCCTACATCTCCTCTCTATTATTAGTATCGTGGTTTTCATTTTCACTATAGTTCCTCTGGCGTAGTATGTAGTGGGATTTCACCCCACTGTGATATGTAAATATAGTTTTTTCCTAATAACTCTTCTGTTATTAATTTAGACAGTCTTCAGGTTTTAACTTTTATCTTTATGACGCACGTTTATCGTTTTTAATGTATTAAATTTATTGGTTGACTATTTTTACACTGTTGGCCATGCTAAGTTTTGTTATATAGTACTTAAGGTTTTTGTTTTTCAGTAGGCTCGGACTCAGAATATGCACTTTGTATAATCTAAAGAGTAGTAGAGGACAAGGCTTTTTCTTTGATCCTGTTCAATTGGTTCCTCTACCATCCAGCATTTTCGCAAAAAATTATAAGATCATTCATGAGAGTGCTACGACAATTTTACAAAAAAATGCTAAAAAAAAAGTGGATAAGCAAACAGTACTTACACAGTACAGTATATACTTCATAAATAGCTTTGCTATTTATTTTTTCCATTAAATCCTACTTTACCAAAAATGTTGATTTAAAAAAAGAAGCACAGTTTTAATACACTTGTACCAGCAGAAAAAAAAAATTATCTTATCAGATTTATTTTAACGTGTTTCAACAACAGGAATGCACAAAATGTTTCATCAAACTTTTGAGGGAGGGGAACATATTAATACTGTTTGGATCATTATGACTACTTCTTCAGTAAAAAAATAAAATTAGATAGGCTAAATACAGTTGAGAAGGCTTAAACTACCCATTTTCATAACACGAAGGCCTATAACAGCTACATTTTTGTAACCAGAAAAAGTAAGTTTGTTTTTCTAATCAATATGGAATTTTATGTTGGACTTAAATAACATGGCACAAAAAGAGGAAGCCAAGAATTACACCTGTGAAAACAATTGTCCGGATCACCAACGCCAGGCAAATCAAATCTTTTTTTTAAAAATGTTCGAAACGATAAGAATTTAACTAATTACATTGCACTTAAAATATTTTAAGTTTAAATTTAAGTTTAAGATGCACAATTTTTGCATAAACACATTGTACGATTTTTGAAAGAAGAAGTATTTTTAATTCAATTAAAAAGAAAATGCTAGGCTGAGGGTTGGTTTGACAGTCCAAGCTGGATGATCTTAAGAGCTTCCCCTTCTCAAATAGTAATCTAATGGATTTATATAACACTAGCTAAGGAACCCGGCTTTGCTCGGGAATCATTAGAGTCAATGTTGATGGTATTTTTTATTTGGCAAGGCTACAATGTGTACAACTACACTTCCCTTCTGGGCTAATGGTTTTCCTGTAAGGGTGAGGTAGGGGACTTCTGGAACAGAAATATTAGTTCTGAAGAATAAATGAAAATTAGTCCCAAATCAATCTCTCTCCACTGTTTGACACACCACGAATAACTCAAATCATAATCATGGATAGCATTTATTATAATTAAATTCATCTATAGTGAATATATTTTCTGTCAAAAACCAATCCAAGCATAACATTATATGCATAATATGAAATGCGAGTAAAAAAAAAAATACAATATTTCACAGGAAATTAGTTAACCCTTTAACAGCTCCAGACGAGATATCTCGTCGGAGGGAGACGAAGCCCACCAGTTCCAGACGAGATAACTCGTCGCCGCCTGCCCGCTACTCCCTCGCGCAGGACGAGATATCTCGTCGGAGGGAGACGAACCCCACCAGCTCCAGACGAGATAACTCGTCGCCGCCTGTCCGCTACTCCCTCGCGCAGGACGAGATATCTCGTCGGAGGGAGACGAACCCCACCAGCTCCAGACGAGATAACTCGTCGCCGCCTGCCCGCTACTCCCTCGCGCAGGACGAGATATCTCGTCGGAGGGAGACGAACCCCACCAGCTCCAGACGAGATAACTCGTCGCCGCCTGCCCGCTACTCCCTCGCACAGGACGAGATATCTCGTCGGAGGGAGACGAACCCCACCAGCTCCAGACGAGATAACTCGTCGCCGCCTGCCCGCTACTCCCTCGCACAGGACGAGATATCTCGTCGGAGGGAGACGAACCCCACCAGCTCCAGACGAGATAACTCGTCGCCGCCTGCCCGCTCCGCCCTCGCGCAGGCCGAGCTCTCTCGACGGAGGGAGACGAACCCCACCAGCTCCAGACGAGATAACTCGTCGCCGCCTGCCCGCTACTCCCTCGCGCAGGACGAGATATCTCGTCGGAGGGAGACGAACCCCACCAGCTCCAGACGAGATAACTCGTCGCCGCCTGCCCGCTACTCCCTCGCGCAGGACGAGATATCTCGTCGGAGGGAGACGAACCCCACCAGCTCCAGACGAGATAACTCGTCGCCGCCTGCCCGCTACCCCCTCGCGCAGGACGAGATATCTCGTCGGAGGGAGACGAACCCCACCAGCTCCAGACGAGATAACTCGTCGCCGCCTGCCCGCTACCCCCTCGCGCAGGACGAGATATCTCGTCACCGTTTTCCCTCTGTTTTACTGCTCCCAGTTCCAGACGATATAACTCTTCCCGACTGTGGTACATCCTAGCGGATCCTCGGAGAGTTAATAAATATTTCTAGCGGCCGCTAGGCTGCAGGGGTGTCTATTGGGGAAATATTTGTTCCTATCCCGTAACTGTGGAATCTTTGGGTTTTCCAAGGAGTGAAACCCAACCCACCCCTTTTCTACCTGCTATTGTATATTGGTAAATAATTAAAATATAACTTCAAATTAAAAAAAAAGTAAATTATTAAAATATTACTTCAAATAAAAAAATTATATAAAAGATAATAAAATCATTATTTCCTTCATAAATCACGTAATCTTTCATTAAAATAGCATTTTAATTTATTGAAATAATGATATAGGTATTACAGAATCATACAAAGAAAATAAAACATTATGAAATAGTCGGAAAAGGGAGTGAGGTATTGAAGGAGGCAGCTTTGATCCCTTAGCTTGGGAGGGTGATAGCCGGCTGGCCCTCCTCAGCTACTGGCTGCAACTCTCCGTCCGCCTCCTTAGCTGTTAAAGGGTTAATACAATTAACTGTGTTAGCCTACGGACAACTTCCGCTACCGCTTGAGTGTTATCAACATTGCTTTACTTAAACACCTATAGTTCATATTGGAAAGAATTGTTAAGCATATCAATATTTCTACGGACATTAATTGTTTCATACATTGTTACTGAAAAAATGTATAAAACAAAAGTTACTCTAAACAACAAAGTAAACAACTTTTGTAATGTGCGCGTTTACCTTAAAACGAATAAAAAATGAAATATCACAAATTTTTATTCCAGGCCTCCCTTATACCCCCACTCCCGTTCGAACCTAAAAATTTTAATATAGTTTATAATCATGGAAGAATTAATGCTAATTCACATACCGAGTTTTGTTAAGTTCGATTCATCGTTAGTGCCCAATAAAATTGTTGGCTCCTGCTTTAGTTTTTAGTGTATATCTCGTTTAAACTTAGTTATATGTCAAAAGTGAATGTAACAAAAGTTACTCTAAATAACAAAATAAACAACTTTTTTCATGTGCAATTTTGCCGAAAAACTAATAGGAAACAAAATATCACAATTTTTAATTTCAGTCCTCCCTTATAATCCCCACTCCTGCTCGTCCCTAGAAACATTGGTACAGCTTATTATCATGGAAGAGTTAGTGCTAATTCACATACCAAGATTTGTTTAATTTGGTTGAGTGTTTTGTCCCAAATAAAATTATCGACTCCCGCTATAGTTTTTAGCATATAACTCATTAATACTTCGAATTATGCCGAAAATGCATATAACAAAAGTTACTCTAAATAACAAAATAAACATCTTTTATTACCTGCATATTTGCCACAAAAAAAACATAGAAAACGAAATTTCGCTATTTTTAATTTCAGGCATCCCTTATGGGGGACTCCTGTCCTTCTCAGAGAATATTAATATAGCCTAAAGTCTAAGTTCGGTTAGTAGTAATATGCATAGCAAGTTTCATAAAATTCGGTTCATCCGTTTATGCATGAAAAGGTAACAAACAAACATAGAAACATACACCAAAGAAACAAAATGCAGTTATGGTGTTTATGACATGTGAAACGAAAAGTGGTCGTGAAATTTTGAGAAAAAAATCAATGTACAGATAGAGGTTACAATTTTATAGAGAGAGATTTGTAATTGGTATATTGCAAATTTCATAATACAGCAAAGGAAACAAATGACACTTGTTTTTCAACCTTTTTAGTCAATACATCAACATTAAAAAAAGAGTGAGTACCCTTTTGAAATGTTTGGACAACAGAGCCTCCGTCTTCAGAGCATTTGCACTCAAGGCAGGGCCAATATTTTAAACTGCTGCAGTGCGAATATTAATTATTGTGATTCTGTAAAAGCCAACAAAAGTTAGTCGGTTTTGAAATAAAAATCTATAGCCTAATCTATAGTGGAAAAATTATTTTTAAATGCAGTGTTCTGTATCTTCAAATAGAATTGGATGATGTGAGAAACATAAATAGAAGAAGTAGAAATTTTAGAATGGCCTACATTTAATGACGTTTAAATGCCTAATGATGTTTCATAAAAACAACCTTAGCTATTTGAACATGACTAGGAAAAACTAGCAGCACCACCCTATGGAATGAAGAGCAAATGGATTGATACACACTAAAATCTCTATAAAAACTATTAAGTAGTTATGTTAATAATTTATTTAGTAAAAAAAAATATGATTCTCTAAAAATTAAATTTAAACAATCTTTTATGTGTGCCTCAGGAACAACCAATAAATACATCCTGAAGAATCAAGGGTGTGCAGCTGGTTAGTCACCTGAAACAAAATAAAAAATAAAAATTCACTAGATATTAAATAAATAATTAAATTGAAATAATTTTAATATATATAATTCTAGATTACAGGTCTCTATATTTATTTCCATAATTATTGAACTCATTTCAAGAATCACTATAAATAAGCTTCTAAAAGCTATTAGTGCCTTCAAAATAAATTCATGTACCTAGAACAGCAATTAACGCACTACATTCATTAGTAAGAAGAAATGGCAATTTATATGAAATGTTAAAAATCATTGGAAAATTGTAATCAGAGCAAATTATTTTTTCCCTTCTTGCTTGAAACTGTCTGGACTGCAGAGTCATGACTGTGAAGAAGCTGAAGACCCTTTAAAATAAAGATTTTAAAAAAAGGTAGTAAAAATATTCATGTATCTTGGCTTATGGAAATGGGCCATAAAAAGGTATATCCCAGAAGGGCTGCATAAACTAAGCAGATTTCCACCTGTTGCACTGACTCGGACATTATTCCACTTTGTATGTCTTCTAAAATAGCAACTCTTAACCAATACAACTTTCAGAAATTTGAGATATATATGTGAAAACGTCGAGGGGGGGGGGAAGGAAAACAGTGTGCTTCAAATTAAATACATCTATTAATGAGCAATATAGGGTAATTCGCTTAGTAAAAAGATGTTGAGGCGACAAATTGTACTGTTGGGCTCTTTCCATGTCAAATCAACACACCCATTCAACCTCAGTATTTCTATTTGATATTTCCATTCATATTAAGAAGTTAAGTTTATACATTACAAAACATGACCTATTGTAAAAATTCGTAAATACATGATGTTATTTCTCTCCAAATTATAAAAAAAAAGATGAATTTATTATCAGGCTAATATAATATATTTTATGTGATATACTGTAAAAACTAAATAAATGGCTAAAGTGTATTTTAGTTCCCCCTAGCCGCCATCTTGTTACGTCACTGTCCGACATCTTGTTTCTTGCTACAGTCCGACATATTGTTTTTACTAGTGTTTACTATTAATATCGTTTCCGTTTTAGCTATGGCTCAAAGTGAGTGCACGACTAAGTTTTTTACACAATTGGAAGTGCAGGGAAAGCGTGCCGTTATTGAATGGTGTATAAAAGTGGGATTCTTATCGCCTACATACGAAAGTCTATTCTCCGCAGCCTAAGGATCCAACAAATTAGGTGAGTTAACAAAATTTAAGTTAAAATTACCCCCCCCCCCCCCCAGTCTCAAAACCTGTACGTCATCAATATACGTCTCTACGTCATCAACCCTAAAATCTCTCTAGTTAGCACAAAACTGGACAGTTACCAAGCAAAACAGAACACAACTGATATCTAGTGGCTATAATATAAACTAAACTACGTATTCCTTTCTTCAATAGCCGAGCCGAGGCGCAGCGATCGTATTAACAAAGAAAGAAATGTTTTATATCGTCACACGACAAAGTGAATATATGATTACAGGTAGATTAGGGATTGAGATAAGGGAGTTTACGGTACTTGTGTATTATATCCACCACATTTTAGTTCCATTAGATCCACGCTAGAGTTCGCTACTGTTTTAAGTAGTACGATTCATTGCCCGCAAGGGAGGTTATACTTACCTTAGAACCTTCTACGGAATTATAATGATAAATAAAATAAAACACAATTTTTAAAAATAAAACATTTTATTCACATTTAGGCGGGAAATGTGTGGAAATACAATTTAAAATGCACTCATTGGAAATTTTGAGTTGTTTTTTGCAAAAATTGACAGATGTCAATTCTTCGCACCAGCAGTAAATGAACTTCAATGCATTACAAAATAGAATTTTACTTCCTTCGAACCAAGTGCCAATCCGAACGCCGACTTGCTCAAAACACTTTCTTACATTACGCTTCCAAAAAACACTTTTTTTTCCACTATAAAATTTCATACAATGTGATTTAGAACAAATATAGCCAAAATATTCCTCTCCTGTAAATATTTAACAGCGTCTTCTTCAGTCGATGGCAAATCCCAAAGAGGCATTTTTAAAAGACACACTAAACAGCACAATAAAAAAAGAAACACTAAACAGTACAATAAACATCAAACGCAACTATGACAATAGATAACCTCATTAGCCTGGGAGAGCTAGTGTTGCACTTCAGTAGCGCACTCTAGCGTGGTACTAGTGGAACTAAAATGTGGTGGATATAATACACAAGTACCGAGTTTACTTGTCTTTAGTCTAGGATGCTGGTAATTGTTTATGGTTCTTGTGTATTATATCCACCACATTTTAGTTCCACTAGTTCCACGCTAGAGTGCGCTACTGTTTTAAGTAGTACGATTCATTGCCCGCAAGGGAGGTATAACCTTCTACGGAATTTTAATGATAAATAAAAGAAAACACATTTTTTAAAAATAAAAATTTTTATTCACATTTAGGCGGGAAATGTGTGGAAATACAATTTAAAATGCATTGTTCCAATCAATGGCAGTCTTCTTCGAAATTTTGAGTTGTTTTTTTTTTTTTTGCAAAAATTGACAGATGTCAATTCTTCGCACCAGCAGTAAATGAACTTCAATGTATTACAAAATGGAATTTTACTTCCTTCGAACCAAGTCCCAATCCGAACGCCGACTTGCTCACCACACTTTCTTACATTACACTTCCAAAAAAGACTTTTTTTTCCACTATAAAGTTTCATACAATGTGATTTAGAACACTTTCTTCTGAGAGCCAAAATATTCCTCTCCTGTAAATATTTAACAGCGTCATCTTCAGTCGTTGGCAAATCCCAAAGAGGCATTTTTAAAGGACTAAGAAACACTAAACAGCACAATAAACAGCAAACGCAACTATGACAAAAGATAACCTCATTAGCCTGGGAGAGCTAGCGTCGCACTTCAGTAGCGCATTCTAGCGTGGAACTAGTGGAACTAAAATGTGGTGGATATAATACACAAGTACCTTGATTATTGGTAGTAGGTACTGAAAATAAGTAAAAATATCAAATTTTAACTTTTAGCTCAACGGATTCCGAAATACGGCGATGTGAAGTTTTGAAGAAAAAGAAAACACCGGACGGGCTCTTTTTGAAATCACTATAGAAGCGGTTCTATTTGAGCTAGAAAGATGGAAGTGGTGCCGTTTTACTATGCCCTATCATTTGACATGTAACACACCATAGGCTATAATAAAAAGATTTTGATTATTTTGAAAAGTGGGTCTCGACAATTTTTCAAAAACTTCAAAGGAGTAGGTTTTTCATATATTTAGTGTATGTGAAAGTTTAAAAAGATGATGGGTTCAGGGGTAAAAAGTATTTTAAATCAGTGTCGTTTTACGAAATCGGAAGTCTTTTTGTAGTATTTTACATGTTATTATACAATAAGCATTGGATCTACATACTAAGAAAAAATGCCACTTGTTGCTTGATTAGGTATCAACAGGTTACCATCCTTTTCTAGCCACAGTGACGCTGAGAATTTTATTTAATGTGTCCGACAATAAATAAATTCCTACTGCAAAGGGGAGAATCGAACTCGCCACTCTAGGTTTGCACTGTGGCATGGCTAACCTGAGGACCAATAACAGATAATTTTGTTATTATTTATTAACGTCCACTTCATTCTACTACGACTAATTGGGAGGGGTTATCTAACGCTCACCACCCTTTTAGCAGATTTCCCTGAAGGGAAATCAGCTATTGAGGTCGTACTCATGACACGAGTTTCGAAAACTGTCTTCAAATGCCCATCGATCCTACCCAGGAGATGACGAAAATGAGGTCCGTTCAAAATTATATATATATATATATATATATATATATATATATATATATATATATATATTTGTCTGTTAACGCTCTAGCGGTCGCAATTTTTGGTTGATCGTTACCAATCTCGGAATTTAATTGGTTTATGTAAAAATGAAGATCAAGTACGTTAATGGCTGAAATCGGACCAGTAGGAGGGGGGTTTAGAGGGGGAATTTTTGAAAATTCAAAATATTTCCGTTATTATGCGTCGGATCGAAAAATTGTATAGAATGAATATTATTGCAAATTAAATTTACTATAAATATTGTCCTATACATTTATTCTGTATCTTGAATATTATTATTATTATTTATTAACGTCCACTTTTTTGCAACTTAGGCTAATCGGGACGGGTTATCTACAGGTTACCACCCTTTTCTAGCCAGGGTGGGATTTTAGGACGTTATTTAATGAATTTCGTCACTAAATAATTTCCTTTGCCCAAGCAAGAATCGAACTCGCCACTCTAGGTTTACCATGTGAGATAAAGTTGAAGGCCTTAACTCGCATGGCTAACCTGAGCCCCATCTTGAATATTAACCGAGATATTTGCATTTGTATTCTGTGTGTGGTCGGCAGGACGCAGCTATGTTCGGGACCTTCCGCCGAGAGCTCTGGCGGCCGTTTCTGTAACTGTTCGTCCCTCGTGAATAGGTTTAGAGATCCCTTACTATTACAGTTGTTATTGGGCAGATTTATCTACCACGTGATTGGGGAGTGCGGAGGAGTTCGGAGAAGTGCCGCTAATTGGTCGCGTCCTTCCTAGTCCCTTCTAGTCCTTCTTGGAAAAGCCTCGGTCTCACCCTGCTCTCCATTTAAGCCTTTACAGCTAAATCTAATTATAGCCGTCTCCCTGGTACTTCTAGACCTTTCTCGAACATGGAACCTTCTATGCCTAGACACTTCTACAAGCATTTAAAAGGAAGTCTCACAGTACCCCACAGTGAATTTACGGTCAGACGTCTTGATGGTCACATCAGTGCTACAGTGCGACTTAGTGCAGTGCGGTAAAGTGTTTTTGTAAGAAGAACAGTGTTGCGCCGTGACTGTAACAGTTTAGTGCCGTGTTTAATACAGTGCAGTGCCGCGAAGTAAAGGTGAAATCTGAAGAACAGTGACTATCAGTGTAATACTGTGAGTAGTAATAATCAAGAGTATTGTGCATTGTGAAATATATTGTGCAGTGATAAACTGTGAAACTTGTGTGTGTGTTTAATTTTGCAATCCAAAGAGAACTCTTATTAACGTTTATTACTGATTTTGTAATAAAAACGTAACAATATATATGTATATTTGTCTGTTAACGCTCTAGCGGTCGCAATTGTTGTTTGATCGTTACCAAACTCGATATTTAAACGTTTTATTTAAAAATAAAGATCAAGTTTGTTAATGGCTGAAATCGGACCAGTGGGAGGGGGGGGGGGTTTAGAGGGGAGGATTTTCGAAAATTCGAAATATCTCCGTTACTATACGTCGGATCGAAAAATTATGTAGAATCAATCTTATTGCAAATTAAAGTTACTATAAATAGAGTTACATACATGTATTCTGTATCTTGAATATTAACCGAGATATGTATTTGCATTTTTATGTTTTCAGCTTCAGAGATGAGATCGGCTAACTTCGGGTCTAGTCGTGAGTTTCCGTCAAGAGCTAGTTCGGGCCGTTACCGCAACTATTCGTCTCTCTATTCAGAAATATCTCTATTGTAAAACTTCACATGGGAAATCTGCTTAGTTAACGCAGCCCCTGCGTGACGGACTTTTATTTAATGAGTTCGTCACAAAATAAATTCCTAATGGTGGGAATCGAACTCGCTACTCTAGGTCTTATTTAAAATTTTTCAAATTCTCCTCACCCACGGGTCCGATTTCTGCCATTGAGAAGCTTACATAAAACGAATAAATATCGAGTTTGGCATCGAATTGCGACCGCTAGAACTTTAAATGACAAATATATATAATTTTGAATGGACCTTATTTTCGTCATCTAGGTTCGATCGATGGACATTTGAGGAATGTTTTCGAAATTCGCGTCATGAGTGCAATCTCAATAGTTGATTTCCCTTAAGCGAAATATACTAAAAGGCGAGCCCGAAAATTTGTTTGATTTACAAAATTTTAATTCAGTAAACCCCCACTATTAGACATCGAACGTTAACAATAAACCAATATATCATGGAAACGCCTTATTTCAAGCTGAAATGTCCTGACTAGTGTGTCATATGGAGACCACTCAGAGGCAGGAGCGAGTCAACATCGCCGATTAATAGAGGAAGAGCACTGATGATGAGACTGGGCCCTCGAAAGATAGCTATGGAATAAACATTTAAAACCTGTTGGAGGTGTTGACCTTTTTCAACCTATATGTAATTTATTGTTCTTACTCCACTAATAAAGGAAGTTGTTTCTCCTCTTTTTCATTGTACGTCCTCTGGCAGCTGCTTAGGAATGAGCACAGTGTTATCTAGTAGTGTCAGGACCTTTCCACCAGCTGTCAGTTGGGCAACTTACTTTATCTTAGAGTCAATTGTAAAAAAAAAAAAAATCAGTTTCGCTCAGCCACTAGCACCGCAGCCACTGGGGCAAAATGCAAATTCTAGTCTAACGGAGCAGATTGATCCAGGAGATAGCAGCAAAAAAGGGTCGTTGATAATAATTGCTCTTCCACAGATGTCCGTAAGTAGGACAACCTTTTCGCATCGGTCTCCTTATAGTTAGGAATGGATTTCCTAGCGAAGTAGTCAAGAAAAACACCAGAGAGAGCTAATTTCAGGTGGGAATCGAGGTGAAATTTCGGGGATAAATTACAGAAATTTATTTTTCATTCAGAAACGATACAATATAACTAAGCACATCCGATCAAAACTTTAAAGTGAACTTCATATATTTGTATATGGCTTGGCTTCAGGATCGTGAATAGCAGGAATACCTTGAAAAATTAGAGCGTTCCAGAAATAGTTTTTTCTTAATAGCTACCTACCCTGTTCACCCATACCGGTAGCTGTTAATAAAACATTTGAACCGGCAGGGAAGCAAGATTTCTTGGTATCTCTGGCTGAATAAGAATGGGTGTATGTGTGTATATATATATATATATATATATATATATATATATATATATACATATACACACACATGTGACACACACATCCACGCACTAGTAGATCTTGATGAATTTAAACGAGCATGAATGCTTGAACGAACATGAATGTTCGTGTATTATTAAAATAAAATTATTCATGTTTCTTATCATCCCTACCTTTTGTATCATACTTTTTCAGGAATAATAACATAAAAAATGTATTAAACTCAATCAAAACATGTTTTATATGGGAGGGTTCTAATATATATAGTTCAATTGCTTATTTTACTACAAATATTGTTCAAAAGGATTTAATCTATTTGAGAAAAATTGTAACACAATAGATTGTTGGGCCAGTCTATTTTTTAAATTATATTCCCGCCCTATAAATACTAGCGGGGACCCCGGGCACCATCATTCAGACCCCGGACCTAAGTGAGATGGATAGCTTGAAGAAGGTAGCCGTAGAGCTAGGGAAAATGTGCGCATTTGAGAGTAACCAGAAGACCGCTGGAGCAGATGGCCGGTTTGTAGAAGAAGAAAATATTTATATTGTGTATTCAAGAGGGATGCCATCATTTTCAGGCTAATTGAGATCTAGATAGTTGTTCTAGGCTTCCAAAAAGAACAACCCGATCTAAACGAAACTTCGTATATGTATATGGTGCTCCCTTCATGATAAACATTATTATTTTTAATTATTATGGTAATTTACCTACTTACTAACTACACCAAAAGTATTCGGATAGCGTAATAAAATCTTACAACTATTAAAATCGTTTAATTTCTTAGAAAACATATGCTAGCTCATTAAGTTGTCTAAAACTAAACTATTTTATTAAGGCAAAATGCCTACGTAAATAAATACGTCAATGTTTTAAAAATATACCTTGGAAAGTGTAGTTGTTAGCTTTACGACTATTTGGAGAGGAGGTCTTTTATTTTTATTTTAGTTTCATTCCTTTCTTTTTCAAATATTTTTACGTTGTCAAAATTCAAGGAGTTTGAGAGAATGTTCTGTAAGTGCTGTTTTATTTTACATAGCGTCAACATGTTTAGAGTCTCTCTTTTAAAAGATTAGCAGACTCCCCTATTTTAACATTTTTCGCAATATAAACATTTAATTTGGTATATATTGTATTTGGATTCTTTAATTATAAGAATGTCCTTTAAGTGACTAAAACTGTTACTTCTTTGATCAATGCAGGTCCAAAACTAGGAAAAGGAAGGAATGCAACTAACAAGTTGAGTGCACGGCCTTCCCCCCCCCCCACTGATTTGAACGAAAATTTTTAGTGTTTAGTACCTGATTAAAAACCAGTTCTATTAAAGCGAGAGAACGCACTTCTCAAGCGTTCGTCTAAAAAGAATTGTTAAATTTTGCCTGAATGTCTAGAGTTGTTCCCAAGGATGATTATCAAGGAGTCCCCCGTGGCTCAGGGGATAGTGCACTCCCCTTGTAAAATAAAAATACATGAGAACATAAACAATGATAAAAACAGGAAAAGGCAGTAAAAAAACAACAACATTGATTAGATACTTAAACAGTATTTTATTTTTTTTTCTCAAATTTCGTTTTAACGTAAAACGTTTTTCAGAAAACATGTAGATAACAAAAATTGCTTACTATGTTATTTAGAGTAACTTTGTTATACACATTTTTGTTGCAAATATGTAAAAAGGTAGTTATTTGCATAGAAGTTCGAATATATTCAAGAAATCATTCCAATGTACGAATGTAAAGAGAAATGCGAAAGTAATTTTACATAAACAGAACGAACAACCAACGTTATCAGTTGCTTAACCTGTAAGAGGGGAGGAATGGGAAGTCGAAATAGTACATCGATTCTCCATAGTTCCCATAAAGTTATGAAGATAAAACATAAAAGTAACTTTTCAGGTAGGAAATGTATATTGATTGAGTATTGTATAGCCTTGCAATGAATAACATTCACGCTTATTATTCAGCCCCAAAAAAAGACTGGTGCCTCTGCCATGGTACATAATTACAATGAAAGCTATCCTTTCATCGTAACGTCAGAACGGAATGGTCTCTTGCTAAAAAAGTCCGTCACGCAGGGGCTGCGTAAACTAAGCAGATTTCCCACTTGAAGTTTTACAAAAGGAACATTTCAGAATAGAGAGCCGAACAGTTACGGGAACGGCCCGACTAGCTCTTGACGGAAACTCACGACTAGACCCGAAGTTAGCCGATCTCATCTCTGAAGCTGAAAACATAAAAATGCAAATATCTCGGTTAATATTCAAGATACAGAATACATTTAACACTATTTATAGTAAATTTAATTTGCAATAAGATTGATTCTATATACTTTTTCGATCCGACGTATAGTAACGGAGATATTTCGAATTTTCGAAAATCCTCCCCTCTAAACCCCCCCTCCCACTGCTCCGATTTCAGCCATTAACGAACTTGATCTTTATTTTTAGATGAAACGTTTAAATATCGAGTTTGGTAACGATCAAACAAAAATTGTGACCGCTAGAGCGTTAACAGACAAATATATATATATATATATATATATATATATATATATATATATATATATAATTTTGAACGGACCTCATTTTCGTCATCTCCTGGGTAGGATCGATGGACATTTGAAGAAATTTTTCGAAACTCGCGTCATGAATACGACCTCAATAGCTGATTTCCCCTAAGGGAAATCTGCTAATAAATAAGTGGTGGGAATTGATGTTAATAAGACCGGCATTCCAGTTCGTTTATATTGTTTTACCTCATAAAGCATATATTTAACGCCCCGCCAAACTAGATAAATGCATTTGAATGTTAAGTGAGTAGACTATTGACAGTGTAAGGGAAGGAGGGACTATAAAATAATAGATTCAGGACCTGCAAGTCTATAGAATTAATGAAACGTAAAATTTTTTAGTCAGTCTGACTTGAGTATTACTAATCGTCAAAGAGCAATTCATTTCAAGAAGGCGGCAAGCAGGATTTTATTAAAGAATGATTGCTTTTTATTGAGAAATTCAGATGAGTTTCAGTAACCAATTGTCTGTTAATGTTCCAAAGATTAACAAAGATATCCCATTCGATTAAATTTTAAGATTACTGTAGCAATATTTAAAATCAAAGGGAATTCTTTACTGCTTCCAAATCTTCAGATTACCATAATTATGTTATTTTTTTGCAGTATTTTTACATATCAAGATGAGGGAAAGAGGGAGAGATAGATCCGCTGACAAGGTCAATGAGTTTGGTTTATTGGCAGAAACGCAGTAAAACGTCCCCCGAAGGAGCGATGGTATGCAAGATTACGTAAGAGGCGACCACCGACAGGACACCCCACTCTGACAAGATATACGGTAGGCCGGCCTCTGGCTACTGGTCTTACCCACATCTTTAGCCACCTTTTTATCGGCTATTGCCAAATGCCAGGCCCAACCCAATTCCTAAACCCAGCCAAAAGCCTTCTAATTGGACAATCAATTCAATTCGGCGTGTGGGAGGACGAGAAAAGAATTAAAGGACACACTTTCAGGGGAGAAATTGTAATTATTTATATTTGTCTACGGGGCAGTCACTCATTTTTATTCACGAGTAATAGCATGCCAAATCAAAACAAGATTACAGAATTTGTATTGCAGATTTAATGACGACGTAAGTGACAAATGCGTATTGACATTTTCACTTTATTTGATCACCCCCCCCCCCACCCCCCCCACACCCCCACCCCCCAACCCCGACCCCCCCCCACCCCCCCCCCAATCCCCACCCCACCCCCCCCCCGAACCCCCCCCCCCTCCCACCGCCCCCCTCCCACCCCCCCCCCCCCCTGCACGCACACCCTACCCCCACCCCCCCACCCCCAACCTGCCCACCCCCCACCCCCACCCCCCCCCCCCCCCCCCCCCCCCACCCCCCCCCCCCGCCCCCGCCCCCCACCCCCCCCGCACCCCCCCACCGCCCGACCCCGCCCCCCCACCACGCCCACCCCCCCCCCGCCCCCCCCCCCCCCCACCCCCCCCCCCCCCCACCCCCACCCCCCCACACCCCCCCCCCCCCCCACCCCCCCCCCCCCCCACCCCCCCCCCCCCCCACCCCCCCCCCCCCCCACCCCCCCCCCCCCCCACCCCCCCCCCCCCCCCCCCCCCCCCCCCCCCACCCCCCCCCCCCCCCACCCCCCCCCCCCCCCACCCCCCCCCCCCCCCACCCCCCCCCCCCCCCACCCCCCCCAAACTCAAAAAGATAGGTCACATTGCGTTTTTACAAGAAACATTGCCTGGAAAATAAATGTAATTATTAATGGTTCCTCCCTCATTTGGGTGTGACTTTTAGTGTAAACAAGTTATCAATGACTTTCTATTATCTTATTATTTATTGATAAAAATGAAAATTTCTACTGTTTTGACAGGAAACCGTAGTTAGGACTGAAGGCTGTCTGTTTAGTTAGAAAGCTTTTATTTGGAACGGCCCAGGAGCGATTTACTTCAAGGATAGCATCAGCTTTAGGACAGCTGTATCCGGATTCATATTATCATTTGATACAGTTTTGAATGATTTAATGAATGGGTGGAGCTGCTATATACTTTACATATATTGTATGTGTTCCACATTTGTACACATTATTTATTTAATTAGTTTTATGAAACGGGATAAAGTGGACAAACAGGTTAGCTTTCTCTAGCCAGGATAGAATATTTTGGCTAGCCTAAAAAATAATTATTCTTAAATGAAGATAGTAGCCATGACAAACAAATTCCGCGAGTCCTTCACGATTAAACGATTAATCTGTCGAGAATCAATGTATAAGCCAATTTGTTTTACATACTTTATAGTTTTTATGTTACACCAAATACAAAATGGTAAACTGAAATAAAAAGTTAATAAAAAATTCGTAATCTTGGAACAATATTTATTTTTAGCCTCCCAATAATCGACAAGCTGAAGTTTGAAGAAAGGAATAATTCATCAATGCTCAGTGGTTTCCGGGGGTTAATTTTTCCTTCTTCAAACCATTGGGCGGTGAAGGTTCGAATCATAAGGAAAAATATTTGAATTAAAGAGACATGTATCTTAGTACTTTGAGTACTAACCTAATTCAGGTGACTCTTGTCAAGTCCGGCAGAATTAAATAATTCTTCTCCAGTAAATAATAAAAGTCCGTTACGCAGGGGCTGCGTAAACTAAGCAGATTTCCCACGTGAAGTTATACAATATAGAAATCTGCCTTATAACAACAGTAGTAGTAATGAATCTCTAAACCTATTCACGAGGGAGGAACAGTTACGGCAACGGCCCCCCTAGCTCTCGGCGGAATGTCCCGAACATAGCCGACTCCTGCCGACCACACACACAATACAAATGCAAATATCTCGGTTAATATTCACGATAGACAATAAACGTATAGAACGTTATTTATAGTAAATTTAATTTTCAATAAGATTGATTTTATACAATTTTTCGATCCGACGCATAATAACGGAGATATTTCGAATTTTCAAAAATCCCCCCTCTAAACCCCTCCCTACCGCCGCACACTGGAGCGATCCTTCAGTAATGTTGGACATTACGGGAAACAATAAAAGTTTTAATTTGGGATTTTGATTGTATTGTCAGTACCACATAAACCCTTTTCAATTGAGCAGATTGATTTTTAGCCATATTTTTGCAATGGTTTTTACATAATGCCTGGTTATAATTGCTATGTTAAAAAAAGCCTTGGCTTATTAAATTCCTCGTGAACTCTTATCTCATTTTATAAATTATTGTTGCTTCCAGTACACATTAAGGGTATTATAACAAATCAAAAACTGGCACAAAGGGTTTTTAAAATTACTCTATTTTTTTTTTTTTGCATCGAGCTGAAAATAATTTTATTTAATTGAAATCGCTTGTATTTGCTTGAAAAAATACCACTTGGCATGCTTTTAGGAGTATATTGTCTTATTTACAACGTCGTCAGATCTTGCCTAAACTTGCCTATTCATTAAATATTTTACTTTTAGTGTTAACGCTTTCTGTTTGGAAGACCTAATATACCTCCCGCGGACCTTTCCCTCGCCTCCTCCTCTTCGCAATAGACGCCGCCATTCACTTTCGAAGAAATAGTTATATACGTGTTTTTCTTGTCTAAATATTTTTACTGTCCTTTTAAAAAGGTCCAAGGTGTCATAAAGTGAACTGCGTTTAAAGTTAGCATTGTTGATTAAAAAAATAAATTAATTAAAGGAAGAAAATTCATTTATCGTATTCTTCAAAGTAGAAGTAAGTAGTATTTGTTTTTGTTGTTATTTCCTTGAAAGATATTAGGAAGAAACTTTTTATATGACCAACTGATTTTTTCTTCTAAGAATTCTAGAAGATTCAATTACAGTACTGTATGTACACATTTAAAATTCATCCTCCCGTTATATCGCATCTGGCAAAATTGCTTAATAATTTGCTGATCATGTAGTTCAATAGAGTATTCGATGTGCTTTAAAATGTCACCAGAATCAATATTCTAGGACCAGTAGAAACGGAGATATTAATGAATGTCCGGCTTACCCTATCACTCGCTCCAGAGTGCGCCGGTCCGATTTCAGCCATTAACGAACTTGATCTTTCTATTTACATGAAACGATTAAATATCAAGTTTTGTATCGATCAAACGAAAATTGTGACCGCTAGAGCGTTAACAGACAAATATATATATATATATATATATATATATATATATATATATATATATATACAATTTTGAACGGACCTCATTTTCGACATCTCCTGGGTAGGATCGATGGACATTTGAAGAAATTTTTCGAAACTCGCGTCATGAGTACGACCTCAATAGCTGATTTCCCTTAAGGGAAATCTACTAAAATATTAATTAAAGTTTGTTTGAAGTTGTACCAATGTCAATGTGGGTAATATGCTATTTTTTTCTCGCTGAACCCTAATCTTCAATGCAGTTATCATTGTTTCTGATTTTAGCAGATTTCGCTTAAGGGAAATCAGCTATTGAGGTTGTACTCATGACGGAATTTTCGAAATTTTTCTTCAAATGTCCATCGATCCTACCTAGTAGATGACGAAAATGAGTTCCGTTCAAAACTTTCTATATATATATATATATATATATATATATATATATATATATATTTATATATTTGTCTGTTACCGCTCTAGCGGTCGCAATTTTTGTTTGATCGTTACCAAACTCGATATTTAGTCGTTTTATGTAAAAAGAAAGATCAAGTACGTTAACGGCTGATATTGGACCAGTGGGAGGGGAGGATTTTCGAAAATTCAAAATATCTCCGTTCCTATACGTCGGATCGAAAAAATGTACAGAATCAATCTTATTGCAAATTAGTTCTATAAAAAGTCTTATATACATTTATTCTCTTTCTCGAATATTAACCGAGATATTTGCATTTTTATTAAATCTGGGCGGCTAACTCGTCCGACAATCCCGCCAAAAGCTAGTTCGGCCGTTTCCTTAACTGCTCGCCTCTCGTGAAATTTCTCTATTGTAAAACATCACGTTGGAAATCTGCTTAGTTTACGCAGCCCCAGCGTGACAGACTTTTTTGATTTGTATATGAAGTCCAAAAGATAATTCAATGGAAGATTATACTTGAGGTTACAAAATAGTAGATATGTTTATGAGTTTAAAGCTCGAAAATTAAATGTGGGTGTGATAAAGGGGCACTTCCCTTCTAAAATTTATTTGCGGAACAGAATTTCGAGGGAAAATGAATATTTAGATATAGGAAACATTGTTATATAGCCTCAAAGTATTCTTAATTAAAATCTTTAATAAATTAAAGTACATGATTAAAATTAAACTCCATTTTTTTATTGCTTGTGATTCTGTATTCATTTCGGAGGAATGTGGTTAACATGAAGAGGCCAGTGTATACCCTCCCTGCCAGGTCCTAGCTTGCCACCCACAATTTCTTTTAAATAACGTTACATAATATAAAAGGCTGTTCTTAGCTAACCCCATTATATCTAGGTCATACCTCTGTAATTTATTGGCGTGTATTACAAGTAGTTTAAACGTATGCCTTCCAGCCAATAATGGTTACTTAAAGAGTTTTGAGGTAATTTTCAATGTATTTTATTCGCTACATTGTGTTATCAAACAATTTTAAAACAAGGCAGCATTCATGAATATTATTAAGTGGAAAATACATATTTTTATAAAATATCAAGATATTTATAGTTACTTTCTATTCAATATGAACCAGATTCAAACAAGCTTATAAAATTTGTTTGCTTCTAATGTTACTGCACGACGTTTGAAGTTAGCCAGTTGTTGTTGTAATATATTATCATCGACTTTATGCTGATTCGGCTGATCACGACGGATTATCTATATTTTGCCACCCTTTCCTGATGTGGGTGGGACCAAAGATGTTTTTTGAGAGTTCGTCACTAAATAAATTCCTATTGCCCAAGCTGAAGTCAAACCCATGATTCCAGGTTTTCCCAACATATTCTGACATATGCCTTAACGCACTTAGCTAACAGCTCCTGCACGACATTTGGTATATGTTTTAGGACTTGGAACATAAGAGTAGTCTTTCCGTAATTCTTTCCTGAAGACTGTAAAGAACACTCGGAAAAACGAAAACTATCATGAAATGCCCATTAGTGCTGTAGAGGAGCTGAAAATGTGAAACGGATATTGAATCGCAGTGACAGTTCTCTGAAGAGATAAGGAATACTGGATATGAAAGAAGGAAAGCTGAAATGGGAAAAGGGAAGATAATATCAGACAAGAAGTGCTAAAAGAGTACTGCTAGCAGCTGTGGAATGAGAGAAAGCTTTTACGAGGAATGCTAAATACGGCAGCAATGGTCCAGAATTCCAGAAGGCAGAGTGGGTTAATCATGAAGGCCTTGACAGATTCTACAATGAGAGAGACTTTAATTTCGTAAACGTGAGTATGTTAATATTTAATTTCTTTTTCCAGTTTTCTCGGATTCTAGACAAATCAAGAAAACCTTATTAGCTATAAAATTACGGATAATTTTCTTTTTTTTTTAAGTGGTGGATAAATCATTCAGGCTCAAGACATGTAAACACACTAGACACCTCCCCCCAAAGTATTTCTAGCCTTTGGCAGTATATGACAATGAGTAAATTAATATAAAAGCAAAACATTATGTCCTCACGAAGCGTACAAATCTTCTACTCTATTTAATCGTGTAAACCGTAACAACAAGTAAAATAAAAAGGTTTATAGTAGCTTACCTCAGCACAAAGGAATCTGTAACCTTCCCCTACCAGCTGCCACCTGGTCTCAGTGACAGTGTTGCCATAAACTATTTAAACTAAAATAATTGTTCTAATTGTAAAGTGGGTACACTGCGATCAACCTCACAATTACCTTTTAGTTTATGGTCGTGGTCTCGTGTTTGTGTTAACTATTGCTTTGTAGTTTTTTGTCTGTGAACTCAGCTTAAACTCGTTTGTTATTATTATTTATTCAAATACTCATTGTTTTGTGTTCTCCATCTTTTTAATTTCGACCATTGTACATTTTTTTTTATAAATTATAGTGGACTACATTCAGTTTTATACTCTTAAATATATGGAATTATGGATTTACAATCAGGATTTCCAAATAATAGTTAGACACATATGCAATATAATGAAAAATAAACTATTTCAAAGGAAAATAAAATGAATAAGGAAGGGCCTGTGGTGTTTATATAGTATCGGGAGCAGTTCATAAGGAGGTGTGGCCAGTCCTTGGAAGGCCGTCGGTTGATCGGCCACAATTACTACAGCAAAATACTGCCTTTCCCTTTTTAGAAGCAAAAACTGATCGGCCTCTCGTCACATTTTTGTTGATATTCCCCTACATGGAATTCGTTGAAGAGCACGTGCGTTCAGATCACTCACTGCATTTATCTGTGTTCGATTTTTTGCCGTACATTGAAACACTTTTTAAAAGTCACAAATGACGTCCTGTCACTATCCTCTCTGGGGTAAGAACACTACGTAGAGAAGACTTGACATGCAAGACATCTTTACTTATATTTTACCTTAATTAAGTGCTGTGGATATCATAATCCAATACTTAGGAAAGAGGGGACTTACAGATAAGGGAAAGGAATGAGTCCGTCATTATTATAGTTACAGGTGAATATATAAAGTAACCATAGTAGGAAATAACGTAGTCAACGAGATTATATTGGTTATATAAAATATTTCGATGTGACGCATAAGAACGTAGACATCCAAAATATTATTTAATAACGTCCACTTTCGTGCTATGGCTAATTAGTCCCAATTGGGACATGTTATCTGCAGGTTATCACCCTTTTCTGGCCAGAGCGAGCCTAAGGATTTTATTTAATTAGTTCGTCAATAAATAATTCCATATTGCTCAAGCGGGAATCGAGTCCGCTCTGTAGGCTTACCATGTGAATTAAGGTGAACACTTAAACTCGCCCGGCTAACAGTCCGGGTACAATCGATTTTAGTCATTGAAAAACTTCACTTTATTGACAAACAATACTGTTAGGCATAAACAATGAGTTCTCTGTTGCAAAAGAATAATAACAGAGTGTATAGGTTTCGTTCTCATCATCGAACTAATAGACAGAATCTGTAATGTTTAAGAAACTTGAACTGATTCGATTCAAGAATGACTTTAGACTTGTGTCAACGCTGACGACACTTACGCCAGTTAGTAAACCGAAGACGGTAAGTAGGGCCTTTAGGAAATGAAACATTGTCATACAATGTGATTCGTTAATCTTGTTAGATTGTACACAATTTTCCCTATCAGAATAAAAAATAACGAATATTTTGAGTTTTTTATTTTACCCCTCTAAACTCACCCTTCTCCTGGTCCTAATACAAATACCAAATTTTATTTATTTTATGTTTTAAACATTATATTAGTCGCTTAAATGTTCTTTATGGGATCTATTTTTCAGGTAAATATTGAGGGCATTTATAGGTAATATAACCCTCATTAAGATAAATATCTAATGAATTACTTATTAAAAAATATAGGAATAAGATTTTTCATGATATGTAAGCTTAGTATTAATGTGAGAATGTGGAGTGACGGTCTACTGAAGCTTAAAAATGTATCTATACAAATATCTCACATAAATTTTATTTATTTACCTAACGACCACTTTGTGCTAATATGGGCTAAATGGGGCGAGTACTTAACAGTTTATCACCTTTTCTAACAAGCTTGGGACTAAAGATTTTATTTAAGGAACATGGCGCTTGATAAATTCTTATTGCCTAGTTTGCTAGCGAATAAACAAATATTATTAGCAAATAACAGACAAATATAACTTCTCTCTCTCTCTCTCTCTCTCTCTCTCTATATATATATATATATATATATATATATATATATATATATATATATTATAATGAAAGGTTAATTATAATTATTATTATTTAAATTTAATCTATTTACCGGCTACTTCTCAGGGTCATATATTGCACGGCAAGCATTCCCGTTTCCACCATCTCTGCTATAATTGCTAATTTATCTATTTAATCAGAGATATAGCACAATTAGGCTAGATAATAAAAGAAACACTTACTCTGTTTGCATCTTGGGAGTCGACTAACGATTCCTGTCCTGCTAAATTGACCTTTGGATTCACAGGGCTCCGCTGTCAGTCCCTTGACAGGTGCTGCTACCTCTTTTAAAGCCCAGTACTAATCACTCTGATCTCATAGATATAGAGAGACAGCGGAGAACCTCTAAGGCTCGACCGTTACAATATATATATATATATATATATATATATATATATATATATATAGAGAGAGAGAGAGAGAGAGAGAGAGAGAGAGCGCGTTTTTTGCAGGCAATAAATTTTGATGTCCGTGAGAGATTATAAAACCCAAAGTAATGAAAACTTGTACTAGTGTTGAATAGCTGAAGCGACTGGTTGTATTGTAAACGTTTTGTCATAATCTCGATGTAGCGCAGCATCTCTATTCGTTGAGTGGCAAGTGTGTTGGATTTATAGAGTGGCGTGATTTTTTCTACCTTCTATTCTCTGCTCGAATTTTAAATTTTGAATGCTCTAATTTACGTCGTCTACTTGGGCATTCTCCCCTAAATTCTCCCTCCTAAGGTTGGGAAAAAATGTATGAATTTATCATGTTGAATGTCCTTTTAAAGAGAAATACACTTTCCCTAACCAACCGCAAATAAGTTATTATTTACCAGCTATACATTAGCCGGGGAGGGTAGAGAAGCAAAATCAATCTTCGTACTTTGTGCCCATATCCTATTAAGTGTCTTTTTAATCGGTCAATATCAGAGTACGCTCATGTAGTGGTTTTTCAGATTTCCCTCAAGGGAAATCAGCTATTGAGGTAGTATTTCGCTTTTAGCAGATTTCCCTCAAGGGAAAAAGAAAGATCAACTTCGTTAACGACTGAAATCGGACCAGTGGGAGGGGGGGGGTTTAGAGAGGAGGATTTTCGAAAATTCGAAATATCTCCGTTACTATACGTCGGTCCGAAAACTTGTACAGAATCAATCTTATTGCAAATTAAATTTACTATAAATATTGTTATATACATTTATTCTCTATCTTGAATATTATCCGAGATATTTGCATTTTTATTAAATCTGGGTGGCTAGCTCTCTTTTTTTGTGTTTCTTCTTAGAGTGGTACTTCGATATAAGTCGCCTGTGGATCTCACTATTCTCTACCGTAACTGAGATATGTAATATTCAGATACTAACAAGTATGTCTCTATGGTCCTAGGTCTATAATTTCCAAACACCATCCTAAAAATATTTTTCGGGTTTTCTTTACATCCCGTGTATATTAATTATTTTTAACTCAAATAGGTTTCGATACATGATAATCTAGGAAATGAGAAGGAAAAAAGCATAACATAAATGTAAACGTGTGTATATCATCATCATCTCCACAGAACTTCGTTCCTCTTGGCCAGGGAGGTAATCTCTAGTTCCGTGTACCTGCCTTTTATCTATCCCAAAACATGCCCTCTAGTCTTTTATTCTGGCCTAGAAGTAGTTTGGATTCTTTTCCTTCTGGGCACGAGTGAAATTCTTTTCACTCTTCCTGATGGCTTTATTATTGTCTATGAAGACAATGAGATACTACTGCATGACCCTCTCCAATGACTTGTGAGTATCCATGGTATTCAGGAACTACCGGGCTTATATTTCATAGCCTTTTCTTATCTTCCCGAGGAAAACTTATTCTATACATTTATCTTAACTCTTCTTACTTGTAAAGATGATACATTTTTTGTGGCGTTAACGTTGAATTTTCAAGGTCAGGTCTTATAACCTTCATAAATATGCAGAAATAATGAAAACAGTGTTTACCTATTTTCAACTTACTAGTTCTCAACGGAAAACTGCACTTATGACATTTGAAATGTAGATAATAACTCATAAAAACATGTTTATAAGTTTATGAAACTCAAAATGTAAACAAGAAAAGCTCTGAAATGGTGTGATAATAAAATACATAATTGAAAGAGCATGGGAATTTTCAAAAATTTCGGCCTGGGTAAAAATGACTGTTAGGAAGTTGGGACACGAAAAACTTTGAAGAAATTATTATTTAGTGAGACACTCTTGTGGCAGTTCATATGTAGGAATAAAAGATTTATCAATTTTGAAAATGTGATGAATTTAATATCGTTCGGTTTCAAACATTTTTTAAAGATTAAAAAAGTATATAATTGTATTATTGAGCAATGAAAAGAACTTTTATTTATGTTTATTTAATGCTCGCTCTGTCTGCTGTCCATAAAACGTATATTTGTTCTATCCTCACACTCTTATCACTTAAATATCTGAACAGTTGATAAAAAATTAATTTATAAATTAGGACTCGACACGCAATGAAAAAAAAGAAATTAGAGCCAACACAACAAATACGCAATCATGAAAATATCATATTTCAGTAGTAACGGCCAACTTTCTGCCAGCCTCTTCGGTTACCTAACATTTCATCTTGTTTCCAACAATCATTCCAGTTATCCTATAAGCAATAAACAAACCCACACCTTCCTCATTAACTCGAAAATTAATTTAGAAATTGGACCAATGGATAAAGAATCCCGATTCCTTTTTTTTTGTTCCGCCATGTGGTCGAGCAGTTTGGGAGTTCGTATTTAACTTTCATAAATTTATTTTATCTGGTTTATCAACTATTTTACCAGTGGCAAGCATGGATTTGCCCAAGTCGTGTACATGGTTCTAATGATGGGGAAGCATACCTATTGTCCGGTGGATTTTATTTATTTCTGGTATAGAGCATGGAGGTCTTCTACGGTAAACATATTTCAACAAAAACTTTCCCATTTCCCTCGCCCTTTGTTGGTATAAACTACATCAACACTAGGTATGTCTTAATTACATTAACTTTATTTAACATAATACTGAAATCATAAAGTTACGTATGAAATAAAAAAAATCCGACGTGTAGGTGCTGCGTAGACTAATCATGTTTCCCACGTGCGTCTTGACGTCATCTCCGAATTCGATTCCCTATTTGTTTCAAAGAAGCCTCTTGACACACAACATTTTAATGATAGTTACTTTATGTGAAGGTCCCATGAGCAGAATTAGGAGTCAATTGAAAGAAAAGTTTACTTCTTCAAACATGTGTAGAACACTAGCTCTACTTTACTACTAATTAATTTGGTTATTTAACATTTTTCGATCTTACACATAATAACGGAGATGATTTTTATTCACTGAAAGGAGTACTATTTCTTAGTTTTATTAATTCCTTTTGATAGGTGGAAATAAAATGCTGGGCTCTTGCTTAAATGTGTTTATTTTGAGTGTATTTGCGTCCCATTAAAAGAGACACCTTTAGGTCCGTTTAAAATTAAAACTTATTTGTCTGTTAACGGTAATTTTTTTTTGATCGTTACTAAACTCCATATTTAATCATTTTATATAAAAAGAAAGATCAAGTTTGTTAATCGATCCAGTGATTATCGACATATCTCCGTTACTATACGTCGGATTGAAAAATTGTATAGTGTCAATTTTACTGAAAATTCTCTAGAATCAATCTTATAGAAACTTAAATGTACTATAAATATTGTTATATACATTGGTTTACTATCTTGAACATTACCCGAGATATTTGCATTTTTCAGTTTTCAGCCTTCAACAAACTCACACTTCTACTCATGTCGCCTAAACAATACTCTGTTTTATAGTAAAACTACTTTATTCGAAGCTTAAATGGCAAATATTGTTTTCAAGAGACCTTATTATACGAGATACATGCAAATATGTTCAGTTGATCCCCTCCTCCCCCCCCTCGTCTTAAGTTCTTGGACTAATAAAATTTGAGAGATTGAGATAAAACTTGTTCTGATTCGTTATGAATTACAGTACTAGATATAGTAAATAGTTTTCAATAAAATGTATATGGTTAAACTCAGATATACTTCAGTAATTGTTTTTTAATGTAAAGAATATTTCTACCTATCTTTTCAGCTCTAAGATGTTGGTAGGCATGTTTGTTAACAATGCAGACGCTTTTCATTGGGAGGTTATTACAATTAACTGAATGATTTCTCGTTATCGTTTGTATTCATTCCCTTAATAATCACGGTGGTGTTGTGTTACCAGTATGTAGATTTTTTTATTGTAATATTTTATGAGGGAAATCTGCTTAATTCACACGCCATCTGCGTGGACATTTGTCTGAATACACCAGCTCAGCGGAGGTCAGGCATTCTTCCTCATATACACACTCCATCCTATTAATTCCTCAATTTGCATTCAATTAGAATGTTAAAAGTTTAGTAAGATGTCCAATGTCATGTATTGTATTATTAAAATGCAATTAAACAATACATTCCAATAAATACTTTTAACATAGTATAGATCATTATAGTCTTGGTTTAGTTTACGCATCCTCTGCAAGACGGACTTTTACTGATGTCCAGCCAGTATTTCATTTTAAGCGTTACATCGTAGAGCTAAATTTTAAGTCTGTAATAGTTTTCTGTGCCATAAAATAGCTCTACAGGATAACGGACATGTATTAATAACCGTTGTTGCAGCGATGTCGTACAAGGTTAACAGTGAAGGTGGATTCTCTGTTACACAAATCAAATGCAAGCATGACGTAGCTAATTCCATTGATACGAGACCTCTTGTCTTGTCTCCCTTCGCTCATAGTTTGCTCAAACGTCCTCGATCATTTTGTTTATTGATCATTGTTTGCGAATTATTGCATTCTGTTAACCTCCGATAGCAGCTTTGTCTGCTCCTTCTGAATGGAGTTAATAGCCGAACCCTCTCGATTTTCCGACACTCATGTCACTTCAATAAGCGGTGAATGAACAGACGGGCGTGAGGGTATGTAAGGTCGCCGGATAATTCTTCTTGGATCAATTGAGGTCTGTGTTTTCATGGGCAGGTTTTGCCCTTTCAAGCAAATATCTTTATCTTTTCAATCAGTCCAGTTCCAAAAACACCATGTCCGTGATTAGACATATAGGGCAAGGACTCAAGTTCTTTTCTGAATGCAGATTCATCGCAGTGGTTAAATGAAAATTATACATATAAATATTGTTGGTCCAAAATATTCAATGATAAGTCTGTATGTTTTTATTTGACTATTTAGTTTGTTATCATCATTATTGAAACTATTGCTTTGTCAGTTTATTTTGAGCGTCAATGGTTGCACAGTGGAGTTTTTGCTGAAATTACACCCCTTAATAACGGATCCAGTCGTTTACTTGATAAAATAGCTTTACCAGAGTGTTAAATATGTAACCCGATAAATATATGACCTCCTTGTGCCTACTAAAGGATCGCAAAACCCTACGCTATTTAAACAATGGATCATTAATTATTTGATGAAGTTTATGTACTTCAATGTAATAATTGAAATCAAATTCTTGTCTAGGAACCGACATCAAATAAAAACGCTGGCACGCAAGGGCTGCGTAAACTAAGCAGATTTCCCACGTATGAACCACTATTGATCTCTTCTCACAACATATTTAATGTTTCTACGTAAAATCCGATGAGTAGATAGGACGATGTTACTGAAAGCTAAAAACAATTACAAAAACTGAATATCGTGTTAAATATTTTAGCTAAGAAAAAGTGAAATAGAACTACAATTGTAGACCATCAATATTTTAAAAATATAGGTTCTTTAATATTTTTTGATACGATTCATAATAACAGATATTTTGAATTCCCCTCTCCCCTCCTAAATCCCCTTATTACTTGCCAGATTTCAGCCCTTAACGACTTTGAACTTAAGTATTGCAAGAAACGGTAAAATATCGAGTATAGAAATAGATCAAATAAACATTTTCGAGCTAAGAAAGTAAAATCTGTTAATTTTGATTTTTGAAACATTGACGGCGTATTTTCACGTTGATGGCGTATTTGCACAACGTATTTACACGTATCTCACACAGTAAAACTTGAACAATATTTGGCGTGTCAAAACATCGAATGTTATAACAACTTCTTGTAAACCTGACATTAGCAGGAGTGTAGGCTACAAATTAAGAAATACAGTTTTCTCGGTTAATATTCCAGATATAGAAGAAAAAGTATGCAAGATTTAAAGAACATTCATTTGCAATAAAATTGGTCCAATACAATTAGCCGATTTCCCTTAACCCAGTTACGGCTATTGTCCTTCTCTAAGGATTTAAAAGTTAGTCGCAAAAATCAAAAGAAAATAATAGTACAGACGTTCTCCATTAGGTGGCAGCTAGTTTTCTGATAAAAGGATACTTCCTTTTGATAATAATAGAGGTTTCATTTGTTTACTGCTATTTTTGAGTGATATATGTCTGTTTGAAAAGTGGTAATTTGAAAAATGAGTGCTAAGACGGAGTTTCTTGCCGATGGGTAAGTAAAATTTCCTTATTTTCTCACGAATTTGTTTTAAACTCAACATGATTATTCCGAAAGGTGTATTTCATAAACGAGACCTATTAAATTGAAGTTTTCTTCAACAATGTTTACATTCTGACACCTGTTTGAATGCCGTCCTTCCAAAAGGACGTTAGCCTTATTCATATAAATTCAATTTGAGATTTTTTTTATTTACGTACTAATTTTTTTACTCTATCTAAATGTTATAATTTGGTTGTTAAAATTAAAGTGATTTTTTAGTATTTTTGATTCAAATAAACATTCACTCGGTTAACTTTCTATTTATTATTATTGAGATATCTCAGAGTGCAATGAGGAATGATAGCAACGTGGAATGACAATAACGTTGTGAGCGTGGCCACTAATTGTGACAGTGTAAATCCACTTCGACAAGTTCAGAGATATTCTCAGCAGCAAGAGAAAAAAAATCACGATTCAGCAACCTCGACTTATACATAATTATAACATTCATATGGGAGGAATTGATAGAGCAGATCAAAATATATCTCTGTACCGAGTATCAATTAGGGAAGAAATGGTACTTCCCCATTATTGCTCATCTAGTAGATGTGGCTTCCCAAAATGCTTGGCAATTGTATAGGAAAGATGGTGGAAAACTGGATAATCTAACATTCCGCAGAAGAATTGCCACATCCATCTTGGAATCTAACAAACGTATCACGTCAGTGAGAGGACGACCTTCAGGAAGTTCCAAAATTGATTCAAGGTAGGAACAATAAATCTCAATAAAATATATTTATGTTGTAACATTAGTTTACAATGTGCATATATTTTTTTTCACAGATATGACAGGGTTGATCATCTTGTTGGAGACTTACCACCTGACACTTCTGGGGAAAAAAAGCAATTACATTGTCGTTTTTGCCATAAAAAAACAACAACCTTGTGCTTGAAGTGCAATGTAGCTTTGCATGTTGCTTGTTTTAAATCATATCATACAAAATAAATTATTTAACTATGTATATAAAATATATATATTTTAGTCAATAAAGTTTTTTAAAGCATCGGTCTTTTCTTAATGCGTATATTAGGCTAATGTCCTTCCAGAAGGATGCGTCATTTCTTCAATGTTGATGATGATGCTGAAAAAAATTCTTTTTTCCCTTTTTAAGTGGGCTATGATTAGACTGAATATCAAAAAATTTTGTTGAAAAACAAAAATAAAATATTCAGCCTTATGTCGTACTCATGACGCGAGTTTTGAAAAATTTCCTCAAATGTCCATCGATCCTACCCAGGAGATGACGAAAATGAGGTCCGTTCAAAATTATATATATAAATATATATATATATATATATATATATATAATTGTGCTGATGTTTTCGACCAGGTTGTATTTATATGTGGTGTGTTGTTCTTTTCGGAGTTTTGGTCAATGTTGGTGAAATGAATCTTAGTTTATGCCGATATTTCGAGAATCTTTATTTTCTCTTCCTCAGGGCTGTAAAAATTACATGTACTACATTATAATATTGCACATTGTTGTTATACATTGTTGTTATACATTGTTGTAAAAGGGTGTTTTTTCCTTATTATTACTTACCAAGACTAAATATATCTATAGACTATTATACATTCTTATTGCACTATGACTAGGGTTATAGTAACCTTCTTTGTTTTGTTTACATAGCAGGGTCACAGCCTTTTGTATGTTTTATATATTTATAGTATGGTGTATTTGTTTGTTAAACTATATTATAATTGTTGTATTGTGGTTCTTATATTATTTTACAATGGTTATTGCTATGCACTATTTTAATTATTGCTATGTTTTAACCATTATAAAATAATATAAGAACCACAGTACAACAATTATAATATAGTTTAACAAACAAATACACCATACTATAAATATATAAAACATACAAAAGGCTGTGACCCTGCTATGTAAACAAAACAAGGAAGGTTACTATAACCCTAGTCATAGTGCAATAAGAATGTATAATAGTCTATAGATATATTTAGTCTTGGTAAGTAATAATAAGGAAAAAACACCCTTTTACAACAATGTATAACAACAATGTGCAATATTATAATGTAGATTATAAATAATTCATATATACGCTTACAGATGTATAGAGCATTATATTGTATTTACTTTTACATCGCACTTTGAACTTTGAAGGACTTTTGGTGTAATTTTCTCTTTTGAGCAACTTAGGTAATAGTAAAATAACAAACATCTCCCGTCTCTTGTAAACCGTTAGTCGTACGAAAAAGAAATGCATAGAAAAAAAGTTGTAGTAAACTAAAAGTGCTACAAGATTGGTTTAATTGCATTTTTAATAATAATTCCCCCCTTTCCTTCTGGACCAATTATGGTCGCTAATGAACTCGATCTTTCGGAATAAATGTATAAATATGATGTTTCAAAATTTGGGATTGATATTCAGCGAACATACAAACAATGTAGATATCAAGTTTTAAAATTCTAACTGACAGCTATTGGCATTCATTTACTAAGATTCAGGAACATTTGTAGGAATTTTTATGTTATTTTGTTGGGCGAATAACCCAAATAACTACTTTTAGCAGATTTCCCTTAAGGGAAATCAGCTATTGAGGTCGTACTCATGACGCGATTTTCGAAAAATTTCTTCAAATGTCCATCGATCCTACCCAGGAGATGACGAAAATGAGGTCCGTTCAAAACTATATATATATATATTTGTCTGTTAACACTCTAGCGGTCGCAATTTTTGTTTAATCGTCACCAAAATCGGTATTTAGTCGTTTCATGTAAAAAGGAAGATCAAGTTCGTTAATCGGACCAGTGGGAGGGGGGGATTTTTGAAAATTCGAAATATCTCCGTTATTATGCATCGGATCGAAAAATTGTATAGAATCAATCCTATTGCAAATTAAATTTGCTATAAATATTGTTCCATACATTTATTCTGTATCTTGAATATTAACCGAGATATTTGCATTTGTATTCTGCGTGTGGTCACCAGTAAGCTATGTTCGGACTTTCCGCCGAGAGTTCTGGCGGCCGTTTCTATAACTATTCGTCCCTCGTGAATAGGTTTAGAGGTTAGGTTAACTGTTTTTTGGGGCTAGAAACTACTGGGTTATTACGCCCTAAATAATGTTTTAGGTTTAGAGGTTTCTTACTACTACAGTTGTTATTAGGCAGATTTCTCTATTGTAAAACTTCTCGCGGGAAATCTGCTTAGTTTACGCAGCCCCTGCGTGACGGACTTTTATTTTCTTAAAGAAAAATTCTAATAAAAATAAAAATATTATTCTCATGACGATAACGTTTTCTTTAGTAACTAAGGAATTCTGATATTTACCCCTGTGAAATGTGAAAAGACTTACTTACAGCATAATTAACATTCAATTATTATTTGCCTAATTTTGTTTTGTTTCATTACAGAATAGATCCAACTGTGATATCTTATAGGTTTGTAAGATTTTGGAAAGCCGTAACCTAGTTTACATTTCTGGAAGGTATCTGTCAGAACGTTAGGTCATAGGTTCTAAGTAATGCTTCGATTGGCTGAAAAACTATAGTAAAGAAAAAAAAGTCTACTGGTTTAATAGTATTAATGGAAAGTGCTAGGGCTGGATAATGATAGAGGTGAGACCAGTATTTTTCGTCGGTCTCTGCTTATCCCAAGCTGCTGAGATAGATATAATCGGCGATTGCTCGGGCCACACACTATAAATTATATTGGGGAGTATTTGTATTTGGTTCTGAGTGATATATAGGCTGCGTCAATATATTAAGGATTGTTACTCCTGATTACAGGGGGTATAATTACTGTTTTAAATTTGGCGCTTGCTTTCACCCCATCATTGACGGGAGAAGGGTTTTTAGGTGTGGCGATATGCAACCTTTATTTTATTCATTTATTTATTTTTTTTTTGAAAAAGGCTGTTCATTGATATTGAAAACTAGTTGTGTTGTGTAAACTAACCAGAGATATCTAGTATAAGTGCTAGAATAAACTGCACTTTTTGAGTCATTTCGTGTCAAATAAATGAGCCCAAAAATTTCACGTTTCCGGTTTTTTATTAAATTCACTGCATTTATGATACGCGCCAAATAATCCAATAAAAAAAGTTAACATTTTTCATATGTTTTAATACTTGAGGAAATTATTTTATTTCATGCAGGAAATAAAATAAATTTTGGGGTAAGGAATTGATCTTAATTTCATGAAATCTTGAATCAAAAAGAGAGTTACAGCTATGCCTTAGGGCGTCATCTGTTTGACCATAGCCGAAAATGAGCCATATCCGGTCATCAGAAAGAGATGTACACCTCCTGTGTCTGACCATAGCCGAAAATGAGCCATATCCGGTCATCAGAAAGAGATGTACACCTCCTGTGTCTGACCATAGCCGAAAATGAGCCATATCCGGTCATCAGAAAGAGATGTACACCTCCTGTGTCTGACCATAGCCGAAAATGAGCCATATCCGGTCATCAGAAAGAGATGTACACCTCCTGTGTCTGACCATAGCCGAAAATGAGCCATATCCGGTCATCAGAAAGAGATGTAAACCTCCTGTGTCTGACCATAGCCGGACATCAGACCATACTCTGTATCGGTAATTAGGAAGAGAATAAGAACTAATTTAAAAATCCATATAAAATAAACATGCACACAGCTTTAAAAACTGATCTAAATAATATAATTACATATGTTATTTAACCATAAAAATGTAGACACGGGTTTTGTCTGCACTGGTGACTAGCCATGCAAACTCGACCCAGTCACTCAGCTATATTTTAGTCTATATGAGTGCCCATGAGATAGCAAGTGCATATGATGCGCTTGATCGATAATGTGATATAAATAATTTTCGCATTACTGCAATTAAAAAGTTAAGATATGTATATCATGGGGTTTGGGAAATGCCAAGGGAAAGGAAGTTCAATTGTATTCCTCTATGGAAAGGAATGGTTGACAGGCATCATTGACTCATCAACATCTGTTATTGTCTCATTTATCCACTATCATCTTTGAAGAACAGCTGGCTATACTTCGTCTCTGAGTCAATCATAATATTTTGTTGCTAATTGCGACCCACATTTTTTTCAAAAATGTCAACGACGTGAAACGAGACTGTTTATTCTACAGCTTGAGACGAAGATGGTCTACTTTGTAGTAGATTCAACTCTTTGAAATCTTCATATTTTTGTTTCATTGCAAATATTTATTAAGGTAATATAAATAAAGACTGAAATCTGCTAATGTCATTGATATTAGAATAATTGATGCTGCCCATCTGAATAAAATGTTATTTTCGAGGCATTGAGTGGGTCATATTTTTAATTCCCAACTCTTAAAAATATTCATTCAATGAATGAACATTTCAATTATGTATATTCGAATGGTAATATAAAATTCTGATTCATCCGTTTCCTTCGTCTTGTTTTGATGATGTATAGGCTTATAAATATATCTTTAATAACCTAAAGGACTCATATAGCTAGTAGCTACCTTTTAATTTAATTGATTTACTAAATATCAATATATAACGTAATTAAGGCAATTTAAAAGGATTAACGACCACTCTCAGCCTTGCTTTGATCAAGGAGCTAAGAAATCTGTGAATGGCTTGATGAATTCTTCCATATTTTAATGGCAGCCGAGCTGAAGTAAACGAGTTATTTAGCACCTTCTATCGACATAACGTGTTATTAGCATGATGAGAAACTGATTTTCATGCATGAGGTTGTGTGAAGATACATATTCAAATTCGCTTACGATATCCAGTTATCTAAATAAAATAGGTTTTATTCAAACGAGTATTTAAAGTTATTTCTGTTTTGAAAGTTGTTTTATTTTCTATCCAGATTCCCTAACGGGTACTTTCAGATACATACAAACATGTTTCTTGAACAGATATTAATTACCATTCATTTTCATTTTTTACTAATCAATTTCGAAGATTTCTTCAACGTTGAATTTGAAAAAGGACAATCACAAAAACTACTGGAAGCCAATAGAGCATTCTCCCAGCAGTCTTGGAGGAGGCAGCCGTTCCAAAGTAATTTCATCTGTAAATGGTGTCAGCTAATTGTAGATTCTCATTTTTACCATGGAACATGGCAAACTTCAACCATAAAAAGAACATAAATCTCCTGATTTTGAACCTAAGAAAACAATTTTCATGGATGGCCACAGAAAAATCTGGTTACTTTATTCATAAACCCTTTTCAAGAGCAGATTGGTGTGTATTGCATTCATTTTCATTAGAACTGAGTGTAAAAAGTCGGTCACGCACACTGAGCAGATATATCATGGGTTTTGGTGAAGTAGATCATGAATTCTATTCTATTATAAATTTCTCCCTTAATAAACAAGATTCTAATTTTAAGCTAGAGATGAGAAAATTAACCTTAAATGAAAATCGAATTATTGCGCCTGTGGAGTTACTGAACACACAATTTCTCCCAGTCCATTAATATGTCCTCATGCATTAGCTGTAACTAATTTTATTTTGCAGTTTTACTAATGCATTTGCTTTTGAAAACTCATCCAGTTTAATCATATTTTTAGGAGTGATCAACACATACGCCATTTCATGTGAGAGCCTATTAGTACCACCAAGGTTTGTCCTTATTTTCCAGAGCGAGGATAAACAGCATAGTTGACAACGGCTCTTCTTGACAACGCCATTATTACTTCAGTTTTGTCATTAGTAAAAGTCTCTTTAGAGTCAATCTCGTTAACCTAATAAGCTGGCTAGGTAATTCTTCTAGATTTCCAATATCTCGAAATATCTGTTATTTCGGAATATTAAGGAGAATTTGAAGTAGAATCATTTTACTACATCTCTGGTCAGGTTTGGTTATCTCTTTCATAATTGCGTTTTGTTTTTTGCCTCCTGGAGGCAGTGTTTTGAAAGAGCATTGCAATTGAGACTGCTATGTATCTTAGATAAGATCACCTTCCCCTATTGATTTCCTTTGAATGGGACTTTCAGATATCTTTCCAGATATTTCTTCGCTAAGAGCTTTAATAAATCATACTTCAGCTTTCAATTCAAGCTTCAGGATAGGTAGCGTAATTGACGTTGGAATTACACCTCTACAATATATCTGTAACCCCAGTGAATAAGTGGTTAAGTCGACCAGTGTGTAAGTGGACTTAACCACTTATTCACTGGTACAACAGATATGACAACAGGTAGAAAGCATACTGTACAAACGTAAAATGATTCGAGGGTCTGAAATACAATTTTTTGTTATTTATTTGCGCCCACTTTATGCTACTATGGCTAATTGGTTCGGATTATCTGCAGGCGACTCTTTTCTAGCCTTGTTTGGACTCAGGATTTTATTTAGTGAGTTCATCATTAAATAAATTCCTATTGCCCACTTCAGACTCAAACCCAGGACTCTAGGTTTACCAAATACTACATTAATCAATACAATATTTTCCTAATACAAATGAACAATAACTGCAGAAACCTGAAACATAATAGAAGAAAAAAAATCAGTGCCCACTAACAAGAATGTGGATTACTGAAAGCTAATATGTCTTGGGACCGAAATGTGGAATAGGTCTTGTCAATTTCTTCGAAAAGATCTTTCATATTATTTAAAATATTTATATTTATGTGAATATAATTTACAGACAGGGGTGGCAAACCTGTAGATAACTCGTCCCAATTAGCCTTAGCTGCAAAAAGTGGACGTTAATAAATAATTTTTAATTTTATCACAAAGTCTTTTAAATATTTTTTAAGCCAAGAGCACGCTATGGATGCCTCCCTCTCCCCTGTTACCAATAACTGTAAAAGGTTCTGTTGTACTCCACAAAAGAAGAAGAGGAGCTCATATTGAACTAGGACCAAACCTCTACACCTACGCTACCTTCCGCTCAGAAACTCACGACATTCGGGCTTCTTATTACTGGGGAATAGAGGGAATATAATGTGAGATCAGAACCCCCGTAAGGGCTACTGGCTCCTGTGTGCAAAAAAGGATTTTGGCTCCCCTTATCGTTATAGGAATCGGCAGTAACTGGATGATATACTAATAAAATTTCGTCTGTACTTATTCCTAATCCTATTTAATTTCTCAACTTTTATTTTAAAATTATTATTTTTTTTTTTTTGGGCCCTTGATTTTGTCGCCCTTAAAGGATTGCATTGCACACTTTGCACATATGGTAGCGGGAGCCCTGTGTGAGACAAGATCATCAGCATGTCATTCTAGCACATGGGGAATCTGCTTTTTTAACACAACCCTGCTTAACGGTTGTTTCTTTTCTGCCTACAGCCCAGCGAAACAACGCCAAGCCAAGGATGCTGAAACACCTGCACTTCGGGGGGAAGTACTCCCCGCTCCGTTTCAAGAGAGTAATTTGCACACAGTAATAGGCTTAGTACCGTTTTGGGCTCAACAAATATTCCTCTGGACTGTTGGACTATCAAAGCTACTCCAATCTATACTGTGGGATTTGGCTTGGTCCATTTAGCCTGTTGACCTCGCCTTTGAAAGACACTCTCATTGTGTTTCCAAATGTGGATGATAACAAAAAATGATTTAACATGAATTTCAATATAATGATTCAAGGACAACGCCATAGTATGTTAATAATTGGCATGCTATCAGATAATTTTCCGTGAAAGGCGGTTCATATAACCCGCTCGCCACAATAACAGCCAGAAAAAAGTATTCGCGAATGAGAAATTGTGAAATATTATTTAAACACATGCTATCAGCTATCATGTTCAAGACTTGAAAGTTTTGACTCTAAGCGTAATCTAAGTTCATGGATTTGTTCTTGAGTCGCTTATATTCGGTTCCTATAAGGTTAGAAGGCTGTCAGGATCAAAGGTTATCTCCAGTCTTGCTTCTATTCGAGAGTTTCTTACTTTATAAGGTATGGGTTTGTTACCTTTTATTTTACAAGTGATTACATCTGTAGCACCAGGTGTGAATTCTACCCCTCTCCACGACGTTGACACCAACGTCAAGAATAAATGACTGCTTTTTCATAATAAAGTATAATTAGTTGTACATGCCTATTTATAATACTTTAAGTTAGAATAATCATTAATTTATGTAATGACCCCATTATATAAATTAATGATTAACCTAAACAAAACTTTTAAGTAGTCTAACAAATTTTAGTTTTAGTAATTCAATACTAATTTGATACAACCCATTGAAATATTATCTGGTAAATATTGAATTTTGTTTTGTTGTTGAGTTGGATAATCGGTACAAAGGAGTAGTTGAAAAATATCATTTTGGGGGAAGTGAATATGTCATTGAGCTTTCTAAACGAAGTTATTGTCATTTGGAAACCAGGAACAACTATAAAAAAAAAAACATTTTGGAACTACTAACACATTAGGGAATGTAAACAAAAATTTAAAATTAACTTTGCTATACTCTGTTGACGATTTTTATGTAAAATTAAAGATCAAGTTGGTTAACGGCTGTATTCAGACCGGGAGGTTCAGAGGAGGTATTTCAAAAATTTGAAATATCTCCGTTATTATCCGTCTGATCGAAAAAATGCATAGGGCACATTTTATTGCAAATGAAATCTTCTATAAATGTTTTTATATGCGTATTTTCAATGTCTTGATTAAATGCCGAGATATTTGCATTACTTATTTTTTGATCTTCAGCAGACCCCGAATCCTACTCATGTCATATTCTTAACAAGCTGTTATATCATGAAGCATTTTAGTTGAACTTTTAGTTTTTGAGATCAATGCAAATACGTGGCGCACGTGGGAAATCTGCTTAGTTAACTCAGCCTCTGCGCGAAGGACTTTCAAGTGGAATCGATCATATGAAAATTGGGCCTCTAGAGCATACAATGTCCATTGATCAAATACACTTTCAATGTGGCGTAAACTGAAAGTTTATTTCACCTTGTAAATGTCTGATTAAAATAATTTGAAATTTAAGCTAGGAGCATGACCTGTCTTGATACGTAGGCTTATGTGAGATGAGTAGGAGTGAGGGTTTCATGAAGGTGGAAATAAAAAATAAATATAGTTCCGTTAATGTTGGGGTTAGTGTAAAATGTACATAACAACAATTTAATTAAATATTATAGTATAACATTTTTCAATCCGAAGCATAAGAACTGAAAATTTCGAATTTTCTATTTTATTTCTTATCTAAAACCGAGTCTGATTTCAGACATAAACGATCTTGATCTTTAGTTTTAGATGACAAGCTTAAATATCAATATTATTATTGACCAAACAGAAATTGCGGCCTCACATGATCACACACACAAATGCACACATAAATTTGAGCGGGCATCATTTTTGTCATCATATCGTTACGATCGACTGAACATATTTTTCGAAAACCGCATTATGAGAACAACCTCTATACCTGATTACCCAGATCTGTTAATAAAATGTTGTAACAGTCATTGGATTAAGGACGTAAATTCTTCAAATAATGAATAACTCGGTTTGAAAATTTGGAAACCAAAGTTTGTGCATGTGGACATACTTCTAACGAGGATCTGAAAAGAAAGGAAGTCCATCACTCCACCAGGCACTGCGGAAATAAGCAGATTTCTCACGTGCTGGAACGACACTGACGTCAACTGACATTCTATTTTCTATTTCCCCGGAAGTAAGGGTCTTTTCGAATATGACTGGACATAATATATTTGTTGATGTTGGTAGTTATTGGGACAAATACATAGAATTTAACACAAATTTTGGCTACTAGCGCATTAGAGGACCGATGGACTTTTGAATATACGTTTTGGAAGTTGCGTAATGAGTAAAACCTTAACGGCTGATTTCACTGGAGAGAAAACATTTTACCTTACTTATAAGGTGCTATGAATTTCTAGAATTTTTGAGACATTGTCTAGGGAGATTAGAAAAGTCTGATTTTCTAGCGTGCGGTTCATTTGGTTGCTTCCTTATTATTTTCATTTAAGGGAAACAGATTAAAGGTAAACGATAGGGAATGGAGGGGTAGTCCCATATAATGCCATCGTGAAGCTAGAATAATGATCGCCAACACAGGTGTGAAAGTCTCTGTTAGCTAGCACACATCATAATTCAATATGGCAGGAGCCCGTACGCTCCTAGAATCATAATTTTTTTTATTACTCTAAATTGCCAGTTATGGAAAGCAGAAATTGGTGGTAAAGTGAACACTGCTCTATATTACTTCTCTTGAGTTGCCCGAGTCAAACCTATACGAAATACCAAGCTAAATTGTATTTTGCTGTATGGTTACTGAGATTTGATCTTGGGCTTAAATTTGCTCCTCTGGTGTCCACTCCGTAATAGGAGGAAAATGAAAATGAACTATAAAAAAGTAAATGTTTTTGGTCTGTAATGCCATAAAAATATACTAGGGCTGCTCCAAGCTGACCACTTGGCCTCCTACCTAAGCCAAGACAAATATGGATAGCTTTTTGATTTGTTAGTCAAAACTGAGGTTATTCTCTTTCATTTATTTAGTTTTGTAACACACCTCTTAACTGGTCTGTTAGAGAAGTTACAAAGTATTTCGACAAGAAACAATTCTGACTATTTTAGGAATGACTGATTTTAAATTTATAGAGATTGAGAAATATTTAATATATAATATATAAATATTTAATGTATTTCAACACAAAACAAAAATAAATACGCTTATATTGAGTGATTATTATTTTTGTATTTTATTTATTAAGGTCCAATTTGGGCTACAATAACTAATTGGGACGGATTATCTACAGGCTTCTACCCGTTTCTAGTAGAGTAGATTTTATTCACCATGTTCTGCACTAAATAAATTTCTATTGTCCTCATGAGAATTTGATCCACACCTCTAGGTTATCGCATGCATTAAGCACAACTGGCTTCAAGGGCCAGGTAGTTCCAAAAAATGCCCCCAACATTTGATTGCACAATGTATTTTCTTGATTTTCTAGGAACCAGAAATCACAGCAGATCGTCTGCCCAAAATTTCCTGAATTCACAGTCGCAATCTGGAATGAATCAAATCTAAAATCCGGCCGCTACATGTAAATAAACACAAGTGGCGGAGGTGATTATATGTGTACATCTTCTCTCCTAACTCTTGTAATGAATAACTCTTTAGTCATTAAGGAGTGGAGAGAGTGATAAGGGGATTGAATATTTTTTAGATCTGATTGTGATGGAACTATTGTACCAAAAAGTGTTGTGATCGTGAAGTTAAGAAGTCATGACCTTTATTATGAATATGAAATATAAACGAGAGAGGGGGAGAGCTTGATTCTCTAAAATAAAAACGAAATCAATGACAAAGATCAATCTCACCTAATCCGATCAGCTGTCTTTTATTGAATAGAATAGAGCATCGGTTGTCCATTTCCCTTTGTTTCGATTGATTAATATTAATTTTTCAAAATTCCAAATACCAAAGGTACTCTTGAAGAGAATCGACAAAACGTTTGTGCACCTTGTGGTCAAAAAATCGTTTGTGGTATTAAATAAATAAATTAATTTTTAATTAACGATAATTATGAAAAAAGTATAAAAAATGTTGTTAGACAAGTTTAACAGATTGAATGACAAGTTTCCTTGTCTTATATATATATATATATATATTAAATGACATCCAGCCGTTGGGAGTATACATGTAGTGGCCGGACATTAAAATCGATTCATCGCTGATTGTGACAAAAATTCAAGAAATTTTGGTCAGACGATTTGCTCTAATTTCCCAGTTAACGAATTCCAACTCCTAGAAACTCAAGAAAAGAAGTTTTGCAATCAGATTTTGGAGGCATTTTTTGGGCCTTCCCGTTCCTTGAAGCAGGGCGTGTAAGGCTAACGACTAAACTCATATAGCTAACCTGGGTTTCTACTAATTACTAGATGATAAAACATCATGAATATATATATGAAATATTTTAAATAGTATTTAAAAAGTGAAACTCTTCTTGATCCTAAAACATTTTTTCCACTATGTATTTAAAAGTCAAGCATTCTGCATTTCTTGGAGATGATATAATCTATGTGGCTTTTGAACTTAAGAATTGACCAAAATATCTAGGTGAGACATAGGATTGACTATCCGATATCAGAACTATATATAAGGCAACAATGAATTAATATGGATTTTTCCAGGGAATGGTTTAATCCAGGTAGGCATTTGAATAAATATATCATTTTCTTCTTCTAGAGTTCATATCAAGACTGCCGAAATAGCCGTTTTGAACCAAAGTTAATGAAATCCCTTATAAAATTAGATTGTTGTAGCTCAAATTTCATAATTACTATATTATAGCGCTGAATTTTTAATTCTTAAAGTACTATACTACGTAAAATATTTGTACTTTTGAATAATTAACATGTGGTGTTGGGAGAATGTTTGTCTTATGAAAATATGGGGTCCTGAGTGATCCTTTGGTGTAGTAAATTAATGGGGAATATTGCAAGTAGTGTAGTGGTCTCTATTAAGGCAGGGTATGGAAGAGGCTGACCGGTTCGAAACTGCATCCCTTTCCAACGGACGCATTAAACACAACCTGCCTTCCCGCTCACATAGTCAGGTCTTGTCAGGCCTTTGGGAGACTTGTCCAAGTAGCCCGCTCTATTATGTCATGTCAACATCAGTCGAATAAGTCTTTGGCCAGCAGCTCCAACGGCTGTTCTGCATCGATAGGTACGCTCCTATGCAAATATTTTAGTGTCATTCTAGGTTCTGGAAAACGGTGCGTTACCTCAGGCCTGCCGCAATCAATTTGAATGAGGTAAACGGCTTCACTTAAGGACTTAATGAGGAAAAGGCTTATATAAATGTGAGGAACATTATGATAGGGAAATAGATTAGAAACACAAATGTCGAGTATAAATAAAGAATAACCTAAATAAAATATTGCCTTCAAATGCTATTGTAGAGCATGTATTTTCACTTGAAATGGTTAAACCTTCATTATCAAAGAAGCCAAAAAAAAAAAGGTAATTGGTCATTAGAAGTGGAGTAAGCACCCTTTGTTGGTGGAGATGTGCATCCTAGCAGGAAATAGCGGAAATAACCTGAGCATGGTTACCCGATGATGTCAGATACCGTCTGTTTATCACAAACAGCAAGATAATGTCCTTTTCTCGATGTCTAATAATACTTGAGGTGGAGTGAAAAGAGGCTAGGTGAGACCTCCCTCTCTAAATTTTCATTAATGAATAAATATGTAAATAAATTTCACGAGGCTTAAAATAATATTTTCTACAGATGAAAATATTTTTTTTTCAATAGTTTCAAAAAGCTTATCTATTAAATCGTGTGCTACTCTCTTATTGTAATCATTTAGCTTTAACCTTCTTACTATGATCTACCTCTTGCTTTGTCTGTGAAAAGCGTATCTGGAATTTATGTAATTATTTCCGTTCTATTACAGATCGGGGACCTCATTCAGCATTTTATCACAGAATCATAATGAATTAAGTTGACATTTGGGTGTTTACGACAAGAACGGCATTCAGAAATGAGATTACCGATTAAATTGGTATTGTAATTTGGTAAAAAAGAAATGAGGTGGAATGGGTTCTTCTTCCTGAAACCTTTCCTAGAGCCTTAAAATTGTAAAGAGTCAAGAACTTGTTGGCTTTACTTTTTTGGCAAATGTTTGGAGAACTCTTATAGCGAAAAATTAGCGGAAGAACGAGACAATTATATATTTCGTATTAAATATATCTTAGTTTTTATATCTATAGATAAGCTAACTTTATCTTACCTTTCTATATTTTTAGTTTTAATGTCAAGGAGGATATCGATAGCAATATATATATAGCAATTGCATGGTCCGATGTGAATAAATGCCAAATTTAAGAACTATAGATTGTAAATAATAACAGCCATGCAAACGTGTGGTCTAAGATTCTGTTGCTTTTATTATTATTATTATACCAATTTTTTATTAGTTTTATTTATACATTTATTTCATGATTAACACGATTTAAATGATTATTAGGATAGTCGGGCAACAGCCACAAGTACTCAATCAATCAACAGTTTATGCAAAGGCAACGTTTTGGGCCTTAAAAGTATAAAATCCACGCGTTTAGCTGAAAAACGCAATTGTTTTAATAAAACAAATTTCAACATATGTACGATTTTTATATCCAGTAAAAGTCTTTGAAATCTGGGGAGAAAAATAAGTTTAGAAAAGGCCAAGTTACATGAGAAGTTTTATACAAAGTGAGGACTTGTTCGAGGGTACCGTCGAATTGAGTTCGTGTGTTGTAGTTTTTAGTCAAGTTCAAATAGAACAGCAGATATAGCTAGAATGCCACCCTCCTTATATGCCCTGTAAAGGGCTCTCAGCTTCTTTTTGGAAGCAAAAAGTAAGTACGATAAGTTATTTATGGTAACAAAGAAAACCGGAAATGTCTTATGGTCTGTGGGAGAAGAACCCTGAGAGAGTTATTTGATGTAGACGGATTATGAATCGGTAACAATGCTAAATTCATGGAGTTGTAGTCTGAGCTGATAAGAGTCAACAGATGAAGCCCAATAGTCAACCCACGAAAATGTTGTGTAACAGATGGAGCAAAGAGGATAAACCTAGGGAGGACAAATGTAGCTGGACTACCTCACGGAGTCTTTGTGGAGGCCATGGATACCACATTATGAGAACCTAGCAGCAGACAGCACAGGATGCTTAAATATTACGGAAAATGCTCTAGCCCCAGGTACTCTAGCGTTTAGTAGTTAAACAAGTATACATTAAAGAATCCTAAATCTGAAAAGTATTTTCATTCAAAAGAAGGATAATATCAACAAGTTTTAAATTTGAATTAAAACTTAAATTTTATAATGTTTGAGTCTATATGGGCTTACCTCTATCTCTAGTGTAGCGTGAATCTGCGTGAATAATAGAACTTGGGATATAGTTGTTACTTTTCAGATGGTGTAAATATATTGAGAATGTCAATAGACAATACCGCCTCTTGGAGTACGCTGCATGTAATTATCTGCTACTTGCAAACAATTCCATCGTCAAGGTATACTCCTAATTAGAATAAAATAAATAAGAGAAATATAATAATAAAACACAACGCACTATTAGAATTATTCGAAGAAGAGGTTCTGGAATTCAAAGATATGTTCCTTGAAAAGTGGTGGTTGAACGGAGGTACTGTTGCGGAACCGTACAACAGGTTCTCAATCTGTCATACATTAACTCCTGGGGGCAGGCTTGCTGTTGCACAATCCATGGTCAGGCTGATAACGGCTAAGCCCTCCCGCTGATAAGGGGTGATCACAAGTCCCCAGCTCTGGCTTACGCAAGCCTCCAAAGGCTTATTGAACTCGTTACGTTAAATTGACTATTAACTCTTCACTCATTATACCTCGTATCTGTCACCGCAGCTTGCCGAATGCTGTTAGCTTATTTATAGCAGAGAGGACGTCTTGAGAGTTCTATTATGTGAACGTAGACGGTTAATGTCGTTCTACATTTTATTTTATATATGGCTTGATTGCTGTGAATAATTAGCCCATGTTAATTTATTTATGTTTTATTTGAGCCGTATTCGTTTATAGATCTACTTTTAGTTAAGAAAAATTTCAAGTGATTGTAAATGGTCTTTTGAATTATATAAAAAACTGAATGGCTTAAGCATTATATTTAAATTTAACTTACTGTAGCTTAAATCAATTAATTCCCTTGTTCCACGCGGTGTCGTCCCAAATCATTCTAAAAGTATAAAACGAACACCTTAACACAAATGGATAACCTTTAGCACATAAGTATGAAAAAAGGCTGAGGTGCATTCTAAGATCAATTAACAATGATTTAATTGACAGAAATCTATCAGTATTAAAAATACGTTGCTCAAAATGAGACGGAATTCCCAATCGTTATTTAAACATTTTTTCCCAAAGCATAAAATTGGGAGAGCAATAATTGTTTTCAGCAAAGTGTACTATCTTCGTTTGGAATGTTACAACAATAGGTTATGAGGAGGCTATTTTTAAATTATAGAAATAATTAACGTTTAAGTGTAAAAAAAAAATATAGGACTTCCTCTTATATAGAAAACAGATATATAGGAAATAGATAGTGGTTTGATGATGGAAAGGGTAATGGGTTCATGATTAATGAATTTAATTATATTAACAATGAATCCATTAATCTTACAAAGTGTTAAAACAACGGCGGTTTTTATCAATATTTGAGATTAATTGTAGAATTAAGTTTAATCTAGCCCGGATTGCTCACCTAAAATGTAATGTTTATATTTTCCTATAAACATGCTGGTGGTGGTGGTTGCTGGTGTATTGGTCATGAAGCAATGAAAAACTTCAAGGGATATAGAGAATGCATCTACAGGAGATACTATTGGAGCTACTTTTTAATAAATAGTGAACGTAATGCTGTAGTAGAGGCATGTGTATGCATTTCTACATGAGCAGCAAACGTGTTCGAAGCAAGTATGTATTTTATCTAAGAATTTTGATGGCTCCAAGAGATGACTGAACTGACGACACATGGTGGATTTCTAAGGTACCGGACAAAAAAAAATGACGGTTGGGATTATGTATGCTCGAAAATTGTTACTTCTTCCAGTTATCCTAGTGTTCCAGGCGTAATTGCTGATCTTTAGAATAAAACACTGTGTAACTGGGCATATTCACGAACTCTAGCAAAAACGACACCATTCGTACATACCTATTCCAAAATTTACGTTACATTGACTTGCAAGTTGACTCTTAGAGCCCCTCCATTGGTAGGCTGACCGCTGTTGAACTGACAACTAACCGGACACAATGAGAACCATAAACTAGAGACAGAACTCATTCCTGGTTCTTCTCGGTTAACAGGGTTGTACTCACTCTCTAAATAATCCACTGATCGACTGATCGAATGACTTTTGACAACTACAATACAAACCCATAAAACGGATATCTACAGAGTAGGTATGACTGTATATATAAAGATTCCTGTTATTTTTCAATGAATAAAGTGGTTATACCACTTTAGGTGAATGACAGGTTGAGTTAAGGCCTAGTTGCAATTAGTGGCACACATGACACTATTCCACTTTCGTCACTGTAGTCGAGGACAAATTCAATTTTTTATCAAGGTTATTTCTTATTACTTAGTCTCTTGTAACAAGTAATGACTTGCTGATTTGCATAAATAATGCTAATTACTTAAACAGATTATTTTAAAATTTTACAGTCTGAAGAACTTTAATTTAAGTGAACATATACTATAAAAATATAAAGGAAAATGTTGACACGCAACCACTTTCTTATTTGTCGAGATAATGACGGTTACTTTAAATGTTTATGATTGACAATAAATTTATTATTAATATTATATGCGATGGAAATTTATTAATTTAAAAATATGACTAACCTCAAAATATGTATTTATGGTGGGACACTATGTATCTATTGTTCATATTTTGAAATAATTTATCTATATATCCTACATTGAAAATATGATATACTCTTAATCATGGAGGTTAATTTATAAATACTAGAAATATAGCTATAATAAAATCAGATTGGTACGTACGCCTATAATGCATGTCACAATGGGTTTTGTTGACAGTGACTAATCATTGGAAAATTGGTGTAACTCCTGTTCTAGCATTCACAACGATTTTAGCTGAAGTTTTGATTAATCATATGAAAATTGGTGTAATGCCTCTTCTGTCATGCACAATGATTTTAGCTGACGCTTTGATTAATTGTATGAACGTTGGGGTATATGCCTATTATGGCATGTGACAATGATTTTAGCTGAAGCTTTGATTAATCATATGAAAATTGGTGTAATGCCTCTTCTGTCATGCACAATGATTTTAGCTGACGCTTTGATTAATTGTATGAACGTTGGGGTATATGCCTATTATGGCATGTGACAATGATTTTAGCTGAAGCTTTGATTAATCATATAAAAATTGGTGTAATGCCTCTTCTGTCATGCACAATGATTTTAGCTGAAGCTTTGATTAATTGTATGAACGTTGGGGTATATGCCTATTATGGCAAGTCACATTGATTTTAGCTGAAGCTTTGATTAATCATATGAAAATTAGTGTAATGCCTCTTCTGTCAAGTCACTATGATTTTAGTTGACGCTTTGATTAATTATTTGAACGTCGGGGTATATGCCTATTATGGCATGTGACAATGATTTTAGTTGAAGCTTTGATTCATTATATGAAAATTGGTGTTTGCTGCTATTCTGTTATGTCACAATGATTTTAGCTGGCGCTTTGATTAATTATATTAAAATTGGTGCATATGCCTATTATGGCATGTCACAATGATTTTAGCTGAAGCTTTGATTAATTATATAAAAATTGGTGTATATGCCTATTATGGCATGTCACAATGATTTTAACTAGCCCTTTGATTAATTATATAAAAATTGGTGTATTCGCCTATTATGGCGTGCCACAATGATTATAGATGACGCTTTGAATAATTATATAAACATTGGTGTTTACTGCCATTATGAGAAGTCACAATGATTTTAGCTGCACTGGTTTTTCTAGGCTTTAACCTGTTAAACTTTTTAGCCGAATGTAAATTGGTTCCAGTACCTTTACAGGCATGTATCAATGATAATATCCTATTACTTACATGAGAACAGGAGCGGTTACCTTCAGTGGCACGAGTGAATATCTTTAATTGACTATTTTAAGAACCATATGAAAATAGGTGAAATGCCCATCACAGCATTATCTGAATTAGTGCATCTGGCGTTTTAAAGGCTTAAGAAAACTACTGCCTTTGTTCCTCGACTAATTCGATGCTGAAAATGAATTATTATGCTTTGAGCGGGCAGTACATTAGTGTCATATACAATAAATAATAAATAAATTGAAATATCGTTCGATAAATAGAAGATATCTTCGCCTGCGCGAAAAAATCGATAGAACTCAAATGACAGCAAATTGAATTCTAAACTACTGTTCTATGCAATATTTTATAAGGTTAACTGTTAAAAAGATGCGGTTGTTTTTAAAATATTTCTTTAGAATTGCAAAACAATTTCCTTCAAAACGTAGTATGAAAATGCCAAAAACATGTTCAAACAAAATGCATTGCTTTTATGGACTGAAATGGAATTACACGCCCCATAAAGGATGCGATGCTTACGAGCCTTAATTAGTTAGGTTTTACTTCACTTTGTTCCTGGGAAATGAGATTGTGACAAAAAGATGAAATTACTAATCTCCTGATGGCCAAAGAAGCGCCTCTTTGATGAAGACCCAATTATCAATTTTTGCGTTCGCGGCCGTGGTCATTGGCATTTTTGAGACACGCTTTTGCTGACAGTATTAGCAACATGATAGCTCTCTGCTCCAAACTAAGTAACACATACTTATACTTAAATAAATCTATACTACTTTAGGTAGATTTTTAAATTTCGTTTTTTTTCCTGAAAATAATGGAGTCGCCTTGGCTGCTTTGGAAACCTGTTGGTAATTCATCAGAGAAAATAATTCGTCCTTCCTGCGATTGAAGGCTACTCCTTTGAATACCTATGAAACTATAGCGCAAATCGGTAAGGGACATGACAGGAGAGGTTGAGTTGTGGACAAGGCGAAGGCTCCGTTATCTGGAGCAGTCGTGACCTGTTGGTTGCCTTTAACGAAACCCCTGGCCAATTCACATATGGCTGCACGAGCCTGCCCAGAAAACTATGCAAGAATTATTGTCTTCTCTTGGCTTAATAGGAATAGTAATTTAATGCATATGTTTCAGCAATTCACAACAACTACCTTTCAGCTGTGGACACAGTTCCACATCAGTCAGGCAATGACTCAACACTAAAATGAATTGTAAGTATGTGAAATATTCGTACTTTAGAGACACTAATATTCATTAATCTATAACTAAATTAGAAAGGTAGATTATTGTACAAGAGAAGTGGGTCCGAATCCAATCCAACCCTCCAATAACTATTGACGAATGAATATCTAAATTTATTAGAACAAAACAATGACAATGAATTAGCTGGATTCCATGTATTGTCTTAAGCTCGAATACTAATGCACATTATTAAACTAAGATTATACACTATAAGCTATGTGTCACAATAAAATTCGAAAAGGAAGACTGTATTATAATAAATAGCTACAACAAAAGTTACATAACACTATATCGAAATTACTCTGCCCCGTGTGGGGCTGTGATGAGGGATGTTCAGGATAACATGCTTGTAAGACATACAATTGATTTTTAAAAGTAACGCAGAAGTAACTTTTTGAAAATCTAGAAACTGAAATGTTCTGATTCAGTAGATCCACTAAATATAAGAATGTTATGTGGGATTAAGATCATAGAAACAAGTTTTGCAGCTCATATATCCATTTATAAACATATATTAGACGATTCAGGAAGAGTGTGCGGTCTTCTCCTTAATTAATTGTTATAACACAGTTTATGTATTAACAATAATTTCGCATCTAAATAGTACTGTTCTTGAATATCTGTTTGGTGTTAAACCTTTAAAGTGTTATCGCGAATAAAATTGAAATTATCAATATAAATGGATTTGACCTACTTTTCCTACCCAAACATACCTCCTGTGAAATGTTATATTTGCTTTCTACTCACATTTATTTATATTCCAATTGGTTTTTGACAGGGAATATGTACATTATAGATGATATTTAATTATTTTAAATCCTATCCATGATTATGATTTGAATTATTCACGGCGAGTCAAACAGTGGAGAGGGATTAATTATGGTCTTATTTTCATTTATTCTTCAAATCTAAAATTTCTTTTCTATAAATCCTCTAACTGAACATTACGGGGGGAAAAAATGCGTCCAGACGGGAAGTGTAGTTGTTGTACACATTGTAGCCTTGCCAAAAACAAAATACTATCATTCTGCCTGAAATGATTTCCAGAGCGAAGCCGGGTACCTTAGCTAATATATATATATATATATATAATATATATATATATATATATATATATATATATATATATATATATATATATACTGAACAGGCCTCATTGCCGTTATCAGATGTTAAATCGATGGACATTTGAGAAAATTTTTCGAAAATCTCATCATGAGTACAATCTCAATAGTTGATTAAGAGAAATCTTCTAATATAATAGCTCTTCAGGGAAATCTGTTATTATAATAGCCCTAATAATGTTTATAACCGTAAAGCTTTCATTCCTGCCATTTTAAACAATGCATACCCTTTTGGTAACCAATATCCAGATGAAATAAAATAATCCCGATCATTATGAGTCAATCAACATATACAATTGATATGTAAATTAACCAGGTACGACTACTCAGTGAAATAAAAGTAAAGTACATTGGTGAAATATGCCCGATTAATATTTAACCTCCAGCTCTCCCTTGAATCACTTTTTTTGGAAGTAATTTAATAAGCCCTAAAGTATCAGCTTTCTGAGAAGGGTATTTCATAACCTGTCTAAACATATTTCTCGGAATATGGACAGTTCGGAAAGGTCATTTACGAATTTACGTTCTCCGGTGATATTGACACCATCAAGGTTTATCTTTAACGATTGGATTATCCATTAATAATATCTTTATCCAAAGATTTTATCAACGGTCGCCGAAATGAGTATAGAAAAATATCAATTATAATGAAAATAACAACAAATGAAAAGGTACATACTTCCAGAGATGGTTGGAGGAAATGTTTCAGCAAATATCATATCAGTTAAATGGAAAGTAATGTATTATTCAGGGGCAAAAATCACACTGATCCAACTAGCTTGCGCCTTTGGGATCCAGATACGAGGACTTAGGCTTCGCCCTTACAATTACATCAATTTTTTTATCCTGGCTATTTTTAATTTCCAAATTAATTCTTAAAATATTTTTGTGATATTTTAATTCATCTAAAAAATTGTAATTATTAGGTATTTCTCGAAAAAATGAAGTAAAATATAAATCATATTCCAATATTTATGTAAAGCCTGATCGGAAGAGGGTATTTTGATTGATAATTGTTGAAATTCAATTGAGGTATATTACCTTTTATGGATTCATAATCAAATAATCTCGTTAAATGAAATGTAAAAATAAATCACATAATATTAATTTCTGGTGAATTGTAATATAGAAAAAGAAGTACATGTCCTACGAACACCTGGAAGAGTGTGGTACAGCCTTACGATCATTAGAGAAAAGACTATGAAAACAATAAATTATGAATATATAAAACAGACAATATTCAAGTAAAGAAAATAACTAAGTCATAAAATAACGTTTCAAAACGCTATTTGACTAAAACTGAATCAAGATAACATCACTAGTTGAAGAAGAACCATAAATTAACAAAGTCATGATATATTATTCCATACGCAAATATCATTCACAATTATTAAAATTAACAATTGGCATGATAAATTCCATAATTAAAAGTAAAATATCCATTAAAAATAAATAAATAATCTTCTGTAAGTAGATAGCATTAAAAGAGAAGGGGTAGAGAAATCGCATTAGTTCAGTGAGTATAGCAGTTTATACTACTAGAGTGTGCAGTAGTAATACATAACAAACAAAACCCTTTCTATTCAATAACATACGAAATTTAAAATATGCAGCCATAAAAATACAAACAAATCAATAAACAACACGAATTAAAACTATTTTCTCATACTATCTCTAAACCCCGCCTTACCTCTTTACCGACAATGTAGTGACTGGCTACAGGTTCATCATACATATATTTGAAGACTCAGATGGGAGAGTCGCCATCCTGGTAATGCACGCCACTCCTTTTAAAGTTATAGTACCAATTGGTCCCCAAGGGTAGTGACAATAGAAGTCGTCATAGCCAGTCAGAGATAACTCTCACCGTCCAGTATAGACGGCCTAGGGCCGAAGAAATGTACTTCCAACACCTGTTCAGTCATGAAGTGGCCAACAGAAATCATATTATCGTTAATGATCAGAATGAAATGATTCTTAGAAGAATCCTTCATCCAAAAAGCAAGGCACAGCAATCATGAAGTATGGCTTGATCGTTGGGACCCTAATGCCTGTAAGAGCGTGAACAGAATGTACTAATAGCAGAATATTAAAGCAGAATTTCTCAATTTTCATCTCCTAACTTTGGAGACCTCTTTGACAGGTAAACTTTGCATTTAGGGCATCATGATTAAGTAACAATATTGTAGAGGAGAAAGTTCTAAAAAAAAATATGCCAATTCCAATGTTTTAGAATGTATAATGGATGTAGCCCTGATATAATCTGGTATACGTATTTATATAATATATAATGCTAACGTATTTCTCCGCATTTCTCTAAAAAAAATTGCCACCACGCATAAATGGTGTAAGATAACAATTTTTTAAAATCTGTTTTCACTTCATGTGGATAGACCCTATAGTAAATAGTAATGGCTGAAGCATTTGAGTTCAGCAGCTCAGCGACTGGTGAGCAATGGACACCGATTGAAAACACTATGAAAGATGCTGCACTTCTAGTAATTGGTTACAGGAAAGCTGTGGGCCTCAGAATAGGTTCACTGAGGAATGTCTCCATTCAGTGGATGGAAAAATGATTCTAAAGGTCTTTAGAAATAGTATAAAAGTGAAAGAACCCGAAGTTAAATACGAAGATACTCGATGACCAACTAATTAAGATTTTGAAAAACCAGTGATGAATATCTGTTGTGAGGAATACATAGAAGACAATTATCAGAGTTACAATGTATGAGATTTCTAAGGTGGTGTATAGGAAGGAAGAATGTAGAAAGGGGGGGGGATAAAAATATACGGAGCTCTTCAATAGGATAGATCAGCAATTAATCAGTCAAATACAGCGGATTTTATTTTAAGAAATCCGGAAATTCTATGGAGATTGATCATATATCTTACATGTCCTAAATCTGAAGAATCGCTCCAATAATCATTGAACATTATGAATTTGGGTATTTGATGTGAGATATATGAAAGTATTTCCTGAACATGGCAATTGAGTTGTAAATAAGAAATGTAATAAGTCCATATGTTCGCTTGGCCAAAATCGCGCGAAGGCCCAGTAAAGTATTCTTATTACTGTAAAATATGTATATAACTTTACTGATTTCTTTCTACGATAAATAAAGAAAAAGGAATTTGGCCATTGCTCTATCTGAGACAATGAAATGACGGAACAATAGAATTAGATATTATCTTACCAAAGTTTGATACATCAGTCACTACTCTTTCGTCGCACCATTAATTATTTTAATCATTTAGCTTTCATAGTTGTGCAGAAAAAACAAACATGCCTTAGACATGATTTATTTATTCCAACAGTACCCAGTCAATGTATAGATAGTTTAGTATAGATAATGTACGTAGAACACAGCACTTCAAATTTCTTTATCTTATACAGTTTCGATCTCTAGCCCCAGTCCATGGATCCTTTGAAGTACAATTTTCTCCATCATTAATTGATTCAAAATAAGTCACTATTTCCTGAAGAAATCTCAGGTGACACAAGAGGTTAAGAAGTTAAATTTTGGATTTTTAAATAGAGTTAATTACTTAATTATGGCATCGTCTTACTGCATATTACAAATCTTAAAAAACGCAAGGCTGTTTTAACCGAGTATATTTCCTACTTCCTGAAATAACAAGCTTAGATATCTCATTCTATTCTGTTGCATTATATTCTTCAAGTAAAATTGCAGGTAGGTTAAGAGTTGGGCTCAATCATTTCTTAAAGAGAATGTGCTAATCAGAGGCACTGACTAAAATTTTCAGTTATCAAGTGATTAACGTAAAATATCTGTATGAAGTTTGGGAAAGTAGTGCCACATTATTATTACTCCTGGTGTTGAGGGTGGTAAATGAGGTTTATAGGATTACTATACTTATGAACCACCTGTCATAATGGTGACTATATAACTTACTATAAAAATTACGCCAATAACTCAAGAAGAGAACATTATAAAAAGGCACGAATGCTAAATTGGTTCTCGCTATTGAGTGGATATTTTATTCAGTAACATTTATAAATATGTTATATGTGCAAAATATTGGATGTATTTATGATTTTCCAATCTATCAATTATCTCTTTCTCTCAATGTATTCTCGAATGGTTCCATTAATGAATGTGACCTTTAGATTTATATTAAATGTTTAAACTCCTAGTTGGTTGACAATCAAATAAAAAGTATGCCCTCGAGAGTATTAAAATACAGATCTATTAATTTATTAACAAGTTTTTAACGAACCTTAATTCAGTTACACATTCTATAGAATCATAACATTCTTTAAGTACCAACAAATAATGTGAAACATTGTTGAATTCTTGATAAATTTCAATTACATTGATATTTTAATAGAGAGAAATTTTTTTTTAAATATTTATTCGTTTATTTGCAACAACATATATACATATTACAAGCAAATGATATGAATGATAAAACAATTGGCTTGATTATTGACTTGAGGTGGGAAGTTGTCCATTGACAATACTCACATTGGAGGGAAGATTGGATTGTACTAACATGGAGTTATTCTGAGCACTACACAAGGAGATCTCTTGGCCACTTACGCTTCAGTCGTCGTCTTGGGTTTTCTGGAATATGGGTAGATGAAAGTGATTCGACTAGAGGATTAGGATGTGCGGGAAGGAGAGAGTGGAATTTCTGATATCGGGATTTTGCGAGGGCATGGACAAAAGGAATGTTGAGGTCGTTATGGAGAGTTAAATTGGATACGTAAAATGTGGAATCTGTAATTTTGCGGAGTATTCTGGATTGGAGGGTTTGGATTTTGTAGGAATTTGAAGGTTTAGTGGAACCCCAAAGTTCAAGTCCGTATGTCCATATTGGCAGTGAGTACTGTCGAATAAATCAGTCGTTTGTAGAGAGAAATTAATTATCGTTGTTCAGTTGATAGGTAATTTATATAAAATATACCACCTTCTTTATTTATATAGAATTCGTTTTATCTTCCATTTTTACAAAAAGTGAATAGAAAGTGATATGAAATAATTCAGACATTAAATAATTATGACCATTTTTACAAATATTGTATGGTACTATGTTTTAATAAATGCATTTCTACTGAAACTGATTCAGATGTTCACGTGCTATTAGATAATAATAATGGTTTGTTAAATAAATGGTTTTACATCTTAATAACATGAAGCGAAAACATTGCTTAAACCCTGGGCCTGCAATGGAATTGGGGAGAAGGTTGTTGTGATATTAATTAATTGTAATTAAATAAAAATGTAAATATTTTTAGCTCAACAGCTCATGAAAAGACAGGATTCAATACACGCTGAAGACTGGTGAGTTGTCAACTTTTGCATTGAAGTAGCCATCTAATTGCCTCACGATGTTGAGAGTGTACCGGGGAACGCATAAAAGCCCCATCCCAACGCAGGATGAGAGCGTAGCTAAATAATATTTAGGATGCAACGCCAGGTTTTGAACTGGAAACTTTATGCAGAGTCTAGTATTTTTTCACTACCATTTCAGTCCCAAGGAAATTAAAAAGTAGTTTAGTGAATAAAAGAAAATCAATTATTAGGTCGTACATTATTTAAAATGAGTACTATTATACAGAATATATTCACTGTATCAGGTGAAAGAAAGAGATTAACATAATAAAATTTGTGAACCAAGTAAGAGGAATTAAAGAAACAAGGCTAAGCATTTAAACAGAAAAATGAAATAAAATAAGATACAATTTCATAACTAAAGTAAATTATATATGTATATAATTAAGAAAACACATTTCTGAACTATCCCAACAATCAGAAATTCTTATAAATATAATAATTATAAATATCTCTTTCAAAATTATAAATATGAAGTTGAAAATTGCAAATTAAGTAACTTGAATGAACAGAAATTTGATTAGAATGAGGGATATGTAAAATAACTGGTGATTTATACGAGTCAATTAATCTGTGTTGGGAAAAGAAGTAGAGCAACATAATTGCTTCCTTTATTTCTTTTGAAAACTTTTGTACAGCTCAGTTTAGGTGACGTATGCAGGTGCCATAAATAGGAGCCTTGCCGAACAACGACTCTTACTTGCCAATTCACAATTCCCAGGATACTGGAAAGCTACTTTTATAGAGGTACAACATATCTTGACTATTTATTATGGCAGGAAAGACGGATATTCTGAACACATATCAGTCGCGACAACAGTTTTTAGCAATAACAATCAAAGCGATTGTACACTTTGGACGCCAGATAGAAGTGCAATTTATTTGTTGAACTCTTTTGTCAGAATACATTCTGCTATAGTATGGTAATGTGTGATAAAAATTTATGGTCCTGAATAATGCAAGGTATTTTTACAGCGATATGTCACTTCGGCATGTCCGAATGACATTAACAAGGTTGGATGTGTTTTGTGGGCGAACTAGGCCTTCCTACATGGACGAATCCAAGTTTTTTGTTCGAAGAAAAACAAATTGGATGCTCTAGATGACAAATGGATAACAAATTTCCTTGGGTTATTCGGCGATGTAGTACAAATGGAAAGAAAATTTGAGTAATTAATTATTTTAAATATTCCATGTACGAACAAATATTCCTACCAACAAACATTATATTTACGATTTTTATCAATATGTGATCCATGATTTGATATTTATTTTTCATCATCATAATGTCATAGTTGAATTTTGACTAGCTGTTAACGTATTACAAGTCGGTAACATATATATATATATATATATATATATATATATATATATATATATTGTATATATTGTTGATTGGATACAGATTTATCTAAACATATAAAACTATTATTCATAAATCAAGCTCTCCTAGACCATAAGTGAAATAAAATTATTGGTTGTACAAAATTCCAAAATAACTTAAGACATTCATCAGTGATCAGCGCAATGGAATTTTGTACAAACAATAATTTTATTTCACTTTTGGTCTAGGAGAGCTTGATTTATGAATAATAGTTTTATATGTTTAGATAAATCTGAATCCAATCAACAATATATATATATATATATATATATATATATATATATATATATATATATATATATATATGTATGCATTAAGGAAATTTAAAGACGGCGTTCTGGCGGGAGTGCACTGCTTTGCGGATGCCTGGTAATAATATAATTTACTTTTAGGGCATAATCAGAAATGTAGCATAAAAGCAAATGTAGGAATAAACAAAAAAACATAAATACTACTCAGCGGTACCTTTCTTTACATAAATAAACTAAGACAGAACTTATAAATGGTTAAAAGTTTTTAAGAACAATGTCGGTTTAACTCGACGTGACTGATATTTGTGAATTTCTGGGATTTATATTGATACATTTTATAAATAGTAATTTTATTTTATGAGAGAATGTAATTAATTGGTTATTGAGTTATAATTTTTCCTGAAAATGTCAATGTTTTAGCAGATTTCCCTTAAGGGAAATCAGCTATTCAGGTCGTACTCATGATGTAATTTTCGAAAAATTTCCTTCAAATGTCCATCGATCCTACCCAGGAGATGACGAAATGAGGTTCGTTCAAAATTATATATATATATATATATATATATATTTGTCTGTTAACGATGTTTGATCGTTACTAAACTGGATATTTAACCAAGCAAAAGGTGGACATTAATAAACAATAATAACAATCACGCATTAAAATGGCATTATTTAAGATTGGAAACAGCTACAGATAATAGTAGTAATATTATAATACAAAGTATGTAACATCTTTGTATTATTACTACTTATAACTTTGTATTATTACTACTTATAACTTTGTATTATTACTACTTATACTTTGCCAACATCAAACAGATATGCCAAAAAAATATCAAATTGGACATAAGCACATAATGGTCAAAAAGAAATACAATAGAGGACCGAACGGCAATATCAGCATCTGGGAGACCAAATGTATATGTACATATATGTTCTGTAGTATAACAGAATATATGTATGTATGTATGTATATATATATATATATATATATATATATATATATATATATATATATATATATATAATTTTGAACGGACCTCATTTTCGTCATCTCCTGGGTAGGATCGATGGACACTTGAAAATATTTCGAAAATCGCGTAATGTCTGGAAAGATCCATCGATCCTACCCAGGAGATGACGAAAATGAGGTCCGTTCAAAATTATATATATATTAGCAGATTTCCCTTAAGGGAAATCAGCTATTGAGGTCGTACTCATGACGCGATTTTCGGAAAATTTCTTCAAATGTCCATCGATCCTACCCAGGAGATGACGAAAATGAGGTCCGTTCAAAATTATATATATATATATATATATATATATATATATATATATATATATATTTGTCTGTTAACGCTCTAGCGGTCGCAATTTTTGTTTGATCGTTACGAAACTAGATATTTAACCGTTTTATGTAAAAAGACAGATTAAGTTCGTTAATGGCTGAAATCGGATAAGATATTTTTATTAAGTCTGTGGTATAGTTCGGATTAGGTCGGCTATTTTCGTAACTGCTCGGCTCAGGTGGATGCTCCTTCTAACCTTACCTTACCTTCGTTACTTTGTGAGATTTTTGCCAATACGTTCTGTTCATCCGCCCCCCCCCTTCTTTAGTTCTTGGAGTACTAAAATTTGAGATATTAAAATATAAATTATTCTTACAACTCAGAAGCCGTTTTAGTTGGGAATTTATTTTAATTAACTGAAAGATTTCTCATTGCCGTTTGTATTTAATCATGGTGGTGTTGTGTTACCAGTATGGAGATTTCTCTAATGTAAAACTTCACATGGAAAATCTGCTTAATTTACGCAGGACTTTTTATTTTTCAGGAAATAAGAACTTCGTTTCATAACCTGTTCTATTTGATAAAAAATAAATAAATCGTATATTCATCTTTCTACCCCAGAAGCTCTAAAAACGGAAATAATAAAAAAATTGTATTTTTAATTTAACGTTATTTGATATTTGATTTTGGGGTGAATTGGTACGTTGAGTTCTTAAAATGCGGATATCCTTTAGACCTCTGACATTTCTTAATTATAAACAACTTCACCAGCCTAACCTCTCGGGTTTTAGCAGATTTCCCTTAAGGGAAATCAGCTATTGAGGTTGTACTCATGATGCAATTTTCGAAATTTTTCTTCAAATGTCCATCGATCCTACCCAGGAGATGACGAAAATGAGGTCCGTTCAAAACTGTATATATATATATATATATATATATATATATATATATATATATATATATATATATATATATATCTATCTATCTATCTATCTATCTATCTATCTATCTATCTATCTATCTATCTATCTATCTATCTATCTATCTATCTATCTATCTATCTATCTATCTATCTATCTATCTATCTATCTATATATTTGTCTGTTACCGCTTTAGCGGTCGCAATTTTTGTTTGATCGTTACCAAACTCGATATTTAGTCGTTTTATGTAAAAAGAAAGATCAAGTTCGTTAACGGCTGAAATCGGACCAGTGGGGGGGGGTTTAGAGGGGAGGATTTTCGAAAATTCGAAATATCTCCGTTACTATACGCCGGATCGAAAAAGTGTACAGAATCAATCTTATTGCAAATTAAATTTACTATAAATATTGTTATATACATTTATTCCCTATCTTGATTATTAACCGAGATATTTGTATTTTTATGAAATTGGGGGAAAAGCTAGTTCGGCCCTTTGCCGTCACCGTTTGGCTCTCCTATGGAGATTTCTCTACTGTATAACTTCACGTGGGAAATCTGCTTAGTTTACGCAGCCCCTGCGTGACGGACTTTTTTTAATTCAAACCAAAAAGTATGCAACATCAATTCTGTGATCATGGACATGTACATTATACAGACTGTTCTTTCACTCTGAACAGAAGGAATGATCATTTAAGAAATACTAATTAAATATCGTAAATTTAATTAGTATTTCTTAAATGATTATCTTTAGTATCATTATTCAACCACTCTATTATAATAAGTTAGAAAATATGTATTGGTTTATTTTTTAATTGCATAAAATAAAAAGGATTATAAGTGGAGTAAGGGAGTGGTGGGCTTTGCCACAGTGTTAGTGAAACTTTCTCAAACTATTGCTGCACCTGGGTGACTACACATTATTCCACAGTTATTCAAATTCTAGGCTTTGGCCTTTTCAAGCCTACTCTAATTTCCCGTAACAAGGAAGTATTTTCGTTTTACTTTAGCCGGTACATGAGCGTGACCTTTTTCAAATGGCATTATGTAATTATTATTAACGAGATAGGGTATTTTGAAATAAAGCAAAAGCAATGTGCCTGGTTGACTACACACTATGCACGATTTTAAAACCGTTTTATTTTAATTACATTCTCAGCCGGAATCAAACTCTATTAAGTTAGTCGTGCTGATTAGGGTCCGGGATGGTAGAATATTTGGTGTCAAGTATCTTGATGACTGTTGCTTCAATGTGCCTAAAATGGAAAATATATATGCACAAATTGGGGAGCAGCACATGTATCAAGAATCATCTTATTCCAAGCTTATATACGAAATATGTTTTGAACAGATTTCAGTAGAGATACTTGCAAAGACGTTGTGTAATGACGTCAATCAATTGTGATTTTACAATCTTGTTTGTTTGTTTGATCTATACAGTCTCCATATTTGACAGTTTAATTCAACATTATTAAATCTCTACTTTTATTCTTCGGATTTTTACTTAGAAATAGAAAAATCCGTCACACAGGGGCTGCGTAAACTAAGCAGATTTCCCACGTGAAGTTTTACGATAGAGAAATCTGCCTACTAATAACGTAGTAGTAGTAACGAATCTCTAAACCTATTCACGAGGGACGGACAATTACAGAAACGGCCGAACTAGCTCTCGGTGGAAAGTCCCGAACATAGCCGACTTCTGCCGACCACACAATCAATACAAATGCAAATATCTCGTTTAAGTTTCAAGATACAGAATAAATGTATAGAACAATATTTATAGTAAATTTAATTTGCAATAAGATTGATTCTATACAATATTTCGATCCGACGCATAATAACGGAGGTATTTCGAATTTTCACAAATTCCCCCTTTAACCCCCCCCCCCTCCCACTGGTCCGATTTCAGCCATTAACGAACTTAATCTTTCTTTTTACATTAAACGATTAAATGTCGAGTTTGGTAACGATCAAACAAAAATTGCGACCGCTAGAGCGTTAACAGACAAATATATATATATATATATATATAATTTTGAACGGAACTCATTTTCGTCATCTCCTGGGTAGGATCGATGGACATTTGAAGACATTTTTCGAAAATCGCGTCAGGAGTACGACCTCAATAGCTGATTTACCTTAAGGGAAATCTGCTAAAAACATACGGTGATATGAGATCAGTAGTGTATCATACCAGCACGTGAGAAAACTACTTAGTTTACGCAGCTCCTGCGTGACAGACCTTTATTACAAAATCTACGTAGTTAACAGGAAGAGTTTTCAGTATTTCGCAGAAAGTTCATTACCTCTTATCTATACCCGTAATCTCATTGGCAAAGCATTCTAATAATGTAAGCACTCTTATAAATTTGGTGTCAATAAATTAGGGCAAGAAAACTCATAAACGGTTGCCAACCAACCGGAAATGTATTGCTCCTGTACTGGCCGTATGTTCTACTGCAATGTTTTGATCTAATATTATAAACGCTTTACTCCTTTTAAAAATATTAATTTGAATTTTAATGTATTCAAATGTGTTTTTTGAAACATGCCAGTAACTCTGATCTGCCATTTTGCGGTCGTAATTTATTCCAGACTGCTAATATTATTATGCAATGAACGAAATCCTCATCAAATTTATCCCCTGGGGGAGTCACGCTCAGCTGCTATGAATGACACGTTAGTAAGTATGAAACAGATTAGAGGCCCTTCCGTTGCTCGGTGTAAGCTAACAGCATTTAAGGTGTTCAACAGCTGGTAATTGCCAACACTGGATAGCGCGGCTCAAGCCATTCGTCCATTAAAGTTATTCCGTCAAATATGACGTCTGTCCGTCAAAATTTCATGTAACTACTAGTAAATTGTTTATTTTAATTCACTTGTCCACCATTTGATCACGTCAATGTTATTTAATATTGTTCCAACGTAAGGTTTACTTGTCGGTAGGGACTGTAAACACGTTTTGTTCATAAGACTGTTCCGACTTCTTGGAAATGTTGGTTACTAAAGTTTCAAATATTTTATGCAATGTGATTTAATTAATATCAACTCAATTTATGCAAATTGGTTTACACATTGAAAATTAAGATTAATCTTTCAACCAGTTTATCCCACAATCTCTTTGCATGAATCGAGCTAATTGGGGAAACGAAATTAAGAGTAGCAATTGATTTGTTAAGCATTTTTTTTTTATAGATGTGTTAACGTGACCTATCATATGCGTAAGAGAAGCTAAAGCACAATAGAAAGAGAGGCAAAACAAGTGATATTTAGAATTACCACCCCCCAAAAAAAATAAACTTTTAGAGTACATTTAATGGGATAATTGGTAAAAAGAGAAATTTAAATATTAGTGAATTGCAGTTTTAGTATATTTAATTTTTATTGATAAGCCGTCAAATAATACTAAATTCCACCAAAAGCAAGGACAAATATCCCAGAGATGTTCTTAAACTATTAATTATAGTTTCTTTCCTATCGAAGGGTTCTAAAAACAGACTATTGATAAGAACGCCGTCTTTAAATTTCCTTAATGCATATATATATATATATATATATATATATATATATATATGTTACCGACTTGTAATACGTTAACAGCTAGTCAAAATTCAACTATGACATTATGATGTTGAAAAATAAATGTTTGTTGGTAGGAATATTTGTTCGTACATGGAATATTTAAAATAATTAATTACTCAAATTTCTTTCCATTTGTACTATATCGCCGAATAACCCAAGGAAATTTGTTATCCATTTGTCATCTAGAGCATCCAATTTGTTTTTCTTTGAACATTTCGATTCTTCCATGTAGGAAGGCCTAGTTCGCCCACAAAACACATCCAACCTTGCTAATGTCATTCGGACATGCCGAAGTGACATATCGCTGTAAAAATACCTTGCATTATTCAGGACCATAAATTTTTATCACAAATTACCATACTATAGCAGAATGTATTCTGACAAAAGAGTTCAACAAATAAATTTCACTTCTATCTGGTGTCTAAAGTGTACAATCGCTTAGACTGTTATTGCTAAAACTGTTGTTGCGACTGATATGTGTTCAGAATATCCGTCTTTCCTGCCATAATAAATAGTCAAGATATGTTGTACCTCTATAAAAGTAGCTTTCCAATTTCCTGGGAATTGTGAATTGGCAAGTAAGAGTCGTTGTTCGGCAAGGCTTCCATTTATGGCACCTGCATACGTCACGTAAACTGATCTGTACAAAAGTTTTCAAAAGAAATAAAGGAAGAAATTATGTTGCTCTACTTCTTTTCCCAACACAGATTAATTGACTCGTATAAATCACCAGTTATTTCACTTATCCCTCATCCTAAACGAATTTCTATTCATTCAAATTACTTAATTTGCAATTTTCAACTCCATATTTATAATTTTGAAAGAGATATTTATAATTATTATATTTATAAGAATTTCTGATTGTTGGGATAGTTCAGAAATGCGTTTTCTTAATTAAATACATATATAATGTACTTTAGTTACAAAATTGTATCTTATTTTATTTCATTTTTTCTATTTAAGTGCTTAGCCTTGTTTCTTTAATTCCTCTTACATCGTTCACAAATTTGATTATGTTAATCTCTTTCTTTCACCTGATATAGTGAATATATTCTGTATAATATCAGTATAATAGTACTCATTTTAAATAATCTACGACCTAATAATTGCTTTTCTTTTATCACTAGCCTACTTTTTAATTACCTTGGACTGAAATGGTGGTGAAAAAATACTAGACTGCATAAAGTTTCCAGTTCAAAACCTGGCGTTGCATCCTAAATATTACTTAGCTACGCTCACATATGGCGTTGGGATGGGACTTTTATGCGTTCCCCGGTACACTCTCAACATCGTGAGGCAATTAGATGGCTACTTCAATACAAAAGTTGACCACTCACCAGTCTTCAGCGTATAGCCGTGTATTGAGTCCTGTCTTTTAAAGAGCCGTCGAGCTAAAAATATTAACATTTTTATTTAATTACAATTTATTAATATCTCAACAACCTTCTCCCCAATTCCTTATGAGATACGGAGAGAAATTTTTAATATTTTAGTTTCGTTCCTCTCCCTCGATTTCGGTCAAAAGGTGAGCTGCCTAACTACGTCGATGCTAATCCTAAATATGAAATTTATCGTTCTAAGACTAGCCATTTTTGAGTTATGCCAGATACATACATACGCATATTTGTACGGACATTATATGTCACGATAAAACTAGTCAAAATGGATTGAAGGAAAGCGAAAACTGACAATTCCCTCTGAAATTCGAAAAACAAAATTTTAGACGACTACAATGCTTTCAGGACTAATATAATTTTCTACATAAATGTGATCAAACCCTTTTTCTACCATTTACTATGTAGGATCCCTATATCATACGTTTGAAGACATTTTTCGAAAATCGGACAATGGAAGGACTCAATAAATGACTGCCCTGAAGATACTGAAACTGAATTAAATATTTATGAAAATAAATTTGTTCTATAATAATAATTGTGAAATAATAGTTATTTTATAATATACAACTATACTGGCAAATGAAAACTTTTTATTTCCCAAAACAAAGAATAAACTCATATATGACCAAACCAATGAAAGTAACTAAAACTAATGTGGTAGGAAGAAAAACTCTAATGTTTTCAACGCTTCGATTTTGTATGAATTGGTTTCGATCAAGTACATTAAAGGCAGATTATGAATGTGGGGAAAATACGAAATAAAATAAGCTAAATATTTATTGTGAGTTATTAAGAGTATAAAAAAAAAAGTGATAGACGGTGTCAGTGTAGATTAAGGCAACTGATTATGTCTTGGAAGCGATAATCCTTTCCAACTAACGCGTAGGCATATCATTCTTGTTCCTCTGAGGATTATTCTTCTCATTTGGCCGGATGCCATGCAAACACCTCAGGCTCAACCATCTCTGAAATTAGCCACACGTCTCCACAATTATGTTCTGTTTTGATTGTAGCTCCCTAAATACAGCAAATTATTACTTTTAAAATATAAATTATATATGAACTGCACTGTGGATGAGAGGAGTTTACTGATCTTTTGCTTTCCAAATAATGAGGTTGGTCTGCCAATGACAAAGGCTAACATTCCAACCCCTCCCCCCTCCGGGGCTGTGTAAACTAAGCAGACTTCCCAGTGATTATTTAATCTAAACGCACCAATTCGGTATTTATCCCATAGCAAGAGGTCTATGTAAATAGAAAGTGAAATGTGGATTTTGTTGACTCCGTTACTCAAAGTGAAAATCAGAGGATTATAAGGGATGTCTAATTGAAGACTAAAAAGATACAAATACAACTCATTTAATATTCCCCATATGAAAACAATGTCTCGAACAATAATTTTTATAAATTAAATGTTTAACCAGGTTGGTTCTATAACATTTTTCGATCCGACTCATAATTATGGAGATATTTTGAATTATCGAATTCCCCTCCTTACACCCCCCCCCCTGATACCCCGTTCCGATTACAAATGTTACCTAGATCTTTACTTAAAGTTAGGTTAATCGCCGGTTGGTATGTCTAAAGCTTAACTTTTGGAGTGAATATTTTTGATACGAAGAGCAGGTAATGAAAAATCATGCAAAGAAGACAGCACACAATTTCGATACACGGTGAAGAATAGAATGAAGAATTGTTCATTAAGTATGAGGAACCATGGACAAAGTTCTAGGGAAAGAAAACAGTAGAAAAAGAAAACCAAAGAACAACCAAAGCTAAAGGAAACTTTTCGTGAAAGGAGAAAGCGTTGATCAAAAATGTAATTCGCTAATGAGTTTCAGGTAGGATTAATATGAAGTGCACCCTCGAAAATGTTCTATCAAAGGTTAAAAGCTCTGCCATTTAGTGGAAAAAATGCCATTTAACAATCGACAAGCCAAGAGTCACACCCCTCGTCCAAGCAATGAAAGGTAGGTGTTCTTCGACAGAATAGCCAGTAATTTACACAAAGTAAAAATTATATAAATGATGAATTTTATACCTATTAACGTCCACCTTGTTCTGCTGAGGCTAATCGGGACGTGTTATCCACAGGTAACCATACTTTCCAGCCAGGATGACTCAGGATTTTATTTTGTGAATGCGTTACTAAAAAAATTCCTATTTCCTACATGGGAATTGAACCAATGACTCTATTCCTAGTGTATTATTGCCAACGCCTTAAATCATAGCAAGCCTGAGCTCCATTACATAATGATTCAAACACTGAAAGTGTAGTGAGGTCACAGTTGCAGAGATTGAAAAAGTAATGAATTTCATTGCTCAATAGAAGTCAGAAAGGGATAATTTCGGGAGCTATGAATCGTTTCATATGAAATATGCTGTTTTAGTTATTTCAGAGATATAGGAACTTCAAATTTAGCTTCAAATTTACAACATTTTTTGTATTTTCTTAAAAAGACTAATATGAAATGATGGGCAAGAAATATCTATCTTTATGTTCTTCAGTGTCTTTTGGCATTTCTTGCCAAGCGTTAAATAAAAAACTAAATACTTTTCTTTTGAAAACTAAATTCTATTCTCTATTTCTCCTGTCGTTAAATGCTTATATAAAACAAGGCTTGGACATTAAGCTGGACCTGGGTGGTTTTTTGATAATGTTGCTTACTTCATCAAATTAACAATCTTAATAATAATTTTGGACCACCAGATTTCTAAATGTCCCAGTTTTTTTCTTAAGATCAAGACAAATGAAAATACAAGTTTAAGATTTATGGCCATTAAATAAATGAATTTAAATTAAAAAAAACTAAACATCACTGTGTATTGAAGTCAACCAAGATAGATCCTTGTGAAACTCATTGCTAAAAATAAATGAATAATATTATTTTAACATATACATATATACTGTCTATACTGATAAGAAGACCTGGCCAAATACTACTATAAATCGATACGTGGTCACAATCGATATTGCTAAAATATACCTTTACAATCGGTGTTAATATTATAGCATATATATATATATATATATATATACACACACACACACACACACACACACATATATATATATATATATATATATATATATATATATATATACGAATCCGGTCTATAGACGGGATGTCACTCTGTGCAATGGGCTGACTTCGGTTTTAGGAGTAAGGATTAAAGTCCTGATGAAGCGTTGAAGTAAAGAACGTTAAACGTGTTGAGTTTTAATAAAGTGAATTAAGCAGAAATATTGTTTATATGCTTTCTGAACTCTTGTCTTTGTGTGGTATTAGATTAGTGTTGGTGGATCATTGTTGAATGATAAAAGATCAAAGCCATAAACCTTCTGACGTCATAATATCTAGTGGCTCAGAGAGGAGACTGACTTGGGAGTAGTATCCCTCAAAGAGCTCAGCCTTAGTATATTCTGTCTTTGACAAATAGTCTACAGTCTCTCACACTTCCTACCTAACCTATCTGTTCTCCATATTAATAATAAATAAATACATTTCTTCTTCTTCTTTTTCTTTGGATTCATCTGTTTCTCTAAGTTTTTCATTACTTTTAATATCCTAGAGATTTCTTAAAAGATTTAAATTACTTTAAATTGTACATTAATTGTACTTAAATTATGTTCCATAGAAACATTACTTTGTTTTTGAATAATACACGTCCTGTATATAGTTTTTATATGTTTTGAAAATTATTGTTTTTACAAATTGTAGTTGTTATAGGTGTTGACTATTTTCTTCTTGGTTTCTTTCAGGCGTACGGTAAATGTTAAAATATCCTGTGATAGAAAGACCTCTTCTAGAAGTTGATTATTAGTTAAAAACTGACAACTATGCGAGTCCACTGGTTCAGAAGCTGTTTAAACTCGGTATGGGTTGGGGCCTAGTTTAAGAACATTTATTTGAACTGTGTTCCATATTAATTACGTTCATCTAATAGCAATGACAGTAATAATTTCCTACTTTGTATTGCCATATCATTTATAATTATTGCTGAGACTATGAGGGTTTGGCTGATATAATAAATTCTAATACACTAATCCCACCAAATTGAACCCTCTACTAAAATAGTCTGATGTGTGCTCCTTCGTTGTAATCCTATTTAATAAAATAAACGTATTTGGCTGCACTTCATTTAAAATGTATTTAATTTGAAAGTGATTCGAATGCAATGGATAGAAAAATGTCATAAAACAGAATATTTTTTTTTTTTTAAATTCCAGATTTTTATATGCCCCCTCCTCCTGAGTTGATTTCGATCAAATGAGGAGATCCACAACTCGACTTAACAACACTTTGAACAACAAAAATTTCACATTCTATGGTCAGCTCTTATTGAGCTATACGAGAATGCACATGTATTGGTGCAGACGTCAAGTCAAGCCAGTTGGTCAAGAATGATACATAATTCCATTAAAATCTGAAAACCAAACATTTTCTCGATTACAATACTTCCTTTCCTTCCTGCGAACAAGAACAAATATCTGGTTGCGAGTACAAACCCCGTTAACATAATTTGTGCAAGTGTGCGTTATATACTGTTCATGTAAAAAAGAATCTCTGCCCATTATAGTGACACTATAGAGGGGAAATAAATAAATATAAAAAAAAAATGCATGTGCATTAAAAAAATTAATTGAATTCCACTAATATGGTGCTAATGGGAAAAGTTGTTCTTACTTATAGGCTACAACAGTTTGCAGTCAAAGGCATTTATTTGAACATTCCGTCAAAAAATAAATTTCGTTATTCAAGTTGGAATTGAGCCCATCTGTGGGTCGCAGGGAACACACAAGGCCCCCAACCTAATTCCAAAGGGCTTAAAATTTATATTCCATAAAGAGTAATCTTTCAAAATAGCGAATGTCGTTTTTACAAAAATGGAATGCACAACATTGGTTAAATAAATACCGTTTTCAATTAGATTTAAAGCTTTTCCATTACCACATAATAACATCCAAGTGTTTCACTGAGTGGGGTTCAATAACTCTATTCTCTAATTCTCTATTTCCAAAAAGAAGGAAAAATCCGATGAGTAGAAGTGGGCGGACAATAAATTATCAATTTATGATTTATGTTTCTCAGATGATAAAGGTCCGTTGAAAACTATATTTGGTGTTTATGCTGAGATGATATATTTGGTTTCATGAGATATTCGTCAGTTCTAAAGAATGATGGCTAAAAGTGGGGGTTAATTGAAGGCTTGAAACTATGATATGCCAATTTCTCAGATAATATTGAAGACAAAAAAAAAATGTTTATAACAACATTTATAGAAATTAAAATTGTAATAAGATTGGTTATATACACGTTTTTCAGTACGACATTTAGTAACGAAGATATTTTAAATTTTCAATTAAACACCTCCCTCCCCCAAATAAATGTTTTAAGGTTTATGTTTTATCTATTGTAAATATTACATGTTTAATTCATTTGAAGGAACCACTTTCCCATCATCTGATGCGTATGGCCGCAGATTTGGGAACTATTTTGAAAAATCCTGTTTGTAGGCAACCACATTAGCTGAGCATGAATGTAAATCTATTGAAACGTATGAATATTACTGTCTCATCGATAGAACCGTTTAGTTCCAAAATTTCAGCTCTTTATATTAAACAGAATTTTATTCTATGGGATTTAATCTTTGGTAAATTAAGTTTTAGTCAATGTATTTAATATATCAACAAACTATGTTACAAATAACTAATAATTATTTAGCTTAGGCTGATAGCTTACAAGAAAAGGCGACTTGGAAGTGAAAATAATTAGTTTCTCTTTACAACAATGAAACCTTGACGAGCGGGCTTTATAAACCATTACCATTCTTGTTCATTAATTCCACTATTCTGAGCTACAGTAGGAGTGCTAATAAGTAAAATAAAAAAAAATCATTGGCTGCGGAAATCATTAAGCTTCAAATGTTCTTCACAACTGATGTTCATTTCTTCTTGGAAATAGTCCATCTTCATTTATCTTTAGAACGTGGAGAGGTCTCATTGTAAGAGGTTTAAGCAGCCGTATATCTTATTTAGGTAGAGCAGGATGCCAACTAAAATAGCAAGCACTAGTACTAACAATGGTAGATTGCTATCTGTGCTAGTGGTCGCAGAGCATTTCTATCCACTAATTGTACGTGTATGTTGCATTTACGGCTGGTGGGAGTGTCCGTAGGCTGTCAGCATGGAGTGGGGAGTCAGTGGAACCTTGAGCACTAGTCACTGGTTGGCTAATAACGGATTTAGGGTGAATACCTCGTTGAGGGGACTTTACCGGGGTGAAAGGGACACACTTGTTTCGGGGGCTTTGTCAGCTCAAATCTTTTTAAGCGCACAGCTGGCAGGCGGGCGGGGCTTTGCATGCCTAATAAGATAGTACTTGCTCCTTTATGGATTCTCTGAGACCTAGATCCAACGTTCTAAAGTTCCATTTAAACCAAGTATCCTGCAGAGGTTATTGGAAGACATTTTTATTTACAGTTCCTGGTTTCCTAATCATATCACATATGCTTGACTACCACCACAATAATAATTATTTATTAATTTGAACATTTATTTATTTATTAGGTCTTAAACCTTTGCAAGTCTTGCCTCAGGCGTCCAGCCTTCTCTATGCTTGCCTTTTCCAATCTTTTAACCTCACTCACTTAATATTTTATATTCTCTTTACATGGTTCAGCAGGGATTTTTTTCATTCTACATCTGTGATACTCTTTAAAGGGACTAAACATCTTTCATGTTATGTCACAGACAAAAACCACACTGCTACTCGTCTGAATTCCAAGTGGAACTTTATTAATTCTTTATTTTAATTTCCAACCGACATCTCAAGTTTTGTTTACATTGGATTTGTTTAAGTTAAATGAAAAAAATAAAACATGAGAAATGATAGCTGGTAGGCGCTCGGTCCTTGCAAATGTATCTGAGTCTTATCGATGTTTATTTTCGAATTACACGTGAGAAGGTTTTTTTTATATATTTTGCGGGATGAACGTTTTTCCAATTTTCAGTAATCTTCAACTGATGGGATTTTGCAAAGAGGAAACGCGAAATTGAAGTCTAGATGGTATAGCCATCTTAGTTCTACCGGCAATGGAACTGTATTCAACTTTCTATTTTTTACAATCTCTGATGTCTCAGATATATTTGCATGTCCCTAGCCTGTTCAGTATATGCAGCCTTTTCGAAACGAACTTTTATTATTTAAGAGCTTTTTCTGAGCTTTATTATTTAAGAATATAATTAGATTATATAATCTAATCTTGTATGTTACTATGCTACTATGGCTATGTTACTATTTCATAGCCCAAATATTATGAGTATATATAAAAACATTAAGGTAACTATTATGAATGAACTATTGTTATATCACAAGATTTTAAAAAAAATAATGTTTATATGTCTGACATATTTTAGTTGTTAGCACTTCTACTAATGAAATTTCACACAACTTGATGTCGAAAAGGGAAGCTCTTTATTATATTAACAGTTATAGAGCTTTAATCAAAGGAGGGAAACAATGTGTATAGTGAATTTAAAATTTGGGCTTTACCGTAAAAATATTGCAAAATCTACAAAGTCAATTTACTTATAATTATCCCCTGTAGTATGAATCAATAATGAAAAGCTCATTTATTTTACACAAAAAATAAAGTTAACTATGTTTTCTGGTCTAGAAATAGTAGAAAAAGGTTAGAGGCTTATTTCCATGAGATTACATGGAGTGAATAGGGAGGCTAATGTGGACAAAATTTATTTTGAAAGGAGTAGCTTAGCTGACTGTATGGAGTTTATTACAAGTATGGGTTAGACAGGCCGCTATGAAGGACTGCCTAGGGGTGAAGCGAGTAGCCTGTACCAGCTTACTTACGACCTATAAAGAAGGACGATGTTTGTAAGCCAGCTGTTATAAAACACTCTCCCTCAAGTTGGCTTGCCTTCTTCTTTATTGTCATGTCTGGACAAAGGTCCAGTCTGCTTGTAGCTCGTTGTAGCCTGGCGCTTGCCGATCTTATCTCTGGAATTTTCATTGCGCTCGTTCAATAGCCCTTAAAGATCACAGAAATAAAAAAAAAACGCTTAAACTTATAGCTTAAATCAATCCTTTAGTCATGAATGCAAATGGGGAAGTGGCATGTGAATCCGTTTTAAAACATTCATTGGTCATACCTTAAAAAAATTAGTATATATGATCGTGATGGTCGAAATATCGTGTGTATGCTGATGTCAAGTTTTGTAATGAGCTTGTAAGATGTTTTCCTACGTGCTTACGAGCAACAGTATACTCCGAAACGTCTTGTAGCAAATCTAAATACGATGTATTATTTTCATCGGCATATGCCATGGAGAATGAATTTTCGATGTCATCCGTTAACATTATAAACTCTACAACACCCAATATTTATTTGATCATTATCGTTCCTCCATATGTGATCGCTTGATACAAAGCTACTTTTCTGGAAGGCTGAACTCAGAAGAGGAATGACGGAAAGAGACAATACAATAACAAGAAATCTTGTTCTTCAAATCACATAACCAAATCTGTTAACAAAAAGTCCGCAGGGGTTCTGTAAACTACCCAGATTTCTCAAGTCCAGGTATAACTCACTTATGGATGACATGTTCTCTATTTCTCTGTAAAAATCATTAAATTAGATGGAACAGGGGGATACTGACGGCTGAAAACAAGAAAGTACTAATAAAACTCGCTTAATATTTTCCTTAAGAGTAGACTATGGAACAAATATTTCAGAGCATCAATAGTTTAACAAGATTGGCTCTAAAACATTTTTCTATCCGACACAAAGTAACGGAGATATACCCCTGTATTCCGGGTCCAAATTCAGCGTTTAACAAATATGATCTTTAATGTTGAATGGAACAGCTTAATATGGACTATGTTGTATAACAAATAAACAGTTTCGAGTTAAGTACGTAAAATCTTAATTGATTGCAAGTACCTCATACAGTAAAGGTCAATAAAAAAATATTTGGTATTTAAGCTTCCAATAAAGTGGTTCATGGTATAACAGCTTATTGTTGGTATGGCATGAGCAGAAGTGGGAGTTTACTGAAGGCTGGAAACTAAAAATGCAAATATCTCGGTTAATATTCATGATAGACAGAATAAGTATATAACAGCATTGATAGGCAATTTAATTTGCAATCAGACCGGTTTTATACAATTTTTGATCCCAAATTCTCCCCTGTAAACCTCTCTCCCACTGTCTCGCTTTTAGCCGTTAGCCGTCATTGAGCTTTTACTGTGTGAGATACATGGGAATACGTAGTGTGATTACGTCATTAATTAGGATTTTTTGGTCATGGATCAAAAATGTTTATTTGATCTGTACCATACTCAATATTTGACGGTTTAATTAAACTCGAATCTTCTTATTCGTTAAAGGCTAAATTCACACCAGAACTAGGAGGGGATTCCGCAATTTCAAATTATCTCCTTTGTTATGAGACGGATCGAAACATTTTACAAAACCATTGATTGTCGTTGTTATATACATTTTTTCGTAGCTCATAGATTAAGCGAATTATTTGCTCTTTCGTGTTTTCAGCCCTCAGTAAACCCCCCCCCCCCCCCACTTCTACTCATCGGAGTTTTACATAGAAGTATAAATTATACGGTAAAATGAGATCAAGAGTGTTTTGCCACAAGTGGGAATTTTGCTTAGTTAACGCAGGCCCTCCGAGACGGACTTTATTGTCAAGCGATTTTCACTTCAAGCAGCTGTAACACTAAACATCAAATCCAGGTTAAATTTCAAGACCTGTTTATATAAGCTCCTTATTACAGTAAAAGTCGAGAATAACAAACGTGCTATACCTATTGCTATCTCACAAGATGACATCATTTTTGTGACATTCAGCATGTCTGAGACTCTCAACCATTTTCCCACTGACAAGGCTGAAGTTTTTCTGAAAATGAAATATACCTTATGTGAAATAGACAGATTTCTTAATTATCATCAAAGCTAGAAGCAAAATTTCTAAAACGTAGATTCGTTTGTAAATATTAAAATTTTAAAAATGAGAGAAACTGCAATCGAACTTCTTCTCTTAATTTTTCACTTGGAAATCAATCTCTCAAACTGAACCCTCAGAGATTCAATTACTCCTCTATTATTCAACCCCCTCTCGTGCTCGACGAGGTTGGCAGACTGGAGAAGAATTAATCGAATTTCTCGTTGCAGTATTTTATTAACGTCGTCTATGTACGCCAGTGGCTAATCAGGAAGGGTTATCTATGTATAATAATCCATTTCACCACACTCCATTCACGACTAACTCACACTTACCTACTTACTGGAGAAGACGAACCCTACTGCCAACACTGTAACTGTAGACTTACTATAAAACATATACTAACTGACTGCTATCTAAGGACTCACATAGACCTACCATACACTTTGACTGAATTACTACATGACTGTAGCCCGTACATAGACCGCGTATTACAATACTTGAAACAAAACAACATTTTCAAAAAATTATAATGTAGGGCAATACTGAAAATATTTGCAGAAATGAGCATACTTACGTAAATATAATAATTATATGTTATAGGTTTAATATGTTATATGTGTTGAATATGTTATATATTAAATATGTTATGTGTTAAATATGTTATAGGTTATATGTTGATTATGTTATATGTTAAATATGTTATAGGTTATATGTTAAATAGGTTATATGTTAAATATGTTATAGGTTATATGTTAAATAGGTTATATGTTAAATATGTTATAGGTTATATGTTAAATAGGTTATATGTTAAATATGTTATATATTAATTATTATGCTGTATATTAAATAACTGATTCGTCGCTAAATCGCCCCTGTTGCGAAATGCGATTATTATATGAATAAATAAATAAATAATCCATTTTTTGGATTTCTTATTACTCGATACGCCACTTAGTTGGTAGGCTCGATTTCACGACAGAATCTATAATTTTTCTTTAATACCAACGGTATTACCTCTAACAAATTAACGAAATACGAAGTGGTGCAGTACAGATGGAAATATGGTATAAAAAGCTCTGCATTGGACGTAATTTCACGAAAAAAACATTACGGAGTCAGTTCCACTCTTCCACACAATGAATGAACCGAAGAACTATAAAGAGAAAAGGTCGGCACGTAGGGGTTTTGTAAACTAAGCAGATTTCCCACATACGTCTATAACACATTATTGATCCAATTTCACCATTAATTTTACACTTCTAAGTAAAATTCCGATGAGTTGGAGAATAAAGTTCAAATATCTCTCTTGCATACATCGGCAATTGTATAGCATCAACAGTTTAACAATATTGGTTCTATAACCTTCTTCTATACGACTGTTAATGACGGAAATATAAATTTTTTACTTCTCAACTGCCTAACCCACGCTTCCCCCCCTCCCTTATTTCTGGTATGGTTTCAACCATTAGCTCAACGATGAACTTTAGTGTTGAATGAAACGGTTAAATATCGAGTATAGTATAGATAAGTGCATCATGATATGGCCAAAATTTATTGTTATTATTACACGAGTAGGACTGGTTGTTTACACAAGGCCAAAAACAAAAAAAAATCCATATATCTTGGTTGATATTCAAGACAGTGGGAATATGTATATAACAACATTTATAGGAAATCAAATTTACAATAAAACTGTCTTGATTATTAACAGAGGTAATTGCATTTTTTTTAATTTTCGGCCCTCAGTAAACCCCCACCCCTACTCACGTAATGATAATAATTATATATTATAACATGAACCACTTTGTTCTAATATTAAATACCAAATATTGTTTTCATGAGACCTTATATAATTTTGAACGGACCTCATTTTCGTCATCTACTGTGTAGGATTGATGGTTATTGAGGAAATTTTTCGAAAATTGTGCTATGAGTACAAACTCTATAGGTGATTTGTAGTCTGCTAAAATAGTATTTTCAGTAGTAAAAAGTATTTTCATTAACTATCCCTTCTGTCTTCGGATCAACATCATGAATGTAATGGGATACTACAGTCTCTAGGCTTCTTAAACAGTATAATGAACAAATTAATTTAAATATATATATATATATATATATATATATATATATATATATATTGTTATAATAAAATGTGGGTTCTTTTTGGGAGTGTAGCCTATTTTAAACAGATTGGATATTCGGGAGAGAGAATGAGTTTTTGCCGCTGAAAGCTATCCTCAAGTATAATATATTCAGAAAATAGTTGTCTGACTAATTTGTAAAATACTATATTTATCATTTTTTACGAAGTCAAATCATCAATTAAAAATGCCATCAATGCCATTTATGAACTTATTTAATTTAAAATAGGTTTTCTACTATTTTGCGCGTGTTCAAAGTTAAAGATGACTCAAATAAAATGTCCAACCCTAATATAGTGTATAATAAATCAGATTATATTCTAATAAGTACATTACCTCGATACTGCAGGCTAAATCCTGTCACTTTAGAAAAGGCTGAAAACAGTTTGGCCCCTTGGCACTGGGTGACTGGTTAACGAGCTACGCGGCCATGACACCCTTACTTCGCCTACGATAGTATCCTTAGAATATTATTAATACCATAGGAGAAAAAAAAAGGATAATATAGTAAACGGATAACGAACTGAGCGGATTGAACCAGGTTTATAAATACCTCAAACTAACTGCCCCTTGTGAAATTTTCTTGTTCATGTGGGAAGGCTAACCTCGACGGCCTCCGTAAATAAGCGTGCTGAGAACAAATAAAGCTTCGAAAAAGACTTTTAACCCTTGGCCAGTAATGGGGAGTCATTTTTTTACTTAGATCATTATACAATCACCGAGCAGAACTGACCGGTTTTAGTTTTCGCCCAGAGGCGCCACCTATGCTTTAATTTCAGTGTATTCATTTTAAACGAATTGGTAGACGTTCATTAACTCTTCCTGTCTGATATCTGTTCATTATTTTATGTTGCCTTTAAACACAAGGTTGCAATTATAATTAATTAACAAACTATTTTTCGTAATACAATATGAATAAAATTTTATCATCATCATTTATGTTATTACAAACATAATTGAATTTTATAATCTATATTAATTACATACTAAAATAAAGCGGACGTTAATAAATAGAATCAAGATCAATAAAACGCCTCTTACGTTTTAAACACAGTCGCAACAAAGAATGCTTCAGTGATCATATATTTTAGTTTTGTCAGTTATAGTTAGTCTGAAAATATTTCATTTTTTCCTACTCAGAGAGGGATTAAAAATTTAAGATAGCATTTATCGTGGCCATCACTAGACGGAAATTATATCTCCTTATTTAATTATCATAAACGTTTATAATATATTAGTTTTGCAGACTGTTTGTTACAATAAAAATTAACTTAATGCCGTGCTTAATTTTCATTGAAAATAATGTAACACAAATATATGTATTTCATTGAATTCAATGTATTTTCTTTAAAGTAGCATTTGCAATGAATACCTAAAATAGTTCCATTTTTTCGGCTGAAAAGAATTATACGTAAAGACGTTCTAATGTCAAAATAAGTGAAAATATTTTTTAAAGAATACATTCAAGCTGTGGCGAAAGGTGCCAGCATTTTTGTTCTTGGGACGAATTAGCAGATTTCCCTTAAGAGAAATCAGGTATTAAGGTTGTACTCATGACGCGTTTATCGAAAAATGTCCTCAAATGTTCATCGACCCTACCTTGGAGATGACTATAATGAGGTCCGTTCAAAATTATGTATAGGTATATGTATATATATATATATATATAATAGTTCCATTTTTTGGGTGAAAATAATTATTCGTTAAGACGTTCTAATGTCAGAATAAGAGAAAATATGTTGTAAACAATATGCTGGAGTAAACTTCTGATAATTAAAGCAGGATAAGAAAAATTAAATAAAGTCCATCAGTTTTAGACAGTAAATAATAAAACACTTCATTTTTGATCTTTTGAATCAATTCGAATGCCGCAGGTGACCGAAAAACTATTTGATTGTTGTGTCATTGTGTCTTTTACGGTCCTCTTTTCTTCAATGGCAAGTCCATGTTGTAATTAAACGTATAGCTAAAGATATGAAGAGACAACCCTTATCTTGGGGAGAAACTGTAACCCTAATAATTTTAACAATTTAAAGTCACTTCTTCGAATTTCCATTAAATATTAAAGGTTTTACGTTTTCCCAATACTAATGTAGTAAAAGTACAATGATGATTCTGAGTTAAAATTGTTGGAAATAAATTAAAACATAAATCCCACGAACTCTCGATAAATCGCGATATGTTTATACAGTAGTTAAGTTATTTTGCACTACAATTTACACCCTTTCCCTCGTGCAACGATGTCTTCATGAAATTACCATGAATCCAATAACCATTAGTCAAAATGTAGGCCAATAACTCGGAGCTATATACTACCTCCTATATTTATTTTCCACTTCTCTATACTCCTAGTTTTATACTTATAATTGTTTATTTGTTTCCTTACCTGGTATAATGACTAAAACATTTATTTCGTATACACATTGGGTTCATTTAAGCGTTGGAGATCAATTTGTAGAAAATTAAATAAGAAACATTTAACTTTAAGGCCCAATTATTTTTTTTTACCAAAAATCCTCATAAGAATTTATTAACTCGAGTTCTAAACGATGGCTTCCTTTCTGCTTTACGATGTCCAGTTGATTTGGTTGATGAAGTCTTTTGGCTTAAGTACTTAATCCATTTATAATAATGTGAAATCTTAAAACAGATTTCAACAGGCTTCTAAAAATACCATAATATGGTAAATAACAAACTTAAATTTTAATTAGTTTCTTGGTTTTCCAGGCTTTGTGGTTCGTTTAATTAGGATGCGTTATCCACAGGTCCTCGGTCCCTTTTCTAGCCAGGGTTGGACTTAGGATTTTATTTAATGAGTAGCCACTAAATGAATTCCTATTACCCAGTAGGGAATAGAACCCACAACTCCCATAACTCTCATGGCTAAATTGAGCCCTTATTTAAAAGTACTAGTTATTGATGTTCAGATTATTAGTTCAGCTGTTAAATCTTTGCTACTTACTGACGTTTTACATAAATGTACGTGACCAGCGAAGTAAATTAAATCTGATCCAAATGCTATAGAAGGTATAAAAATACTTTTGGTATTTCACAGTGGCAAGTCTATTTATTGCATGTTGTGCAATACCCTGATGGCGCATATGACTATTTTATACGTTTTAATTTTCTGGCTGTCCATGTAGTCGTATTAAATTTCGAACAATCTGATTATAAAGAGAACCGAGAATTAGATCAGTCGCTGACAACTGGTTCCATTAGCGTCCACGAAATATGGAGGAAAAATTATTAGGTTAAGCCATTTTAATGAAGACATTTACGATACTGGAAACTTATTTATTTTCGTGTTATGCAAAACTTGTTTTTAGCCACTTACGAACATGGTTCTGCATTAAGAGTACAGCTTTGTTATAAAAGAATCAAATTAAGCAAATCTATCTAGAGTCTCATACATAATGAAGAAACAGGAAATACTGGGACTCCTTAAAAAATTAATCAGTTAGTTTTATGATTGAATATATATATATATATATATATATATATATATATATATATATATATATATATATATATATATGAAAGAAAAGAAGACCTTTGACCTAGTTTGACTACATTATATATATATATATATATATATATATATATATATATATATATATATATATATCATATTTATTTTTATATATATAGTTTTGTGATTAACCATATATATATATATATATATATATATATATATATATATATATATATATATATATATATATATATATATATATATATATATATATATATATATATATAAAAACTTCCCGAGCCACCCCTCTTAAAATCACCAATTGTGTTAATAAATGCCTGAGACTTTGTGTGCCATAATTGTGACCCCTGATGAATCTTTTCAGTCCATATTCAATATCGTAACCTTCTGCAGTACTTCTCCAGCTACCATAAACTGGAATTTCCAATGGAATACCATATTTTTTATGACGGATTCTTGTAGAAAATCAAATTTTAAAACGTGTTTATATGGGTGAATTTTTCGATTAGACGCATCCTTTAGCCGTAAAATGTGTAAATCTTTATTTCAGAAACGGCAAGTTTTATTCAAAAAATGCTGAGACATAAAAGCTCTAGCCAATTACAATTTCAAAGGAACGAGTCTATAGGAAGAGGAATCAATTCTGGAAAAAAAAGTCGGCATTGGTTTATTATCGCTATAATCCCGTTATAATTGGGAATTAGGGGGAAATAGTGGAAAAAACATAATGTATAGTTGTATTGGGATGAGGCGATGGCAACTGACAATTAACGTAAGTACAAATGGACTCGTGTCATAAACCACAATAGTAGGCACCGAGAATTTATATCTGCAATTAGAAATTATAAAAGATGCTTAGCAAGGGTTGCTTCTTGATACTAATAGAATTATGTGAAACGTTTTAAATTCTCCTTACCATATGTCACGATTACAATCTCCACGTAGTTTGGATTTGCCCTTCAATGTGGATTTTACTCCGAATTCTGAGTATAAATCTCCCCCATAATAATAAGCTACTATATCAAGAAACGTCTTACTTTAGCTCAACGTATTTTTATCGTTCCTTTACTAAGCAAGATAAATCATTAATGAGGCTACGTGATGTCATTCTAAAGTTCTTAAGCATTATTTACTCGAATCTTGATGTAAACGGTGTGCATGGGCTCGTTAAAAATTAGGAACCAATAAATTATACTAAGAATACAATATTTATACACTTCGGGTATCGTATTCTCTAAACTGTAAATTGCGATTAATTAATCCTAGTCAAACAATAGACGTAGACGACATGTTCATGGATTTAAAAGGTACAGAACTGGCGTAGAACAAGACACGGGATATCAAACAGTAGTTTTGAAATTCATATTGATTCAAGAGTAAGTGAAACAGCTGGAAAAATACTACCATAAATGATTTATTAAGAGAGATGGATTAAGAACATAAGAATGAACAGGGAATAATTATTTTATAATTTCGTAACCAAAATACACGATCCCCCCCCCCACAAACACACACAAATGGAATTTGCTTTTATGGAAAATTTCAGTAAAAAAATGTAAATACAAGTAAGTAATTACATAAAAATTCAATTAAAATTTTAGAAACGAACGTAGAGACTGCTAAAGCCAATAATGTTCGAAATTATACTTAAGCATCCACGATATTCAATCACTCTCTTCTACTTGCACACACACACACACACACACACACACACACACACACACACACACACACACACACACACACACATTCACACATGTAGCAGGCAAGCTTCGTACTACAGAGAATATTTATGTGTTTTTTGGACGGGGGAGGGGTATCGGGCCCACCAACAAAATAATGCTCTTAATTAGCAAAACCAAAAATTCAATTTTTGAAAGAGCAATATTCTTAAAGAGTTTTAATCTTTCTGTTGATTTGGACATATTGTAACTGGACGTGTATATAGGTGGACCTATAAATCTCTACTAGATGAGGTAAGGAGGAGAAATTGGTTGAGGTTGAAGCGGTGGATGATGAGGGAGGCTTTGATGAGGGTGTCGTGTAGGATCGACGCCCTCATTGTGCTAAAAATGAGCCCAACTCCAGGTCCCACAAGAACTGTACCGAATAGTAATTCGATAAATAGATGCAATTATGGTGACGCTTGAAAGTAGTCTCTCATTGCACGAAGAGTGATAATGTTCTGAAAATCAATCCCGGTAAAAGGTAGTTCGGCAGAGAGCTGTTCCAAGGTTTATGTATTCCACTAAAGTGGCTCCTCGAGTAAAAAATTGTCAAGCAAATTTAAACTTTTTGTCTTTAAGAGAAATTCTGGGAAACTATTTTGTTATTCCGTATTAAAACAGGATCTCTTCAATAGCAAGCATAGATATCAAGCACAATAACAATTGAGTTGACTCATCGTTCACACTGTGTCGTGAGAGAATTTAAGATAAAACCAAGCTAGAAAGAGGTTACGAGGGGCGTGAGGTGATCTTTAGCAGAGCTAGGTATCCTTTCTTCTGGCATTTATTGGAACCCTAATTATTCCTATATCTTCATATATCGTCCGTCTATTCTAATTTACTTTCAAAGAACCTTTCTAACAGCAAGGCCCGTTCAAAGTGAATGTGTTCAGACATTTTTTCCAGTACCATATTGAATGCCAACAACTACAATGCTTATTTAATATTCATCATAAAACCTATTTAATTATTCATGTATTCTGCTATTATTTTGAATAGATGGACTCTAAAAATAAAATTAAAGGTTGATTTTATCAATTATACGCCTGAAACTCATACCGTTTTCGGCTAGAGAGAGTTTCCTAAAATGAATCACGTATCATTGGAAACGTTTCTTTAGTAGTTCAAAGGTTTTGAAATGAATTTTGTTTTAATTTTGATTTGAGTCGAATATTAATTCAAAGCTATTGAGGTTGTACTTATGATGCAATGTTTGAAACTTTCTTCCAAATGTACATCAATCCCTCCGACGAGATAAGGAAAACGTAGTCCGTTCAAATATTTATGTATCCGTTAACGCTATAGTGACGTAAGTTTGGATTGGCCGTTCCAAATGCTATAGAACTAAATATTAAAATCAGATCAAGAGGAGCGGAAATGCTAAGCTCGCAAACCCAAAAATTTCAGTTTAGACAAATAATCTTATTAATTACGAAATGTACAGTAATTGCTGTTCTATACATTTTCTTCTGACTTGGCTATTGTGTGCTCCACTAAGCGAGGTAGTATCTTTGTAGAGTAGCCTTTGGTGAGACATATTGGAGACAAAATATAACATTTATGATTCCTGATAGGTTTTGGTAAGACCTACTACAGCAGTTAGTACTCTTTGTATAAGTGAATTTATGGACCCAATGAAAACTATGTACACTGGAGAAGCCATCAAATACAAAACATTACTAGCATATAGACCTGCAAAACACGTTACATCATTACTAAAGTAAAGTTGAGAAAGACAACGAACTGGTTAACAAACTTTTATATTTACTCAAAACAATGGTATAGAAGCAGAATTGTAATTACCAGATGCTTCTGTACCTGGCAAAAGGTTCCCAATATAATAAAAGGAAAAGGTTATGAAGTTAGAAACTTCATAAAACAAAATAAATTCCAATTACTAATCAATTCATTAAATGAGGAATGCACTCCGTTATCCAGGAAGCGGAATTAACAAAGAACCAGCTATTTATATATAAATGTATATATATATATATATCTGTGTGTGTCTGTGCGTGTGCGTGTGTGTGTGTGTGTGTGTGTGTGTGTGAGAGAGAGAGAGAGAGAGAGAGAGAGAGAGAGAGAGAGAGAGAGAGAGAGAGAGAGAGAGAGAGAGAGAGAGAGAGAGAGCGTGTATGTGTTATCATGCATTTTTTAACTACGCAATTCTTTAGGTATCCAACCTTAATTGAAACTAGTTATGGAAATATGGTCCAATCAGTTCTGCTGAGTGGGTGGGAGTCCAATAAAAGAATTATACGGTGTTCTATTCAGTCCCAGATATATCACTTGCAAAATAAAATAAATGCTGTTCCAAGTCATTTTACAATTTTGAGTTATCATCTTATTATCGTTGTAAGCAAGCATAAGTAGCATTTAAAAAAAATATATATATTAAACACAACACAAATGTATCACCGTCAAGAAGAAAACATATCGTGCCCATTTCGGGTACCAACAAGCTGTGATGCATTGGACAATTTGCCGGAAACTGTGAATTTATGATGTATCAAGTAAGAATCGTGATTCCTCAATAACCGTGACCAGAGCATAAAGATCCTTACCACCCTGATTTATTACTCCCTAATCGCAGATAAAACTGTTCCTGTCTTTAACGGCCTGTTTTATTCGAGCTTCCGGTATATTACGCATTTTACTAATAAACTGAATGGATTAACTCAGATAGGCGGACAGTTAAGTGATTTTTGTTGAAATTAATGCGATATATAAAGTATTTATTATGTTTTTAATATGTCTAGGAGATATATATTTTAATATCACTCAATTAATTAATTCCCTTTGCCCACGTGGTTGAAATTCCAAACCTAAAGGAGATAACATATAAATAAATGGAAGCCATGAAAATTATTTGATTACTCCCATTTACAAATAAAATCCTTTCCCTTCAATGGAATCCGATTCATGGCACAAATTCAGCAATTGGGTCACCTTTCGGTCTCAAATTAACCTAAATACGTTTCCTCGTTTCTTGCGCGGTAATCAGATATGATACGTGATAAAACTACCTGTTTACAATTCAACGGCGGCTCGTTTTCGTTCTTGGAACGAATCCTTCCCGTTCGTGGGTCATTGGCTTCGTGAGTTGATTCGTTAAATTAAAAATAATATAACATCTTTATTATACTTCTCACACATTTTGTTGCAAGTTTAACTTCTTTTTTTTTCCATTCAGGTGGAATATGAATATGAGAAAATCTATTTATTCAAAACCTGAAAACAAAACAAAAAAAAAACGAATCATTAAGACGACCTACCTATTTTCAGAAGGGAAACCTTTCTCTGATTTTTAAGTTTCAAATTTTTACTTCTGACTTCCTGGAGTCAAATAGAACAATATTTGTGATTAGAATGCAACAATAATTGATACATTTTTAGAATATCTAGTGAGGGTAAGAATATATAATTTATGAGTTTACAAATTTTTATTTTCTCGGCGCTTTGCAGGTGTTGCTCAAGAGTAAGGCTAATAGTATTCAGAAATTTTAAATATGCGTTTTAGAGAACGTATATTTCACGAGATATGCTATACTCTTCTATCACCAAAAGAAGATGAGTTTACTTGGAAAACATATTTTCGTCAATGCCTTCGCGTATATTGCTTTTATTAAAACAACAAAAGAATAAATTGTACCTAGAATCTATTCATCAATTCAACAAATGTATACTGATTTCAAAATTATTACATTATGATTACCAAATATACTAAATGGTATCTAATAAAAAATAATTCCTGACACAGATTTGAATTGTCTTATTTAATGGTTAAGATAAATTAAATTTTTTTGACAGCATGATTAATTCCTGTTTCGGCTAGGCAACAGTGGGTATCATAATTAGTCCACTATACTTATTTTTCTTCAGGATTAACAATTATCTATTCCTGCTAGAGAAGGTATAATATTACTAAGCGCTTATTGACACTATTCATTTATACAATAAATAATCAAAACAATGTCTCTTAATTCTCATGTAAAAAGTCAGTAAAGTACAATTTGACAACCGGAAAATGGATGCTTAAATTTTGAATTAATTGAATCAATACAACTTAAGGCTAAATTACGCTGTAAACAAAATTCATTCTTTACATTTTTTTAAGCCAATATTGACACATTTGTTGGGGACATATATTATGACTTGTAAATGAACCCCATTGCTACAAGAATATTGAATGCTCGTTCATGCTGAGAAAGTGATAACACCCACAACTGTTTTAAATATATATATATATATATTCATTGGTATCCAAATGTACACACATTTGTCTCGAATGTTGATAAATGCAGAGGGGAGATTTCTAGATTACTCAACACTTTTTCCATTGACCAAACTTTTTTTTTATGTAGACACTACCACTGTTATATCAAAATATATCGATAATCATGACATGGGCTATAGTCTAGAAACGATTTACAAACATTGCTCGTTTCTTTTCTAGTCTAGGCGATGAGTACGCCTAAGATACTATGAGTCTTTTTAAAATTTCGGAAATAAATTAACCACGTAAATGGAGAGAACTTAGGCAACACTCAATGTTTTCAATTTTTCTGTTTATTTCATATATATATATATATATATATATATATATATATATAACACATGTCTATCATTGTTATTTAAAGGGCAATACAACAGCTGATTATATTGAATGAGTGTGTTACTAGATTCATTGAATTACAAGGAACACATAATACACTTAGCAGGATTAGATGAAAGATGTAATACCACTCAAGTAATCCTAGTTTATATAATAATAAGTCTATCTTTATGTGCCTACAGCTATTTGTTCCCTTTCTCTAGCAGTGACGAAAGTAGTAATCCAATCAAAACACCAATTTTAGAAGATTACACCATCATCTGATATATTGGAATTTAATTTCCAGAATGTCCACCTGCTCTGGATTATAATTTGAGGTCTGATTACACATTTTGGTATAGGTTCGGATTATTAGCCAAGGACTCAAGGTCTTCAGACTAACAAAATATAACCTAGCTCATATGTAAGCTAATATAATTTGTTGTTGTATCTAGAGACTACACCTGATAATTGATCAAGCAAGCAGGTAAAACTGGTTTTGGCGGGAACGAAAAAGGAAACAACATGGTAGAAGGATATGCAGTGGTTTCACGCTGCCTTCTGCACACCATCTAGCAATAAAAACATCATAAGGAAAATCCTAGTCACACCAATAAAAGCATCAATGGAGAAATTGTGTTCCCAGATTTGTTAGAAAGCCATCCCTCCGTGCCACCTAGCCTGCTTAAGCTGACTAATGATAGACATTAGCCAGAACGTATATGTATATATATATATAAACACAAATATAAATGTGGTCAGTGGAAGAAATGTTTTGCGAATCGTTTCATGAGTACAGCCTTAGCAGCTAATTTCTTTAAATAATACTAATTTAAAATAAAATGTATACACTGAATACTTAATAGTTTGACAGATTGATGCTGTTTATAAAATATTTCTATACCATGAAATTCGAGATATCTTCTATATCCTGAACAAGATCGAATAATTTCAGGCATAGTATTTCAATACCCGTTTCCTTCTAGAACACGAACTAAGATTCCTAAAAAAATGCTTCTATTTTGAGTCTTATGAGTAGTGAATGTTACGTTTAAGAAATATCCCGGGAGACGATGTGAACAATGTAAATACCTGATTCCTTCTGAGAAATTATTTGATACACACACACACACACACACACACACACACACACACATATATATATATATATATATATATATATATATATATATAAAGCTAGTTCAGTTTTTGCTATGTAGATCTGGTTCTTTTTAAGAATTTTTTTCTAGACGTAGGACTGCGTCCTCTGACTATAACCGTTTACGGGATTCTGACCTTCCCCTTGTCCATCTTCTCGAATACTGGTTGACCTTGAGCGAGAATAATCTGTTATCTGGACTCGAAAGCTCACTTCCTTCCTTCCTTTTGATCAAATACGACTACAGGATGGCCAAAGTTCTGAAGGACAAATGCCCACCAACCATTTAAATTGAACATGCTCATACATTTCGAGGAACACTATGACCATCCATCTACTCACTCACACACTTGCTATAAAAATAAGCAATTATAACTCAGCAGTTATATAAATAACATTGTATGGTTTATAAGGATTAATAAGAAGGCCAAGTCCTCTACAGTTTTTAATATTATGCAAAGTGCACTTTCGGAGTCAACGCTCCATCCTCAGTGCCTGCTGACAAAGAGAACCTTGAGCTAATTTAACATTCATAGCATGACCAAAAGTAAAAAATAAAAAACAGTCACAAAAACAAACACAAAATAAAGAGTAAAAAATCTTAAAACTAGTCAACTAATAAAAATAGAAAATCTAAGAACTAGTCAACTACTAAAAAATAAACCAAAACAATAGAAAATCTAATAACAAGTCAAATTTTTCAAGATTTTCTATTGTTTTGGTTTAAACTTTTTAGTAGTTGACTAGTTCTTAGATTTTCTATTTTTATTAGTTGACTAGTTTTAAGATTTTCTATATTTTTTACTCTTTATTTTGTGTTTGTTTTTGTGACTGTTTTTTATTTTTTACTTTTGGTCATGCTATGAATGTTAAATTAACTCAAGGTTGTGTTTGTCAGTAGGCACTGAGGATGGAGCGTTGACTCCGAAAGAGCACTTTGCATAATGTTAAAAACTGTAGAGGACTTGGCCTTCTTATTGATCCTTATCAATTGGTTCCTTTACCATCCCGCATATTCCAGAGATTGTATGGTTTGTTTGATTTCCTATTTAAAATCGGCTTGGATACAATTTTTTGCTAACGTTTAAGATCGTTCAATGGACAATGACATCAAAGTTGAAAATCTAGTCTGTCAGTCTCACCTCTCAAAAACGGCTCTGAAGATTTCTATGGACTTTTATATTTCTGAGCCAACCAGTCATTTAGAATGTTTAAATAGGATTGGGGAATACACACACACACACACACACACACACACACACTCAGACACCTCCATTTTTTTTCGTCACTAAACTCGATGTAACGTATATGCTTTCCTTCTATAATCAACGATCAAATTCGTTAAGAGCTAAATTCGGGCGGGGGGTGGTAGGGGTGGGGTTAGTGGGGTGGGTAGGTAAAAATTCCAAATATCGCCGTTATAATGAGTTAGATTGAAAAATTGTACATAGATAAACTCGTGGAAAATTGAATTTTCTATGGGTAATTGTAGTTCTGTACACTATCTCAGATATTAACCGAGATATTTGGTTTTTTTAATTTTCAGCTTTCAGTAGAGCCCCCTCTTTTTTCAGCCATCACATTTTAACAGTAAACCAATATATCAAAAAAGTGTTATTCCAAGATTAATTGCCAAATATTGTTTTCATTAAACCATTATTACGTGAGATACATGCGTTGTGATGACGTCGTCAATTAAGATTTTATGTTCTTGTCTCGAAAAAGTTTATTTCATCTATACCAGATACTCGATATTTAAACACTAAAGATCTTATTCCTTATGGACCAGGAACATGGGAGAGGGGAATTAGAGGAGGGGAATCGGAAAATCTATATTATGAGTCAGCTTAGAAAATGTTATAGAACCAATCTTAAATTTAACTTTTGATGCTCTGTAATCATTGTTTTAATCATTTTTCCGTAACTGAAATATTAAACGAGTTTTTAGAACTTTCTTGTTTTCAGTCTTCAGTAAATCCATACTATTACCCATTGAATTTTGATTTAAACGCAGGGAATATATGGTTGGTTAGCTGCGATCACCTGTGTGTAATACAGTGTCCCTGGAATCTTCTTAGTTTTCGCAGCCCCTGCTTGACGAACTAAATTAAAATGTTTGCAGTCTCTTCCTCTTGAAGACCGTCGGTTACTCTTTTGGAGATTTAACACAGAAATCTCTTTTTAGCCCCGAAATTGCACGTTAAATTATTCACTACTTTCATTCATAAATATGACTCGCTGAAAAGTAATTATGACTTTGAATTATATTATGAATAAGGAAATACCCTACTAGAAGATGGGAAGAAGAAATTGTTCGATAAAAGTATTAGTACTATATACCTATATTTACATATAAATATGGAAGGAATCAAATTATTTCAACAGTTCTTCTTATACAAAAATCAAAATAAATACATCTCGAAATACTTTTCCAGTCTTCATATTTTACTTCCCCACCGGTTTTGATTTTTTCCTATAATTTGTACGCTCGACCAAATTAACGCAAGAATATACCGAATGAAATTTTCCTATTTCTCAAAAGGAGAACGATGCATTAAAAAAAGTAGTTGACTACGTTAAAATAGATAACCTTGTATCGAAGAATCCTACGACCTATAAAACTGGTCTAATATTCATTTTATTGTTATTTTATGATTTCCTTGTGTAGTAACTTGTATTCATTTCGTGTTAGAAAGAATGATTTTTTAAATAGGATTTTTATTGATAACTTGAGCCTTTATAATTCATAGAAGATGTGAGAATAGTAAATGGTCAAGTTATTCGACATCGGGCAGGTCCTAATAGCGTAACTATCACTGATAATTTATTAGCAGATTTCCCTTAAGGAAATCAGCTACTGAGGTCGTACTCATGACGCGATTTTCGAAAATTTCTTCAGATGTCCATCGATCCTACCCAGGAGATGACGAAAATGAGTTCAAAATTATATATATATATATATTTGTCTGTTAACACTCTAGCGGTCGTAATTTTTGTTTAATCGTCACCAAACTCGGTATTTAATCGTTTCATGCAAAAAGAAAGATCAAGTTCGGTTAACGGCTGAAATCGGACCTGTAGGAGGGGGGGGGGTTTAGAGGGGAGGATTTTCGAAAATTCGAAATATCTCCGTTACTATACGTCGGATCGAAAAAAAAATACAGAATCAATCTTATTGCAAATTAAATTTACTATAAATATTCTTCTATACATTTATTCCGTATCTTGAATATTAAGTGAGATATTTGCATTTGTTTTCTGCGTGTGCTCGGCAGCACTCTATGCTCTGCCGTGAGCTCTGGCGGCCGTTTTCGTTACTATTCGTCCCTCGTGAATAGGTTTAGAGGTTTCTTACTACTACAGTTGTTACTAGGCAGATTTCTCTATTGTAAAACTTCACGTGGGAAATCTGCTTAGTTTACGCAGCCCCTGCATGACGGACCTTTTTTTTAATCCTTGTGAACAATCCCGATTTGGAAAAATAAAAAACGAAGCAAAATAAGATTCAATGAAAATGAAAGGAAAAAGACATTCTCGTATACGTTATCACATGTGAGGTTCATGCCATATATCTTAGAAATCTGGTGCCTCGGTCCCATGATAGAAATAGTGATTTGTAGCTGACCCTGAATTTATCAGATCTCTTGTACAACTTGGTGAAGGGAAGTACTGAGTTGAAGTTACTTGATTGCAGAATGCCCCCGTTATTTTGCTCATTTCAGAAGTAGTAGATTTACTCGGCTAACATAGTAGTTCCATTCATATGGAGGGAATGTTTTGCTTCTAACGATATGCCATTTAGTGCATGCGCAAGGACTATAATAAACTAAAAGAACACATTTGTCTTATGAGTCATTCCAAATTACCCCCCCCCCTGCACCATAAGGATGAACTTTTTTCAAATATAGTCATGATTGTGAATTCTTTAATTAAAAACGTCAGTCACGCAGGGGCTGCGTAAACTAAGCAGATTTCCCATGTGCTGGTATAACTTGTGAACTCTTCTTCCCACACACTCTTTATTTCTATGTAAAAAAACCGTGGGGTAAAAGGGGGAGGGGAGTTAATCATGTCAGAAAACAAGAAAGCATGAATAACTCTCATAGAAAGCATGAAATATTTCATAGAACATCAATGTAGACCATAAATAGTTTAACAAGATTAGTTCTATTAAATTATATGATCCTACTAATAATAACGGAGATATTTTAAATTTTTGAATAACTCCCCCCCCATACTATTCCATGTCCGATTTCAGGGAAAAATATATATATATGTTGACTGAAAGGGTTAAAAATTGAGTTTGGTATAAATGAAATAAACATTTTCCGAACAAGAACGTAAAATCTTAATTGATGACGTCATCACACAAGCAATTCGGATGTATCTCTCATAATAAAGTTCCTTTAAAATCAATATTTGGTATTTAAGCATAACATGAAGTAGTTCATGATACAGCTTATTGTTCATATGATATGATTTATGAGTCGGGGATTACTGAAGGCTGAATATTAAAACAAAATCCAAATATCCCGGTTAATATTCATGACGGGAAAAGTATGTATATAACAACATTTATAGTTAATTAAATGTGCATTAATATTGGTTATACACAATTGTTCGATTATATTTCGAATTTTCAATATTCTCCCCTTCTAACAACCCCCCCCCCCTCAAAGGGGGAATTCAGTCATTTACGACCTTGACCTTTAATTCTGCATGAAAAACTTATATATATAGAGTTTCGTAACGATCAATAAAAAATTGCAATCGCTAGGGCGGGAACGAAAAAAATATCTGGTGTAGCAATTGAGTGCTGCTGATTGTATGGCGAACCTGACACCATCCACACTACCAATAAGGTCAATGTGCAGTGCTTACGGATGTTGAAAGAATGAATTTTGACAGACTGCCCATGTAGAAGTTGTATGGTCTACTTGAAAGAGGTAGACAAAGCGATAGGCCCCGAGAACAGTGGGTTAATGGCCTGGAGGACTTGGGAAGTTTAAGGATTGGTTATTGGAGAAGTCTGGCTGGGAACTAAAATAAAGGTAGGAAAAGCTGTTTGGAGAGTCCCAGGTCTTCAATTTTCAATTACTAAACCACCGTGTTAGTGAGATATCAAGGACAGCAATTCGTAAGTCGCACTTCTTCTTCCATGCTATATTTCGGAACAGAAAATGTAGAAGAAAGCATTCTTCTATGGCGGTAATGCAGTCAATGCCTAACAGAAAACACTTCTGCTACAGGATATTGCAGACATCCAGCTGCTTGCTACAATCTTGCACAGATGCATACAAAACTGAATTAATCGTAATTAACAGGATCAGTAATAGTTGGAAGCTATCCTTGAAGAATTATTGTAACTTCAAGAATGATTCACGAACAATGAAAACAAATTGTGAGAATTGTGTTTCTGCTACTAGCTCTCTTAGTAAAAAAAACTTACCTTGTGTCAGACGAAAACAATATTATTCTGTTTAAAAAATGTATTCAAAGTAAATTAAATCGCACCAGCAATACTTTTGGCTCTATATGTTGTTTTAATTTTGGAATTCATGGAGAAAACTCATTCCAATTGATGACGAATTTTGCCATATTTTTACTAACATAAATTTTCAAAATGTTTTAATTAAATATAAAATAATATATTAATCGTTTAGTAAAATTTTAGAAGAGGGAAATGACAATGTTTTGAGACTAGGAATCCTATTTTCTGCCAAGAAGCGTCACAGCGCCTTCTCATTCTCCAATCCTCTCGCGACCTGTTCCAATAATAATGCAATAAATTTCGAATTTCTGTCGATATTGATAATAAAGCGTTATAATCAGATAAAGTTGAACAGTTCAATTCAGAATAAAGTATATTTTTAAATTGGTTGTAGTACACAAAAATAATAAAGAGAAGATTAAAGAAATTTCATTAATTTTCACGGATGTGAATACTATTTTTCTTCTTTTTCCCCAAACCGACTTTCTGCTCCAGCGGTTACCTCGTCACTCTCCAATGTGCGAATTTTCGGTAGATCTACGGCTACCTTCTTCAGGCTATACCTCGCAACTCCGTCGAAGTCTGGGCTCTGAATTGTGTTTCATCATCTAGGTATTCTTCTTCTTTATTTATAATTTTATAAAAGCAACTCAGGTTCTGACCATAAAATCAGAGTGATTCATTCTCCCATGCACTGAACATCTGGCAGCGCAAGGCACTTGATAGAAACTGTATCAGAGAGCTATCTGGGAGTAACTTTTATAAAGGTTACCAAATTAATTAAATGAAAGGTTATAAATTAGTCTATTATAGTTCACAGTTTGGAATTTTTAATAGAAAAGGTCTCGTTAATAAAAAGTATGGATAAAAAGAAATTAATGCACAATGCCGAATTTCCAGTAAAGTTAACACATTCAAGGAAGAAATACCGTTTGTCTTCTTCAAAAATTATGAACCATCCACATGCGACTTTATACTAGAACACAATTAGGTATAGCGAGATCAGTTTGGAACCAAGTCATTGAATGACCAAGATGCATATAACAAATTTAAACTTTTTATCAAATATTATTTTCCGAGAGTGAATATTAGGTTTTCATTTTTTGGCTTAGGAAAATAAATTACTATATCCACTTGATGTTCTACCCACGTATATTCAATATGCTTCGATTCAGGAAAGTAATTTCAGCTACTTACTCTTAATTGGAAAGCGATTATGGAGGCTGTGCGCAGTAGAGCTGACTCCATTGGGCTTTTCTCTACGGTTATTTTTGTATAAATAGTTGCAAAGGGATCGTTGACCTACTTACAAATACAGGATATAGAGGCGCTGGCAGCAGAGTACCGGAAGGAAGAGTGGAGGATTACCAGCAATTGCTCTATTAGGGCAAGTTGGGCTCAGACCAGCTGAAAGGTTATGTTACTCCTCTAGCTCTACATGGTCATGTAATTACATTGTTGTCATGTTGTGCAAGTCTTTCTAGTTCAGTAGATAAATAGTATTATTGGAGCCATAATAAAATGATTTGACACTGTGAATGTCTAATTCACTTTTATGCGAATTAAAGACAATTCAATGAAAAAAAATAAAAAAATCGAAACTACACTCATAGGTATTGCCAAATCTGGTCTGTAAACCTACGCAACTTCATGCAGAAACATTGGATTATTGTTTTTTTTGTTAATAATGTTTACAAATTAGCAAAACCACTAATGAATGAGTTCTATAGTATAGTTTTCTTAGGAATGCTAAAAAGTCCATCACGCGGGGGTACGTAAACTAAACAGATTTCCCACTTGCTGGTATAACAAACATGTTTCATCTCACCACATATTTTCTATTTCTATGTAAAACCGATGAGTAGAAAAGGGAGGGTTACTGAACGCTGAAAAAAAGAAAACAGGAGTAACTCAGTTAGTATTTGAGCTACGAAAAGAAACAACAATTGTAGACCATCAAGATTTTAACAAGGTTGGTTCTATTTCATTTTACTATCCTACTTATAATAACGAAGATATTTGAAATTTTCGAATTGGAATCTACGATTTTTTTTAATGAATAAAAAGAAGTGTCGACAATGGAACTCCACAAAGAGATGGCCTAAAGATTGCTTATTCAATATTTTCTGATATGACATAATAACAGAGATTTTTCAATTTTTGATTTTACCCCTCTATAAATCTCCCCATTCCCTCCTACTTGGGCGATTCTACCGTTAACGAACTAGATCTTTCTCATCCTGATAAAAGTTTAAATATGAAGTTTGGTTTCAATATCTTGGCATTTGCAGCCACTAAGGAGTAAACTGGCAAATAATCTCTCTCTCTCTCTCTCTCTCTCTCTCTTTCTCTCTCTCTCTCTCTATATATATATATATATATATATATTAATTTTTAAAATTCAAACTTATGTTGTTTCCCATTTACTATGATTCGCGAAGATGTGAAGGACGTTTTATTCATTTTTTCGTGTAAACAACCTCAATAGCTCGTTTTAAAAGAAATAAAAAACAAACCCTAAAATGTCACCCGACTTGTTTAATGGAGGAAGATCTTAATTACAACCTTCCTAGCTGGACGATAGTGTCTTAATTTAACTAAATATTATTGTTATATTCTATTTTGGACCAAGGACATGAGATGCTTAGGAAAATGTACAGCAGTAATTCTTCCGAGAGAATAACAATTTTAAAATTTTCCTAATCAACATCTGTTAATTAAGGTTGCACACAAATAAAAATATGAAGAAACTAAATGTTTTTTTCATCCTTTTTAATTTCATATGACATCCTTTCTTGGACAGTTCATCCTAAATACCAGAGATAATTGAGTTCTTGTTACCAAGACACATGATTTACAGAAAACACCATCGTAAAATTAAATTACTTATTTGGTTGAAACTTCCATATTTCTCCCACTATGCATAGTAATAAGTTCGAACCTGTTCGGCTGAAATCCTTGAAGGTTGCAAAATGTCTTGAAAACTTGGTGACAAGAACTCAATTATCTCTGGTATTTAGGATGAACTGTCCAAAAAAGGATGTCATAAGAAATTGGGGCGGATGAAAAAATCATATAGTTCCTTCATGCTTTTATTTGTGTGCAACCTTAAATTAGAGAGAAAGAGAGGTGGAAGATCTTATGTGCCATTTTCCTCTTTATCTGCTGCAAATTTCAACCTTGATACCAAACTTCATATTTGAGCTTATGTCGGGGTGAGAAATATCGAGTTCGTTGACGGTAGAATAGCCATCGTGGGAGGAGTGTGGGGAGGTTTAAGGGAGGTAAAATACAAAATTCGAACAGTCTTCGTTATAAGAGTCAGATCAGAAAATTTTAAGTAAGTCTTGTTGCAAAATAAATTTACTACAGCTATTTTTCTATGCAGCTGTTTCGTATGATTAACGGCTAACGTGATAAGAGCCAGTGTGAGGGGTTCAGTGTTTTTAAAATCATGCAAAAATACCTAGCACAATAAAAACTAACGAAATCTTCATGATTGTTTTCTTAGTTTCACATATGTTGAGGACATGGTGTCATTTCAGGATCAAAAATACGACTGAACACTAAATTATATGATAGTGACAGGACCTCCTGGTGTAGGGGTCAAGCTAGGGAAGATTTGATGTCTTCTTGAAGAGACGTCTATTGGCCTGAAGTATGTAGAGCCATAAAATAATCAAGAGGATTTTAATCGTTTGCCACGTACTGGAGTCAATCCAGTTGAGCGGGTTTAAGATTTTGAAAAAGTAAAAATGTTTTTGGTCATTAAATAATGAATGCAAGATATAGATAGATTTTCGAAAGGAGAGGATGTAGTGGTGGAGACTTTTCCACTAGTTCATGAACCTACGATAGTATACTAAAGCTAGTTAACTTCACGGGTTATAAAACGCCTTCAGTTACCTACTGTCTTTTACTTCGGAAATCCCATTATGAAGTAATTCAGAGAAATTAAGAAACCCATTACATTTCCGAAATTTGCAGCCATTAATTCCTGGTTTGAGCCATCCTTTTGGTTGGTATATTTCCAATGTAAAATAAGACAGATAAGAATAATTTTCAGTATTTAAAATCATTGAATATACTGACATATCATTTTCAATGAACTTTTTTGTTATTGTTAATGTTTAAAAATTTTAAACGAGTATGTGGGAAAAATAAACAATTGTCGTTGCACGTGGAGGACGTACGTGTAGAAAATACTGTGAATTTGCACTAGTTAGAGTACACAACTGAGCAATTGACTATCGCACACAATGATACATCAATAAAAACCAAATAAATGGGGAGAGAAAAGAACCGTAGAAAGAAAGGCTTTATTTTCTAACATACTTCTATGGATAATCTAAAGGTTACTGAACTATAGTAAGAACTATTTAAAGTCCGTCAAGCAGGGGCAAGCAGCTACGTGAACTAAGCACATTTCCTTCGTGAAGTTTAACAATAGATAAATCTACATTCTGCCACCGAATATCAATTAAGTGATTAAATACAATCGGTAATAAGAAAGCTTTTAGTCAATTTTAAGAATTTGTCGAGAGGAAGCGTCTGAAATGTAAACAAACAGGAAAATAATTTACTATATCTAGTACTGTAATTTATAATGAATCAGAACAATTTTTATCTCAATCAATCAAATTGTAGTAGTCCAAGAACTTATGTCAGGGAGGGGGGTCACCAGAACATATTTGCATGTATCTCGTATAACAAATTCTGTTGAAAACAATATTTGGTATTTAAGCTTCGAATTAAGTGGTTTATTACATAACAGAGTATTGTTTATGTAACACGAGAAGTGGGGGTTTGCAGAAGGCTGAGAACTGAAATATGCAAATATCTCGGTTAATATTCAAGATAGAGAATAAATGTATAGAACAATAGTTATAGCAGATTTCATTTGCAATATGATTAACACCATACACTTTTTCGATCCGATGTATTGTAACAGAGCTATTTCGACTTTCAAAAATCCCCCATCTAAACCTCCTCGCCCACCTGATTTCAGTTATTAACGAACTTGATCTTTCTTTTTACACAAAACTATTAAATATCGAGTTTGGTAACGACCAATCAATAATTGCGACTGCTAAAGCGATAACGGAAATACTTACACACACACACACACACACGCGCACAAACACACACACACACACACACACATATATATATATATATACAATTTGAACGGACCTCATTTTCGTCATGTACTAGGTAGGATTGATGGACATTTAAAGAAAAATGTGGAAATTCTCGTCATGAGCACGACCTCAATAGCTGTTTTCCCTCAAGGGAAATCTACTAAAACCCCCAAATAATGGAAATTTCTGTTTCGTTTATTTTTTTTAGAAGAATAACTTACTTTTATGTTCTTCCATCATATGAATAAATAATTACCATAAAAATGACAGCTCTTTTTAGATAATATAATGCCATTTTTCTGTAGGAGGAAACTTTGTAGTTCAAGAGACGTCGCATATGTTAACAAGCAACTTTCTCCAGTTTTTTTATTTTTATTTTTTATCTAAAAGTTGTGATAAGAAATCACTGCTTTCAAGAAATTTTAAAGCATGTTCTTCTTCTACCCCCACACATGAAGGAAGTTTGACAATATGTTTCGTCAAAGCTATGAGACAAGGACATAAATTGTAATAAAGAAACAAATTTTCTAGATTTCTTTATACATAAGTTAAGGATGTTGGTTTATATTAAGCTGGAAAACAAATTCAATAACTTACAAAATATGCTTTTTGAGAAAAGGAAACAAAGTTTGGAAAGCTTTCAATAGAGTTCTGACAAGAAAATACAGTAGTTGGCAAGAAAACAGCACTCATTGACAGTATTTCTGAAAAAATATGTTTAAGTACATATTTTTAATTACAATTAATTACTTTTTCTCTGCAAGTTAATATAAATTGTCAACAGGTAAATTATTGCAATATAAAAGTTTTTCTTTGCCATATTTGTTTTCTCAACACAAAATTTGTAAGTTTTGAGTTATGAAATGAAGGAAGTAGTTACAAAAAATGTCCACGATTATTTTTAATTATTTTAATAAACTAATATAGTTTTTATATTAAGCAAACTCTTTGGTTTTGAGGCAGATTTTGGCACTTATGTGTACAACCGAATGTACGCTCAATATTAATATATCAGATAATGGTTTTTAACATATAGAATGAAATAGAATGATTAGAAGTTTGCACCTGAAGGAGTTGAAAACCAATAATTTCTTGAGTTGTTGATAGTGGAAGATGTGTTTGTTAGTGTATATAAATAAAGTGTAATTTGCCTGAACCCCTTGTAAGGTGGCTGACATGGTGTTCCTCTGGTCTACCCCTTGCAGACGTACCCCTGGACATTCGGACCAACTGTTGGGAAAGAAGGGCTCTAGGGTGACCACGCCCTCCCCCACCCCGTCCCGTCTTCCAGCTATATAACCGCCCGCCCCGTACAATCCCCTCACTCAGTGCTCCACTTTTACTTGTACACATGGATCTAATCAAGGTAAAGTCTCACTTTTCCATCAGGGTGTCGGCTCTTACACATTTAACAGCACCCGAACGACGCCGGACTTCGGACTTGCCCAGAAAAATCGACTCCTTCTAACCAACCTCCCAACCTTTCAAGTCGTCAACAGAGGAGCTATTTTTGAAAATTAAGTACTCTTCTCCATAAAAAGAAAAAGTCCCACACGTAAACATAAACAGGGAGAGTGATGTAAGGTATACATACACTTCACGTCAGCCAGCAACCAGATTAACCCCTAAGAAATATATGGTTAATTTATAATTAGCAAACCTAATTAGCTCGTTTTCATTAATTGCCATTGGTACAAAATGGTTAGTAGAGATAGTAATTAAGAACGCAGTACATTAAACAATTTTAATAATGCAATATTTCATGGGCAATTATCAGAAAAATAATTAAACATATAACATGCCAACGATTTAATATATTAAAACATAGCGACAATCTATAATCCCTGACATAATAAAGTTATTAACGCTTGTACTTTTCTTTTAGCTTCATCACCACTTCTTTTCAATTAATAATAATACCCCTGCCTGTCGCATTACCCAGGTTTTGTACAAAGTAAGGAATGTCTGTTTTTTGAGGACTCTAAACCAAATAGACTTAGCTCATAAAAAATAAAATACTTAAAATAAATAAGCTGTGGCTTAACAGCCACGAAGCTTATGACCCTCCATATAGTCCTTTCTCGGAAAGATATGCAGTACACTGTGCCATAGTTTACTACAATTTTTCCCAAATTTCCTCATGGTTTTTAGCACGTAGCAACGAAATGATGAAGTATGGTATGCTCAATGTGCCAGTTCATTTACCGCGTGAAAGGTGTTTCGATCTCAGATGCTGATTCTGCCGTAGTGGGTTACTTCTGATCTACGCCCACACTTTTGAAGCCTAATCTGATTCTAACACTCACCCTTCCCAATAAATGAGGTGTATTGTTCCACTCTCTAACGTTTTGAACAAATTCTTGAATGAACATAAGTACTGAAGTGCTTTTCCTTATAGTATTTTTAATGCAATCAACTTATCATGTATATCAAAAGATATATATATATATATATATATATATATATATGTGTGTGTGTGTGTGTGTGTTTAATACAATGAATTTATTAATGATGATATACAATACCAATTGACTTAATTGTAAGATCACTAACAAGCTCGCATGAATTCGTCAGATATATTAAATATGGTATAACTATTATTAATTAATAAGTAAGTCCCCCCTTTTTTTTAAATGATGAAAATAACTTTTATATGTAATGGCCTTACCATATAGTTTCTTTATAAAATTATATGATAATTAGATAACTTTGTGGGAAGAAATATATATATATATATATATATATATATATATATATATATATATATATGAATTACATATAAATATATAGTAAGGAGCGAAGTGTACTCATACATTTAGAATGCTCTCTAGAAAAAAAAATAGCCTGCCCTCTTCTTAGATTAGTTACAGACTTCTGAGTACTTAAGACTTAGCAGACAATTTCCCTACCATTCGTCTGGACTAGCAGACAGTTTAGGGTCACAGCGCAGCTTCCTCGGTCTCACTGCAACCGTCTACCTCTGACAGAGCCGACAACTTCTCTCGTCACACATCTAGAAAGCTTTTTATCGGCTGCCTTCCAGGGTTCTCTGTTTAAAATGAGAAGACTTCAAGAGCTCACCTGATTTTCTTTTAGCCACAGATTACCATTTTTCAGTAGCACCTATACTACTGAAAGGGTGTCTTTACGAGCCTCGTTGTGGGTCTGCGTTTATCTTTTATACAATAAGTCAGATGATTGTTTTATATTTTTTATTCTCGGGAGAGAATTTCAAACCGGTGAGGTTTCTGCAGGGCATCTGGGCCCAATGGACCATTATGGCTTCATTAATTTGTTTGTCCTAATAATGTACCCCCTTCCCGGCTATTCGAACGTTCTACTATAATATTAGAAATCACCCCCCCCCCCCAAGATCGAACAGAAACTAGAATTCCTCCTCAGGCAAAATATTATAACAGCTGATCTTTCTGATACGTTTTTTTTTAATAAGCCTCCGATGTTTACCACGTTACCTGTTTGTTAAAAGTACATAAACGTGACTCACTTATTTTTGTAGTACCACTTGAACATTGGTAACAGGGATTAAGAAACTAAGGTGAAATATAAGCCCAAAGAAAAGCATAACGTCATTTCAACTATTCATAATAATTCAACTCTCTATTTTGAACTAAAATAATAAAGCTTTAATGTTTTAAAAAAATAATCACTAAGGGTCATTAACATGTATTATTAGATTTACTAATTATTAACTTGATTTAAATGATTAAGCTAGCAAAAAAAATTGTATATACGTGTATAAGGAATCGGTGAACTGTTCTTCTTATACTTTGTGGGCTTATTGGAATTAGAACTAAATTAATATATTAATTAATTCAATATGGTATCATATTAATTAATTTAATATGATATTTGAGTGAGACCCAGAAAGGTTTTGGTGAGTTGTAGCAAATATGCGGCAAAATGCAAAAATTAGAGTCAATTAAAAAAATTCCTTGACACATGCACATATGCGTATACACTGGTTCTCATCAGGAGTAGGAAATTGAACAACTGTCTGGAGTAAAAACGGGTCCCTCGTATACGACTCGTTAATTAATAAATCTTCTTCCATCTCCAATTATACAAAATATATTTTTGATATATTTTAATTTTACTTTTAATGTCTGAGCACAGTCTAACATGAATTGTGACGTCGGTGGGAGAAAATATAGGCACAATTAGCCATCTTTCACTTGTAACTCCATATTTCTGGCTTAGTGAGGGTGTCATAAGACAATGCGTATTATTTACGCTCATCATGACAATTAATTGTTTAATAGGTTAACATATTAATATTTAGAGATCTTTGATATCTATAGGCGGAGTACATTTATGATGCATTTTCAATTCACCCATTATAGCTAACAAAAATTTCAACTGGTATGTGTTTCTGAAAAATATATATATATATATATATATATATATATATATATATATATATATATATATGTATACGTATAGTTTAGGTGAATTCTTGTAAACATTGTCTTCTTCATGAGGATGAAGACGAATAGCCAGATCGAATATTTATGTACTTCTTAATTACTTTTCCCATCTTCCGTAATTAAGCAAAAAAAAAAACCTCACGATTGTAAGATGGCAAATAGAACTTTGCAATTAACTTCTTCTTTATAATTTTAGCGATATATCTTCTGGAGATAAAACACAAAATTCAACCTATCTCGTTATACATTCGCTGAACGGCAAAAGCATGAGGCATAGGACTGTATGTACAACTTCATTTGCTGGATAAATGTTTTTTTTTTTTTTTATTTTTTTTTTTTTTTTTAATACGAGTCATTGTCTGGATCTTACTACGCAAATAAATAGGGAAGAGCCGAAGTATCCTTCCTTGTTGACGATCGATTTTTACAAAAATTCAATAATTCAATCAAATTTGGAGCGTTTGGAAAAACAGAAATCATGCACTACTTAAGTCCTGGGAAATGGTTTAATGTTGTTTTCATACAAGATGTTTTGCTTAATAAAATTATCAATGAACTGAATTCTATAATTAATACTTGATTTCATAATGCTAATAAAGGGATTCATTTAAGCAGAAAGTTGACAAATAAATAAAAAAAATAAAAATTAGATGGGTCTCTTGATATCGTTAAATGATATCTACTTTTTGATTCTATAAAAAAAAGTAGTCTTATACCCGTTTTTATATACCCCTTTCCTCGATTACGATTTAAAATAATTATAAGAAGGGGATTAAATCTGCTGTCCATAAAACAGAGGCTTAGGGCTTGGATTAGCTGTGTTCTCTGTGTCACCTGATGGTATCTATCGGACCCCCGAGGTCTTCGAAAACCACTTTAGGAATCTCTGTTCTAAATTAATCAATTTAATTTCTACACGTTGCTTAACGACTCTCAAATAATATTTATGCAAGTTTCCTTTTAAGTCCATCCAATTTGGATTGATCTGCTGGAATGTCGACATGTCTGTCTAATGAATTTGACTAAATTGTGCAATTCGGCCCCTTTCTACATATTTACAACAGCATTTTAGCATTTGTGACAATATATTGTGAAACGTTTGTTGCCCTCTCTCTAAATCATTCTTCCTAATACGAGTGCTCTTGCGTATAAGCGCACACTCACGAACTTATTTTGTTTATTTATCTAAATTATCTGCTGTACCATTCTTTTATTCCAAAATAAAAGGGTATAGGCCAGAAAAATATTCAGTTTCATCATCAGGTTTTCAACTACTATTGCGTCTTTATTTCCACATAAAATTACTAGAATTGTACTTCAATATATTCCTCTTAATTACTGATATTTTTATTATCAATAATAACCAATAATTTCTAAGCCAAATATGTCTTCAGAATATTATACTTCTATTGTGTCTTATGTATGCATTCCCTAAATTTCGAAAACCTTCTGTTTTTGTTATGTATGTCTACCTGTTAAAATACTACATAAATTAGCGGGCTCACGAAAAACTAAAATTTAATTTATAAACAACTTAAAACTGTGTGCTAATTTATGTAGACTTATATAGTACCCCAAATCAAAGAACTATCTTTACAGTTAGTGGTTAATTCTCTAAGTCTAATTAAAGAGGAGAAATTATAAATATCGATTTTTTTTTAATAAATCCAGTTACTCGAATTTCTATTTGTATTTGCTTTGAACGCCAAGATAAAGGAAGTTTAAGATTTTTAAGTGTTTGGCAAAACTATTTTCTTAATTTAAAAGTAACAGTCAGCCACCTTAAATGCACAAGTGTAATATTTTAATAGCCAAAATGATGCAAAGGTTTGATTAATAACTTCCGCCACATACAATTGTGTGCCGATGCACAGGAACATTGAAAGACGTTACCGTATAATTGTTGTTCACATTTGATTTTAAATAAGCGCTACTATGAACTTTCAATTTCTTTTGTCAGTGTATTTAGACCAACTCATTTCCCATCAATAAGTAGCTATAAAACACATAGGCTATAAAATTTCCTGAACCCGCTCCGATGTTTTATGTTTAAAAAGAAGTGCATGTTAAAAGAGGACGTGAGAAGAGCGGCTGAAGAAAGTCGTAAAGAGGCCGTAGTCGTAATTCCAAAATTAATTTAGGAGGGTGGCCTCATACTGTCCGTTCGGTGATTGGTAGAGCTTGCGCAAAGACGACCATCCCAACCAATCCCATAAGCAGATCCTGACACGTAACAACCCATAGTGCTACCCTACCATCCTTATCAAATGATTTATTATCTTACTTTTGGAAAGGTATTTCGTTCTCGACTCGCTAAGCGATCAATGTTATTCAATAGTCAAATAAAGTATATAAGAATTCATATCGGGCTGCAGATAGACCAGTGTAAATATTTGTTGTATTAATTTTTCAATCACGATATTTGAACTTGTAGAACATTTGCAAAAGTGCGTGACACAGGGGCTGCGTTAACTGAGCAGATTTCCCATTTGCGTCACATGTTTGCATTTACCTAAAAAATTAAAAGATCAATGAGAATTTGAAATATAGGCTTTTAATAATCTGCTTCATAATATAACAGCTTATTGTTAATATGAAATGAGTAGGAGTGTACGTTTACTGAAGGCTTGATACTAACAAAATGCCAATATCTCAGTTAGTAATCAAGATAGTGAAAAAACGAACATAACAACATTTATAGGCAATTAAATTTACAATAGTCTTATACAATTTTTCGATTCCACGTAAAATAACGGAGATATTTCGAATTTTCAAAATTCTTTTCCCCCCACTTGTCCGATTTCAGCTGACAACGACTGCTGTTAACGAACTTGATCTTTCTTTTTACATAAAACGATTATATATTGAGTTCAGTTACGGTAACACAAAAATTCTTAGTAGCGGTAACAGACAAATATATATATATATATATATATATATATATATATATATATATATATATAACTTTGAACGGAGCTCATTTTCGTTATCTAATAGGTAGAAGAAAGTTTTCAAAAATCGCGCCATGAGTACAACCAGAATAGCTGATTTCCATTTAAGGGACTAACAAGTTAGTAATTTTTTCCTACAAGAAGGGAAAATATTTGTCAAAGTTAATGTCTTAAATGAAAAAAAATTAGTACATTTCCCTGAAGGGAAATCAACTATTGAGGTTCTACTCATGACGCGATTTTCGAAAATTTCCCACACTTCTTAATCCTCGGATAATTATTTAGGCGTCTTACTCAGGGATGAAGAGAATATATATTGTAAGATGAGATCACTTGTGTGACATACCAGATCATGGAAAATTTAGTTAGCTTATGCTGCCCTGCGTAATGGAGTTTTTAATGTCAACCAAGATTTAAAAAAGGAAAGTATCTAAATAGTTAAATACATTTGTTTTTTTGTTTTGACGATATTTTTTTGGCTCCTCAACCATGTGGGTGTTTTAATGAAACACCTTTTTTTATATTAACGTGAAACAATAATTAACTAACAAATAGGTTTAATAATAGAAATTCGTTTAAATATCCTGTTAGTCATTATAGTCAAACACACACACACACGCGCATGGTGCGTGCATATGTGTGGTTTTATCTGTACATGTATTCATATTTGAATAGAACTGAGCACTTTCGCCTATATGATAATTGAACATATAACATTGTTTGAATAACTACTTCTTATTAATTTATATACTTTATTATTGATTTCTAATCAAATGTATCGATATATAGTTAGTTTTAGCATGTACTGGAAGTTTATGCAGCTTCCTTCCAATATTAGAACTTCAGTAGCAGCTTCGATTCGTGAGAAGAGATGAATTATGAAAAAGTGTATAGACTTGGCATTTATGGCCTGATTATCGTGCTCTGAAAGTTTTTCTAGATACATTCACATGTAAATTGGATCTATAAAACCTATATCGAACGTTATATCGCCTTTTTATATTATAAAATCATAACAATACACATTTAACGAGTAACATTTTAATGAAATGTTTATTTTACTCAATTTTAGCTCTGCTGTAATTAATGTTGTATTTTTCGTTCTGCTAATTCACAAAATGTTTATATTAATTATACTTTACAATAATATTAAAGTCCAAAAAGTGAGCTCATTGAAGTATTATCCAAATTGAATTGGTATTTAACCAGAATTCATTCAGAGTTGAATTCTCCAGAATTTTATTTGATATGAAAAATACTTATACATTAAATTTAAACTTTCCGGAGAAAGTATCAGTTATAAAATAAAGATAAATTGTAAATGAAATTGGCTTTGAGTTATTTAAAAAAACGGAAAAGCTTTTCTAAATAAACTCCATACGCAGGTATGATAGTAATATTTTTTATTTAGCCGTTATATTTTACGTTTTTAATTATCATTAGTGTAAAATTCATTTGCTGTTTGGTTTACTAATTTCAGTTTACGTTTATTAGTGGCCTTTATTATTTTATATATTTTTTACGTCGTATGTTTGATATGATTTTATATTTGATTACATCTATTTTTAAACAGTATAAACGAAGTTTTAATTTTTCTCTCTGAATTTTTGTAAATTAATTTAATTCACATATATATTTCAATTGTTTAAATAGTTTTTATAACATTGTAGATCTTTTCTCCTTAAAACGTATTCCCTTCATTTAAAAAGATTAAGATTGAATAAAATTTCAAACTGTAGGCGTAACTACACTCATTTGTACTGTTGAATATTCTGTTTAATTCCGGATCCAGCCTGATTAAGGTTCCAAACCTAATTCTCCAAACACCAAATGAACATTGGAAATGAAGTTAAGGATCTTCCTGTTGGTGTTACTTCCACAGTTACGTAGGATGGTAACTGTTTTCGATTCTCCCAGAAATTAGCAGGGGACCTTTTAAGGACTTCATTTGCCTAAAAGGTTTGAAATTATCTTGTAATTTACATAAGCTGCCCGAGTCGCACATTTTGAGAGATAAAATTAAAATTGGGAAACGTAAAACTAATCATTGCTAAAGAGTAAGCTATCTAGGGCAGATGTCGAAAAGCTGTTCTCGAGGATGAGCTTCCGGGTCAGTCATTTTTGGAGTTACACATTTTGTTCTCATGGTTTCGTGTAAGTAATATTTATTTTCGTTTTCTATTAAATAATAAAAAATAAATCTGTAAGTAAATTTATACTATCAACTTTCCTAATAAGAAGAAGAAATTTTAATAATAGGAGAACTACTTTGAAAATGAAAATACTTCGTGATGCGTTCAGTAACTCCGTTGCATGTGAACTAATTTTACATACTTGCCAATATATCTAATCCGCAATATGAACCCAAATATATTATACATATTAATGACAGAAAGCTGCCATTAAGAGCTCTGTACTTTGATTGCTGTATATATATTAGTCATGCCCGCGAATTCTATACACAGCTCACTTGGACTCTATGCACTAACGACATTTGCCTTTCTTAGATCTTGTAAATCGAAAACGCCGTTTTTTATGAGATTAAAAGTGGATCGCTTAGAGCCATTGTCAAAGATTATATAGGCTGTAAATCCGCCATTCTGCGGTCAGATAGCAGGTATAAATGAGAAGTGACTTCCAGGACAGGGGTTTTTTGATGTTCTAAACATGTATTTCTGCAGATGCTTTAAAAACAAAATAGAATACGTAGTGCCAAGAAGGTTGCGAATGACAAAAACCACAGTTAACCTTCCACAAACATTTGAAGTCAACACCATAAGTGTTCAATCAATTCGCACAACACAATAAACCTGAGTTTCCAACATTACTTTCCTCAATAGAGGAATTTTTTTTTTGAACAGAATTTTTGTGGAAGTCTGGCGTTGCATTTCGTTCCACCAAGAAAGAACGCTATTTCATTTCATTCTATTTGCATCTATTTCATACCGTACCACGTTTATGGTATTTTGGTCAATCTGATTACTCGGCTGTCCTCTCTCTAGCTATAGCAAATTTGGTTGTTAGACATTAAAACCAATTTTTTTTATTAAAGATTAAATATAAAATTAGATTAAAAATAAATCTCTAGTTCATTAAGTTTGGAAATCAATTCTTGGGGAAGGAAGCTTATAGGCAAACCAAAAAACAAAATATTTTCATAGACTCATGAGGACGTGTCCTCGGATGTCACAAACTGCATCGTGCTTGCAGACATTTGGCTCATACCAGCTTCAAATTCTCGACCTGCTAACGTCTTAACGTAACTCGATAAATCTGATGGAAATCAATAGATGTGCCAACTTGATAGAATTAAAACAGTGGAGCTTTGTGTTTTATAGAAATTTGATTTAGCAAATGAATGAACTTTTGTAATCGAGGATTATACACTCACCATATTCCTAGTTATCAGGACCTAATGAATATGAGGGGCCAAAACATTTCAATGATCTTGTAACTATTTATGCCTTCTATCAATATTTTTGTAGGACACGTAGAATGTAAGAGAGAATAATTAAAGTAGTCGGCAAATTACTCAAAGCAGCCGGGAAGCCCTTTCAGAGTCCCATTGAAAATATTTAAACGGTCGTAAATCTAGACAGAGAAATAGTCTGGTTTGAAACGTGTTTTGCAAAAGCCATGTGGCCCACCCTGCTTCCCACCTCCATCACCTAACACGCTAAAGCTCTTAGGAAGACATTTCTACCTTTAATATTATATGGAATAGGGTCACTGCGAATTATTGCTCTATATTAATAGTGTCTCAAAACGTAACCTACTCTTGTTCGTAAGCAATATCTGCTTTTTTTTCCATTCTGTTTTGCATAATGAGACATTTATGGAAAAATACAGCACATGAGAGCTGCTTTGCGTTCATCATGTGGTCACTCCACAAATATGGCTTCATAATATATTAAATTTTGCTTAGTTATAATCCTCATAATCATACGAATTGGTCGTGCTACTGGTCAGAGTGCTTGCCAAGCAGTCAGAGTAAAAGTGGAAATTATGTCTTAGCTATTCAGTTACGAAAGAATTCAGATTGAGTATACGCTTATAGAAGTCAGACCTGATGGAAGTGAACAACATCTCAAGAGGCCAAATAAAATTCGTTAGGGACGTGATTTGGGCGAATATTTATGATTTATTCAGTGAGACTTTTTTACGTTCAGCTCTCACGTAGGCTGAATATGTCATGTTAGGATTCCTTGTTTGAATAAAATAACAATATTTCACGTAATCAATTGAAATGCAATTTTGTTTGTTGAAATAGCAATTATGAGATCCATTTCTGAACAGCAGATATTAGATTTCCTAATCAAATAGAAATGTGTTTATTGAATTATGCTTTCTTTTCATTTAACCAATCTAAATAATGATTTACTCATATCGATACAGGACTTTCGGTTCCGGTGCAGCATCACCATCCCAATGTCTTTAAAGGGGGAATGAATGGCTCTTCGGCCGTTATCTCTCACTAACGTATTATCTATAAAGTTTTTCCGAAATCATACGTAAATGATTTGTATTAACTCCGTACTATGTTGTTTCATTGGGACTGATTATTTGCTGGTTTCCACGTTTTTCTAGCCAAGGGGGGACGGCCTAAGGAGTTTATCTTCACCCTTGTTTATAGGCTGAAGGCCAGAAAATAGACCACTTTTTCCCCATTCAAATTCTTATCCTCTACCTAAAAACATCAAATTTATTTGACAACATTTCATATAGGACTTTCTGCAAGGTCAGGACATAGGATAGTGATCCTATTGTGCCTTCAACACGGTGAATGATATCTAATAACTATAGTATCTTTGCAGTTATTAATAAAGTAATGCAGTATTTACTTTATTAATATTATAAAATTCTGATAACATTCAAACAAATAAACTTATTATATGCTTCTTCAGTGGTCTCTATGAGGTCAACCAAACAATTAAAACTATAAATTATAGGCCCCAAATATTATTATATGTGACATATGACGTTTTTATGTTTGCATTATATTATCAGCCATACTATCCTTGCCGATTATGGAGGTCTTGTAGTTTCGACTGTGGGCTTTCTCTAGCTCCTCAAGGTATCTGAATAGAAGAATCCTTTCGCCGTGTCATATCCCAAATAATCATGCTTTACTGATTCTCCTCCGTCGAGGGCCATTTAACAACTTTGCTTCCTAAATTTATTATTAATTATTATGACCTCAGAAGTATTCATCTCTTTAATTTTGAAGTTCAAAAACTGTTATATTCCTAATCTCTCCTGATCAATGCTCTCATAAAGATGCGTTTATCCGAACCAGATAATGGAAATGATTTACCAAGTTTTTGATTCGCCCACCTCCTTCTCCCTCTCTCTCTCTCTCTCTCTCTCTCTCTCTCTCTCTCTCTCTCTCTCTCTCTCTCTCTCGCTTCTAAGTAATTTATTTCCAATAAATCTGAAATAATAATCTGCTTTAAAGTACCTTGATCCATCCCGCTACAACCCATTACACATAAGCATGTCCTAAGAGTTTAATAATTAGTTTTTGTAGATCCAATTTTGAATAAACCTTTTTTAAAAAGTGTATTCCTGAACATCGAACTGATGACCTTTAGAAATACCGTGAAAAAAATCTACAAATATCTTAAAATTTGCAATATGTATGCTACAACTTTTACTATAGAAGCCCAACATTCCTGGACGATGGACGATGGACTACGTTCTCAGGGCGGAACTTTCACAGTCATGAGCGGCGAATCTTTGAAGAGGCTATCTTAATGTCAGAATGCTCTCGCATAGAGAATTCTCATGATAATTCCATTTGAACGAAGCTTAAATCATGGCAACCATATATAGTAACGTACTCGTGCACTAGTGTTATGATTTTAAAAGAAACACTCAGAAAGATACTAAATTTAAGAGACTAAATAATCAAGTTTAATTATTTTTTTAACAATAACTTCTCCAGGGCACAAATTTTGACAACGAATTTAAGAATAACTAAAGGATGCCACTCTGGACTTTTGCTGAAGTACTTATATTATAATGTTTAATCTTTAATGTCATTTTATTAATTGTTATGATACCCATTACACTGCTTTGCTAATTATAATATTTTTGAGATTCCCTGCTTCGTAAAAACATTTTAGCATTCGTAGCCTTCCCCAAATTTCTTCATTCGTTTAAATTTGTATATTTCAATAATTTCTAAAGAAAACTGTAACACCTAAATACAATGTCCATTCGAAGTGCATTCCATGACAATGGTCACAATATGACAGTAGTTCTATAGTGATGGTTATTTCGAGGTTTTTTGGAATCCTGTATAACCAGACCAGAAGTCTAAGTACGGCTTCCATATGCTATAGCAATAATAAAGCTTTTCGGGCTGAGAGCTTGAAAAAAGTCTTTTATAACTTTCAGCTTTTAGAGACTTGAATGAATATATTATGCATAAGGAATCCAATAGTAGTTTAAAAAAAAGCATGTCTTGAAATGCAATACATGTTCAGAGTTTGTTTATTAGGCCTTATCACCCTTATAATCGAAATACCGGTGTAACCTGAATGTTATATCATTACTTTGGGAGTCAAGTCTTATTTGGCATCTAAATATCCCCAGCAGCAGAAACCAATTTACAAGGTTTTTTTTATTACTTTTGAATTAATTGAATGGGCTTCAGATTACTACGAAATTAGAGTTTCATCCATTTTAGCAATCGACATGATTATGATTGCAATGCGCAGGCCATGGATTAGTTTGTATAGTGTCTAAGGTTTTGTTATGCTGTCAAATGGTATTACATGCAGACAGCAAGAAAAACTATTAATTTGACCTAAAATTAGTTTCGATTTTCATTTTTTTAAAATGAAAATAAACATGTCAATGAAATCTATCTTTTTAATCTTAATGTAGCCATTTTTATATTTTCGTCTTGGCAATATCACTTTTATGACTTCTAATTTTTATAGAACATTTGTAAATTAAAAAATATAATTAAAAGGGAATATGGTACCTTAATGATTGAATACAAATCGAAAATGGATAGCAATAACCATTCCTGATATTGATTTGTCGCAGCTTCAGAGAGGTTCTCAGCTACTCTATTTTCTTTTACAACTCACCAAATCCTGGCAATACATACCAAAGACTGAGCCTGTTAAGTGCTTCTATCCAATACGCTCCTAACCAATCTCTATTAAAAACATTCATACGATTTGTGATGGTTACCTATTGGATTAAATAGATAAAAGAGAATGATATAGCTGCCCAGTAGTCATCAAACCTTATAGTCAGTATGACGTATAAATATCCTACATCCTACTATTCTACAAATAGAATAGTGCATATCGTAGTACGTAAGAGTAGGTTTAACATTTCATCACTTGCCTCTTTTCTGTGAGCATCATCATACCGGACTGGAATTACATACAAGTGAACAAAAACCGCTGGGCAGCAATCCCAAGTTTTTGGAACTTTTCCCTCCAGATATATAGCCCTAATCCTGGTCAGGAAACTATGCCTGAAGAAGGAACGCTTAGTGGCTCTGAAAATTCGCAACAATTTTCCAATGATACAAAAGCCACTGGAGAAGTAATCTATGGCATGGCATTGCATCTCACACAGTCGGCAATACCAAGCAAGGAAGTCTAAACTATTACATATAGCATTAAAAGATCGAGTTAGGTGTTCTAATAAAATTTGCAGCCACTAGATCATTTAACAAATACGTCTGTCTACATTTCCCCTCATTTTGATCATCTACTACGTACGGAAATAATATCATGAATTCAACTGCTTTCGACTGCATATATTGGAAGTGTTTTATTAGTTTGATAACACACTATTAGAAAAATAAACCGAGAAATGTGACCTGATTATTTCAAGCCTTATTTGATGTAGCTACACCCTGCCAGTAAATAATAGATGTAAACATTTTACGTAATTATATGAGACAATAACAAGACACGTTTTTGCGGGAGCCAACCAGGTTGAGAAGCAGAGTAAGCAGTTGCAACACTTACCTCACAGACCAGTTGTTCGGTTGGCCCTTCACTTTAACATGCTAAGTCTTATATAGGCTCCTGTTAGGACACATGGTCATCTCATCTCCATTGCTATTCTTAATTTCTTGCTCTAATAGCATATGCCTGGAGAACCACGTAAATATGCTAAGCCCCTATAAACCTAGAGGCAGGTGTATTGGATTTAATATTGTATTATAATATTATATTGAATGAATTGTTTGATCATAATATATTTTTTTTTGGATAGGGATAATCCCAATTACGGCCCCAACTCAGCTGGTTTTGTGCAGAAAATTAAAAGCATTTATGTAGAATAAGAAAAATTCATTGCCACTTAGCGTCACTATAAATTGCTTCTTTTACGAAGCACCTTGATGTACATCTTGGTATACTTGAAAACTCTTGTGGATATTACAAGTTGTACAGACTATAATGCCCCGTTGTTTTTTAATTTTTTGTTTCTTTTTAAAGTTAAACAAATATAAATGAATAAGATTATTTCTGTATTGTACATAACTGACTTCCCTGTTATGTTTAGACAACTGTTTATTTTAACTATCACAAAGGCATATTGCAATTTTCATAAAAAAGAAATAATAATTACGATGGAGGACTATTGTTGAAATTGTGTTGCGTACATGTCACTTTACTGTCGATTTAAAATTCCTAAGATAAAATAAGTTTAAATAAGCACTAAAAGTAAGTGGTGACCATCAGATTTAAAATAACTGTTATTTAAAATATGTACTAAAATTTGATAGTAAATAAAAAGAAGCAATTTAGGGGTATTATTGGAACCTCAGGTTACATATGTGAGCTTAACACATCACAGCTTTTATTTGTTATAATAAACTTAGCCAAGAGTCATGGGTTCGATTCTTATGTGGGCCTTTCTGTGTAGGAATTTATTTAGTGACCAACTTACTAAATAATATTCTGGTTAGAAGAGAGGAGAGTCTCATCTTGGCTAGAAAAGGGTGGGAACCTGTAGATAACGTAACCCGGTTAGTCTAGTATCACCAATGGTCGTTAATAATAACCAAAACTGCATTATTGAACAGTATAATTTGTAATTGTACAGTATTCTAATGAAATATGGTCTCCTTTATCAAAGCCTTCACCACGTGACAGTGAAACAAAATACATTAATATTGAAATTTGTCATGAGCCATCACATTCTAGAAATAAATTTACTCATTTTGATATCACGGTGACTCCTCCCCTAGATTTGTCTTCTGCTTAATGCCTGTGTTATAAGTTAGCTTTATGCAGAAGGCAAAGAGAAACTTGGCATGCAATAAGAATGCAAGCCGACTTTCTGGTGGCCCAGTTGTATAGAGCGCTGCCGTGATTAATAAGATAACGCCAGCAATGCCGGGCGTTCAAACACCTTTCGGTTGAAAACCCATCTGAAATGAAATGTATTTATTTCCCTTAAATGTTAACATAAAATAATAGGATACGTAAAATATTTTTGTTTTTCTTTAACAATTTTTCTATATTATGCCAATTAATTTCAATACATATTAATGAATAACATTTGTTCTTATATAATACATTCGTTATACAATTTGCTCGAATTCCATGGGTACATTTTATAAAATCTATCATGTTAAATAATTATATACGGTTTAATTGTTCAACATGTTTTATAGTGTTCAACTTGTGTATAATAATCCTTCAATCATGGTATTCTTTAATTTATTTTATAAAAAGAACATTTTTTTAATTGATTTCATATATTCTGGAAGAGCGTTAAAGAGTTTTATTCTTGAAACTGATACGCTTTTATCGAAAAATTTATGTTTGTGGTTAGGGGTTTGAAGCATTTTTAGCTTCAAGAACTAATTTTTGGTGTTTCTATTTTCACAAACTTCTTTGTACATCTTACATTATAGGTTGTATGGAAACAATCTCATGTTCCATCTCAGGACAACCCTAGTCCCTCCTTGCTCAGGTCCGTCTGTTTACAATTTGAGTCTAGCACGGACGATGAGAAGTATTAATTGAAGCGTTTCAAAACATATTATCGTCTTTAATGGATACTCATATCCCATTTTAACTGAAAAGATTTAATTTTTTTTTCTTCATCATTTCCAACGATTGAAAATTAAAAAAAATGTCGTCTAAGTTTATTGATTTAAAATAAATAATGACTCATACTTTATACATGAAATTAGTGATGCTTAATTTTCTAAAACCGAGTGCATAAAGCGTGCTGAATGAGTAAAATGGATATGAAAGAAGCGGGCGAAGAGGGCAATGTGAAGCAATAGCATTTAGAATTTATGAATATTTAAATGTAGCGACCTAGTATCCCTTCTGGAAAGGCTCTGCATAGAAATAGCCGTTGCAAAAGAGCTTCTCAGCAAGTGGACAGCTTTCGATTCCCGGCGTATCCATCTCATCGAATTGGAAATCACTTAATTGCTTTTATAGCCGACAATTAAGCCCAGAGATCTTAATTGCCATTGGTGGTGAAATATATTTTGATGATTTGTCATAATGTTTATTCAAAACTATCCAGTTTAAACAAATGTATTGAATATCATTTCAGACATATGTTAGTCCTCTGACATAATTTGATACTTTAAACAATATTAACGCTTTATTGCTCATGATAGGTACCACTGTCTTCATTTAAGAAGTTTTTACGGAATTGTTGCAGTATTTGGTTAATTCACATATACTGACATAGTACCTGATTATCGAATTTCTGCCTGATACTATTTCAGTGTGATAAGTCTGGTAAATTAAAGTAGCGGTACGCATATTCTTATGGGACAATGCCAAATAATACCTCCCTTTAGGGAGGGCCTATTACGGAGTGGGTCTCTACCAAGAACTTTCAGCACGAGGGGAGATCTCTGTGTGGCACTTCCAACTCGAGTGGAAATCTCGAAACGGCACTTTCAGCTCGAGTGGAAATCTGTAACGGGCACTTTCAGCTCAATTGGAGATATCAACCATGCACTTTAAGCTCGATAGGAGATCTCAACCAGGCACTTTCAGCTCGATCGGAGATCTCTAAAATGCACTTTCAGCTCGAGTGGAGATCCCTATCAGTCACTTTCTGCTCGTGTGGAGATCTCTTCCAGACACTTTCAGAGTGTTTGGAGATCTTTAAAATGCACTTTCAGCTCGAGTGGAAACCTCTAACAGACACTTTCAGCTCACGTGGAAATCTCTAACATGCACTCTCAGCTCGATAGGAGATATCTGAAATGTACTTTTAGCTCGAGTGGAGATCTCGGAAATGTACTTTCAGCTCGAGTGGAGATCTCTATCAGACACTTTCATAGTGTGTGGAGATCTCCAAAATGCACTTTCAACTCGAGTGGAAATTTCTAATAGACACTTTCAGCTGACGTGGAAATCTCTAACAGGCACTCTCAGCTCGATAGGAGATATCTGAAATGTACTTTTAGCTCGAGTGGAGATCTCGGAAATGTACTTTCAGCTCGAGTGGAGATCTCTATCAGACACTTTCATAGTGTGTGGAGATCTCCAAAATGCACTTTCAACTCGAGTGGAAATTTCTAATAGACACTTTCAGCTGACGTGGAAATCTCTAACAGGCACTCTCAGCTCGATAGGAGATCTCTGAAATGTACTTTCAGCTCGAGTGGAGATCTCTGAAATGTACTTTCGGCTCGACTGGATATCTTTACCAGACATTTTCAGCTCAAGAGGAGATCTCAACCAGACACGTTTAACGCGAGTGGAGATCTCTACGGAGGACATTCATTTCAAAGAGGGAGATGCACTAGGCACTTTCGGTTCGAGAAGAGATCTCTACCAGGCTATATAAAATAAATATGAACAAATCCTACCATTTCTTATATATTTTGTATATCATTTATAATCATCTTCTAATAGTATTGTTATGCTGTTTTTTGTAATTGTTAATATTATATTTTTATCTGCTGTTATGGAAGGTTTACTATCTAACATTTGTTACAAACGATACGCTGACCACAAATCTTGCCATGAATATGCGATCCCTGGACTCTATGGACTGATGTAGAAAATTTTTTTTATGTATTTTCACTGTTTTTAAAGGGAGGTAATGCATTATTATTATTTTGGATGCCCAAAAAATTAAGAGCCGCCAATGAAAAGTTCAGGTTTACGACTTCGTTGAAATATCTCACATTAAGTTGCTTTTCGACCCAATGTTACAGAATGTGAGAAAGGAAGTAGTAAAAAAAAAGGTGCATAGTGTCCATTCTCAGCTACCTGGCTGCCAGGTGCAGTATGGAATGGGCCTACCAAATAAGTAAGTCATCAACAGACGACACCGTCTGGAGTTTGAATGAAAGTGGTTCTTGCTTGAGCTGGTTTTGTATAGGGCAGCACACTTCCTACGGAACTAACAATACGTGCTTGACAGCTAGCTTTTTCCGAACGAGTTCACGTCCAACAGACTGCGTGTACGTGAGCTCACTGATCAAAGCCCGCAAACCTGATTTCTGTAGAACGCATATATATTGAAACATCCCTCTAAAACTGTTTATAATTATTAATGAAACTAAAGCTGACTTAACTGGCAGTGACAACCATCTTTTACAGGACGAGTTCGATTAGAAAATAGTGCAGTTATTAGGTATTTTTGTAAGTAATTTCTACCACTTCATATCCGCCACGCCAACTTAGGAAAGGTATTATGTGGCTATATTGATATGTTTCATATATATGAAAAGATCTCACATACGCTTGAAATGTTTTTACTAAACGGTCATAAATTTTTTGAATAGGTAAAGACTGTTTGTGAGAATCCTTGAAAATACATAATTTAAATATGATTACTATTCTTGCGAATCTTCAGGATAAATTCAGGGAAAACCATATTCTAAGTTTTCTACAATTTACTATCACTCTTGAGATTTAAATGTTATTATTCCTGTTACCTAGGGGGGGGGGAAGGTAAACAGTGTAATAAAAACGTGTAAAGTGTAAAAACCTAATGATTCACATGATGATCTTGTATAGCTACTTTATGATAGATGTAGATAATATAACAATATTCAAATTGCTAAATATGAAAAATAATGAAGTTTAATTTAATTTGCGCCTGTTGTTATTTTATTTTGTTGTTGATACTCACGTTTGTTTAATTGTCTGAAATACATTAAAAATATATATATATATATATATATATATATATATATATATATAATCCGTTTTTTGAGATGGATATTTTCAAAAATCACATCATTAGTGCTACCTAAATAGTTAATTCCCCTCTCTGATAAAAGAAGAACAACATTTATTATTCTATAACCGTGGGAAGTAGATAAGGAACTAGAATGAACCGCTCGCCTAGGAACAGTGTTAGCGAAAGTGGAATAGTTTAAGTTACTAAGATCTATTGCCTTATATGTGGAGCACTAACTCTAGTCCGTTGGAACAGCATCTATTCTGATCTTTGAACCTCCACTAATTCCTGCATTTCAATAATGTTCTTTCCAAAGAAGGCGTGTCGCACAGATGGTTATCCCACGATCGGCTGTCTTTGTATTGCGACTTGTTACCTCAGTCCATTGGAACACTAGTCATCGTTATAATTCAAAGGTTACTAACATCATGTGCAACTAAACGATTCTGTCTGAAATCTGAACAAGAAAATAAGGAGTATATCAAATTCGTGTATTCGGAGAGGAAATGTGTTTGTCCTCGCAACATCCGCTTAACTCTGCTATGTCAATCAGCAGAGTTATCTATAGGTTATCCTTCTTGAACCAGTGGCAACAAAATATATTATTAAGATTATCTCTAAATAACTCCTATTGCTCTCCAGAAGAATAGGGGCAAAACGATGTTTAGGCCACGTTTCATATGTTCTCTTCTTTTATATCGTCTTTATTCAATTAGTGCTACTAGAGACTGTCTGCCATGATACATTCGAGACTGCCCATAGCACAGTAGTAGGAATGCTTTCAGGAAACCCATTGCAGAAAGGAACCTACTCATTTGCAGATAGGAACCTACCACAATGCCTGCATTAAGCTCCTTTTTCTTACGATTACTTGTTGCCTCCACGCACACTGCTATAGCTCGATATTGAACGGTTCCAATAGCTTGTTTATTTTCAGTAGATTCGAAAATCTTACGATCTAATCTGAGCTTGTACCCAGTTGGTTTCGATAATAGTGTATTGTGTATTCCGATAAGTTGCTCTCTGTAAGAGAATCATAGAAAACCCCAAAACCGAAAAAAAAAACAACTCAAACTTTAATTAAATACGTACTTGATGGGGAGGGGTGGTGTCGATAGTCCAGTGCGTAATGCTCTAGATAACTGTACTTTAAGTAAAACCAAGGGATTGGGCACTAAATGTTATATAGCTCATTATTACGTAATTGAGTAGGAACTTGTATTAAAATTAGCGATGACTGAAGTTTTCCCCACTTCATGCAATTAGTGCACGAACTTGTAAGTTTCTCTTTTTGTATGCTTATCTAGAAACGTGTACCTTCTTCTTTGTAAAGACATGGAGACTTACAGAGAAGCCGAAAGCTGTTAAGGACTAAATAAAATATCGCGAAGGAATAGACGAGCTTTCTACCACTGTTCGTGTGATTCCCTTCACTCACAACAATACTTGTGTAAATAGTAATCATTGATTATTAAAACTTATCTAAAAATTATCTCAGCCTCTACATAAACATCTATAAACGTACATGTGTAAAAGTTCTGACGTCAAAATAAAAGCGAATGAATTGGACCTGACATATAAGGGATCAGTATTTCATGATAATAAAATTAACTAGACAGTTTCCTCATAGGACCGTAATACTTTAAAAAAAATTGTGTCGTCACGGATGGAAGCTGGAAGACGAGTAATAAATGTCAATCCAGTTGAAAGAGAGTAGGAAGTGACAAGAACAAGATCTTACATGCCTAACATGAACTGTAGGAATGCAGACTAGTTTGTGGCTGGCTACTGGATGCAATCACACAGGGAAGATGGTATCTTGGCCGATGTCTCTACAGCACGACAAGGCAGAACTCTGCATATGCAATCAACACAACTAGTAACTAGCTACCTTTATGACTGCATGTCCTTGATAATCGAGCTTCGTCTTGATAAATTATAGACATAATATGTACATAGTATGAGATTGTTCGTGTTCACGCTACACACCTGGGACCATCGCTATCGATCTCACGAAGGTGGGTTCCGATAGTTTTTCTATGCACGCGAGAACACTCCTAATATATATTTGCAGGACTCTTCCGATAGTTTTAAAGCTGTAGATCGATAGAAAAACAATACTCACATACTCCTCTTGAAGGATTCAAGGATAGTAACTTACGCACACCACATGGACGAACACACACGCACGCACACACACACACACACGCATATATATATATACCTTACATTCCTATATCATCAAATGTATTGCTATAGTTGAAGTTTGGCTAATTCGGCTTTTGTGCTAGTCTATTACGTTACATAATTTTTAATAATGTATTACATAACTGTTCTTAGAGATAAATGACGATCGAATTTAATTTGGACTTCTCTAAACACTATGTGATTAAGAAGATTATTATACTTTTTTTCTTATATATTCTTAACGGGCTCAGACTAGCCTCGCCAGTTAAAGCGTTGACCTTTATCTCACATGATTAACCTAGTGTGATGAGTCTGATTCTTGCCTGAGCAACAGGAATTTATTTAATGAAGAACTCAGGTCTCCCGCCCGCCTAGAAAAATTATTCATCTGCCACGTACAATTCGAGTTAAGTTCTTTAGAATCCTCCGACATTCAGCAGGCTAGGGACTGTTATAATTATTAAATATAATAGATAGATAATAATGGAATTTTTCTTAAAGATAGCGTGTAGTAGGGATTTCATCGCCATTAATAATGACGACCATTAATAGAGACTTTTTGGGATCCAAAGAGCCTTGTACGCTTTTCAAACCAAAAAGTTGCCCAGAGAGTGAGCTGTGGATCATTTAAAAACAGATGGGTCCTGATTTGAATATTTGGCTCGTTTTTACATGTCAAAATATTTTTTTTATTGATTTGATTCTTTTGCAAGAATGGTTGACATCTTCATTAGAAATTAGCAGCTGGTCCCCTATGCAGCCGGTTACTAATCAGGTCAACAGGTGTCTGACGCTTGGATAACTGAATCATCAAGCGAGAGTGTGGGCGGAAGGCAGGCTGTCGGATCGACAGATTGACAGGAAACCTTAGATCCTGACAGACTTATGTAAACCTGTCATTAGTGAGGATCGAATATTTTCGATTTGGATTACATGTCGAGTCTAATGGTTTCCTCTTACGATTCCGTACCCGCAGCTTTCAAACGTGCCAAAACATTACTTTAAAATCACTTCCCCCTTGAGGAAACACACCATTAATTTAATGAACATTATTCACGACTAAGGCACTAATGACCATGAGTGACTTGGAATGGGTTAACTCTGAAAGGTGGGGCCTAAATGAAGCCGTTGCTCGGCATAATTTAAGCAGCGCAGATGGCTGGCGCTGAATTTGGCTCCCTACTTGGTCCTGATTGAATAAAATGATTCTGCTGAAATAGAAGTAGAACGAGTTGACACTTCATGACAGTGCCATCTCGAATTTCAAAGTAATTAACCTGCTGTCTAGAATTGAAGACAAATTAAGTCTCACTTGTGAATAATTGACTAACCATAAATATATTTAAATATTAATCATAGGTAAATATAAATTACATTGAATACAAAATATGAAAACTTGTTAGAATATGTTTATTTAGAATTATAAATATAGTAATTCTCAAGCAAAATATTTGTTCCTCCAAGGATAAGGAGACAAGCTTCTTTTATCCTTGGATGATATCAAAGTGATTAACTTATATGATATCGTTTTTAGCAACACTTAGAGCATGTGATAAAAAATATATATGTACATTGCTCGATGTTACAATATTTATAATGATATATTCTGGTGGGTTCTTTGCGATGACATTATTACGATTACAAACATTATTTCAATAATTACATGTATCATATTGGTTAGTATTGTCATACCTCTCTGTGGAGACCGTCGTCACTGGCTGATGGTAAACAATTTACCTGAACATCAACATCCCTCGTTTGACAGATCTTAGTGGTAAGTAAACAGATCTGGACTAAACGTAAACAACTAAAACAGTGAACAGAGCATAAAACCCACTGACTGACGGACAACCAAGTCAGTACAACTATTAACAGGCTTGAAGATGATGCCATCGCATCGAAAGCGCTTGCCAGCGACGGTCTCCACCGATAGGTATGACAATAGTATCATTTATATTGGCGGTTCTAACCCTTTATTTGAATATCGGTTAGTGTTTATGAATAAAAAACAGGGGTCTCGATAATAATGATTGTATCTTTGAAATTTGTTTAACCCAGAACAAAAAAAATGTTTATCTTCAGAATATATGCATGCGAAATATATCTTCCGGCCACTCAATAACAAAAAAATCATTTGAAAACGATCATTGAAAAACAATGTTTATATGAATTTGACAGTATTATTGATACGTTGAGGATCGCGTGACTAAGATGTGTGACAAGGAGAACAGCTACGGTTATTCGAGAAATTAGCGATTTGTAAGAATTGGATCATTTTTATTTAATTAACTGTCCCACTTATCGATGTCTTGCGTATACTCCAATTTTAAATCAAAGCATAATGATGGTACGGGCTAAACTGTAATTAATGTTTTTCTTACATTGAATACATGGCGTTTACATTTTTACATTATGTAATACATTTTTAACCAAGGCGTTTAAATTGACTTTTGTTTTACTTTCTCTGATTTTGAATGACCACAATTGTTTTGGATTACCTGTTTGTGAATGTATAAAATTTAACTGAAGTTGAAATATTTATATTTCATTAGAAAATAAAGGATCTAATAAATTTATGCTCTAACATACAACTTGGAAAATTAAAGTTCACCAATAACAATGAAAATAACCTCTTAAATGAATTCCCTTATTGTAAATTCAGTTTATTTTTATACAGGTTAGTGCGGCACAACAGATTTTATGACCTAAGCGCTCAATTAACCATAACTAATACTAATTTTCTAATAGGAAGTATATTGCAATTACAACTAAATAAATAGCACCAACCATGGTCCCTCGATTTTTCCATGACGATTTAAAAACAATTCCATAATTTATTGGCAAGAATTTAAATTAATATGGAACAATAATATTCTAAATGAAAGGAAGAAAAAGAAAATCAACGGGCATCATAATAATAATCATTTAACGGATGATCATTTCATATATATATATATATATATATATATATATATATATATATATATAGATACATGTACACATATTTGTATCTAAATTAGCGTTTAGCGCCTTCTAATGCGCGTGCGCTTGTATGTATATATATATATATATATATATATATATATATATATATATATATATATATACAAGCTATAGGTAGTAAAACAAGACCAACTGGGTAAATACTCTAGATAGGGGCTGAATAATGATGGGATTTCATCTGCGAGGCTTCATTCTGTACAATATTTCCGCATTCTATCTTATGATTATATTTTAGCTTATGTAAATATCTGATAACTATAACAAAAATTCCCATAAGACTTGGACAATAATATGAATCATAATCATGGATAGTTTTGTTATTATTATGTACCGTAGGTGGAGTACTTGGCTTTGCTCACTAATAATTAGACTTAATGAGCTTGAATGTTATTCATTTCACCTTTACCTAATCTATTTATGTTTCCATTATCAGTATTTACTTTCATGTTTACCTTTATATCTTTCTGGGATCTATAAATAATCGATGTTTGTTACTGGAAGAATAAACACTAAAAGGTTTCTGTATTCATATTAACACCTATTAAAAATAAGAAAAATAATATTCTCAAAAACCGCTCCCAAGCACAGCAATCACAGCTATTTTAAGTGGTCGTAGAAATCAGGATAATTTATGTTATTTTTCGATAATGTCTTTAATCTATCAATAAAAATATCATTCCAGCCAAAAGCCATAACACATACCCAAGGTTTATACTCGTAATATTATTAAATTATGAGCTTAGTAATTCTATCATCGTAAACATATCACTGGAAATAAGTTAACAACAGGTAACTAACTATAATTGCCTCCACAAAATTTCGATCATGGATGATCTGGAGCTCAGCCTTGTTTTTTAAGATCTAACTATTAATTTTTATAAAAATATACCATCTGAATGTTGTAATATTCCAATTTCATAAAAATAAATATAACCCATAAATAATACGTAAAAATGACTTATTTAGGTCTAAAAAGTGCGTAATGGAGAGAAGGGGGGGGGGCGACTACAACACATCCTTCACAAGGAAGTTTAAATAGCGGCAATTGGTTAGGCAATACGTGTTGCGTTGGTAAAAAGACGTTTAATAAATCGAGTTTGGCAAATATCCCTAATGCAGTATGAAATAAATAACTCCTCTGAAACAGATTCATTTGAAATCTGAAAGTGAAAAAAGTGAACTTAATCCGAAGGAAAACACTATGGATTTGTAGTTATTAATTCAAGTGTCTAAATAAAAAATTACTGATAGATGGTTCTTTACTAGGATAAAAAAAAGTTGCCAAACCAGTTTGGGGAACTAAGGTGTTTATGAATATTGACCGAGTGGCCTGCGATTCGTCCCGGCTGAAAAAGTATCTTTGGAGCCTATTTACATCTGTCACGATCCAGAATAGGGTATCAGATGAATCATTCATGGCATATTGCAGTTGGCGACTTGGTTTACCGCTGACGGTCGTGCAAGCGAATAATGTGATGGCCAACTTTTTCTTTATTTATCTTTTTCCATGAACAAATGTAAAACAAATAGCTCTTCTAATACAATTACTGGGAACATTGCTCGTAATTAGCTGGTGTCTGTACACATCTCATCATTTTTTCACACGTTACTCATCAACCAGTTGTAAAGGTCCGTTAATTTGTTGTGAATTACTTTATAAAATGGATTTACAGATGACAGAAGGCTCATTTGAAATGTGTTCCTCCCTCAAGTATTTAAAATTAACTCAAAACTGTACAAGGTGAATAAGCATTTTTTAATATTTTATTATTTAAAATAATTATTGGTCTAATCAGAATAATTTTTGGGTCGACAATTTGTGTTGAATTGTTAAGAAACTTTATATTAAAATGACATATAGAACTAAGGATCACGATAATTAATGCTCGAAATATTCATCATTAAGAGTTTGGTGGAGAAATATTATATAATTAATCTTCTCGACAATATAATGTACACTTGTTGTACTGTACATTTTTCTCTAGCTCGTATTTGTCAGTTATTTCTACTTTTGCGTTTTTAGTATTAACATTCCATTTACTTCTTCTCGTGAGATTTTTAGATTATGAAATTATATCTCATAAATAAGAAATAAATAGTCCATTGAACTCAAATATGGTGTCATATGTGTGTAATTCCGGTGCGCTTAGTTTGAAGAGTAATGGCAGACGATTCAACTTAAATTAATAAAAGTTTTTTTCTGTGTTGGACTTCGTAAATGATTTTTTTAAGATATGTAGGATGTAGGAGAGATGCTGGAAGTAAAGAGGTGTAGAATGAGCCAACGCTGTGGTAATATTTTATGAGAAATATTTAAGTGTTGCAGCCCCGTTTAGTTTTATGGCCGATAAAATTCCAAAGTGATTTTCTTCAATTTCATATCCGCCACTAGTTACCGCTGTGTATATTCATGAAAGGACGTATGGATATTTTAGATACGTTTAAATAATATAAAAATGGAAAACTCGGACTCGAGTGGTATGATTGGGAGTTGTGTGTGTAAGAGGTAGAGAAATGAGTGCATCGGCCGACCTCCTGAAGGAGAACCAGTCTTAGCCGAAATAAGTGTTGGCCCACCAATAAAAAGAGGTTAATAGCATCTCGGATAGCCACATATCGGCCATCAGCGGTTCTCTCTTTAGACACACATTTAGCCTAATCTCCCTTTGATTGCCGCTACAGGCAGGGATTCTACAACTCTATATCCAGTTGAGGGATTCAGCTTCTCGTTTTGAATAATGGCCAACGTGATTTTATATAATCCCCTGCTAATGAGGGAACCTCTTTGGTTTGGTTCTTCATCAAACCTTCCCTAAACAACTCATTTGGCACTTAACTTGATATTTTCAACTTTTTTCCCTCCCGTAAGCTTGCTCATTTTTTTCCCTTGGCTATAATTTGTGATTTGATTTAATTACAATGAATTTGGAGAGTTTCATTTCATGGAGAGCGATCAAAGACCGTGCATTCTGGCCTTCTTGTAAAAAGGGCAATGCTCCAACATGTGTGTTTTACTGTTTATTTTGGGTTTTACCAGATTGGATAAAACAATTTTCTTCAGGAGATATATGAGTACCGTGTGGCCAATTCGAAACCCGAGTCTAGAGGACGTTTTAGCGGCGCTAACTTCTGAATGATGTTTCCCATATCTTAACTTATTATGGTTTAATGTTATCTAAATTAAAATTTGATGATAACTGTCATGGTTCTAACATATTTTTGGAGGTCTGGTTGCACTGTTACTAGAATTACAAGCAGTTTTGGCTGTTTTATCTGCTTTTACATTGATTTTAATGTAAGGTGGTACATATATAAAACTTATTCCTATGGCTCTAATTTTGGAACATAAGTACATACATTGTGAGGCAATTTTTTAATAGCCATTAAGGACCTTAGTTAGTCACTAATAATTATAATTTTGTTATTAACTGTACGCTGTTGTGCCTCTTTTAGTACCTCTAAAATTTCAAAACGACTCCCCTGAAAAGATTGAGCTGTCTTCAAGTAATTTATATTTGCTAACGTGAGAACTGCATACAGTATATATATATATATATATATATATATATATATATATATATTGTCATGTTACAAAGATATTGCTGAATTTTAATTAATTAAATTAATTGTTGTATGATTGTGTCTATTATTAATAAATTACCACATTGGTTAAGGCTAACTATCGTAAGTTTTTTTTATATTCCTCTTATGTTTTTTTGCTATAGTGACTTTAGAAGAATAATTTAAAATTCTAATTGTAAATGCTCTGGTATGCGAAACGTATGCCTGTTAAAAATAGTAAATAATAGACATTTAAAATATTTTATTGCCTTAAATACTCTTATTGGTCTCAGTAAGGATATGGATCAATTATATTTTATGTTTTATTGTAATATTTTATTAACATATATGTATGGTTTTTCCTCTGTACATACAGGTCGTGGCTTCAGGCCTCCTGCTCGTCAGCGTAGCTGCATTCCATGACCCCGAGTACGAGTATCACGCAAGGTGTGCATACGGTCACGGAGGCTACGGGCAAGGACACGGCGCAGGATATAGCTCACTTGCCATTTCCCAACCTATTCAAGCAGCCTACACTGTTGGTATGTAAAAGCAGAAATCCAACTGTTTTATTTTATTAAGTTTAGTTATGAGGACTTTATGAGTTGTTTTGATAGCAATGTCACTTATTTATTATTCTGCTAGATGTTAATTCCGTAGACTAATGAGGTTAATTTTGTCTGCAGAATCAACAACAAGCAGAATAACTAATAAAAGGTATTATTACTAAAACAAATCATGAAGATTAATTGTGGGCTCAGGATAGCCATGTGTGTTAAGGCGTTGGTCTTAATCTTACTTTGTAGGCCTAGAGTCGTGAGTTAGATTATTTCCTGGGCAATAGGTATTATTTAGGGGTATTTATTTAGTTACGAACTCATAAAACAAAATCCTTAGCCCCACCATGAGAAGGAGAAAACGTTGGTAACCTTCAGATACCCGTCTCAATTAGCCATAGTAGCACAAATTAGATGATATAAATAACAAATAATTAAGTTAGACCACCTCTAAAAAAAAATCTGATGTATATGCACATAAACAATAAAAATTATACTATGCCGCGGGCATCGTTATATGTTAAAAAAATCCTACTCTACCATAAATTCTCAAATCCCATCAATGGTTACAAATAATTGATAGAAATATACTACTGAACTATGGAAGAACTGTAGTAATAATTTTGAGTTACAGGAGTTTGGTAACCACCGAGAATGAAGGTAAAATATCTTGAACGATCAAATGTAACAACGACTAAGTAGCTTTTAGGTCGAAACCAAAACTTCTAAAAGAACGTCATATATCCGAAAATTTAAATAGTTGAACCGATAGTTATAAGCTTCTATTTCTCCAGTTTGGAATCCTACCAACCCAATACCTTTAAAATAGAAGGAATTATCTTCCTCATTATCTGATTTGAGACTTACTTCTTGGATCTGATGGTTTTCTGAAATTCGTGACCGACTTATTAACCGGGGGCAAGTTGTGATCAGATCATCGGTTTGCTGTTATCCTTTGTCACTCTAAACCCACCTCAGCACCATTGCACTCTGGCAGCCAACCAATGTACTAACTCCGCGGTTACCAGTCACATGTATTGACCATGCTCAATGTTGCTTGACTAAGTTGAGTGAATTCATGGCACTCATACCTAAATTATCATAAAGGTATGTTACCACCTTAGCATCTTCACTTCACTAGTGGCATAAAATAACTAGGATAAATAATGAATAAATATAGTTAGTTGCTTTAATTATCTAAAATACTAACAGTACCTAGAACATTGATGAATATGGCTACGATTTCTCCGAAGTTTTGATATTTCTTATAAAATATAGAATAGTAAATGTCCCCAAAGCTAATTCTTCTGCACAAATTCTTAAAAACGTTTACTGTTATATTCTTTGAATACCATTTAATTAAATTCAGCAACCGGAAGGCTGAAGTCAAAATTTGTAAATACATTCTTCAGAATAAATTTGTAGAACCTACAAATAAATTCAAAACACTAATCGATTAGTTGTGTTTTCAGTGAAATTGGAAAGAGAAACAAAATTCAAATATTCATGATATAGGATTTAGAGTGGTGCTAATAGAAAAAAAAACCCCACCTCATGCAAAGATGATTTCAGAGATATAGTTCTATTTATATAAATTTGACAACACCCGGTATGGATACGGAGAGATGGATGGCTAATTGGCATAACTAGATGCACAGCAAATTTTTACCTGATTGTAAAAACGTGGAGCTGCTCAACTTAGTTCAGAATATCAATAAAAATGCGTTTATAAATAAGGAATCATTAAAGTTAATGGTTGAAATACTAAAACAATTTAAATTGTAAAAGGCTTTGCTATGAAGTATCATTAAATTCAAACATGCTTTGCCAGGAAGTGAATAGAAGGGGGAGGGGGAAACAGATCACGGTAGCTGTCTCCACCATTGATGAGAGAAAATCAATATGTCGTATGCATAAGTGGATCAAATATAATCTGAGTGATTGCTGACATGCCCTGTGCTAGAATATTGATACATTTCTGATTGTGAGGTGCATGATATCACTTGTCAATGGATCGTCAGCAGGTCCCATTGATTGATGAATGTACGAGAATATTCATTCATACTCTAATCTGAGCTATTCATTTCCAAGTACTGTCAGCTTCTGTCAACGTCACAGGTATGTGTCTATAATAAGTTTTTCTTTGGAAAATGTCAACTACTTTAACGATTGGAATTAAAAATAATGGTTACCGTTATCTGGTAAATTGACATCAATGTCCCGAACACGTAATTGAACCCCATAAAATACTCTGTGCAAAATATAGAAACGTATATATTAGTTAAATTTTTATTGAACGACAAATTACTTTTATAAATACTACAATTGGGTAGAAAATATAACATATGTTGATACTGCTAAAGACGGAATAATAATTTATTTTTGTTAACACTGTGGATAGTTAAAAAACAATCACATCTGTTTCCATAATAAATATAAATATATTTTGTTTTTTTAATTAAAAACCTTGTTTTATAAACAAAATATTCAGATGGCAATAGCATATTATTGCATTAAACAATAATAATTCAATCATATATTTTAGGATTACTTACTCTGTTTTCTTTTCTGTAATGAAGAGTACTTTTTTCAAACCTACTTTTTTATGATAATGATAATAACATCTTAATCAGCCCTACAAAAGTTGATGGGTATAATAAACATTTTCTAATAAACCCCCCAAAACTCATATTGGAAATGTTCATAAGCGCAAAAAAGGTTTAGCATATTTTATCAGAATGTGTCTATTCTTCAATTCATGACTTCCAAAACAAAAGCGTATCTTATGAATTTACAAATCATACGTTATACATCTAATCTATATCTTAAAATTACAAAGAGATATAAATATAACAATCTTTCATTGTAATATTCACTCCCTAAAAGGAAAATATTTTGTATATCAATAAATTGTGTCTATTAGCTTAACTATTTTTTTTTCTCTCAATGATTCAAAATTTTATTTTACTTTCCGACATAAACCCTTTAGGATACGTAAAGGGCTAAACAAAATTACCTTTTTCTAACGAGTGTATAATAACAATACTGAATATTCAATTTATTTTTTTTATTTATTACGTTTAAAACAAGGACCACACAAAAGTAAATTTCTAATAAAGAAATATTCACAATATTATTTGATATGAACTGAAAGTTTGCTTAGTGACATTCAGAACTAATTATTCTCGACTCAAGATTGCAACAATAATAAGAGAACAAAACTGGACTTTACAAAGAATATGTAAGTCTAGACTTTTAGAAAAACATTAAAAATCTGTCCAAAGCATAACGTATGGAGGTATGTACTCAAAACTATTTAAATTATTTTAATATTTGGGAAGGGATTTCTGAGAAATTCATGATTAGGAAACTCGTAACATGTAAGTAAATTTTCACTATAACAATTATTTCATTTCGGTTTCCAATTGGTGCTCCAAATAATATCCATAAACTCTTACTTTTATTTTATGAGTGAGGTAGAAATTGAAATCCCGTGTTTGAAAAAGTTTTTAATGCTTCTTGGTCTGCAAACCAATCCTTCAGGACTATCTTCTTCTAGGATGATTCATTGCTCAAACCATCACAATATGTTTTATACATGTACATAGCCATGGATCACCAATATGTGTCCTTGTCATGAAATACGTTGACATGCTTATTAGTATCTTCTTCCCATGGTTTCACTGCCACAATGTCAGGGGGGGGGAGACCTGGGGTATACATCAACGCCTTTGCGAGGTAGTAGTCTTTGCGTACTCATGTGGAAAATATTAGTGATTAGTGCACGCAGAGTACAAGGGGTAGCTCACTACAAACGGTGATCTTATGTGGATTCTCTTCTCTATGTGTTGGCTTTATTGTTGGGTGGTCTCGTGGGGAAGGCAACGGGAGGTTTCCCATGTGTGGTTACAGCATGTCCATGAGGCATTCTTACATTCTTACCCATAGCGAACAAAATTAGGAATTCCTGCTGGGAACAAATGCCTATTCAGTAATTACAACAAGAATTGTGGAATCGGCTTTCGGCCATAGACCTTACAAAACCAGTAAAAAGGAGATTTTCACAGACACACTCACACACACACACTAGCAAGCAAACACACATATTCGCTTAATTAATCGAATGAAATAATAAATAAGACCCCCGACAAGGCAAGCTAGAGCGAAGAAGGGAAGCTGCTCACCTTGACCGTGACGCCACAAAGCCATGGACTGGGACAAGGCCAATCTTGTTGCGTTTACAGTCATTGAACCGTTCATTTAGCCAGCTGTATTAGCCTAAGAAATAGCTGCCCGTGTTAGACCGGGCATTCCATGACGTCAGCTGCAAAAGGTATCTGTCTCCTTACCAGGGATTAATGTGCATTCTTAGCACCTTTATCGACCTTATAACTCACATGTTTGCTGGATTAATGGAATACGAGTACATGGACATTGCCTCCGTGACACCTCCTGTGTCAAAACGACGAGTTTTACATTTGCTATTTACATCTCTAATCTGTTGCACACTAGCATATAAGAAAAACCTTTTCGACCTATTTTAATTATAAACGAATGTTATTATTATACATAACCGCTTTTAGTCAGCAAGAAGTGTTATGAGACACAATACATAATGTTCAAATAGGAGGAAGTAATGCATTTTTCCATATTATAGGAAATCATATTTCCACAACTAAAAGGCCATAAATGATATTGAAACTTTCTATAATTTAGTTAACAAAAATTAAAAACAATGGACACAATACTCTATGAAAGATATACTAAATTTAATTTTTGGGTAAAAGCATTCAATTATTATTTCGATTTAATTTAATCGTAAAAGATCCGAATATTTGACAATTTTACTACACGATTGACAGTTAAAGCTATACAATCGTTATTGTACGTTCTGAAACCAGAACCTTCCAAAACCAATTTGGACGTCCTCCGTCTTGGTACGTATCTCGCATATCCCAAAAACAAGCTACCCTCGGAATGTTGGAATGCCATATATAGAACTGCCTGTAACGTCTAGTTATAAGCCTCTCTTTCTTACCAAACTAAGAAGGATGGAGTGTTCACAGGGATAAAAAATTGAAATTTGTTATTAACTATCAGGGATACAGAATATTCGTATAGAGACTATTATTTTTCTAGTGAACAGATTTATACATTATATTCTATGACATTTTTCAACGATGTGTTGGAGTATCGTATATGACTTTTTGTTGAAATAGTTTTAAATCAAATGCACCATAACATTATGTTAATTTTATTTGATAGGATTGCAAGGAAGTCATGCCCACATCATATTTTTTTTATCTTGTCATTATTTTTATATTGGTCATCATTAAGATTTGATGATCAATCTCACTGTAATTCCTACAGTACTTTTCCTAAGCTCACAGTAATATTCAATAAAAGAAGTTCCTCGTTCGTGAGGGTACATTAGGTCATTTACTTTTTCTCTACTTTACCAACTACAAATTTAACCATAAAGCCCATCATGTACACACACAAAAAAAGGACAATACTTGAATTGCATTGTGAAATTACTTACTGCATTATGAAACCTTGACAATGTAACTCAGAGCAAGGACGTTTCGCTTGGTGGCAGAGCTGTACAAATGAAGGACATCCTTCATGGCAGCTTTCCTCTTATAAATTGTGGACTTCTTTAGACTCGTCCTAGAAAATGATTCTGTTTATACTTTTCTTAGTAATTGCAGTATACGTGGATAATAACTGTACATTAAATTTTTGAAGGTCGTTGGAACGTTGGTATTTAACGTTACCTCTCAAATTACCACCTCGATTTAGTATTTAAGTTAATAACATTTATGAAAAGATGGTTCCCGGGGATCATCAGTCGAATTAAACAGTGATCACATGGGTTATCTCCCGGTATATAATGACAGGATCCTTATGTTTAAAAAAGAAATATTTCTCCTTTTTGCTACTCGTGTATTTCGCTTTATCGAAAAATAAAATATGACTTTTACAGCCATTGGATCATAAATTTGTATTGGAGTTTAGTTTGGTTGCACTCTCTTCTAATGAGACCATATTTAACTAATATTGGATTAAAGGTAGGAAATATAAGGTGTACCGATGAGCAAAGCTAATATAAAATACATATAGTAAGTGCTCAGTTATTTAATAATATCTGATAATAGCTGAGCTATAAAATATAATTGGATCAAGTGAATAGTTTTCGAGGAATTTTCATCCTACTAAAAAGGTTAATCTAAAAGAACTTTCATTGCCAAATGGGGAAATTAGTTTTCATAGAGTCTTCGGCTTCAAGTATACTTATTAAGCCACAAGCCGGTATTACCGTATGCCGTACAGTTATTCCTTTGTAAATCTGTATTTGAGCCAAAACTTTAGCCAAAGACACCCATAGTACGATATATCATTAAAAAACTAGTAGAAGAAGTCTTAAAAAATACCATATTATTTTTTTGGAATTACAGAATGGTGGATAGATGATTCCGTATGATATATTTTTTTTGAATATTTTACGGGTGATAAAGCAGTATACGTAGCGGGGAGTATAAATTTAGTCATTGGAAAATGTTGTGAAAACTGGTAGAGTCTGTTCGCAAATGTATCCTTGTTTCTTTCTAAATAATTCTTCCTGGAAGTTTATTTGGTAGTAAATTAAGTACTCCGTGAACCATTACTGAGTTTGTATAATTTATGAAAGGAAAAGTATTGTAAGGAATAAATGACTACTGGAGATATGTATTGTACATAGAATTCGGTAGTAGGCATTTCAACTGCTCAGACTATCGCATGACTCTATTAAACAATCCCTTTTTAACTTAATGCTTTATGATAATGAAATATCTGATTAAGATTTGACAACGTGGCAATTACTTTTATACCAGACCATTCGTTTTAGTTTTCTGCTTACCTATTTTTAATTGTATGTTTTGTAGCAGGAAGTTCATAAATCATGAAACAACATAGCGCAATTAAATTTTGCAATAAGGACGTTACAGCTCTATGCGGCTAGAAAGTACATTTGTTTTGATCTTATAAAACACGTTGAACGGTGATAGAGGGAAGGCAGCGTTATGTCGACGATCTTCTCCTTTAGACGAGGCAGAACGAGGTTATTTCTAGGCGATGCAAGATGACCTCAGGACCGTTAAGCCTCAAGTTAATGACTATCGGCCGCTCACGAAGTACTTGGCGGCTGGGCATGCGGTTAATAGAAAGTAATGTTATCGCATCTATCACTAATGGATAGCTTACAGTAATTACTTATGAATCAGTGATTATAAGGAAGCGTGATTCACAGCTGTTAATATTTTAAAACTAAATACATGCGCCGCTAGCAAGAGAGAGCTAAGGGACCTTAAAATGAACATCTGAGGATTCAATAAAGATTAATTGAATTGTTAAATTGACTTAATTTCTCTAATTTAGAAGACAATTTTATTCATATGTTTATTTGGTTTCCATTGTCAAGCAAACGGCAATGTCTATTTTAAAATCGCATACTCTTGAGCATTTATGCGCTTGTAGCTTTATATTTGTATTTGTATTACTTTAGATTGATTTCCGCGCTTGTAGAAAAGGAACAGTCACCAGTAAATAAATGTTTTCATTGCAACTAGCAATGTTAGTAGGAAGAGGGGATATTATTAAATAATTTCAAAATATTAATTTCTGAATATTGGAATATCAAAATATGAATTTGTCCATTGAATATTAGAATTAATATAAACTAAAGTCAGATCCCAAGCTCATAATGAAGGACGTACAGAAGTGCGATAAGATTTCGGAAGTACTTATTTCCGAGTAAGCAGCACGTATACCTCTGCTCTCGTAGTACTCTAAATTACTGAACGATTGAGTTAATTCAATCAATGTTTTCATTGAACGTTATATGTAAGTGAACTCAGGTGATAACTAAAAATTAATTCAACATTTACAACTCGAAAGATTAATATATTTTATAGTCTGAAAAAATAATAATGTACTAAAAAAATGTATCCTGGGTTCTTATAATAATGCGCCTTCTAATGAACAAATGTTTGCTATTTGTTTCAGGATCTTCAAAGGGCTACGTAGCTTCTGGTTACGATGCATCAAGCAGTGGTTATTCAAGTGGCTACTCGGTCAGACCTGCTGTCGCTTCTTATAGCGTAACACCAGCAGTTGCTACTTACCAAGCACCAATAGCTTCTTACTCAGTCAATCCTGCTGCTTCTGCTTACTCGGCTGGTGCAGCATACTCAGCTGGTGCTGCTTCTGCCGGATACTCGTCGTACTCTAGCAGCCAAAAAGTGGCTTCTGGATATTCGGCAGGTTATTCAGGTGCTAAGTCTCTTGCTTCTTATTACAAATCTGCACCTGTGACCGTCGCTGCAGCTGTTCCTACAATCACTGCTGGGCATGTCGCTGCAGCCGTACCAGCTATACAAATTTCCAGCCCTGTTGTTTCCGCATATCAGGCTGGAGGCTATTCTGCCATTGCTAAGGGCCCAGCTCTATCAGTCGGATATGCTGTTCAACCTGCTGCTTACGTAGCACCCAAACTCGCCGCTGCCGCTTACGTTGCACCAGCCGTAGCAAAGGTTGCTGTAGCACCTGCAGTTGCTTACTCTGCTGGACCTGCAGTCGCTACTTACAGTGCCGGCCCCTCCATTTCATCGGGATACTCTGCTGGCTACTCATCTGGAGCCTCCTCTGCCTCTTCATACTCGTCTGGAGCTTCATATTCGTCAGGATCATCATACTCTGGTGCATCATACGCAGCTCCTGCTGTCTCATCTTACGCTGCTCCTGCTGTTGCTACCTATTCTGCTGCCCCCGCTGTGGCATACCATGCTGCACCAGCCATCTCCACAGCTGTCCATGCTGCCCCTGCTATTGCCCTTTCCCCTGCTCGATATGCAGCATCCGCTGCCCCAGCAGTTTCTGGTTATGTAGCTCCTGCATCAGTAAAGGTTGCTGCTGCTCCAGTCGTTGTAAAGAATGCACACAAGGAATACGTTGACAATTATGTAAGTAAAACTTAATGCTTATTCCAATATACTCAAAGAAACCTAGAAGCCCAATGTTGTCTTTACCATATAAATAATTTCAAAAAGAACGTATACCAATGTTTGATTTTCTTTATCTATTGGATACTTGTTTGAGAAACATTTAGTTGAACACTTTTAACTTAAAATATGATATAGCTCATTACTCTAACCTGCAAAAACTAGTTCAATAACATAATAATATCAACTTAGTAATATTTCACATCTACGTCATATTTTCAAGACATTCAACATTGAAAACTTTTGTATAACAGTATTGAGAACACAAAAATATTATTGACTACATTTTTTAATATTTTATTACATTTATCCAACTAAAGGCTGTCACAGGAAGGATTTTATTTAAATCATATTCATTGAAAATCGAAACCGCAACTATAGATTTACCAAGAGCGTCAGGGCCAACGATTTATCACATATGCATAGCCTTATAAGGGGACTTAAAATAATGTGATTTCGAGGTGGATAGTTTTCAGGCGTAGTTAGACCTGGTTCATTTTCAGTGTTAACCCCGATCCTAAGGTACGCCTACAACTCGGAACAATTTAGAGAAAACGGTGAAGATAGGATTGGCTCACTAAATAAAGTGTGTTGGCCTTTATTAACGTCCACTTTTCAAAAAAAAAAAAAAAAAAAAAAATCTAACCATTAATAGCTTCAATTCGGAACTTAAGAATTGTAATTTTATTATTATTATTATTTATTAACGTTCACTTTTTGCAACATAGGCTAATCGGGACGGGTTATCTACAGGTTACCACCCTTTTCTAGCCAGAGTGGGATTTTAGGATGTTATTTAATGAATTTCGTCACTAAATAATTTCCTTTGCCCAGGCGAGAATCGAACTCGCCACTCTAGGTTTACCATGTGAGATAAAGGTCAACGCTTTAACTCGCATGGCTAACCTGAGCCCGTAATTTTATTAGCATCCACAAACAATAATAAATCTGAACTATATCAAAGTAATCTCTGAGTTCAAGTATTGTAATTTATTTATTGATGAATAAGCCTAAAAAAAATAGAATTAACATAATGGCTCGAGTTTTGTTTTGTTTTTTCAGGATATCCATCCAAGATACGCTTTCGAATATGGAGTTGATGACCCACACACCGGAGACAAGAAGCACCAGTACGAGGAGCGTGATGGAGATGTCGTCAAGGGAGAATACAGTCTTGTCGAACCCGATGGTTCAGTAAGGACTGTCAACTATGTTGCCGACTGGGAGACTGGCTTCCACGCTACTGTACAACACAAGGACCACTCAGCTGCCTCTACTGTCGCTAGGCCCAAGCTCACCAAGGCTTGATAAACTCCTTCATTAAAGGCAATAATCGCATCTCCACCCATTCACGTTTAAACTCATGTTTACAATATTACGTTAAAGCCTTGCCAAATACATATTTTACTCAATACTTCAATTTAATTTAATGTGAGCGAAGGATTTTCTGAACTTGTCAGGGACTCAATATTCCCGGTATTCGGAAATATTCGGACTTTCTTTCTCAGACAAATTAAAGTATTTAAAATATTAATTATTAACTGGCTGTTTATTCTGATCTAAGACTCAATGACATACTCATATTGGAATGATTACCAATAGAAAACGATTTTGCAATCACTCAGAATCTAAGATTTTAATTACGATTTACTGACAAAATAGACAGTCAAATCCCCAACTATTTTAAAATTCTATGACTTGAATTTATCACGTTCAGCAACGTCAGTTAGTAAAAAATATTAATGATACTTTAGACATCCAGTTTAAAAATGACCTAGTAAACTAGAATGAGCTAGGTAAAGGGGGAAACTAATTACTATTGAAATCAAAATAAGAGCTGCTGATCTGAAGATCTGCACAAATTGTGAGGTGTTTGACCTGTTTTTTAGTGAATGAATAGACCAGCGTTTTCAATGCATTTACATCCTGAAAATTATATTTCCCCCTCAGCTCTGAATGTTTATTGCAATCGCAACATCACGTAAATTGGTCAAATACATTTCTAGTTTCTTGCTAACTATTAATTTACTGAATGACGTGATTTAAAAGAGCACCTTTCCGACGAAAATAGCTTTAATGCTTTAAGAATGTTCTATTGAGAATGAAAATGTCAATGAACATTTGTGATGCGATTTGGGCAATCCTTGGAAAAGTGCTGTAAATAGTTTATTCTATCTAAAAAAAAATTAAGAAATAAACTATTAAATATTATGGGAGAAATGTGAGATGTTTTACACTGGATGTTCATATAACTTCCATGTATCACCATAAAATACTTTTTTATGAACAGTATTGAATTTCTACAGTGAATTTTGATAGCGTCAATTTGCATTTCGAAATTGAGATCCTATCAAATAATAATTAAAAGCACTTTTTGTGAAATATTTACTTGGCATCATCTTTAGCGTGTTTCTGTAAATATCCTTTTTTTAGAATTTATTGGATCGTAAAAGACAAAAAAAAAATAAATGACAAAGACGGCTGTGTTAAAAAACTGGAAGTTATCATTTCATCAACAAAATATTAAATGTTTCAGCTGAGTAGAAAAAATTAATTAATAAGGATAAATTTATTTAATTTTTAATTCTTAAATTCATTTTCCTCATACTGAAAGTGACAATCAACCCAACATTAAAACAGTTTATGCAGATTAAAATGCATATAACATAGATCAAGCCATTTTAAACTTCGCATTTATTTATTTTACATATTATTATTTTAATATTAAGCTGTATGTTCATAGTGCCATTGCGTTTTAACGATCTCAGATAAACTCATACATTTGCACAGCTCAAATACTGTTTGCTTAATAATATTCAATTCACTACTCGTTAAGGGCAATTGGTGGATGATGCGTTAAAAAAAAAGGTGCATTATTTTAATTATAGTTACCATTTTTTCTTAGTTAAGATATATTTTCACAGAGCTGTGAAAAATGTGTAAATGTGTATTATTTGGAGGAAAGCCTTCATCATGAGTAATTCCTTATTTCGTCTTAAATTTTAATATTTGTATATACTACTTTACTAGATTTGTGATAAATTTTTTACCATTATGTTTGTTAATGTTATTTTTGTAAGAATGTTTTTATGTTTTTAAATAAATTTTTATTCAATATAATATATTTTTTTGTTATTCCTACAGTTACTTTTAAGCTCTTTAGGGTTTATTGGGCAAATATTTTGAAAAGAAATGAAGACATCTATGAAACGAATTAGTTATTTTAGTTATATATTATTAACTGGTCAGGTCAATTTTCTAGCGTTGGCAGTGCCTTTTAATTCATCTAAATTCATTGAAAAAAAAACAAAAAAAAAAACAAATGTTTAAAAGTAATCAATGACATTTGGTATTTGGTGGCAGGCTATACTGTTACCTTCTTGTCTCTAAATAATGTTTGCTAGTTTTTAACTCAAATTGTATTAATATAAAATCATTATTATTATATGTTTTTCTAAAATATTAATATTTGGAAGAACTAATTCGGTTATTGCGCTACCTCTTTTCGAGTAATTTCAACTATGCTTATTTTTACTTCATACTTAATTGAGCTGATATTATATGTGCTATTAAGAGAAGCAAAGAGTGGACACTACGGCCACAATGTGAGAATAGAGCCTGAGAGGGCGCTTAAAATAATATTAAATGGCTCATATAGTTGAAGAGAGGCAGACCCGGTAGAAGGTGGCGGGATTTCCTAGTAATTAGGGGGTCTTCGCTTTTGACGTTCCTGAATATTCTAATAAATGGGTAGCAAAGGGCCAGGTCCTTCAAGGACTAGTGACTTACAGTAAGGAAGTTATGCCTTAGTACTCGTCGATTTATATTCAGAGCTTTTTCTCAACACTGATTAATCCCGCCATCAATCATTCTTTCGCTTAGTAAAATGATATCATTAGTCAGTCTAAGTGCCATCTAAATGACGACAATGACATTTCCAATAAAGTACAAAAGCGATGCACTCTTACTCTTCTTGGTAACCCGATCTACTCTTAATAGCAATTTTACATAGTATACTCTTTATTGAGACCGAAATATGTATCAATATACAGAATATAGAAATTTGAATATGTTGTTGTTTTTGAGCCAATTTTTCCGTTCACTTTCAACTACCTGACCTATAGTTGTTCAGACAGTTTAAAAGCACCGCTCAAACGTCTTTTCTTAGTTTCCTTATACTCTTCGAAGTTAGTCAGTTGATCAGCCGTCGAATTCAGTATCTTATAATATAGAGATGGAATAATATATTAACTACATATTAAATTATAAGTCCCCTATTCGGTACTCTTCGCCTCATTTCCATTTTATATCGAGCTCTTTGTTCTCATACAGACATTTCTTTATTTATAATATGATTAAGGAACGTGGAAGTTGCTGTTATGACTGCAAGAATTGTAAAAATATTCGTTCCATAGAAACATTTAAAAAACACACCTAATTTTAAATTTATAATAAAGGAGTAGACGTACTTTCTCAAATGACGTAAGTAGGTTCTTACACATTCATGTATGAAACTGTATCTTTTAAATGACTGAATGTGGTTATCAACGAATTTTAATATGAAACAAATCTAAAATATTGCAATCACATAACTAATTTCTAATTTAGGCAACACTTTTTGGTTTAAAAGTTATAGCTATAAAATTAATACAGCTATTACTGCCAGTTACTTTCATATAGACACTTTTCTAGACTCATTAAGTAGAATCATTAGTTTATAACTCTAACAACATTACTTTCTTGTTTACATCTCTAGGTTTTAAATGACATAGTTAAGTTGAAGAGTTGAATCTTCTTTTATAATTTACCTGCGATAAAACAAATAAAAAACTAATACGGTTTATATGAGCAACCCAAAATAGCGTATTAAAAATAATATGGAATAGTGAAGGGTTTTAAAAGGAAACCATCTCTAAAGCGGAATTTAATTTTTCATTCAGGCTCTGTAAATAGGGTACATGCACTTATATGGGTTAGCAAATGAAACCAATGTCGCTTCTTAGAGCTTACTACCAAAACCCAACGTTCCATTACGCGTAACAATTTGTTTTAAGTAAACCTTGTCTAATATAAATATTCTTATAGAATTTGGTTTGTTGAAAGGGGTTGGAAAGTAGAAGAAGTCATCTAGAGTGCGCCTTATATTAGAGAGGACGGATGTGGGTATGGAAATGAGATGTGTACGGGGCAGTGGGTGAGGTTACTAGATAGGCGGGCATGCAGTGCCCTCTTTCGGAAAACCAGTCCAGCAGGGGAGGAGTGCTCAGAAATTGTGAACCGATTATGAAAATGCAGCCAGCAAAGGGGATGGCAGCGAAGGTTTCGCAATACTTATGTAAAATGGTCCACCGATCACGTAACTCTTGTGTAAGGTTATACTGGACGGGGGTGAGCCATGGGGGGGGGGCAAATGAGTGGTCCGTCGGCCAATCAGATTGCATAACTAGGGTCACACCCACCCCTTGCGTTCATATGCCAAGTTTTTATTTTTCATTTTCTTTCATTTTTTCCCTTCTGGGGGGAGGGGGGAGAATGCGATTTTCAGTGACCCAATATCCGAACGGGTTCTACTCGGGACGGGTTCTTATAGTACGCAATAAAAAATACATATAAACAAGAAAGAGGTGATTGGTCTTATCTTAGCCTACCTATTAAAGTCCAGAGCCTGTTATTGTAGCAACATACCAAGAGCATTCTCCCCGGCTAGAGCAAAGCCGACATAATATATTTTGAGAAATAAAATAGACCTCACCTCAATTGGATTTCTCCCATTAACGAACTAGGTTTTTTCTTTTTACATTAAACGATTCAAAATTGAGTTTGTTGGCGATCAAACTAAAATTATGACTTGTACAGCTCAAACACACACATTTATATATATATATATATATATATATATATATATATATATATATATATATATGTGTGTGTGTGTGTGTGTATATGAATTTTACATATATAAAAATCTTGGCCTCATTTTCCTTATCTGGACGGTAAGATCGATGGGCTTGATGAAGATATATTTCGTAAATTGCGTCATGGGCATAACTTGCAGCTGGTTTCCCTTACAGGAAATCTGCTATTAAGTCAGCCTCAGAATGTTTCATTGAAAATATTTTATTAAGAATCAACTTAAATAGTCGGTGATAAAGGTTTTGTTATATTTAATTATTCTTTTAATATTAGTACTGCCCATTTTTTGGAAACGGGCAACAACTATCACGTTTACGGTTGTCGTACGTAGGGGATGTCGAAAATGGTAGTCCGTTCATATTTATATTTGTGTATTTATATACACATAAAGACACGCACACACACACACACCACAGATATATATGTATATATATATATATATATATATATATATATTGTTCAAATTTCTTTATTTGAGAGACATCTGCGTCTAAAACCTCATTTAAAAAATGATTTATTTATCCCATCTTTATTTTCAAATATCCTCAAGCTTGTGCTCCTATAGAAACATATTAACATCTCCCATTTAGCGCGGACAGTCTGTGGCCACCAAGTTCACGCTGCCCACCTACCTTTGAACAGGAGCTGAGAGAGTCATCCCGTGGGGTGTCAGGCATATATACTCTTCAGACTCCCGCTGATCCATAAGCATTGCGACACTAGCGCACTCAGTTAGTGACCTCGTGAACAAATATTCTCCCTTGGCGGGAATCGAACCTGCACGTATTTTTACCTTCAGCTTGCTGGCGGTAGTGATGTACCCAGGCCTTAGCCCGTATGACCACCGGTGCCCCATATACATATATATATATATATATATATATATATATATATATATATATATATATACGTGTGTACACATATAATTGTTGTTTGAGCGACACAAATAGATATGTATGAATTTTTATTACTTATTATATAAGACAATGAACATTTTGAAAAGTTTTCGTGTTTTCCTTCAATAAATATATTGAAAATCGTATTTCTCTTAATGATATTCGGTTAAAAAAGTAAATGGTAATTTGGCACACATCACTTCCTGTATGCATTTCACTAAATCTTATCTCAACAGATGATACTGTTGTATGACATTTTATTTCGTACCTCTGAACAAATGAGCATATATTTATTAACGTTACTACCTACTTATCTGTACTTCTGGATATGTACTTCTGAATTTTTGAGGAACTTGGGGGAAAGTCCAAATTTTGATATAACCGGTTTTTCTTCTCTTCTTTTAGATGAAATAAATTATAGATATATATCTGATGAATATTTATAATGCATGAGGTATTCAAATATTGCACTTAAAAAGGTGGTTATGTATGTTTACAGAAAGAAACTGGTTTCATTAAAATTTGGACTTGATAAACTTTTATCCTGAAGATAGGAGGATGTTCAGAAATACTCAGCTTATTTACGAAAGTGCCTTTTTAAACATATTTCCTTGATTCAGGAGTTAATAAATAGTCTATATTAATACTCACTCGCTAACTTTAAGTTCTGTAGAACAATAAGCAACCATTTAGTCTTAGTAGTCCTGATAGAACAAATTTTTTTATTTATCGTTGGCTTAAAGCCATTGACTAAATCATTAAAAAAAAGAGTTCCACTTACTATCAATGTTTGAATATTTTTATGGAAATTTTATAATAGCAACATAATATCTCCGACTGCAAAATCATAAATGAAACACGGTAGCAAAAATGTGAGAAATTAGAATCTGACTATAATAAATATACGATAATATATTAATATATTTCTTAGCGTAGAGAATATTAGAATTTATAGAATATTATATATAAACGATTTATAGAATCTTCATATATATATATATATATATATATATATATATATATATATTAAAAGTTTGTTGACCATATGAAAGTGTTTAACTACAGGTTATTTAGGTAAGACTAAAATAGTAAGTCGTCCATATATCGTATATCTAATTCTCTACATGGATCCGTAAATGAATGAACATGATTTCTAGGACTTATTATGATGAAAAAATATTGTTCTATACAGATATCCAATGGATACGAACAGTCTAATTTTTTTAATTTCTATATCTAGTTGCTGCTAAATTATAAGTTATCTTGGACCCAGACCCACATGTAGTTTACGGCAATAGTGTATTCACTCTAGAAAAACTCTCTAAAAATTCGCATCTTATTAGGGAATAAGGGTTGTGTTAGGCCCTTCTGGGCTTGCTTAATTTATTTGGTGAAGGATTAATTAAAATCCATGGGCAATAGACGATAGGTAACCTGTTGGTAACTCATCGCCTTAGTTTCATTAAAAGGGCTTTAATTTTATATATGTACATCATTAAAGCGAAAGAAAATATAAAGCTTAAAGAAATTAACCAGTATTTAACGTCAGACTAAATTTGAAGAAAAAAAATTGAATCATTCTGCAAGTCCATGCTGGAAGAACAGATTCCACAAAAAGATAAAATACCTTTCCATTAAAAACTCGTACAGAGGTGCACTGAAATATGAAGAAAAACGAACTTCAGGGGTGGTAATTTATTTCTCCAGAAGCAAAAATGGAGGGATTAGATTATTATCAAAATCTCCATGCGCCCCAACTGGTTAAGTATAACTCAATAAAAATTAATGTGGCAAGCATTAATGACAAGCTTCACTTGACAATAGAATTGGTAATTCCGGGATATTTGATCTTTCTTCGGGAAAGAGTAAAAACGGACTATTACTCATTTTATTTTTAAAAGACTTTACTTATTATTATTTGAATAGTACCATATCCCTGGGCTTTGCAATTATGGATATATTAATTTTGTAACCTATTATTTCAGTTTACTCTTTATAACAAAGGCTCAATTCATTCATTCACCAATAAAGGGGTTCAAGGTTTAATAAAAGTAATCTACGTGAAGTAGAAAACAATGTTCATGAATGAAACACTCACCACCTATAAGCAGTTTTTGAAGTGATGCTATAGGTCAGAGCTTATTCAAAATAAGACTGGAGCTGTTATATGCCAACTTAACCTGGTCTTCTCAAATCTTATGATTTTGTTTTGTAAAATTGTAGAAGAATAATCCAGTTCTTGTTTTCAGAATACAAATTATGTTATATTGATTTAAGGTAACAAACTTGTATTAGAAATACACTTGATGTAAAGGGTTATTAATTTAATAGGTGAATAATAAGGTTAAGTTAATAGGGTGGTGGAAAGCAATTCCATATATTGCTGTACCATAAATGCTGGTGGTGACAGTTTAGAAATTGCTCCGACTTCCACATAAAGGATACGGAATGCAGCATCTATTCTAAATTAATAAACACGTCTTCATGTTGGCTCCCTAGTCATATATGTAACGTGTGGGACATTTGTTTTTTTATATCGCCATTTATACAGGCCTAGTCCTTCCCAAGAAATATTAATACTCATTCCTTATCTCGCCTCATCTGGCTCATAAAAGGCTTGTAACTTTTGGTGTGAACAAGATGTTGTTAGGAACAACTTTATTGGCATCATAAGCTTTGCAGCTTTATGCGGGCTTCGAGTTACAAATAGCAGCTTTGATATTAGTTGAGTGAGATCGGATTTACTGATTCAAATACTTTCTCTCATGAATAGATACTAGAAGGTCCCATTTGAAGAAAAGGCGCCTTCAAGTTTAATATCTTGAAATCAATTAAAAAACAATTATCTTACCACCTTTTCGTCATTTCGGGACACAACACGTTATTATCATTCAAAATATATTTTGGTATCCCCAGAAATGTTACCAACACCGGTTAATCGAATCACAATTATTATTATTATTTTTTTTATATATACTCCCCATTATAAAAGATCAGTTTAGTAGTCCTATTCAAATGTAACACCTGATAACTGATAACTATTCTAAGTTTTTCTGATAGTAGGAAATGATTCTGAAAAATATAAAAAATTAAAATTTCATTAATCATCGCTCTTCTATGCTACATTACATCACAGGTCCATTGTATTCATCATAATTCAAGTAGAATATTTATAAATATCAGGTATGAAAATATTTGTGTTATGTAGTGGCTGTCATATGTAAATATTAATATATACATATTTTCCGTATAATGTGTATTAACGGAGATATTTGGATTTTATTGTTTTCCGCATTTGGTAAACCCCACCCCTCAGGGTTTAGCAATGGGAGTTAGCGCGTTAGTCATAATATTTATATGATTTATAGATATATTTTGTAAACATAGTGTCGTAGGTTTGGCTTTCAAAGGAGGAACTCATTTAATGGCAGCGGGCTAAATATAATTCTTAGGACTAACCTGCTAGAAAACTGAGGTAACTTGTTGGTCGCCGGCTCCATTTAGCAAGGAGTGGCCAACGATAAATAACATTTTGTCCCACCGTAGCTGCAGAAGGGTGGCTGGTAATCTGTAGATAACTCGTCCCGTTTAGTCATAACAGCATGAGATAGACTTTAATAAATGACATTTATTAGGAAAACGCAACACAGATTTTATTATCTCTCAGATATTTGTATTTATCTTCGTTCCAAATCCATAAAAAAGCAATACTCACAAACATAATAAAAAAAATTATAGGTATAAAGTATATCTACAATGGAGTTAAAATGTGGAAATTTATTGTAAATAGGAGGTGCATATAATTTTGTTATTTATTAACGTCCAGTTTCTGCAACTAGGAAGCGTAGGACGAGTAACTTACAGGTTACTTCCCTTTTCTAGCATGGGTGGAACTACGGATTTTATTTAATGAGTTCGTCACTAAATAATTTCCTAGAGCCCAGGCGGAATTGAACTCGCCCCTGTAGGTTTACATTGTGAATTTAAGACAAACGCCTTAACTCAAGTGGCTAACCTGATCCCTGCATACAATTTTTAAGCTACAAATATATCATTTAGGTAAGTTAGTAAGTTAGTCAGCAAACTTTTTTTTTCGTACTCCACCTACAGCTTATGCAGCTTGACAAATATGTTCTTGTACAAGGCTTAGTATCCCAACGATTATCGTCTGCTTCACAGGACGCTCTCTGGTGGCTGCAAAGTATGGATAAAATAACTAAAAAACTGTGTTTGAGAGAATGTAATTAATTTGTATTAAAATGTCTTTTAAAAGTTTATTTTTCTATTTGAATATGTTGGTAGGTAGTTTTGAGTGTATTCATTTCATATAGTAATATATAAGCATACTCAGAATGTGCATTATTTCTGTATGCCATTCTTGAATCTGACGAGTCTATGCAAGAATTTCTTGAACAAAGAATAAATTAATGTTCCCGTGCAGGCTATGCACATCTTGTCTGAGAATTAAGTGTTATATATTATCCTAAGTGTATTGTCCATAACCCATTTTATTTTTTCCTATAATTAATTTGTAGGACTTACTCATAGATTGATTAAAGAGTTTTTCTATATTTGGCGCTGGATTTATATACTAAAATCAATCTTGCCAGCTTCAGGCAATCCAGAACAACATTTCATTTGATCCTATAATTTTCAATGAGCTTTATAATATTCACACTCACTTGTTTCCCATCACTACGTGGAGTGGAATAGAATGTTATTAATTTTAGCGAAAGCGCCTTCAAACTACAGTATAGATTAAACCGGCTTACTCTCGATTTGTGAGCATTGCAGCTGGAGTATTGAAGGAGCTATTTGTATAATATGTTTTTGAAAATGTAACTTATATACGTTAACTACTGCTGATAGAGACGTGTTTTTACAGGGTACCACGGTTTTAGCAGATTTCCCTTAAGGGAAATCAGCTATTGAGGTTGTACTCATGACGGAATTTTCGAAATTTTTCTTCAAATGTCCATCGATCCTACCTAGTAGATGACGAAAATGAGGTCCGTTCAAAACTGTATATATATATCTATATATATATATATATATATATATATATATATCTATCTATCTATCTATCTATCTATCTATCTATATATTTGTCTGTTACCGCTCTAGCGGTCGCAATTTTTGTTTGATCGTTACCAAACTCGATATTTAGTCGTTTTATGTCAAAAGAAAGATCAAGTTCGTTAACGGCTGAAATCGGATCACGGGGAGGGGGGGTTTAGAGGGGAGGATTTCTGAAAATTCGAAATATCTCCGTTACTATTCGTCGGATCGAAAAATTGTACAGAATCAATCTTATTGCAAATTAAATTTACTATAAATATTGTTCTATACATTTATTCTGTATCTTGAATATTAACCGAGATATTTGCATTTGTATTCTGCGTGTGGTACCAGTAGGCTATGTTCGGACTTTCCGCCGAGAGCTCTGGCGGCCTTTTCCATAACTATCCGTCCCTCGTGAATAGGTTTAGAGGTTAGGTTAACTGTGTTTCGGGGCTAGAAACTACTGGGTTATTACGCCCTAAATAATGTTTTAGGTTTAGAGGTTTCTTTCTATTACAGTTGTTATTAGGCAGATTTCTCTATTGTAAAACTTCACGTGGGAAATCTGCTTAGTTTACGCAGCCCCTGCGTGACGGACTTTTTCTACCCAGGGTTGGTCTAAATATTTTTCTAAATAAATGTCTATTGCCCAATTGGGATTCCAACTCCCAACACTGGGTTTACCGTTTCCCAAGCTCCTATAGATTTCATAATATTTAAGATAAGTATTCATATTTACATTTACACCAAGTAATCATATTTACATTTGTAAACCATGAAATGAATTATTCCAAGTAGATTAGGTTTATACCAACTCCCAAAACTATTGAATTTAGAGCACAGTTAATAATGTCTTGGATTTTGTCAGCTGAATGGTCTAGCGGTCCAGAGGTTTTTAATCTATTGCAGCATATATACGGAAACGTAAAAACCTGACTTTTTCAGAGATATGGCTTAGAATGTAGACTGTAGTATTTCCTACGACTTTTCATCTGTTCGTGTGCTGGGATTAAGGGCTAACAACATTAAAGGCCCTTTACGGGATAATGGTGTACACTACATTTAATGCTTACTCTTTTAACGATGTATTATCCCAAGAAATATAAATTTCTTTAAATGTCATAAATTATTTAATCAAAAAAATGTTAAAAGGTATGAAAGTTTTGGGGAAGTGTACAAAGTTACGTCTGTTATTTATGACATTGCTCCGCCAATAAATTACACATAACAGACCATACTATGAAAAGTTATGAATACGAAGTTTCTTCTTCGGGTATAGAATAGAATATTTTTAATAATGTTTATTAAATAAATAAAATAGATGCATTCATTGTGCATGCGGCCTCTTTTGGGAATAGAAATTAATAATATTACTTAGTTTATAATTGATAATTGAAATATTATAATATTTATGATCTATAATACTTTGAACAACGAATTGAGATTTAATAGTAATCGCTTAACGTTTAGTCTGACAGACAAACTGATAGTAAATCGATTGTCCAGCGTCAAATTTAATAAGAGTAAAAAATCCAATGTACAGGAAATGTAAATTAATAGGACATACCCTTGCGAAGACTAAAATTCACACTCATTATTAGGTTAGCCGTGCGAGTTAGGGCGTTGGTCTTAATCTCGCGTGGTAGACTTAGAGTAGCGGGTTCGATTCCCGCCTGGGCAGTAGAAATTTATTTAGTGACGGACTCACTAAATAAACTCCTTGAGCCCACCCTGGCAATAAAAGGGTGGTAACCTGTAGATAACCCGTCCCGATTATTTTAGTAGCATAAAGTGGACGTAAATAAGTACAAACAAACACTCAATGTTCAGTCTAAATATTTTCCAAGCAAATTTACCTCAGTGATGGTACTTAATAATGATGAATGAATGTTATCCATGATTTTGCAGGGTGCGCCAGAGAAACTTACTGTTTTGAAAAACTCCTGGGCGGGTAGAAGGGTGAGAAGGGGCAAATCTGGAGGGGGAAGTCCCCAAGCTTCTTTCCCATTCTAGTCAATTATCATCATGCTCTGGTTTAGAGAGCAGTCGGCCTTCGCCATCGAGAGCTTCTTTTCTCCAGATTTGGCTCCTTGCGATTTTTTTATGGTTTTATTTGAAATCTCTGGTTTATTTCGATCAATCACGGACCATAGCGCACCTCAAGAGCAACATTCGCGACGCAATTGCGAAAATACCGAATGATATGCTGGAAAGAGTGGATATAAACTTCAAAAATTGACTTAATCAGTATATGCACAATAGAGGACGCCATTTAACCGATGTCATTTTTATGATTATATGAAAAAAAAAAACTTGGAATATTGTATTCTCAAATAAAAAAAAAAAGAATTCAAGCAATAACTGAAGTACTTTTGTTTTTATTGACCTTTCAAATTAGTAAGTTTCTCTGACGCACCCTCTAATTAGTATTGACCACAATATTTATAACCGTTCTGACGGACAAGATGGGGAAATGAAAAAATCTTGTGACAGTAAAACCTTGCCAAAAAATAGGTTTATCTTTCAGCGTCTAATGATTTCACGAGCGAAGCCTGGTACTTTAGCTAGTAAATTCATATTATTCTCATTCTCTTTCTATTCCAGAGAAGTATAGACCGGTTCAACAGGAATATTCTTTTTAAAGATTTAATTTCAACTATTAAAAAAAAAATTACATATTATGCATAAGCTATCGTACCGTTTGCTTAATTAAACATGGTTACTCGGTAAATCGGTCGTCGGTAAATTGTTTGACTTGGGTGTCAGCAAATTAATGAATTATTTATTTTTGCTATTTCCACCCACTCTCTCTTATCAATTGCTTGGATAAGGATCAAGTATTTGTAAACTACATTAATGTTTATAAATATCTACGACATCGGCAAAGATAGAAAATGTAGTTCCTTGAATAGTAACAGGCGTACCTTAAGGAGAAATAGCTCGGAGAGCTGAAAATAAACATTAAATTACTCTTAATCGTGCATAATTTGCCCAATGATAGAGGACCTTCAAATTATTACAGCAAGGGGATTGCCCAGGAGAAATAGAAGATTCTTTTCTTGACTGTCATTAGATACGTCAAGACTTGATAGCATCGGCGCTATTATTCTGATTTTGCTGCTTCATTTCATGCGAGTGATAAAGATAAGGATTACCTGAGCTTTCTTCAGCTCACAAACTCGCGGGACTGTTTTTATGCTACTCCACGACCAATTTAAACCCAAAAAGTCCGCTACGCAGGCACTGCGCTGATGAAGAGAAGCCATCATTATTATCTATTTCTCATGTATTGAGAAATCTATATAAACAGGAATCGAAATACCAGCTGGATATCAGTTGATTAGTCAGTCAAAGCGAAAAATCTCATGAGTACAAGTAAAGGTTTTAACCGACTCAGAACTAAAAACTGCAAATATCATGGTTAATAATCATGATAGAAAATATAATTTTTTAATAACATTGATAGGCAATTCAATTTTCAATAAGGTCGGTTCTACTCATTTTTTCGATCCGACGAAAAAATCGGCGATATTTCGTATATTTTCGAAAGTCTATCCCCCCCCCCCCCCCGATGATGTACTTGACATTTGGTTTTATATAAAACCCTTATATATCCAGTAGTAAGAGACATGTATATATATAATTTTCGTCATCTCCTATGTAGGATCGATTCTATATTTGAGGAAAATTGTCGAAAATAACTGAGGAGAGATTCCCTGAAGTGAAATCTGCAAAAAACGTTTTCTTATTTAGTCTAATAGGTAAATTTAGTAATTAAGCTAATAAGAAATAATATTTTATGCTTCTCTCCATTGTTCACTAAATACTTTTAAGAGAAATCTCTAAAAATATTAGCTAATTAATGTACTACAAGTACTTTTGAGTACATTTAGTTCCAACTCCAATATTAATCGAGTTTTATTTATTTTTTTTGTATGTTTTCAGTGTGTTGTTAGCCCTTTCCTGCTTCTACTCTTACCTTATTCACTTAAAGCATCTGAAATATATTTATGACTCTAATTGTATTATTTAAACACCGGATTTAATTGATAATGGTTATATATGATTTAACTGGCATATGTTTTATCTTTGATATGTTCTAATTGGCATATGACAGTACCCGTGTTAAATAGAATGATGTGTTCAATAATCATTCTGTAATTAAAATACTTAGTGCCAAGAAATGGCAAAGCAGAGGAGATTAGGTTTGCTCTTTGGTTTTCTTTCATTAGTTGCTAATTGCATTATATGCACGGGAATATGCAGTATCTCTTTAGGAGACTTGATGTTGTTTTCTTGGAGGAGTTTTGAACGATTATCTGAGTCTTTCAAAAATCTAATGAACACATAGAAGCCCTTGAAATCGCAATTATCAGTGGTTTTCTGTAGTTCAGTTGCGAGTTCTGTAATTAATTCATCTCCTTTTTAGCAGATTTCCCTTAAGGGAAATCAGCTATTGAGGTCGTATTCATGACGCGATTTTCGAAATTTTTCTTTAAGTGACCATCGATCCTACCAAGTAGATGACGAAAAAGTCCGTCACGCAGGGCCTGCGTAAACTAAGCAGATTTCCCTCGTGAAGTTCAGAAATAGATAAATATACACACTGGTAACACAACAACACCGTGAATAAATACAAATGGAAATAAGAAATGTTTCATCCAATTTCAATAACCTGCCGACAGGAAGCGTTAGGTTAGAAATGTAAACAAACGGGTTGGCCCACTTCACACCGGAAAGAAAAACAATTACTGAAATATATCAGAATATAACACATTAATTTTATTGAGAACTATTTACTATATCTAGTACTTTAATTAATAATGAGTCAGAATAATTGTTATCTCAATCAATAAAATTTTAGTAGTCCAAAACTTTAAGATGGGGGGGGGAGTCACCAGGACATATTTGCATGTATCTCGTATAATAAAGGTCTCTTGAATACAATTTTTGGTATTTAAAGTTCCAATAATGTGATTTATTATGTAGCAGAGTATTGTTTACGTAACATGAGTAGAAGTGGCGGTTTGCTGAAAACTGAAAAATGAAAATATCTCGGTTAATATTCAAGATAGAGAAAAAACTTGTACATAACCAATCTTATTTCAAATAAAATTGACTATAAATATTGTTATATACATTTGTTCTCTATCTTGAATATTAACCGAGATATTTGCATTTTTCAGTTTTCAGCCATCAGCAAACCCCCATTTCTACTAATGTTACATAAACAATACTCTATTATATAATAAACCACATTATTCAAAGCTTAAATACCGAATATTGTATTCAAGAGACCTTTATTATAGGAGATTCATGCAAATATGTCCTTGTGACCCTCCCCCCTCTCTTCTTAAGGTCTTAGATTACTAAAATTTGATTCATTGAGATAACAATTATTCTGACTCATTATTAATTACAGTACTAGATATTGTAAATAGTTCTCAATAAAATTAAGTTGTTATATTCTGATATATTTCAGTAATTGTTTTTCTTTCCGGTGTGAGGCTGGCAGATCTGGTTTTTTACATTTCAAACGCTTCCTGTCGGCAGGTTATTGAAATTGACTGAAACATTTCTTATTTCCGTTTGTATTTATTCACGGTGGTGTTGTGTTAGCAGTATGTAGATTTATCTATTACTAAATATCTATTGTTATACTTCACGCGGGAAATCTGCTTAGTTTACGCAGCCCCTGCGTGACGGACTTTTCTAACTTGGAGGTGTATTTATCTCTTGTTCTCCCCAGTCCAGACACTCTGGAGAGGATCTAGTGAATTAATACTTGTGCTGAATCAATTTCTTGGAGTCTTTAGGTGCTCACAAATCTTAAACTCTTGAATGGAGCAGTGAGTTTAAGGCATCTAGTAAGACATTTAAAGTACTTTATTTATAAGTAAAAGTCCGTCACGCAGGGGCTGCGTAAACTAAGCAGATTTCCCACGTGAAGTTTTACTCTCATCCGTTATCCGCCCCGATTTCATAAAAATGCAAATATCTCGGTTAATATTCAAGATAGAGAATAAACGTATATAACAATATTTATAGTAAATTTAATTTGGAATAAGATTGATTCTATAAAAGTTTTCAATCCGACGCATAGTAACGGAAATATATCCAATTTTAGAAAATCCTCCCCTCTAAACTCCCCCTCCCACTGGTCTGATTTCAGCCATTAACGAACTTGACCTTTCTTTTTACATAAAACGATTAAATATCGAGTTTGGTAACGATCAAACAAAAATTGCGACCGCTAGAGCGGTAACAGACAAATATATATATATATATATATATATATATATATATATATATATATATATATATATATATATATATATCCAGTTTTGAACGGACCTCATTTTCGTCATCTACTAGGTAGGATCGAAGACATTTGAAGAAAAATTTTGAAAATTCCCTCATGAGTACAACCTCAATAGGTGATTTCCCTTAAGGGAAATCTGCTAAAAATATATTGGACAAAAATTCTTCTATTTTCGTCATCGTGAAGAAAAATTAAATTTATATTTGATGCAATAGGCATATCTCTGTGTCATGTACATTTTGTTGTTTCAGATATTTGAATAGGACGTGCATTCGAGTATTTGAAGATTTCAATTTTTCCCTTCTTGCTTGTATAAAATGAATGAATATATTCACAGTCGAGCTCTCCATCGATATTGTTCATAGGCTCCAAACTTTAATTGTTATTGAACTGGCCACAATAACAAAGAATTCACAGTCATAGCTGATCCTAGTATTTATTTTCCTGGGAGATAATGTATTTGAATCTGTAGGTATTCTAGAACACTTAGATTTTATTTTCATTTATTAACGTAGACGTTTTGCTACTATGGCTAATTGAGACGGGTTACCACCCTTTTCTAGCCAGGGTGGGACTAAGATTTTATTTAATGAGTACGTCGCTAAATAAATTCCTTTTTGCGCATGTGGTAATCGCACTTGCCACTCTAGGTTTGCCATGTGAGATTATGGCTAACGTTTCAACACACATAGCTAACCCTAGCCGAAAAAACACTTAGTAATGAAAATGTTGAAAGGTCTTACGAAATGTTACAACAGGAGATAAGTTATTGTAATTTTTCGTTAAGAACATCTATAGTTTCAAGATTCTAAAATTAATATACTTTAAGAGAGAAACAAAACAGCATCTGTATCAATAAAGGTCACCCAGTTTAACTTCCTTGCATAGGCTTCTTATTACGGTAGAATAGATAATAGACTGCAAAATGTTGTATTGTAGCACCGATATGACAGACATACCACTGATATATTTTACCATCCCTTCTTTACTCTTCCTAGAAAATCAGTATGTATTAGTGGTAAATAACAACATGACGCATTTTGAGTAAGAAATATGCAAACAGAAGAGCTGCATATTGTACATAATAATTTGAAAGGAATTATTCTAGAGAGCAACGTCATAGCGTGCCATTCATAATAAAAGCTTCCTAGCAGTTGTCTCCGCCATCAGCTGTCCCAATGCCTCATCGTGAATCATAATTTCATCTCGTCTGGCAATCGCACAACCAGTCAAGCTAAAGGATCAACTGGCTAATGAATATTTTAAATAATATAAATTAAGGAGTTAATCGCCTTCTTTAAGTAATACTTTACACAACTATTTATAACTTTGACCTTCTTTTGTGATTAGTCAACTGATGATGGTCTTGAAGGAACAAAGCTAACGTTCATCCAAAAATATGGAAATTAATTGATAATTTGGGGTAGATTTAGTTTCATATTGTTTAACATATCATTAAACTACTTATTCGCAGTATTTCTGGTTATAAGGTCAAGGAATCACAATCAGAAAGAGGTCATGCCTTAGCTAAGCTAAAGATATACTTAAAACAATGAACTTCCAGCTGTTCTGCTTTACAATATACCGTAGTCATGCCGTCTGTGAATAGACGAGGTGAAAATCAATAGCAACATTATCTCACTTCTCATCGTTAAGTTCTTGATTGATAAAGGCGATCCACAGGTGCAGTCTAAACTAAGCAGATTTTCCACCTTACTCAATAACACATTCTGTCCTCTACTGCCCCAATAATAAAAAGCTGGTGTAAATAGGACTTTGAAATTTAACCTGGAAAAAATAAGTGTATTGATGCAGTTGTATAAAGTGGAAATCAATTGTGGAATGGCTAACGGCTGAAATCTAAAAACAACTCACAACTTCGATAATATTCGAGTTATAAATTACCTATATATAATTTTTCCCCCTCAGTTCAGTGTGGAGTATATTTTTAATTCTCCCCACTTGTACGCCCCATCTCTCGATACGTCGTGCAAAGTGGGGTAGCTACAGTAGTATTTACTGTAATTGTAGAATATTAAAATTCCGAAAAGAATGATTATTTAACATTTTCGATCCAATGAGAACAATATGTAATTTTGAATTAAAATATTCGTGATATATTGCTTTATTGCTATGTACGTTGAGAAGGACTGGTGTTTTAAAGAAACCAAAAATCTAATAAGTTCGCCAAACAGGGGCTGCTTAAACTAAGCACATTTCCCACGTACTGGTAGAACACACTTGTGATCTCATATCACAACATATTTCTTATTTCTATGTTAAGACAAATGAGTAGAAGGGGATGATGGGGGGGGGGAGTTATTAAAGGCTGAAAACAAGAACGAACTTATTTCAGCCAATAATAAATATGATCTTTTGTGTTGACCGGAACAGTTAAGTATGGAGTATGGTTTAGATGAAGTAAACATTTTCGATACAAGGACGTAAAATCTTCATTGGTAACGTCATCACGCAACGAATTTGCATTTATAAACGCATTCCATAATAAACGTCTCTTGAAAACAATATTTAATATTTAAGCTTTGAATAAAGTGGTTCATGATATAATAGCTTTTTGCTTTTATGACATTAGTAAGAGTGAAGGTTTACTGAGGGCTGAAAAATGTCAAATATCTCGGTTAATATTTATGATAGGAAAAATATGTATATAACAACATTTATTGGAAATTAATTTTTCAATTACATTGGTTCTATGCAAATTTTGATCCGGCGTATAATAACGAAGAAATTAAATTCAGTCTTCAGTCTCGTAGGACCAATGAATAATGTTATGTTATAATGTTACCAATGGTTTGCTGACTACAAAAAAAAATCGGTGTTTAGGAGCTCTGAAGGAGAAGATGGAAAAGCCCAATAATTCCTCTTACATCTTTAATTTTGTTGGGGTGCTATAATTATGGGCGTGTACCACCGAAACCAATAAAACTAAAATCATTAGTGCACTTCCTTTTTTAAAGTTATACTTCCACTTTTGTTAATTTTCGTTATGAACTGTAAATAGAATGAATTGAAATTGTCAATTTAATATCACTAGTTTATTGGTGTCAAATAAGAGAAACTTTGCATGTGAAGTGGGGAAAAACAGTCTTCCCATATAATTAGGCTTCGTACTTGGCATTGACTCAAAATGACATGGTAAATCATCTTCTGCGCCTCAAGAGGTTTTGCAAGCACGTATACATATCTCTTTTATTTTTTTACTTCTATTCCTTAACAACAAAAAATAGAATAAAAAAAAAAGTAATGTATTATTCTAAGAGCGGTACGAATGCGCTCATTGTGTATCCGGGTGAATTGTTCGTAAAGATGCCCCCTGGATGGCTGGCCACGTAACTACCGACTGAGGCAACTTAACAACGGGTTTCAGGGACCAAGGCTGGCTAGAGGAGGAGAACTCAATGCCACGCCGATTAATATTAGTATGGACATCGTGCTGTGACGGATTTACGTGAATCAGCTGTTCTTGCGAACTATACAACACAACATCCCCTTCAAACTGCCAGCTAGGAAGTACTTCTGAGCTCGGCATAGGAAATGACTAAACTTATAGCATTTTAATTAGGAAATATTCTTTTTATCCGACAACCCATCACACGGACGCTTGCGTCAATCTAAAGAAATCACAAGTTCAATGCTACAATTTAAATATATATCTTTCACACATCGACAAAGTGAGAAGCGCAAATCAACTTCAGTTTTGGGTGAATGCGAAATAGCTAACAAATACAATTTTGTGCTCCTTTCATAGTAAAGACCTGATATAAAGAATGCATTGTACCCAAGATAGGAATAACACATTTTACAACATATTAGCTTACTTTGAAAAACGTCCGTCACGCAGGATCGGCGTAAACTAAGCAGATTTCCCACCTGCTGGTTTGACACAAAACATTTCACTTTACCTCATATTCTCTATTTCTTTGAAAAACCCGATGAGTAGGAGGTGGGTTGCTGAAGACTGAAAACAAAAATGTACGAATAACTCCCTTAGTACTTAAGTTACGAAAAAATGCGAAGATCAACAATAGTAGATTAATTCTATAATATTTTACAATCCTAAATAATAAAGGAGATATTTTGAATTTGCTAATTACCCCACTCTCTAAACCCACACTATTCCAGGTCCGATTTCTGCAAATCAAAGATATGGCCTTTATTGTTGAATAATTCGGTTTAATATAGGGTATGCCATTGATCAAATGAAAATATTCTAATCCAAGAACCCAAAGCCTTAACTGATGACGCCATCGCTCAATGAATTTGCATGTATCTTACATTATGAAGGTCCCATGGAAATAATATTTGGATTTTAAGCTTATAATAGAGAAGTTCATGTTATAACTGCTTGTTATTATTAGGACATGAGTAGGAGTGGGAGTTTACTTCATGCTGAAACTAAAAATTCCAAATATCTTGGTGAATATTTCTATTAGAGCAAATATGTATTAAATAACATTTCTTGAAAATTAAAATTATTAAATAATAGTTCTATACAACGTTTTGGTCTGACGTATAAGAAAGGAGAAATGTAGTATTTTTGAAATTCTTCTCCTTTAAACCCCCTTCCCCCGGCCCGATTTCAGCCGTTACCGAACTTGATCTTTATTTTTAAATACAACCCTTATATATGGAGTTTGGTAACGATAAAACAACGGTCGCTTGAGAGGTAACAGGCACACACACACACACACACACACACACACACACACACACACACACACACACACACACACACACACACACACACACAAACACACACACACACACACACACACACACACACACACATATATATATATATATATATATATATATATATATATATATATATATATATATATAGTGTATACAACCTAATGTGGTGTGCCCTTTCAGCCGCCTTCTGCCTTTGAATGTAATATTATTTTTAACCCTAACATTTTTTTTATTAACTATATGTATAGTTAATGAGATATAAATTAATTACAATCAATTATTTACTATATCCTTAAACACGTAGTGAACATACTGAACGTTGATGAGGAAAAAATCTAATAGTTTTTTGTGTATTGGACTATGAAGACCCAACCTAGAGACGATAAGTATAGGAGCATGGTCTGAGAAATAACACAAATGACAGACAGCTTCGCCTAATTACGGTCATGACTACGGAAGACAGCCGTTGGTGAGAAAATCATAGGTACACTTTTCAGAAAGCGTGTCCCATTCAGGCAATCCGTTTATTAACACCTAGACAATCCAAGAAATCAGCAATTTTACCAGGAAAAAAAGAGGATATAAAACTGGGATCAATTGAGGAAATGACAGACTAAACTTGTGATTAGTCCTTCTTTCCTAAAACCATGCTAATGAACTCAAGGTTCTTGATTCTGCATTTCAGAGAACAATAATCATCTTCACAGCTGATATCTTATAGCGCATATCCATATTTTCCAGACTGAATAAAATAATTGATCACTTAACCATTTTAGAAATTATTTTCCTTTACTTATTAGAGGAGCGACATATAATATTCTATTCTAATATGAAATAGGTTTACTAAAGATAGATGTTAATTGAGGCCTCACGCCGTTAGAATTTGCTAATTTGAACCTCACACTAAATGACTTAATTTACAAGGTTCTGGTCAAATCATTTTTTTTAAAACAGCCATTCCTGTGTCTGAAAATTATATTTCTAATGTAAAATGCTTCAGATTCTCAAAACGTTAAACAGTTTATCAAACTGCTATTTGACTGTGTATTATATGCTCTCAGTTATATAGAATTAATATATTTTTTTATTTTAATCCAATCTATGGGTACACACTTAGAAAGAAACAGGGTAAGAATATTTATCCGTCTCGTAATTGTAAGAACTTATTTTTAAAAACGATTTTTCTTTTTTATTAATATTTTTTTTTAGTGGAGTACAGACAATTAAGACAGAGAATTAAATTCGTCGGATGAAGGGTGTTAGTTGCAACTGCCTCAGAGTTCTGTACTAGACTGGTTTTGAAAGATTAAATACAGTAATTAATTAAAAAAAACAATTATTTTTGATCTTATAATGAATGCAAATAACGTTATTGATTTTATTGAAAGTTGGCATTGTAAAATTGGCACAAGAAGACCTGAGTATTACTATTGTATGAAGAATGTATTTCCTAAGAATGCTTTTTTTGTAATTGCTTCTGTCGCAACTAGGGAATCATTAATGAGTTAATAAGGAAAATGCAGTGGGTTTAAATCTAGCTTACTTTGGTGTTTTCTCCAGTTCTTTCTTTTGAGGAGTTTGTTTCCTTTTGCCTATACGGTGTCAAGACCATAACCGGGAAGAAAACTGTATTCCCTTTACAAATAATTACTACATAATTAGTTTAAAATAAATTAATTCTGCAAACGTTTTTGGTTATGTTGATGTATTTTGAAGTAAACATTTTTTTACATTTTTGAGGTGCTGGATGGTAAAAAATTTTTTATCTCAGGTAAGAAAGGAAAGGCTTCGTTCCTTCACACTTGTTTATTCTACGCGACCGAGCGCTTTCAAAGCAAACGTCCATCATCAGTGCCCTTCCTTGCTTTTCACAAAGATGTTACTGATGATGGAGTGTATACTCTGAAAGCGCTCCGTTGCAAAGAATAAACGAAGGCCTTTCTTTTCTTACCTGAGATAAACATTTTTGGGATTCGTTCAAGAATATTTTGCTTTCGTTTTAAATACTTTTTTTTTAATTTCAGAATCCATTCCAATTTTCCTTGACCTGTTTCAAAGATAGTTTTGTTGGCTATAACTTTTAAGTCGCAGCATTTTTTAATAAACTGTGTAGTTTCTGAATTAGATTTGTGCATTTTACGGATAAATAGATGCCTCAAATCGAAACATTCTCTGATATGAATTCGTTTTAGAATTTGATTTTCTACTAGAATTCGTCATATATATATATATATATATATATATATATATATATATATATATATATATAAATTAAACTCAACAAAGAATTTACTACCTCCAAACATAGACATTTTTGAGGTATACAACTTTAAATTACAACCTAAAAATTAGTGTCCCAGTAACAACCACCGGAGGAGCTACAGAAAGCAATACATACAAAACGCAAAAGAAGAAAAATAGAAAAGCGAGACAATGACTAACCTCTTCACAATGATGTGACAGGAACCAAGGATTCCCTGTGACTGAGGCCTCGGGACCGGAGAGCCATGAGAGAGGCCTCCGAGACATGCCTCAACCTGGTTCCTTCTCCCGTCTTATTTATATTCAGGCCTCCTTTTTTCATCCTATCTAGCTTTATGAATAGGTTTTCGGCTATGCTCAGAGTCTTGCCTTTTTTTGCTTCGTAAAGGAGCTCATATTTTATAGCAGATTTCTCATGACCCTCCTTCTTTGTGTGGGCATGGAACTCTGTGTCTCTGGTAACATGCTCTTTCAGCCGGGTTCTAATCTTTCTCCCACTTTGACCGACGTACGATGCCTCACAGCTAGAGCATGTTACCCTGTACACTCCCGACTTGTTCAGTGAGTCAACAGGATCCTTGACCCTCGGGAGCATTGCTTTCAAAGAGTGTCGACTTTTGAAAGCAGTCGTCATCCCCAGTGTCTTGAGTTTATTTCCTATCTTATGAGACACAGAGCCCAGATACGGAATAGAAAGAGGGAAACATACGTCCTTATTTCGGTTTATCTGACCGTCGCCGACCTCCATATCCCTAGTCAACTTCCGACGGAGCCTCTTCTGGACTAGTCTGTCCACCACCCCATCCTTGTAGCCGTTGTTGGATGCTATGCACTTGATGTTGCGCAGCTCAGCTTCATAGTTCTTTTCATCCAACGGCACATTCAACAGCCTGTCTACGAGGAAAATCAGGCCTGACATCTTGTATTGGGGGTGGTGGAAAGAATCCGCCGGTATTATCAGGTCTGTCGATGATCTCTTCCTAAAAATACTAAAAGAATGGCCACTACCTCGCTTCTCTATCTCCAAATCTAGGTAGCACAGCTTATTATGCTGCTCTACTTCCAGGGTGTACTTTATTGTCCCATGGCAACTATTCAGGTACGAGTGCAACCCATTAAGTTCTAGCATGGTACCTTTAAAAACGATAAGAATATCATCAACATAGCGACCCCAGAACTCAATGAACTTGAAGTAGGGGTTGCGTGGGGACAATATATACCTTTCTTCCATGTAGTTCATAAACATATCGGCAGCTAGAGGGCTGATCCCCGATCCCATAATTAAACCATTTTTGTAACAGCAAATTTCGAACACCTTGATGACGTGTCGAGCCCCTAATCTATTTAAAAAGGAGGAATTGCCATACCTAGTGCACATGAATCCACTCCCCCCGTTGCTATATTGTTTACCCAAAGTTCATAAAGAAAACCACCCCTTCAGACCCATTGTTTCATTTAACTCGGCTCCTTCGGAAAAACTCAGTAAACGTTTAGTACAAATATTTAAAAATCTTACTAACTTCAAACCCACCCACTCAATATCCAATAGTAGTGAGCTTGTCTCTAAATTAAACAGTGTTTCTTTCACGGAGCCAAGAATCTTGGCATCATTTGATGTTGTCAATATGTTTGGGAATATTCCACCCCCACACGTCATCAAGGTGTTCGAGACATTTTTCAAAAACAAAAATGTCAATCCCTTAATTTCAAACGAATTTGTCAGCTTACTCTCGGTCTGTTTGGGTCAAAATTATTTCAAATTCAGTGGCAGCTGTTACAAAATGGACCATGGTTTAATTATGGGATCGGGGATCAGCCCTCTAGCTGCCGATATGTTTATGAACTACATGGAAGAAAGGTATATATTGTCCCCACGCAACCCCTACTTCAAGTTCATTGAGTTCTGGGGTCGCTATGTTGATGATATTCTTATCGTTTTTAAAGGTACCATGCTAGAACTTAATGGGTTGCACTCGTACCTGAATAGTTGCCATGGGACAATAAAGTACACCCTGGAAGTAGAGCAGCATAATAAGCTGTGCTACCTAGATTTGGAGATAGAGAAGCGAGGTAGTGGCCATTCTTTTAGTATTTTTAGGAAGAGATCATCGACAGACCTGATAATACCGGCGGATTCTTTCCACCACCCCCAATACAAGATGTCAGGCCTGATTTTCCTCGTAGACAGGCTGTTGAATGTGCCGTTGGATGAAAAGAACTATGAAGCTGAGCTGCGCAACATCAAGTGCATAGCATCCAACAACGGCTACAAGGATGGGGTGGTGGACAGACTAGTCCAGAAGAGGCTCCGTCGGAAGTTGACTAGGGATATGGAGGTCGGCGACGGTCAGATAAACCGAAATAAGGACGTATGTTTCCCTCTTTCTATTCCGTATCTGGGCTCTGTGTCTCATAAGATAGGAAATAAACTCAAGACACTGGGGATGACGACTGCTTTCAAAAGTCGACACTCTTTGAAAGCAATGCTCCCGAGGGTCAAGGATCCTGTTGACTCACTGAACAAGTCGGGAGTGTACAGGGTAACATGCTCTAGCTGTGAGGCATCGTACGTCGGTCAAAGTGGGAGAAAGATTAGAACCCGGCTGAAAGAGCATGTTACCAGAGACACAGAGTTCCATGCCCACACAAAGAAGGAGGGTCATGAGAAATCTGCTATAAAATATGAGCTCCTTTACGAAGCAAAAAAAGGCAAGACTCTGAGCATAGCCGAAAACCTATTCATAAAGCTAGATAGGATGAAAAAAGGAGGCCTGAATATTCCAAACATAGAGTTTTTTTACGTTATCCCAAGGGTAGAGTTAGTGGTTACTAAGATAATGGATAATGCTACAATGCAATAATTCTACCGAACTACATGCTTGATAGTTCAAGGTTTGTTTCGGAATGTGAGGTGAAATATTCAACCTAAAAAGCCTGGTATTTTTAACGCTCCCTGAGAAAATAATCTATAGCATATGGGTCTATTTAAATTAATGTGTGATATTTTAATATAATTAATGTGAATATTGAAAAATAAATCACAGCCATAAATAAATCACAAAATCAAGAATTTGTATGACTAAGTTGAATATTAATCAAACTGACCACCTTCTTTTAAAATCTTTGAAATTCTTTTCTGGCCCCAAAGATGTATTGGACGTTAAAAAATTTCATAAAATGTTGGTTGGTCTTTTTATTTAAATCGACCAGAGCTTTACAAATACTTGGTTATTTTTTTAACCTTTAATGTCACTGTATACACTGTGTTTATTATAATACTCAATTGAGATTGAATTTGTTTGCTTTGGCAAAAATGTAGGAAGGAAGTCATCTATTCAGGTGTAATAATGACGCGATATTTGAAAAAATATTCAAAATTATATGACGACATAGTTTATTATATGATGACATAGTTCTAGCAGCCATTACCTCCAAGACTTTTGTACACTTCAGAAAATTTGCTGTGTTGGTTTTTATTTATTTCTGAATGGTTCCGGATCATAAAGAAGCTTTGTGGTTTAGCACAATTGTATATAACATAGAATGCTTAGCTTTGTATTTTATACATACCCAAAATGTCTACCACGCAGAGGCTACATAAACTAATCCCAAAATTTCCAGATATCCTACTAAGCAGATTTCCTTTCCAGATTTCAGGACGTATTTGCATTTATGTATCATTGTAAAGATCAGATGGAAAGAATAGTTTGTATTTCAGATTGGAATAAGGCGTTCATGACATTTGAGCTTATTCTTAACGTCCAATGGCTAAAAGGGTGGTGTGCTAAAGACTGACAATTAAAAAATCTAAAAATATCTTGGTTAATATTTGAAACGTTAAAAAGTGCATTGAACATCATTTATTGAAAATTAAAACTACCAAGACATTTATTATGTACAATGTTTCAGTCGGGCTCATAATAACGGAGATATTTTGAATTATCTATTCCCCAACTAAATCCCTCCGTTCCCCAATCTTCAAAAAGCCTAATTACGATTGCCGAGCGTAAGGAGCTCAGCGAACTATATTTGTACCTCTTTATTTGATCTCGAACACATGCACGACTGCACTATGTACAAGGAGATCCACCAAGCCCAGTATTGTATCAATCCTTACCTTTACCTATTCTCTGTTGATTATTAGAGAGGATCCCTCTGTTTCATATCATGTTATTACAGTAGTGTTATTTATTCGCTTATGCATTTACATGCCGATTCTGATTTATTATCTAATTGCAGTAACGGTATTTCGGAGACCTGCACCTTTTAGCAGCCTTACGGCAAATCAGCTATTGAGTTTGTACTCATGACACGATTTTCTCAAATTTACACAAATGTCCAAACGTGATATTGGCATTTATTTAGTTTTCATCCTTCAGTAAATCACCAATGTCAGTCATATCACTTTAAAATTAAGCGGATATATCATGAAACGTCTCACATAAAGTATACATACCAAATATTGTATAAAAGGGACCTTTACTATGCGAGATACAAGCAAACAGTAAGTAAGATGACATCATCAATTTAAGATTTTATTGACCGCCCACTTCTACTCATTGGATTTTCTATTGGAAATAGAGACAAACTGGTGAGATCAGTAGAGAGTCATTCCAACATGTGGGAAATCTGCTACGTCTATGCAGCTCCTGCGTGACGAACTATTTTATTCTATCTTCATTCCCTTTTTTCTGACCTCTGAATCTATCAAGTGTGACTAATTACATTCTCATTAATATATTTAATTTTTTAGCCAAATCACCTTATTCCCCTTATTTTATTTGAATTACAGCGAACAATACTATCAATGCGGAAAATAACTATTTACTGATTAACCTTATATTAATATTAGCACGAAAGTATTCGAAACGTTGTAATTCTGGAGTAAATAACTATAATGAAGGGTAGATGAAGTTTAAACCCTCTCTATCAAATTAAACTCAGATTACTACTCCAATCTGCGAGTTGGTTGGAAGATTGTATTGATAGTTGAATTAGTTAATAGGTATTTTCTTTAATTTTTTTTCGAAATATTTCATATTTTCAAAAAAAACAAAAGTCCTTACGAGTGTTTACAAATGTGTACAAACACGCTAAACTGAACTTCAAGTAATAGACACTCCAGAACAGAAGAATTTGTACTAATACCCCCACGTATAGGACACACTGGACTAACACATTCATATCTAATGAGTAGGGAAGATGAACCTAAATGTCGATACCGACACAGGAAACTGGCTGTAAAACACATATTGACTGACAAGTAATAACGTACCCATGGCTCTCAAATATAGTATATGGGAACTACTAGCAGACAGTAGCCAATGTATACATGATGTTTTTAAGTATTTAAGAAATAATGGATTATTTCATGAAATATAATATCTATTAGTCGTATATATATATGGAATATAAAATTTACCTCCTTCCGGCTTACCACTTTATAGTTTTATTTTTTTTCTTCTGTTGGAAATATGTTAACATTTTATATTTAATTTTGTGTATTTTATTTATTTTGCATATTTTTAAAATTTAATTTTGTCAATTTTTAATATTTATTTAATTTTGTAAAATGATATTCTCCCATGTTTAGCCATTGTAGCGATATCTCGAATAAATAATAATAATTGTGTATAATACGTACTTGCATGTGTCTGTTTAGTCGTAAGTTGAGAAAATAGCTTTATTATTATTATTTTTTTACTAAATAATTTTATAACCGTTTACCGAAAATCAGGGTGTGCGGCTAATAGGCGAGGTGCTAGCGGAACGAACACAACCTAGAATAGGCAGGTATATAGAGAAGGAGGTGAAGGTGAAGCAGGCAGTAGCGGTGAAATCGGAAATGAGCTCTGATCACGGTGAATTGACACGGTTTTCACTATCAAGCCCCATCCCGTCCGACATGTTCTTCAATGGCCAATCTAAATTTTCCAACATTCCTCTCTTCCTTTTCAATCAGCCTAGGAAATAGAGTTTTATTTACACTATCTGAATTTGATTTATTTGAGTAACAACTTGAGAATTCAGTATTATTTAGCTATAAAAAAGTTCGTTACTCAGGAGCTGCGAAAAATAAGCAGATTTCCCATGTGAAGTTTTTCGATAGATGATCCTACGTACATTGAAATCTCCCACAACAGAAAACCTGCCAAAACAGAAATTGTATATACAAACAGGCCAGCCTAACTCACAGAGCTGAATAGAGGATTAGAAATGTTCTTGACTAGAAAGAAAAACAATAAATAAATATATCTGAATATAATATATTGATTTCACTTGAAACTATTTATACATCTAGTACTGTATTTATAATGAAGGAGAATAATTTAGATGTCTGTCATTCTAATTTTAGTAATAAAAAAACAAAAAACGGTGGGTGTGGGGTAATCAGACAGTATTTGCATGTGTCTCATCTAGAAAAGATTCGTTGAATACAATATTTGGTATTTCAGCTTGAAATATACGTGCCATGACAAAAAAGGGGGTTTACTAATGGCTGAAAATTAAAAATGCAAATATCTCGGTTAATATTTGAGGCAGAGGCCGATTTATATAAGAGCATTTAAAGAACATAAAATTGTCAATAAGATTCTTTCTGTATCATTTTCCTATCCGAAGTATAAAAAAGTAGATATTCCGAATTTTGAAAATTCCTCCCAAAAATCCACTTCACTCCCACTGGTCCGATTTCAGCCATTAACCAACAAGTTTTACATCTAACGTTTAAATGTCAAAATTTCGACAGTTAGAGTGGTAACAGATATATATATATATATATATATATATATATATATATATATATATATATATATATAATTTTAATGTTTTTACGAATTCTTCCTTCCAACCTTGGGAGTCGTGTATAATTAAAATTTTGTGTATAGAAACCTTATTATGCTATTTTAGGAAACCTTCGTTTGAATTGGAGATGACGAGCAATGTCATAGCTTCACGCATTGTTTATAGTAAATTTGTCACGTCACGGAATAACTTAAAAACTAAGTAATTTGAATGTTACTTTAGCCTCAATTAAAATACATTATTCACTATATATAGAAGTGTGCTGGTTAAAAAAATAAAAATCCAAGTAAAAGGACAACAAGCGTTAAGTAACTTCAAGGTTAGAGAATGAATATATACATATATAGAGACAGAAAAAAAGTACTTTAATAACTTATAATTAGATGCTTTTCTATGAGAAAGAAAGGAGAGGGCATTGTCTGTTAATTTCTGGCCATTGTTCCCTTTTCTGATTTATGTATGAAATGAATATTTTTTTTTTTCAAAATAGGTACTAATGACTGTAAAGTTGTCATTCCTGTGTTTTGGTTCAGTATTTACTCTTATACAAAGTGTGAGATGAAGAAGTTAATGTCAAGGTTGCTTATTGTTTTAACTGTGGTATTGGAATTATAATTTGAGAACATATGAAAAATCTAGTGGAGGAGCAGTTAAACATTTAGAAAACCATTTGAGAACATTTAAAGTAAAATAAAATATTTATATATATTTTTTATCTGCCTTACTTACTTTTATATATAAAAATAACTGCCATCGAACTTATAAAAGTAGTATGACGCATGTCAAAAAAAAATATACTTTTACACCATCAGATATATGTATCTTACTGAAAACAATTGCATACTGAATACGGTTAAAGATTTTCATCTGACCGTTAAGTTTTTTTTTCTTCGACTTCTATAGTACGTGTTGTAGCTTGAAAGGTTTATGTTTGAGGTGGCATTAAAAAATAAACGAAAAAAATTGTTGATTTTAAGGATTTTTTATTTAGGAAATGCAAAACCAATAACCCCAATTATTTAGTTGAAAAATATTTTTATTTCAGTTGAAATAAATAGAAGTTTGGATTTTAGCTATTATTTGAATTTATGGACTTAATTTAAATAAGTCTTATTATTACTAATTGTATTGTTAAGATACGACACTGTAGATCAAATCCATAAAATCGCTTTAGGATGTACTTTCGGTTAGAACAGTCAGCGAACTTGTATAGCTATAAGGGAAACGTTGCAGAATGGACGGGGGGATTCAAAGTATTCACCTACCCTATTGTTCCACATTCCTATTTTCTTCTTCCTGTATCTCTTATCAGTGAACCTGATTAGCTCACTCTATCAGGTGAATTCTATTTCAACGAACCCGAGGTTTAACCTATATATATGTATATATTAGTACTCAGTGGGTAATATTTCGGGTTATAGTGGCTAAGTGTTAGTTTTGAAACCCCGAATAAGCAAAAGGGCGAAGTTCTTCTTGTCCAAGCTATAAGGTAGGTGTATACTCGACGTGAATAGTCACAATGTCGTAATATCTATCTAAACTAGAAACCTGCGAACTGTAAAAGCAAGTAACCCTAGAGCTATGGAGCATCTATTAAGAACTTTAACATTGTAGTACAACTTTCGAAGGACATGGTTCAGTTGGATAGATTTCTTAAGGACATCTGAGGTGCTACTATCGATCACTACACCAGTAGATTTACTGTAAATAGAATTTTCCACCACAAAGTATTAGAAAAAGGAAATTGTCCTTAAATCTGTGTAAATAAAATTATACATAGCAACATTTCACACACATACGCACATATACACACACACAAACATATATATATATATATATATATATATATATATATATATATATAAAATTGTAACCTCTGTCTGTACATTGATTTTTTTCGCGAAATTTCACGATAACTTTTCGTTTCACATGTCACATAGTTATGGTGTCAACTGCATTTTGTTTCTTTCGTGTATGTTTGTTTGTTTGTTTGTTTGTTACCTTTTCACGCATAAACGGCTGAACCGAATTTTATGAAACTTGGTATGTATATTACTACTAACCCAACTTAGACTTTTGGCTATATTAATATCCTCTGAGACGAACAGGAGTGGGGGTTATAAGGGAAGCCTGAAATTAAAAATAATGATATTTCGAGTCCTATTGGTTTTTCGGCAAATATAAACATAACAAAAGTTGTTTATGTTGTTATTTGGAGTAACTTTTGTTATATACACTTTTTTCGTATACTGAATTATAAACGAGATATACTCAAAAACCTATAACGAATGTGAACAATTTTATTTGAGACGAAAGACCCAACCGAAATGAATAAAACTCGGTATGTGTATTAGCACTAACGCTTTCATTATAATAAACCATACTAACATATCTAGGGACGGGTAGGAGTGGGGGTTGTAAGGGAGGCCTGAATTTAAAATAGCGGTATTTCGTTTTCTGTTCGTTTTTCGGCAAATATGAACCTAACAAAAGTTGTTTATTTTGTTATTTAGTGTAACGTTTGTGATATTCATTTTTGAATTTTAACGAAGTATAAACGAGATATATACTATAAACTAAAGCGGGAGTCAACTATTTTATTGGGCGCTAACGATTGAACCGAACTTAACAAAGCTCGGTATGTCAATTAGCATTAATTCTCCCATGATTATAAGATATATTAAAATTTTTAGGTTCGAACGGGAGTGGGAGTTATAAGGGAGGCCTGAAGTAAAAATTCATGATATTAGCAGATTTCCCTTGAGGGAAATCAGCTATTGAGGTTGTACTCATGACGGAATTTTCGACATTTTTCTTCAAATGTCCATCGATCCTACCTAGTAGATGACGAAAATGAGGTCCGTTCAAAACTGTATATATATATCTATATATATATATATATATATATATATATATATATATATATATATATATATATATATATATATATATTTGTCTGTTACCGCTCTAGCGGTCGCAATTTTTGTTTAATCCTTACCAAACTTCATATTTAAGCGTTTTATGTAAAAAGAAAGATCAAGTTCGTTAACGGCTGAAATCGGACCAGTGGGAGGGGGGGTTTAGAGGGGAGGATTTTCGAAAATTCGAAATATCTCCGTTACTATACGTCGGATCGAAAAATTATACAGAATCAATCTTATTACAAATTAAATTTACTATAAATATTGTTATATACATTTATTCTCTATCTTGAATATTAACCGAGATATTTGCATTTTTCACCAAACCGCCACTTCTACTCATGTTACGTAAACAATACTCTGATACATAATAAATCACATTATTGGAAGTTTAAATACCAAAAATTGTATTCAAGAGACCTTTATTATACGAGATACATGCAAATATGTACTGGTGACCCCCCCCCCATCTTAAAGTTTTGGACTACTAAAATTTTATTGATTGAGATAACAATTATTCTGACTCATTATTAATTACAGTACTAGATATAGTAAATAGTTCTCAATAAAATTAATGCGTTATATTCTGATATATTTCACAATTGTTTTTCTTTCCGGTGTGAGGCGGGACCCGTTTGTTTACATTTCTAACCTAACGCTTCCTGTCGGCAGGCTATTGAAATTGGATGAAACATTTCTTATTTCCGTTTGTATTTATTCACGGTGTTGTGTTAGCAGTATGTATATTTATCTATTACTAAACTTCACGAGGGAAATCTGCTTAGTTTACGCAGCCCCTGCGTGACGGACTTTTTTCATTTTCTATTTGTTTTTCGGCAAAGGTGCACATAACAAAAGTTGTTTACTTTGTTATTTAGAGCAACTTTTGTTTCATTCACTTATGTCGTAAAATGAAGTAAATACGGGATATAAGCTAAATCTATAGCGGGAGTCGACGATTTTATTAGCACTTATTTAAATGTTTTTAATATAGGCATATTATAACTGCTTATTAATTTTGGTATTGAAGAATAAATGAAAATGAGTTCCTATTCAATCCCTCTCCAATGTTTTTGTCCAATAGCATTTATTATAATTAAATATCAACTATAATGTACATATTTCTAGGCAAAAACCAATCCGAACACACATTATGAAGGAGAGTTATATACATAATATTATATTCGTATTAGTAAATTTCAGTTGAAAGTTATTCGAGTAGTCCTATATTTCACACGAAATAAGTTAACACAATTATCTGCCACCCTACAACTTTCGCTCCCAGTTGAGGGTTGTCAACATTTTATTTATTACTTAAATTATTTAATCAACAGTGGTAGCGTGGGAAGAGATCGTAGCACACTGAATAACATTTTAAACAATCATATTGAGTTTAAACAAGTGTTGTCTTTTATCATAATGACATTAAGATGCAACGTTTAATAGTTATAGATGGTACATAGTTATTTCAAAACGTCAAAATATTGGAGGATATAAGATAATATACCTATACCAGATTTAAAGAATTTGATTCCCTTCTACTTCACACTATGTGCAAATTCAATATGTCTTTTTTTAAATAATGCATAATATAAATTAAATAATCGATTTCTCTTATAGTTTGCATTTCTACTGGAAAATTTTCTATGGAAAATAAATAACAAATGAGGTGAAGGGGGCCGAGATTTATAACCTCACTAATACGAATTATCCTTAGGAGTATCACGTAAATGTAAAACCATAATATGATTTGCCATAATATGCCTATATTAAATATAATATAATGAATACTAAGAGAATTGTTGACGTCCGCTATATTTTTTAGTATATGTCTCGTTTAAACTTCGTAGTACGACAAAAGTTACTCTAAATAACAAAATAAAGAACCTTTATTATGTGCATATTTGCCGAAAACCCCATAGGAAACGAAATATCGTTTTTTTTTTAATTTCAGGCCTCCCTTATAACCCCCCCCCCTACCTTTCGTCTCAGAGAATACTAGTGTAGCCTAAATTCTAAGTTAAGCTACTAGATACATGTACAAATGTCTTTAAAATTCGGCTGAGTGGTTTTGGCATAAAAAGGTAACAAACCAACAGACACAAAGCCAAAAATTGTTGATATCGTTTCAATTCCATTTTAAAGGGAAATTTTGAATAAATAATCAATGTACTGACAGACGTTACAATTTTCTATATTTTGTAGTCATACTATTTTCAACAAATTTCGTAAATTGGCTATAGATCTTGACAAAATGGGGAAAATCAGGTTCATTTAAAACTAGATATATTTTATATCACGTTCCTCGCAATCGGATCAACGGTATATAGCAGACTAAATCCAATCATGAATCCAGTGATCCCCCCCCACCCAAAACCTCACCCTCCATATAAGTCGATTTGGATCAAAAGGAGGTTCGGTACTAGACTTCAGTTCCGTTGAAAAAAAACTTGATTTCCTATTTTCTGATCTCCCTCCCTAGTGATATTCCTTGTCATTGAGCTACATAGTGTAATCTGTTGCTAAATGAACACAGCATCATTGCTCTTTTGCTTCCTTTAAAAAAACTTACCTACTATTTTCCGAGGAAATAACCCGAGCCTGCTAAAAGCCAGATATTATGGGAAGCCACCATCCGGGACGGCCGTGACACAGGTTATAAGTTGGCGAACCACGATGGAGAGGTTGGATCTAACCATACTGCCTGCGTGAGTTATGTATTATTCAGACTCCCCGCAAATACATTCCGCTACTACCATTAATTTCCATTGGATCGTTTTAGCAGATTTCCCTTAAGGGAAATCAGCTATTGAGGTCGTACTCATGATGCGAGTTTCGAAAAATTTCTTCAAATGTCCATCGATCCTACCCAGGAGATGACGAAAATGAGGTCCGTTCAAAATTATATATATATATCTATATATATATATATCTATATATATATAGATATATATATATATTTGTCTGTTAACGCTCTAGCGGTCGCAATTCTTGTTTGATCTTTACCAAACTCGGAATTTAATCGTTTTATGTAAAAAGAAAGACTAAGTTCATTAATGGCTGAAATCGGACCAGTGGGAGGGGGGGTTTAGAGGGGGGGATTTTTGAAAATTCAAAATATCTCTGTTATTATGCGTCGGATCGAAAAATTGTATAGAATAAATCTTATTGCAAATTAAATTTACTATAAATATTGTTCTATTCATTTATTCTGTATCTTGAATATTAACCGAGATATTTGCATTTGTATTCTGCGTGATACTGGTCACCAGTAGGCTATGTTCGAACTTTCCGGCGAGAGCTCTGGCGGCCGTTTCTATAACTTCGCCCCTCGTGAATAGGTTCAGAGGTTAGGTCATCTGTTTTTTGGGGCTATAAACTACTGGGTTGTTACGCCCTAAATAATGTTTTAGGTTTAGAGGCTTCTTACTACTACAGTTGTTATTAGGCAGATTTCCCTATTGTAAAACTTCACGTGGGAAATCTGCTTAGTTTACGCAGCCCCTGCGTGACGGACTTTTTATTTTTGTAATAATAATCTATAAACTACTTCAAAAGTAAAGTCTTTTTTTTCCAGCTATTCTAAAGTATTTTTATTAAATATTAAATTAAATTGTGTTCTAGATGAACTTAAGATAGTACACATGCCCGCAATTGAAGCTCTTTCTCTACAACCCATTTTCGTTGTTGACAGTCATAATTGCACTGGATTCTGTTTTTTATTTATCTTTCAAGAACTATAAATAGTGTGATCCATTTAAAGGATTAAAATTGGAGCCAGTGATTGCAATAACTGTATATCATTCTAATGTGTATAGTACTTATGTGTATAGTAAATACAGTTTGCAATGACAATGTGCAGGAAACCATCATGAACCTTGCTAATCCTTTTTACTTCAACTTTTTGTTACTTTTTTTCGAACTTAAGCTATTGTCCCATCCATGCAAATATACGAACTGAAGAGTGTCCATATTCCATTTCATATAGGTCTTTAACAGCCTTGTTTAAATGGTACCTTGTACAACTCTGCTTCTATATTTAGTTCTATTTCTTCAGTAGTCAAGAATGTATTGTTTAACATGCAACGACGGAATAAAGTTGTTACCCGTTCAGAACGTTCAACCTGAATGGTTGGCTTGGAGGCCGTTAATTGGGAACTCAGGTATTTAACGCACTCACGCAATCTTCGCTTTCTACGTGAAACAGAAAGCCTGGTCAGGGCCGTAACACATTAATAACAATCAAATATGAAGTATGTATATTAACAGAATTTATTCCATATATTTTTCCGTGTATGGTGTTTATTTTTTAAGTTCTCTCAACGATAACATAAACAGGTAACCTTTTGTAATCATCGGGCTCTCATTTAAAATATTTTAAGAAAGGAATTTCCCTTAATAAAATTATTACAAAAGAAGAAATATAGGAACAAAAACCATTGCATATACTCCTAAATAAGGATTACACTTCACTGAAATCTGAGAGGACTTGTTTTTGGCACTACGATTCAGGAATGTATAATGTCATTCCCTCCCAAAATGAATTTAGGCCTGTCAACCTTTTGGCCATTAACGCCATTATGTAATTGGCGTAATAGTTGTCAGCAACTGAAGTTAAAATGTCAGTATAAGTTAAAGATAGAATTGAGGTTATACTAGTATGAAAGATGAACGATTTTATCATATAAATCAATTGCAATAGTGTTCCGAAGAAATATTCCAGCTACATTGTTACTGCAGACTGTATTCTATGAAAACTTGCAGTTCTTGGGCTGGCGTACTGCTGCAGGCACCTACAGCAGAAATATTTATTGATATATCGGAATGACGAGCTGGAGTTTATTCATACATAAATATATGGCAGGATTTCTTTCTAGAGAAATTTGACACAAAATGAACCAATAACAACTTTTTTTCACTAAATACTATTGTAGACAACTATGCAAAACTAGTCACAAGGAAAAACACCATTGACATGAACATACTAACAACACAAAACTTATGCAAAGTAACAAAGACAGAACTACAAACAAGAAGAAACGAAGTCATTCTTACAAGGTTATGAATAGGACATATTCTACTAACACACTCATACTTGATGAACAAACCGATTTGTTGATGTAATCTACCTCTGACAGTTAAACATATACTGACTGACTGGAGACATGCAATTACTTACAGATACCATACATAGAAACTATTCTGGAACATTTATAGACTATTCGCTTTTATTCAATAATCTGAACAAGTGATATATTTTTAATTTAAGCTTTACATTTTTAATTTTTGCAACATTTTTGGAATTCGTATTCTCTATATTTTAATTATATTGTTGTAGTTCATCTGCTTATTTTTAATTAGTTCCCTAATGCATTTAATGAATAATATTTTAAATTAACCTATTATATTAGTTATTTGTAAATAATTGTTATGTATTTTTTCGATCCACTTTTTTTTTGTTTAGTTCAGTTTGGTTTTAGTGTTATCTCCTAGGTAATATCGATAGATATTTAAAGACATTCTTCGAAAAGCGCGTCGTTAGTTCAACCTCCACAGCCGATTTCTCTTAAGGGTAATCTGCTAAAATGGAAATACAATAATCAAGGTGTATACGCTCAAAGATTATGGCGACCCCAGAGAAATCCTTTAAGTCACTCTTACGTCGGTGGTTTCGGAAAGAGGTATCTTATAAAATCCAACAATGATATTAAGAAGTCACTAGAAGCAAGATAGCTTTCTTCATTTGTTGACACAATGTCATTAGACAATGATATTGCATTCATTGTTAGCCTAAATAAGTAGGGTACTGATCAATGATTATCACAATTGATTATAAGTATTTGTAATGACCGTCGTCACGATGATTGAAATTTATTTATGAACGGACGGATCTACTATATCTAAACAATGCGTTTATTTTTTTATTCGTTTTAACTAATTCATTCAATAAAACACAACAAATTAATGAGACAAAATGCATGAAATACTAAATCATAGTAAGCATAGATAATAGTCTTCATGGATAATACTTATGATGTATGATCTTATTTTTTAATTATCTTAAGAATTATTTTTATTTAGACTAATACTGTCCACACAATTCCTTTTTATTCCTCCTTTTTAAATTAATATTAATAGTTACTTAATATAGAGAAGTAGCCTCCAGGAATGGCTACGAAACTTCAATTCCTAAGTGCAGACCACAGTTTTGTGCCGTGACTGTAAGTAACAGTTTAGTGCCGTGTTTAAGACAGTGCAGTGCCGCGAAGTAAAGGACAGTGCAGTGCCGCGAAGTAAAGGACAGTGAAGTGCCGCGAAGTCAAGGACAGTGCAGTGCCGTCTTGTTGTGAATTTCAGTGACCGTGAGTGAATTGTTGGACTGTGTAATCTGAAGAACAGTGACGCTATCAGTGTATACTGTAAGTAGTAATTAAGAATAATTTCCAAGTGTATTGTGCATTGTGAAATAAATTGTGCAGTGATAAAAACTGTGAAACTTGCGAGTATTTAATTTTGCAATCCAAAAGAACTCTTATTAAAAACGTTTATTACTGGTTTTGGCAATAAAACGTAACAATATATATATATATATATATATATATATATATATATATATATAAATTTGTAACAACTGTCTGTAGTTTGATTTTTTTCTCGAAATTTCAAGATACTTTTTCGTTCCACATGCCATAGACACGATATCTACAATTTGTAGCTTGGTGCATGTTTGTGTATATGATTGTGTATTACCTTTTCACGCCACACCTAGTTTACCAAATTTTATGAAATTTGGTATGTATATTACTACTAACGCAACTTAGACTACAGGCTGTACTAATACGTATTCCCTGAAACGAACAGGAGTGGGGGTAATAAGGGAGGCCTGAAATTAATAATAGCGGTATTTCGTTTCCTATTGGTTTTTGGCAAATGTACACATAACAGAACCTGTTTATTTTGTAATTTAGAGTAATTTTTGGTATATATATATATATATATATATATATATATATATATATATACTTTTTTCATATACCGAAGTATGAACGAGATATACGCTAAAAACTATAGCAGTATTCAACAATTTTAAAGGGCACACACGAATAAACCAACCCTGACGAAACCCCGTATGTGGATTAGTATTAATAGTGAGTGAGTAGCTCTTTGATTATAAGCTATATGAATATTTTGAGGAACGAACAGGAGTGGGGGTAAGAAGGGATGCCTGAAATGAAAAATCGCAATACTTCGCTTCCTGTTGGGTTTTCGGCAAACACGCATAGAACAAATGCTATTTATTTTGTAATTTAAAGTAACTTTTGTTATATACACTTTTGTCGTATGTCAAAGAATAAACGAGATGTACACTAAAAACATAAGTGGGAATCAACAATTTTAGTAGGACTTATTTAATTGTTTTTAATATAGGCATATTATGAATAATGATGTTATGTTTTTAGACTGATATGAGAGTTCTAAGTATGATTCGGATTAGGAAGGTTATATATCTCTGACCCCTCCCCTGCACATTTCTTATTTATTTTAATTAGAAAATAACTTAACTGAATAAGAGCATTTCGATTATTTAATTTTTTCATATATATTTATTTTCATATTCATATTTTATATTTACATCTATATGTGTGCGCGTGGGTGTGTGTAAATCGTCTTAATAGCACAAAGTGCTCGTTAATAAATAACATTTCAAGTAGATACAAAAGCCCGAATGCTCGGAGGGACTGTGTGTTAGTTTTCCCTGAAGAAAACCTAAACATGAAGGTAAGTTTCCAAATTTAAAAGATGGTAATAAGATCAATAGTTTGTAAATTAGTGAAACGTGATCGCACATTAAGAAAAACATAATAGCCACATTCTGAATGAATGATAAGAGCCTTGAAAAACATATATATAAATATAACGGAATGGCCTTCATTTGAAAATGTTTTATTTTTCAACCGGTTTTGTGACTAAGAGAGTCACACCGATGGAGATAGAGCCGTAGCTTTTACAATTTGTAAGATCTACTTACTCTAAATTAGCATTTGACCCAACATCCCTCGAAGGGCCCAGTCCTGTAACATGATTTTGGTGGGAAGACAAGTTGACTACATATTCCAATGGTGGCTTCTTCGGTATTCCAGTGCAACTCGATTGCCTAACGGTGTAGAGAGGACACCATACGAACTTATAGAATACACACACACACACGAATATATTTAGAACCGTTAATAATCAAGCAGTATATGAGGCAACATAAGTACATAATGTACAGGGTGAGGCATAATAACGAGCGATTTTTAAAAGACTGTTAAATAAAAACATTTTGTTACAAAAATATGTTTATATCACAATATTAAAATAAATGAAAAAGCATTTTCTGCAACAGTAAAATGTCTGTTATTTTTTGAAAATAACTCCAGTAAGATGGCGTCCGTTTAGACGCACACATTCCTCGAGCCGGACCTTGAAGTGACTCATCACATTGCGTAGCATTGCCAGTGGGATTTGACCAACTTCCTGCCGGATCCGCTCTTTCAGGGCTTCAATTGTTCGAGGAGGATTATCTTGGTAAACTTTACTTTTAAGATAACCCCACAAGAAAAAATCACATGCTGAGCATTCAAGGTCCGGCTCGAGGAATGTGTGCGTCTAAACGGACGCCATCTTACTGGAGTTATTTTCAAAAAATAACAGACATTTTACTGTTGCAGAAAATGCTTTTTCATGTATTTTAATATTGTGATATAAACATATTTTTGTAACAAAATGTTTTTATTTAACAGTCTTTTAAAAATCGCTCGTTATTATGCCTCACCCTGTATTTGCATTGTGAATTATGTGTGAGTGATATAACTTGTGTTAAATCTGGGTTGAATCGTATTTGTTAATTAAGTTAAATGCATTTTCGATAAATGTAGACATAAAAGGAGATTAGTTAAAAAAGAGGTGAATTATGTTATTTATTTACATCTTATGGGTCTAAGGCTAATTGGGACGGGTTATCTACAGATTATCACTCTTTTCAGGGCAGGGTTGGGGCTAAAGATTTTATTTAATGAGTTCGTCAATAAATAATCTTAAATACCTATTGACCCGGCGGTAATCGAACTCGCCACTCTGGGTTAACTATGCGAGTGTAAGACTTTTGTTTGACTATTACGTAATCATTTCAAAATCACTATTAATAGATAAGAGTTCATCTTATGATTGCTACATTTTGTTGACTGTGCCCAATCACAAAACATATTTACACATATGTTACAGTAATTCGCATGAGTCGCTCTGCTTGCTCCAATTTCTTAAGAAGTCAAGATCTCATTTGATAATTCAAGGAATTCAATAAAAAAAATAGACTTCTTCTATGTCAAGAAATTATTTATTTTTCATCCGAATTTTTATTAGGTTTTGTTACTAATCTCCAGTTGTTGCAAAACATGCTGAATTACTCTCAACAACATTTGAGAAGAATATGGTGCACTGACATTCACTAGTGGTTAACATTGTTACGGTGCCCTCGCAGAATTGTGAGGAAATCGAGTAAATAGTTGAGGATCGCTTAAATATCGAATTTGGTAACGAACAAACAACAATTGAAACCGCTAGAGCGGTAACACACACACACTCATATATATATATATATATATATATATATATATATATACACCGTTCTAGCGGTCGCAAATTTTGTTAAATCGTTACCAAACTATATATTAGTGTTTTCTGTAAAACTAAAGATCAAGTTCTGTTAATGGTTCTACTCATTGTTTTTTTTTTTACATACAAGTAGAGACTATGTGATGAGATTCATGTATTACTTCACCTAGGTAGTACCGATGTATTGAAGACATTTTTAGAAAATCGGGCCATGAGTACCTCCTCAAAAGCTGATAATAGAGCTAATAACAGTTTTACACAAAGGCCATATACTTTTATTCCTCTCATACACTATTAATTGTGTATAGCAAACGGTAGAGCATTATCGGCATATTTCCATTGTTACACATGACTACCTGTAACCATTTGCAGCTTGATCTAATGAGATTTTTTTTAGATTTTACGGGAAGATGCACGAATTCACTATACGTCTTCTATCTAATATTGTACGCACGTTGAGTTGAGAGTTCCCAGAACAGGAAGTTCTTGGCTCCACGGAAACAAACAAGAGGAGGAAAAGAGTCGAATTGCATGCAGCTGTTTCCTGTTGCATGCTTGAGACTATACAACAATATAATAAAGACATCAGAAAGAGTGGAGGGAATTACATACAAGGCCAAATGTTAAAATTGTTAGAGAGTCATCTGTATGTAGCCCACATCCTGCATAAGCTGACTAATGTTTAGGATTACCCAGTGTGAATGAGTAGACTTTGATCTTTGTATATCTCCAGTTTCGCTCTAGGGCCATAGTGCCGGAGGGAATTAGAAGACCAATGAAAGTATTTACGTTTGTTCAATTTAAATTGAAGCGGCTATGAAAAACCAAAACCAGCCCCATCTGTTGACAACTAGACCAAGCAAGGATGCCCCTGAAGAGTGGGTGGCTGAGCTCTATAGCCTATTTGTGTAAACACTACCTGAGCCGGCATCCTTGGGTCCAAAGGGCAGAAAGTAAGGAACAGGTTGAGACAGAATGAGTAAGAATAGGGGAGTGAGTAGAGTCTCTCCTGAGTGGCAGCAGAATATTAGTTTCTTTCTCACACCCTTTTTGAATATCCAACATGAGTGAGTAAAGGAAGGAGTATCCAGGGGGAGACCAGGATGGTGGGAGAACTTCAGAACAGCATCACAATTTCAACAGCCTCCCTTGAAGTAATCATTAATCTACTAACGTACTAACACATATATGCCCTGGAATAGTCCATACCCCAATATCATGTAAATTATCCAATATAATATTATAATAGTAATAACCGTCTTATAAATCAACATGGTCCTCCGGTATCAAATCATATAAAACTCCCATAAACCAGTACCCCCCTAAAAATTGCAAGCCGTTAGCGGGTAAGGCCGAAGGACTTGTAAATACAACGTTAGTCTTTTCAGAAAATTAGAGATTAGACATATGACTGAACAATTGGTTTTAAAAATATTTTAATTTGAATCATAAAGTTGTCTAACTCAAATGTGGGTTTTAAGCCGAAGTGAAATGTTTAATGGTTAAAACATATCATAAATAACAAAAAAATATAATAATTTTGATAAAATAAATTTCGTGTAAAATTAATGTAAACCATGACTACTATAGACGAAACGAGGGTGACGAACCGTAGCGGCTGAGGATGACCTCTTTTCCGGCGCGGCCGTCACCAGGAAACGGTGAGAGGTCGATGTTTGGGAGAATCGATAGTTGTAGCTCGATCCCCGAGGCTAGCCGCCGCTTGTGCCACTCCACCATGTGCCCTCCAGATATAAGGTTCCTACTCCCTCTCGCTGCTCTTCAGTACGTCTCCCAACCAACCTCTTACTGATTTACCTACTTCCCTACCAGCCACTCAATGTATGTACAGTAGATTATAATTTTATAAATTAATTTTACTGATACTATTATTATTTTAGATATTAAAATGAATATTAATTATATCTACAGAATAACTATCTCATTATCTTTGAATTTTTATAAGGAAGTAATTTACAATTTAACCATCCACAAATGAATAGAAAAGTAAACAATTTTATAACAATCTTAAAAACATTTTCTGCAACAATTCATTCTAGTAGTTATTATATAATTGATTTATTTTATATTTTTTCCTATTTTATTGCGTAAATTTAATTTATTTTTGATAGTTTTATCAGCATTCATGCTTATTTATTTAATTGTTAGTTTGGTTTATTCTGATATTTTAGTTTGAATTGTTCTACGTTTGTGATTTGGTTTTTAATCTTCTTCTTCTTCAGTTTGTTAATAATGTTCTACTTTGTTACTCATGTTTATTTTGATTTATTAAATTTTGTTGAGTTATTTATTATATGGTTTTTGGTTGTCACGGAATTATAAGAAATAAAAGTAGTTATTATTATTGAAGGCATCACTTAAGTAGCACTTTTTTCAGCAAAAAATAATGCATTTCTTTATTAGGTCTAAACTTTCTATAAAGTGTTAAAATGCATATAACTCGGTGCCTTACCAATTAAGAATAAAAACTCGTAAAAGGACTTAATGTCTCACATATATCTTAAATTACATACGATTTAAATATATATCTAAATATTTTCTTGACTGTTTACATAAATATTTTTTTTAATTAGATACCTACCATCACAATAATTGGACTAATAAAGTAATTTATTGTTAGAGAAGTGTGTTCGAGATTTATTTATGTGAGGGTTTCTTTGTATAAAACAGAGAATAATTTATTAACATGATCATTAAGCTAATCCTAAACGCTATTGTCTAAGAAAACAAAATTAATGATTAAGGTTTTTATTATGAGACGAATTTATTAATAGGAGCATTTATTAAATGGTTCCAACAACTTTGTTAATATGAACTGGCAAACTCTTTATTTTTTAACCGCATTTGTAGTGAGACATCGGCAAATAGTAAATTAATGAATTATATTTTGTGCTAATATTGCCTATGATTTTGTATCAATTTTATAGAATTTTAAAATTTTTCTAGCTTCCACTCATAGGGCTTGAAATACTTTCTGGTGGTTCCAACCGTTCCAGAAATACCGACTGCTAGGGGTGTATCGGAATGAATAAACCCAAAATAAAAAGAAAGAAAAATATTCACAGTAAGTTATATGGTATTTAATAGAACCGAGTAGGAATTTATTGTCCTCGAAAGGCTTAATTTACGGATCTGGTAAAAAATATCCAATACGATAAGGCAACTTTATCAAAATGAAATATCCGCCATACTGAAATTAAATCCTAGTTATACCATTGTAGCATTGAGGAAGCATGTAAAATAAATGGTGTCTATAAACAAAAAAAAATCTACAAATTGAGGAAAGGGGTTGCTGATTGAACCAGAGCCAGTAATCATATTCTCCAAGAAAAGACAAATATTCGATTGAGATCATTTATATACACTATTCTGCAGAAAATTGTTCCCTATATATCCATTTTACACTATTCTATAACACGTAAAACCTCCAATCTAAATATACAGACTAACTTTTTTTTTAGGTTTATTTACGTCCAATTTATGCTACTTGGCTAATCAGGACGGGTTATCTACAGGTTACCACCCTTTTCTAGCCAAGGAGATTATTTAATGAGTCCTTCATTAAACAAATTTCCATTGCCTATGGCAGGAATCGAACCCGCCACTCCAGGTCTACCATGTGAGATTAAGACCAACGCCTTAACTCGCACGGCCAACCTGAGACTAACTTTATATGCATATCTTAATAGTAATGTCACTCCTCATCCCAACTACAATTATTTTCATTGTAGCAAATAAATAAAGGAGTTGCTTGAAATATCACACCAATAGTTTACACTCAGCAACATTTTTTTTGTAGGAGATATAATTTTAGGTATTTTAGGTTTAGAAAAAAACTTGTCGGCAAACGAAAAGCAGCATTTTACGGAAATGTGCAATTCACAAAGATACATCAACAATACCTAGGGGAAGGGTGAAAGAATGTATTATATTAATCAATGAAATAAAGAAGAGAAGATTTATAGCAAAATGTATTTGCTGGCATGGGGGATTGCCGATTTTTTGTTTATCCATCTTATCATGAAATAGATTTAACTTCCGATAAGTTTATCATAATATTTAGCATCTTCGCAACCTTGATCTGTATAGTCGGGTTAGATAATATCATGGATTTTCAAAATATTGAGCATGGAGTGAATATTTTACTTAATTATTTGAAGTTTTCAGTTTTAATAAAATGTAGGGAGATCGGATAAGCCAAACAATAAAAACAAAGACTGTTGATTGATACAGGGAGTTTCGATTTAATCACAATAAAAGTAGTATTTCTTTTGTTGTGCATATGACTGAATGGATTGAAAATATTTATATATATTATTCTACTGTATGTGTGTATGTCACAGAACTCCTCCTAAACACCTGGACTGATTTGAATGATTTTTTTTGTATGCGTTTGGGTGACGCCCTGGATGATTTAGATTCACAATCAGTCCAGCAGATGGAGCAGGAGTGGGGGTTGTATGGGAGGCCTAAAATTAAAAATTGCTATATTTCGTTTCCTATTGGTTTTTCAGCAAATATGCACAATATAAAAGTTGTTTATTTTGTTATTTAGAGTAACTTTTGTTATATTCACTTTTGTCTTATAACTAAATATAAACGGGATATAAACTAAACAATTAAAGTGGGAGCCAACAATTTTATTGGCCACTAACGATTGGACCGAACTAAACAAAACTCTATATGTAAATTAGCATTGATTCTTCCATGATTATAAGCTATATTAAATTTTTTAGGTTAGAACGGGAGTGGGGGTTATAAGGGAGGCCTGAATAAAAAATTCGCGATATTTCATTTTCTATTTGTTTTTAGAGAAACGTACCCATAACAAAAATTGTATTTTGTGTTATTAAAAGTAGTTTTTGTTTTAACATAATATTATTAAATTTAATATCCTAATCGCTTTAAATATCGTGCAGGACAACGTCTGTCGGGTCCGCTAGTAATTTTATAAAAATGTTCATGAAAATTATTTTAAAATGGTAATATACACTTCAATATAAATATATGTATGAATACTTTAATGACGATAATGTGCACACTTGAGAGTAAGCGTCATGATACATTTAACTAAGGACTCCTTCTGAATTATTTAGCTTTTTTAAAAATTGCTTCTTATAAAAATTAATAAGACTGGAAGTTGAAGCATTTAGTCTGCTGTCGTATTGTTACTGTGCTGAGAAAATAATAATGTTATAGACACAGTGAGTTATCTATTTTATAGGAATAAATTATTCAGCACTGATGATCTCTAAGAGGAAGAAGAACGGAAGTAGCTGATCACGACTAGAAGTGGTGTAGAAATGTTCATAAGCCTCTCCAACTCAAGCTTCGTGACTCTCAAAGGAGTACGCTTCCTAGGACTAAGTGTACAGTTGTGTGCAACATCCTGGTCACAGTTGGCAACAAACACAAACCAGAAAAAAAAACATTAGCAAAATAAACAAAAAGGAAGAAGAAACAATTGATTATATAATTCATAATGAGTTTGCCTATATTATTTAAAAAAGGAAGATGAAACTTCTATCCAATAAAGAGTGAGATGGCGAGTCTTTAAAAGATAATCATCCTTCCATGACATGTTCTTCATCCGTGTATTCAGGACGGCTAAAATACAAATTAATATCATTTAAAATCAATCAAGCCTCACAATACAATGCGTTTATGTGAAGTATACACACAATAACTATAACAACTGCAAAGAAATGAAAACTTTGCCAAAATACTAAATACACGGGCATTCCAAAAAACTTTCCCTCATTAAATATTAGTGATTACGGAAAAGGATGAAAATTCCTCCATTGGGTCAACAGTACATAAACTATGATGCACTGCATGTAATGAAAGGACATGACGCTCCAAGATGGCGTTTCTGGCGTTATACTAAAGACAAATATTCCCTAATTGCCTCATGATGCTGAGTGTATGGACTGGGCAAACAAATAGGACTCCATCCTAGGAGGACGGGGGGCTTATATATGCATAATAGAGGCACAGCTCATGATAAAACGCATAGTGAAATCCCGGGGCTAAAACATCCCAACTTACAGAAGTAAATCCCATTAAAACCGAACTCCCTGATTTTCTACCTGTACGTAATAATTTATGTACACATTAAACTATTTACATTTGAATATATAACCTGTCTAAATACATTTTTACTTTTAAAATTTAAATATTAAACAACGTAGTTTTTAAGAATTGAATTTGATAATAAAAGCCGTAATTTCAAAAATTAAACTGAGAAAACACTAACCAAGAAATATACAACAGTAGTATATCCGATATCTGATTACTGTCATTCAAAAATGACTGAAGATGAAATCAGTTATTGATGTAGATCATACGTTTAAGATGAAAGACAATTTGAAACAAATTGAACATTAAAGGCATGTGATACTGAATCATTGTCATTCATGAAACAAACTAAAATGAACACTTCTATGTTATCCACCACCTAGTTGCCTTTATGTGAAGTCGTTGAAAGGCTCAAGAAGTATCATTTTAGCATAACTAACATTTTTAAGTTAAGGATGATGAGAAGTATTTTTATTTTAAATTAACTCCTACTTCATGGTAACTGTGACGAGTTACCTACGAGTGGCCATCCTCAGCAAAGGTGGGACTCGAATTACAACTACTCGAGTCGACAATTAGAATGTTTACAATATTTAAAATATTTTTGACAACAACTTAACTAGTTTAGTGCTAATAACTAAACAGTGTTTACAATTTGCTTAGAACAGAAAATATTTTTATGAGCAAAGACCAAGGGATATCAACATTTAAAGTCCGTTGAACTAAAACGAAATGCAAATAATATTATTTAAGGAAGTGAGAATCGATGATCGTATGTGGCGAAATGAGCAATGCACTAACAGGAAGAACACAATGAATAGGGATGCTGCTAATAAGCTTATTATCTGAAGCGTGTATAGAGAAAGTGGGGTAACATTAACAAAAGAAAAAAAAACTTTCATTCTGGAAATCAGTTACAAGAATTAGTTGTAACCTTTATGGTTACATTTAACTCCTCGATAACATCAATTTTGTTATGGCCCATACCAGCTGTGCCACTAATAAGCAAAAGTGTTCTTATCATATACATTCACCCAGGCATTCCTAAATCATTTCTAATCATTTTAGTTAAAGTGAGCTCACCAAACATCAACTTTTGAAAATTCTTTCGATTTCAAAAAAGAAATATTCGTATTTATTAACGTCCTCTCTATGATACTATAGCTAATTAGGACGGGTTATCTACAGGTCCCACAATTTTTTTTAGCCCGGGAGGGACTAAAGATTCTTTTTAATAAGTTTGCCTCTAAATTAAATTTCTATTGAGCACGTGGGAATTGAACCCACGGCTGTAGGCTTACTAAGTATTTTAAAGATCTTTTATTTACCTGTGATTTAAAATACATTCAATATACTGAATTTATCAGATGTGGCTGAGAAAATATATATGTTGTGTGGTGAAAGTCTATAAATTTCAGGGTTTTTCATAAATAATGTTATTCATATTCTTCTATTAAAATTGGGAATTCGTGTATGGGTATAAATATTATCATACAAATATAACTGAGCTTACTCCATTTCATAGGCACTTTTAATTTTCTCTGGAATACACAGCATAAACTTGAGTAAAAGAGACTATGCCGGCATGAGGTATGAGATATAACTGATTAAACTACATTCAGCGTATTATTAGAGCACATAATACAATGAAACGTCTCGGAGAAGAGTGGAATAACGAACGTTTATCACTTGGAATGAATAACATAGAGGAAATCTTAAAATAGATTTCGTTCCGGTATAGACATTTTAAAGAGTTCTTGGAGTTGTTGCCTTAGTACAAAATTCGTCAGGAGAACGTACAACAATTTTTCAAATCATAAAAGTATATACGAAAGTGCTATAAAGCTTGAGCGAAATAAAATCAATTGAAATGTAGACAACTTTATTCATGCCATTCTCAACAACTTCGAACAATGAAGCTTAAATCATGGAACCCTGATGAATGAATTCCTAAATCATCAGCTGGTGCACGACACTGAAGCTTCCTTCGAACATACTACAAACACTTCTGCCACTAAAGGACACCATTAGAATCCACAGTATTCTACATAAGTTAACTGTAAACCACCATTCCAGTGTTTGGTCACAGTAGTATATAGCGGAAAAAGTACTGACAACTCTCTCTAGGATTCCGCCGAGTTGCAAAAAAACGACTTATCATGAATCAGTTCCCTATGCCGATTGTTGGATTTGCTTTAGCAATGCTACAATCACTTATACTTATTAATAGCAATCTACTTCTGCCCAATCAGATCAACGTAATATTTTCTTCATAGCATAATCACACTCCTCGATTCTAATAATTAATTCCTTGGAAATGAATGATAGCATGGGTTACTACGGATTAAGATTTAACGTACAGATGGTTATGTATTTACCGTTGATCTCTAGGAAATAGTCTTGGCTGTTTTGCATACCCCAGGAAATGGCATCACACACGGTTAGACGATTTTGCTCTAATTTTACTCTGTATAACCACACTCCTTACTTTTAGTGAACTTTTTATTAACGTAATGTAACGATAATTAGAGTAGCAATGTTATAAACAGACAATAAATACGCATATTACACAGTTACTGTGAGAAGGAAAACCAAAAGAAGACGATTAGTCAACATATAGAACACAGACTCAAAGTATGTAAGGCGGGCCTGAATGGCTTTCAATAAGTGGTATTACCAACTTATTTTTTATCATCATTTCCGTTATAAAAAAAAAAAACTCAACGGATGCACAGCTATTTTTGCTATATAAAACCCTAATGTTTCCTCGCTTATTAAAGACTTTTATTTAAATAAAGGTTCATAAATGTAGTAGTAATCATTAGAAAATTCTTTAAAAGAAAACAAAAGTATTATTAATATTGCAGAAAGTCGAAAAGCAATTAAAGAAATCATTAAAATGTATCTTGGACTATTATATAATTAAAATTATATTTTAAATAATAAAAAATTAAAAACATTTCGTCTGAATATTCATAAAAATATATTGAAACTAATCTCACTATTTCTTTATTACTTTATAATTAAAAATGATCTTACATTGCCTAATCAAAATAAAAACCATTTAAAAAAAAATATATTACTACAAAAGAGCATGTTAAAATCAAAAGAAATAAGGAATAATTGCAAAAAACGAATAATTTGTTTCCCTTCAAGTTTAATGTCATATTGAAGATGGGAGAAGCACTGGAAATGGCCTTTGACAATATATGTGCATGTTGCAGTGGCTAAATCGAAATCATGATTAGTTTCCTATGACTTCATTGAAATAAGCCTTATTAATAATTTATTTAATTTAGAATAAGCAACAACCATATTAGGTCAGGAATATCATTGATAATTGTTAAGTCATATTGTTCCACAACACAGCATTGTATTCCTAAAAGAGATGCCCATCTTGATTGCATTATCCAACATTAATTGTTTTGTGACTTCACAACTTCTTGCAGTGAATTTACAAAACCAAATTTAGCGAAACGTTCATCTTTCAATTAGTAAGAAATGATATTATATTTCTTTCAGCATGTTTAGTTAAAACAAGAAATGCCGGCACGCAGGTCCTGCGAGATTAAATTGAAGTCGAATGAAGTTTTCAAATCAGTTTATTTTTAGGAACTAGGAAATAATGTCATTAAACTCCGCTGCCCGGTCCGAACAGAACTAATTGGTCGTAAGAGCCCTGACCTTCAATTTAAAGCCGCATAAAGTATCCCGAAGGACAAGTTGGATCTATATCTTCAATTAAATAGTTTATGTAAGATATAAAAAAAAATATATTATATTATAATATTTTTCCTGTAACAAAAATTGACAGCTAAATAAAGTTATTTTGTCTATCATTTTTATGATAATGCAACTGCTTAATGCCAGTAATTTGAGTTAAGTTTTTCTGACACACAGAATACCAATAAGGATTATTCTATTTCTTAGAGGCCTTTAAGCACACAACTGAGCTCACAAATCATGTAAATGCTATTTTATTGTTACAGATTTATATTAATGTTTGTCTCTTTCATAAAATGATACTATCATATTTACCTCCGTTTCCGCGAGGTTATTGGCTTCGTCCAGAGGCTATAATTAAACTTATAAATTATTATGACTAGAGACGGTGCTAGAATGGATTACGAACTCGTTTCCGATTCTCGGGGTGACGACCTCAAAGCTCACTAAATTTTATTTAGTCGTCAGGTTACTATAATTTAAGTTTTGACAGAATGATTACGCAATCGAGTAGTAAAAAATGTGACGTGAACACCACATGACTTCACTGTACGCCTACTAAATTAAATAAATAAAATGTTTGGTTGCATTTCATTTTAAATAATAATATTTCTTTTGAAAGTGATATTCTATATCTCTGTTTTATTAGATCAGATCGAAAAACGTTACAGACTATTTGTTTGTAGATCTTGAAATTATAAACAATATAAGTCCGTTACGCAGGGGCTGCGTAAACTAAGCAGATTTCCCATGTACTGGTATAACACACTTTTGATCTCATATTAGAATATATTCCCTATTTCAATGTAAAAACAGATGAGTGATAGGAGCGTCGGGGGTGGGGTTACTAAAAGCTGAAAACTAGAAATGAATAATAAAGGTTTCTTTAACAATATTTGGTGTATAAGCTTAGAATAAAATGCTACATGATATAACAGCTTATTGTTAATATTTCATGAGTAGGAGTGGGGGTTTACTGGAAGCTGAAAACTAAAAAATACAAATACCTCTCTGTTAATTCTCATGATAGAGGAAATATCTATATTGAAACATTTTTAGGTAAATAAATTTGCAATAGCATTGAGTCTACGCCATTTTTCGATCCAACGTATAATAACAAAGGTGTCCCAAATTTTCGAAACTTAAATACCAAGTATTGTTTCCAACTGGTCTTTTTTATGTGAATACATATACACAGATAATATGAAGTCGTTATTTAACCGTTTCAGTCATCATTAATGATCATATTTCTTATAGGCTGAAATCGGAAATAGGAATAGAGGTGTTTAGAGGAAGGTGAAATTCGAAAATTCAAAATGTCTGCATAATTATGCGTCGGGTCGTATAAGGTTAAGGATTGTTCTCCTACGCATTTTTTCATGTCAGATATTAAACGAGTGATTCGTTTTATCTTGTTTTCAGTCAGATTAGGCAGTGAGATGAGAACACTAGTGTGTCTTAACAGCACTAGGGAAATCTGCTTAGTTTACACAGCTCCTTTGTGACGGACTTTATTCTTTTAAGGAATTGGAGCATCAGATACAAGGAATTAATGTTTAAGCATATGCATCTGAACAGTTAACATCAACTTTACTTCGTTTTGATAGGAAATGCATTAACCCGATTTCCAAAACAACCATCATATATGATCTTGTTTCTGTTATTTTCCTTGAAACGTAAATTCGTGTCTTTAGACTGCACTCGTGAAGTTACAACGATAGCTAAGAACGTTTCGTTATATGGCCTCTGAGGAAAGAAGATTAAAGATAGTATTTCCAATAGGTCGTACTGAATAGAATTGAAATAAAGGGCTATAGACATCCAAGCTGACTCATTAAAAGTTATGAAAATCCATTATCATTGATTTGACAATTGAAGTTATCATTTGACAAGGCTGCCCTGGTAGTGCTTAGCAATCCAGAGTGCATGCTGGGAATTGAGTGATGTCTTAGTCACCGTACTTACCTAAATCATTAAGACGAGTCTCTGGCATTGGGACTTAAGTACACCAAGTAGTTATATGCTAAACCACTGAACTACTTAAGGGCCGGACGTTAAGAGATTTACATTAGTAAATGCAGATAACAATAGCCTATATTTGCTAAAGGCTGAAACTAAAAAATGCGAATGCCTCTATTAATATTCAAGACAGAGAAAATATATAAAATAACATGAATAGGAAATTAATATTGCAATAAGACTGGCTTTATGCAATTTCTCTATCCGACTTATAATGATTTTGAATTTTTAAAATTATCCCCACTAAACTGTATAAACGTTAAAATTTTTAAATTGGTAACGATCAAAAAAAATTGCGACACGTAGAGCGACAAATATATATACATTTTTTTATGAAAAACTAAATCCGTCATGGGAGAGGGAGAGGACTTTAGAAGGGGATTAATTGAAAATTCGAAATGCCTTCACAACTATGACTCGGATCAAACACGTAGCTCCCTAAGGGGCTGCGTAAATTAAAACATATTTCCCATTACCTGAAAAAAATATTATATAACAACTTACCTACCTTACCTAAATCATTAAGATGAGTCTCTGGCATTGAGACTTAAGTACACCAAGTAGTTTACGCTAAACCACTGAACTACGTAAGGGCCAGACGTTAAGATATTTACATTAGCAGTTAACAATAGCCTATATATGCTAAAATACGAAAAATATTTGGAATAACTTCATACAATGCTATAAACTCCGTCACGCAGGTCTTGCATAAACTAAGTAGTATTCTTCAATAGACAAACATGATACGTTTACAAGGACGCATTTGAAATAAGTTCCCATAGTTGTTATGTTTCTCGATATTGCTTCATCTGATTTAAATTGTTAATATACATATTGATGAGAACAAATATTGCCCAGGCTGAGGCTGGGCCACAGTATGTTAATCCACTCAGATATTTTAACAATTTATGGCAGGCAAAGTGATTTCTAGTTTTCAAAATTCACACAGTTTTCTGACAAAATTAGGTTATATAATGAACTAAAAACTATTTATTTTTGGTCAGATAAAGTGTTTATAATCTTTTTTTTAAGTTAAAAATAAAATGATTATATGGACTATGCAAATATTGAATTTATTTAAAATTAATAATTAACATATATTTTAAAGAAATGCCTGTGTGTGTGTTTGTGTGCGTTTTTTTTGTGTGCGTGTGTGCGAATGAGTGAGTGAGAGACAGACAGAGCTCTGAATAAAACCTAGTCTAGAAGTAATGACAACGAACCAGCCTAAAGACAGGCCTTGATGACTTCATTTGTGATTCTAAATACGTCACCACTCATACCTTCCTTGTTTTAAGAAACTAGCTTAATTCTAACAGAGTCATTGTTTTCATGGAAACACATGCCAAAGACAATTCTAAGGATCATTTTCTGCGCATAATGGAAAAGAGTAATTTTTCATAATACGCTCTAGGAAAGGAAATAACTTGAAAATAGCCACTACATAAGAGGCTCTGACTGGCATAGCAAACGCTGTGTATAAAAATTGAAATGATAAAAGTTTCTTTATATTGTTGTATGTAAATAATATATATATATATATATATATATATATATATATATATATATATATATATATATATATATTAATTTAAGAAATTAATTAAATTTAATTTCTCAAGTTTAAAGAATTCTGCAAGTTTGCTTTAGTTACTAGATATTCAGGTATAAACCCTTAAAAGTCCGTCACGCAGGAGCTGTATATCTGAGCAGATTTCACACGAGCTGGTGCGACACACGACTAATCTCATTCCACCATATATTATCTAGTTCTAAATAAAAATCCGAAGATTATAAGTGTGGGGGATTACAGAAGGGTGATACCAAGAAGATACGAATAACTCTTTTAATATATTTGTTGCGAACAAATGTAAAGAACAACAGCAATGTTGGGATATCAACATCTTAACAAGAGTTGTTCTATACATTTTTCGTTTAGTAATACAGGAGATATTTTACAGTTTCTAACCTCCACCACTATTAACGAAATTTATGTGAGTTAGAGACATTGATTTAGAGTGACAAACATACTCGTGCGTAGCGTTATAGTTAATATCAACCATTTGTTTAGCATTTAAGGGTAATTATCGTAAACAGAGGTGGTTAAGTAATTTAAGTAATTAAATTAATTAAGTAAGTTAATATAATTTGAGCAAATTAATATTATTAAACTTTTTATGTAATTTCGCTAGGATGTTTTATATATACTCTAATCAACCAACTTACCACAAGCCCTATATCTCTTTTTAGACCTTGGCCACCTCCTGAACCTATACTGCATGTTTACTAGCTAGGATTCAGCAATAATCTAAATAGCATCTCTCAGTTCACTAAATTGACGCCGTTTGAGCCTCCCTTTCGTCCTCACCCGTCCAGGGTATTTTGTATTTTTTTTTTGAGCAGTTATATATTCATTTTGAATCTGAACTTTTGACATTATAAAACTTCCTTAGTCAATGCTAACGAAGTTCATTTACGAAGAAAGATGAATCTAATAAAGAAATATTAATATAATTATTGAATAATTAAAAGGAATGGCTTGGGTTCATAATGGCATTTGGACGTACCAGCTGCTTATCATGATCTCTAGCTTATGAGCAGAAAGATCAGAGGCATGAACTACATATGGAAGACGGAGATCGTTCATGGCTATTTCGATTGCACCCTTGTGTAATACAATATTGCTCAGGTATTAGACTTTCACTACGAGATATAATGTCCACGATTTACTTAGCACATGAACATACATACACATTGTGTATACTCCTGTCACAAGCAACTTATATTACATAGTTTATGTAATAAAAAATGGTAAAAATTGGAGAGAAGGTATACTTTCTAGGGAGCTCTTAATTTATTAATTTCATTGAAATGATTCACAATTAGTAATAATACGATTGATATTAACAGATTTTCTAGGGATTTTTAATTTCTTCAAATTTCATCGAAATATTATTCCGTTCTTATGCGTCGAATAGAAAAATTGTATAGAACCAATCTTATTGCAAATGTAATGTTCTATAATGTTGTTATGTGCATTTTTTTCACTATCTTGATTGCTAACCGAGATACTTGCATTCTATAGTTTTCAGCCTTTTGCCCCCCCCCACCTACTCATTTAATATTAATAACTAGTTGTTACATAAAGTAGCATATTATTTTAAGCATAAATACGAATTATTTTTCTCATTAACTTTTAATTTTTAAGATATATATATATAAATATATATATATATATATATATATATATATATATATATATATATATATATATAAACACAAATACGTGGCACTCTTGGCTTAGTTTACGCAGCCTCTATGTGACTGGCATTTTTACTTTCAACGAAAATAGATGAGAACAAAAATGATATATTCCACTGAAGAATTTTCTTGTTGAAATCATACATTCTGTGTCTAATCCAAATATTCTTTCATGTTCTCAAGTAATAATGAAACCAATATTTGTTTGGCTTAGCATACTCAGAATTCTATATTAGAATTCTTATAATATTCTTTATTTTTTCAATTAAAATATTTTTAATAACATTATTATATATGATAGTTATTTGTGAGAGGTAATCAAATACAGTCCTTGTTATTCGTTGTATAAAGTAATAACGGGCATAGGTTTTGCGATGTAGGAACCCCTGGCCTCCGCCCACTAGCGACGGTTTGCTGTAGCCAGTGAACCCATGTGCTTACTTTGTTTTCGGTTTTGACTAAGGCAATTTCTCTCTTCCACGCGAACCTGCTACCCTTGGCTTTACAAGCTCTCTTCTCCGGTGCAGTTATACGCAAGAATTTCAGAACTTACTTCTCCAAAATGTCTATTAAGGTAACTTGGTGAGATATTTCTCATTTGCTTTAAATCTGGTCTTTCATACCGTTCCTTTTCTCTCACCCTTCCATGCCTAATTTATAATATCTTTTGTTAAATATTTAATTGTTCCTAGACCCAAACGCAGAGAGAGCATTCTAGTTGAGCAAAGGCCACATTTACTTAAATTGTCCCTAATTTGAATTTTCACCATGAACAGCAGTTAACTAGAGTTAATTGAAACTCCTAAATGGTGTTACTAATTTCCCGTTGTTGGCAATTATATGTTGCAGTTGTGCCCATTTCCTTGGGGTAGTTTAGGATGAGAGTTGATTGGTCCCCATGAAGTAAGTATTTAGGCTTCTGAGAGAGTGAATGTTGGAGTATTACCCAAAAGTAATTGTTATTTTTTTAATTTTTAAACCTCGTTCAATATTTATTTATTTCATATAGTTATGTTTTACAGTCGTTTTAATCTAACGTAATTCAACCTTTTTAAAATGATAACTATATAAGGACCTAAAGCATTGATTACTTTGTGGATTTTATATATATATATTGGTTAATTTAACATTTCAAAAACTGTTATAAATTACTGTTATAACAGTGGGACTAAAGATGTATTACCCTTTATTTTTCTACTGTCTACTGTAATTTATTTAAATAAAAACGTATACGGGAATCGGCCATATTAAAGAGGCATTTACCTTATCAGTACCAATACTATCTCAAAGGAAATTATTTTATAGTATATTAAAAATTGATGTATGATACGTGAGCCTTGTTTTATTTATTTTTGCTGAAAGTTAGTGATTAAGTTTTGGCTCATTCTAGAAGGAAGCAAAAATATATACCATTAATCAATTTTCAATATAGGGAAATAAATACAGCAAGAAATGAGCTATAGAATCTGCGATGAATTGATGTTTCAGTAGCATTTAATTACTGTGTGAAACTGTATTATTTACTAAGTCCGGTATGATGTTGTGACATGTGATGTTTATTTTGGTGAAGGGGTAATGGGTGATTATTTTTTAACTATGTAGGTTTTCCTTTCTTATTTCGTTACTGTTGGGTAAATGATTATTATAAACTACGAACATAGGACTAGCACTTATAATTTTAATAGGAAGTAAGAAATAATGTTGGAATAGTATTCAATTTCACTCACCAATTTAACTATTGGTATCACATTATGAACTTCACACAATTTATTGTTGTCACTGTTTAAAGCTCTCTCTACTAGACAACAATAGTTACGAGTGGTAAGCGATCTAAGTGTAATCGTATTTATATAATTGCATTCCTGTGTATGTATTTAAGATCTATATATAAATTTTAAGGAATCTTATTTTTGTCATCTCATTGCTAGGATTGATGGATATTTGAACAAATGTTTCAAAATAAAAGAAAATCGGGTCATGAGTACAACCTCAATAGCTGATTTCACTTAAAGCAAATCTTTTATACCTTTGTTGAAATGTCAGATCTGTCTACTTATTGATGAATGTAGGAAAAAGCAATTTTCTATTTTTAGTTCCCTCTTACAGCCAGAGATAAAAATATAAAGGCTAAAATAACTGATTGTACAAAAAAGGGCATATTTAAATCTAGAAACTAAAATGTAAATGGGTTTCTTTTTATTGTCATACCTCTCGGTGGAGACCGTCGTCACTGGCTGATGGTTGATTACCGCTGGCAAGCGCTTTCGATGCGATGGCATCATCTTCAAGCCTGTTGATAGTTGTACTGGGTTGGTTGTCCGTCAGTCAGTGGGTTTTATGCTCTGTTCACCGTATTAGTTTTTTACGTTTAGTCCAGATCTGTTTACTTACTAAGATCTGTCAAACGAGGGATGTTGATGTTCAGGTAAATTGTTTTCGTGTGGTGGGTTGTTTACGTTTTAAATCGAGATCTGTTTACTTACCACTCAGATCTGTCAACGGGTTGTGTTAGTGTGCAGGTAAATTGTTATGTGTGGTGGGTTGTTTACGTTTTATTAGATCTGTTTACTTACCATTCAGATCTGTCAAACGAGGTGCGTTTAAACTAGTGTTCAGGTAAACCTTTGTTGAAATGTCAGATCTGTCTACTTATTGATGAATGTAGGAAAATGCAATTTTCTATTTTTAGTTCCCTCTTACAGCCAGAGATAAAAATATAAAGGCTAAAATAACTGATTGTACAAAAAAGGGCATATTTAAATCTAGAAACTAAAATGTAAATGGGTTTCTTTTTCTTTGTAAGAGATTTCTTCGTAAGAGCTACAGCCATCATTAAAGAAACCTGTTGTATGAAGGGTAGCTAAGTAAATTAATGACAGGCGTTGTACAATATCCGCCAATATACACTTGAATATTGCACAGAGTTCAGCGACATTGCTTCTCTGTCGGTGTCATTGGCAGCTATCAATAATATAATATTCCTTCAAGGTGGGAACTTAATCAAAAATTCATGCAATACAGCAGTTTTACTTCCTCCGTCAAAGGGCGTCTATTATGAATGTATAAATCAATAGTTTAAAAAGTATGCTAATTAACATTCAAAGTTTTCTAAGACCCTTGGGTATTTATTTTATTTTTCATTACAAAACTTCCAGAAAAGAATTGAGAATAGAAAGGCCCATCACGTAAGAGCTTCGTAAACTAAGCAGATTTCCCAAGTGAAGTTTTACTATAGATAAATCTACATACTGGTAACACTTAACACCACCGTGAATAAATAAAACGGTCATGAGAAATCTTTGTCAATTTTAATAACCTCCAAGCGGAAAGCATCTGAATCGTAAACAAACAGGTCAGCCAACCCCACAGAGCTGAATAGCTCTTCACCGAAAAGAAAACAATTACTGAAATATATCTGAATATAACATATTAATTTTATTGAAAACTATTTAATATATCTAGTACTGTAATTCATAATGAATCAGAATAGTTTTTATTTCAATCACTAAAATTTTAGGGGGCTCAGGTTAGCCGTGCGAGTTAGGGCGTAGGTCCTGATCTCGCGTGGTACACCTAGAGTGGCGGGTTCGATTCCCGCCCTGGGCAGTATAAATTTATTTAATGACGGACTCACTAATTAAACTCCTTGAGCTCACCCTGGCTAGAAAAGGGTGGCAACCTGTAAATAACTCGTCCCGATTAGCCTAGTAGCACAAAGTGGACGTAAATAATAATAAAGAGAAACTAAAATTTTAGTAATCCAAGAAAGAAGGGGGGATTTCTTTCTTGGATTACTAAAATTTTAGTAAGAGAACATATTTACATATATCTCGTATAATAAAGGTCTCTTGAAAACAATATATGGTATTGGAGCTTCGAATATAATGGATTATTATATACTTAACACAGTATTGGTTCTGTGACATGAGTAGGAGTAAGGCATGCTGAAGACTGAAAACTACAAAATGAAAATATCTCTGTTAATATTCAAGATAGAGAATAATTGTATATGTCAATATTTATAGTACACTTAATTTGCAATAAGATTGGTTCTCTAACAGTTTTCTATCCGACGTACAGTAACGGAGGTAAATCGAATTTTCTCAAATCCCCTTTCTAACCCCCCCCCACTGTTCGATTTCAAATAAAACAAAAATTCAAATAACTCTCTTAGTGTTCAAATTTCAGAAGTGTACAGTACCTAAATTGTAGTGCACTATATTACTACCAATAGGTTGAATTATAAAACATTTTTTGATCCTACTAAAAATATTGGAGATAATTCGAATTTTTTATTTAAGCTCGCCCCGGGGTAAATTTTCTATTTTTTTCTGTTGCTTTATACGCATTGTTTAAAAATTGAGTTTGGTATGGATCTAGTAACTATGATCTTTATTCACGACGTCTTATCGAACTTATTTCCATGTATTGCACACATTAAAGTCCCGATGAAAGCCATATCTAATTCTTAAGAATGAGATATACTTCCATAGCAATAAGAGTTTTCGTGATATATCAGGTTGTTAATACGGGAAGATTAGGGTTTACATAAAGGTAAAAACTAAAAGATTATCTTGGTTAATCATCTATATGTATTATCTTTAAAACAGAGAGAAAATAGAACAGATATTGGTGATTAATGAGGGTAAATTCCGAAAAAAAATTGGTTTTACACAATGGTTCGATCCTACTCATATGAACGGAGATATTTTGAACTTTAGATCCCCTCCCTTTAGTCGTATATAGAATATTTAAATATCGAGTTTGGTAACAATCAAACAAGAATTGGAAAATCAAGAGCGTTAATATACCATAATAAATATATATATATATATATATATATATATATATATATATATATAATTTTAATGAACTTATTTTCGTCTTCTCTTGGGTACGATAGGGGGAAATTTTTCGAAAATCAAATACAACCTCAATGGTTGTTCGTACTTAAGGGAAATCTGCTATTGGGAAAAGAGAAAAGTGAATGAAGAAGAGGAAACCACAATAATACAAGAGAATGGAGAAAATATGAGTACCAAAATAAAAGAATTTCTCATGCGGGACCGCTTGAACTGCTCTGGTTTCCCAGTGCTCACAGATGAGACGTTATCTCAAATGTTCTCTATCTTTATACCTTATTTTAGAATCTTGTAAAAAAATAGTTGAAATTTAAGAAAGAAGTATGACACATAAACAGGAGCTAACTGTGAAAATATTGAGTTTGGTAACGGCTAACTAAAACATTGATGTGAATACCTGACTTACTTGTACTATCAGATAAAAAAAATAAAAATAAATGTTTTTTTATAAATAATTTAAAATGGAAATACGTATAATTTACGTACACACATGAATCAGAAACTAATCAAATTCGGCTCAGGAAGAACTCGTATGATATCTGAAAACCAAAACTCTTCACGATTACAGTACTTCCTTTACTACAATCAGGGAAGTAAAAATTGAGTTTATGAAATCATTAAAATATTGACTTTCGGTACAAAAATTGCTTTTCCCACTGAGCCACACCAAAGGCGACATTAGTAAGTAGTTAGTCGTTTGAAGAAGGTAACATTTAAACTGAGTAGGAGTAACCTACATTGAGTTTTACACTTCTCTTTAAATTACTAATTACGATGTATAAAATATAAGGGACAATTTTTTTCAAATAAGCACTCGTTCATTATAGAAAAATATGTTTGTGTATATATGTATGTATGAATGTGTGTGTAAGTGCATATATATATATATATATATATATATATATATATATATATATATATATATATATATATATATATATATATATGTGTGTGTGTGTGTGTGTGTGTGTGTGTGTATCCATATAGTTCTTTGACATAACATTACCGTCAACAGGTATTAGACATTTTTGAGAAAAATATGGCTGAAATAGGCCATTCCCAACTGAGTATAAATATATGTCGAAAAAAAAATATTTTGTACGTGTCTTAATTCGAACGTATTGTCTGTGTATGAGAAAACCCCAATCAAGTTGGACCACTTTATTAATTATATTAATGTTTTCTACCCTATGACTCTCAATTGGATTGATTTTTGAAAGCTTATAACTTAACTTCCAACTTTTTATCATGAAATATGCAGACTGTTATCGGTCCATCAAACAGTCAACTTGTTTTATCATATTTGTTTATGTTTTCCATTATAACATTACCTTTCAAATTATGAGCTAGTCAGTAAGTTTTGATGGATTATTTCAGCTGTAAAGAAGTGTTCTAGTTCGTGAGAATGCTCTATTTCATCTCGCAATCGATAAATCATAATACTGCAGATAAAAGTATAATATCGCAGGTGCATCTGTTCCGGTGAGTAATGAATGGCGATGATACTTGCTGATCTATTGATTCTAATCACGATTTTAATGTGTAGTTCAGTAGACATATCATATAAACACTAGAATATGTTGTGATGATATCTCTTGTATGATTAAGAACTAGTTGTAATCCTTTTATGAAGGACATGGTCTGACCAACAATTTAATGAAAAAAAGTATGGAAATGAATATTCCAACACGAAAAGTTTAAAGTAATTTTTTAAATAATTCTTAACTGGCTTCATTAATTACGTTATCAAACAGATTAAAATTAAAACGTTTACTTATTTTCAAAGGGGCTTTCCACTAACCTATATTTGAATTATGGATTTGTGGATTAGGAGATGCACTTCAGGGAGACCAGGAAGTCGTGCTTGTAAATTCATTAACTATTACATAAAACGCATATACAAATATAAACATTCAGAATTTTATTTATACAAATAAAATTCCAAGGTATGTCTAGAGTATTTTTTTTTTGGTTTATTCTCTCGTTTTTACTCAATTACTTATAAGTGCTTTAAACAGTTTCAATATATATCTTTGGCTATTATCTCTAGGTATGACATGATATGTAGGAATCTCATTTTATAAAGGTGGGGTTTACTTTGGTGCGAAAATATATATTGGCCTTATGCAGACTTTAAGAGAAGCACGATAGTTCAGATGTGAGATTTTTCACCAAGTCCACACAGTATACATGAAGTAGGGCCATTTAAAAACAATTAATGAAATATTTCACCCAATAAAAGGATCTTAAGGTCTCTACCAAGGCCTCTTTATTATTTTTAGTTGGCAAACGTTCACGCTTCTTGGCATTTACAAAGAAAAAATTAAAGAAATATTCCTGTATGTCACTATAACCATAAATCTCAACAAGATAAGAAAAAAGAAACCCTTATGATAATCAGATTTAAACCAAGAGGTAATTTGTCTACAATAGCTAATCTTTTTATTAAAATATTCTCCAGTGGAGATTTATGAATATAGAGGCTTAGGGAATAATTTTTATATTTTGAATTGAGAATAATGAAAAAGACTTGGTTGAGACATTCATATCTTTTTTTGCCAGAAATATTTTTATTGGTCCTAGCAAGGATAAGGAACAATTAATACTTCTTGTATATTTACTTTGTTGCAGGAGGTACAAAAATAAAAGTTATATCTGCCTTAAGTATGAAATGTTAACATTAAGGGAATTCTTTTTTTTATTGTGCAAGACACATAAGTACATAACTTGATCAAAAGGGGCTTAGGGTGGACCTAAACGGGAAAACGAAATTTTTCACGATTACTATAACTCTTTTATTTTGTACAAGGATAAAATGAAGGAAAAATTGTCCACATTTACACAAACACTTTAAGACAGGTATTGATAGAGGTTGGGTGTGTAGATATTAACATTGTTCTTTTGTATTTAATCTTTAACAAAGTCGATATACAACATTTCGTGAAACTAACATTCTTGCTTGTTAATGTCAATGTTATAGGAATAAATATGAATGAAATGAAAATTGTAAAGAGTAGCCCGAAACAGATCTGCCTTGCTAGTTACGTATTTTGATTTAATATTGATGCTATTACTTTTTACATATTATTAAAAATGATGTGTTTGAAGAATGTATCAATTACGGATTCAGGTCGTTTATTAGTACTTAACTGAAATTTTACAACAGTATGATTGATTGGAATTTTATATTTTATTGGAATTCCAGCAAAAAAAAATTGTTTTGGAATTACCAGTGAGGTGAATGTAAAATAATATATCATAGTCCTTATTACTATTAGTTTATATAAGGAAACATTTGTATAAAAGTTTCTATTTATAATGTGTCTTCCTATATCGAATAGTTATACAGTGTTATGAAATACAAAATGTTAGCTTGTGGTAACCATCTCCTACTGTAAGGTAATTGCAAGTTAATGACAGAACACAGCTGAATCATAAAGGAAGAACACATACGTTTCATGTCGGTGAGGAATATTCTTCTTAAAAAATTCTCTTCAATGTTACGAAATGGCTCTAATGTATGCTAAACGATGCGGGGTCATGAAGGCGAAAGTAACATTTCACGAACTCTTTATCATTTTTTTTCTTCTTTCCAACTCATCGGACCGTATGAAAGACTCGTCTTAGTTCGATCAAATTGATAATGGCCGTCTTAGATAAATCTCCATTAACTCTCTTAGAAAATGTAAAGTACATAATTTCCTTAAACCTTTCTTCCCTTTACTATGTCACAAAGGAATGCTTGGATAGATTTTACTTTTTCAAAGTAAATATTTTTGGGAAATTCTATATCAGATATAGACACTAAAATAATTTAATTAATCAATAAGCCTCAGTGTTTTGGGGATAAATATAAATACAAAAAAGTAAAGGAAAAACATTTCATCGTTTTTCAGAATGTTGACATTGTTTTGATTGTGAATTCAGGCCAGGATTAATGTAATAACGTTTCATAGCAATAACTCCCTTATACAGTATAAAGGAAGTAATCGGAACGTATAATCAGGTATTCACGAAAAATGTTGGTTGTGATTCCCACAGAATTATCCATTTTGACCCTTCCCAGATCCATATTGATCCCGTGTCTATCTCATTTAACTCAAAAGTAACTAGCCTTAAAATAATGTACTAACAATTCTCAAACTTCCTCATCTTTTGATTCAAACCCACGAAGCAGAGGGGTGGGGGAGTTTAGAGGGGTAGAAATTGCAAATTTCTCCCTGCACATTAGAGATACAGATTTTTTTTTTCGGCCATCTTTTTAAAAACAGAAAGGTCTAAAAATTATATTCAATATCATTTTTTGATACGTACGTCGTAATATATATGACCTTCAAATGAAACAATATTAACTTAGTGTAGCAAAATGTTTTTAATTTAATTGGAGTAACGGCAAGTCATGTGGTGTCCACACCAAATGTGATGACTCGGGCACGCAAAGGGGCTGTGTTTTATGTCGTTAACCATCCCTCCCTTTTTTTTTCTTTTTTTTTTTAATTTTTTTTTATAATAATGAAGATAGTAATACGCCTCTCAAATAGGAGTTTTTTTACGGTTGTGGAGGTTCTCAAGGTTGTGATGGAATTTTATGACCGATTCGAATAGAAATATATTTTTTAATGCTCTATTATCTGATGAGTTTAAACGAAAACAAATGCTGTGAAATTACTCGCTACTGCTTACACACAGACAAGGTAATCCTGCAATTTAATTATTAATTCAATTGTATTAGCTGTGAATAAATTCGATCAACAATGATGAGGTAAAACATTGTCTAAATACTGAAATTTTTTTTTTTTTTTTTTTTTTTTTTTTTTTTTTCTAATTTCCTTGTAAAAAAGAAAAAGAAAAAATATGAAAATGTACGTCTTTTTTATTTTATTTTTGGTCTCAACATTTATTTCTGTAGTTTATGCAATGAAGTACTTCCACTCCAAACATTTCGTATTTTTAAGCAAGAATTTGTTCAAGATGAAACAGACTTAAACAAAAACACCTGGTGTGAAAGAGTCTTAAAATTAAATTTCTAATTCAAGACAGTCAATAAAAATATGACCTTTCCATTGATATTTCTAGAGGTACTGGGGCTGAAAAACCTTCATAAACCTAAAAGAAGGATGATAAAAGGGGGAAACGATTTAAGAGTATTTAATATATACTAAAATTGATTTTGTTATACACTAAATTTATACAGTTTCCTTATTGATATCGTTTACGTTTTAGTGGCTACACTTTTTAATTGTAAACAATATGTCGTTCAAAGCAGAAACTGACATGTCATGATTAACGTCAGACTGTTCATCGAAATTAGCAGCCAGTTAATTCAAATTAAACGTTTGGATTTGATGACATTACTTTTACAAAAAAAATAATGGGTAACAGAGTCATTGCCATTAAGAGTGATTATTCTTAATTCACCCAAAGCATTTTATCAACAGAGTTTTCCTCTTAGTCTTAAAATTAATTCTAAGAACGTTTTTCGCTATGTTGACGTTTTTAAAAACGTTTCTGGGAATCATTGAAGAATAATTTTGAGTTACTTCGTTTTAATAGTTTTTTTTTTTTTAAATTTTATAATTTATTCCTTTTACCATAGACTTGTTTCAAAAATAATTTTGTTGACTACAACTTTTATGTCACAACATTTTTCAATAAAATTTGCCATTTATGAACTAAAGATGTATGCAGTTTATGGCTAAAGGATGCGTCAAATCGGAAAATTCGCCGATATAAACTCCTTTTAGAATATAATTTTCTACAAGAATCCACCATAAAAAGTAGGGCATTCCATTGGAAATTCAAAAGCTCTGGACGCTGGAAAAGTAGTGGAGAATGTTACAAGGTTGAATATGGGCTGAAAGGATTTTTCTGGAGTTTCAATTATGGCACACCAAGTTTCAGCTTTGCATTAAAATAATTGAAGATTTTAAGGGGGTGCCACGGGAAGTTGGGACACCCTGTATATACATTATATATATATATATATATATATATATATATATATATATAACATTTATCAGAGTAAATTATACCATTTAAAATCGATAATTGTGTTTTTTGTAGAGTACAATAATAAATGTAAGTAATACCGTGAGATATAGGTATTTATAGAGGGTTTGATGTAACAAGCACTGTCGTAGCGTGACAGGAAGTCAACTATTTGCCGTAGATATATTAATTCTGATTATGCAAATCTTGCAATATAATACATATTATATACTTCTTTACTTTCTCTGTTAGATTCACTCTAACTTTTAAAACAAATTTATTTATTAGGCCCACAAATTTAATGGTGTAATTCTTGTGGCATTGCATACAAAATTAATTTCATATATTTTATACACTTGAAAGATAGCTGAGGTTATCATAATCAAATGACCCTCCTACTTTCTTACTCAACTTTTATAAGGTACAAATGAAGCTATATGAGATTTCAATTTTCTCATAAAATTACTCGTAATTACATTAAAGAGAATGCGGAAATACATAATTGAGTTTAGAATGTTTATTACGTATAAAAACAGTGGTTTAATTCATTAATTTAAAAATATTCACTTTCTGCTACCGTTAGCCAAGTCAAATTTTATACTTGTATCTCAAGAATGCCTCAGTAAAAATGAGTAATATTTGTATTGATGAGTATTGTAAATATGTTGTATACCGCTAGATGTGGGAGTTCAGATCAGGTAAATAGGTCTTATAAATTAAAAATCTTGCCTCTAAGATATTTATTTCAGGGAAGACATGCATTTTAATGTTTATTTTATCCTCTTAGATTAAGCTGAAACAGGAAAAATATCTGTTCATGACGTATTAAAACAAAATTTCAAGTAACCCTTTGAATTTTACTGTCTTGTATATATAGAGTCTGACCGGACCTCATTTCCGTAATCGACAATGTAAAAGTTGGTAACGCAGGGGCTGCGTTAACTAAGCAGATTTCCCACGTGCATCACGTATAAGCATTTATGTACAGACGTAAAAGTTCAATGAGAACAATATGTGGTACTTCGGCTTCTAATAATGTGCTTCATAATATAACACCTTATTGTTAATATGACATCAGTAGGAGTGGAGGGTTTACTGAAGGCCGAAAACTAAAAAGTCCAAATATCTCGGTTAATAATCAAGATAGTGTAAAAACGTATGTAACAGCATTTATAGAACATTACATTTTGAATAAGATTGGTTCTATACAATTTGTCGATCTAACTCATAATAACGGAGATATTTCGTATTTTCGATATTCCCCCCTCCCACTTGTCCGATTTCAGCCATTAACGAACTTGATCTTTCTTTTTACATAAAACGATTAAATACAGAGTTTGGTTGGTAACGATTAAAGAAGCATTGCGTCCGCTAGAGTGTTAATAGACAAATATATATATATATATATATATATATATATATATTTGTCTGTTAACGCTCATTCGGTCGCAATTGTTCTTATATATATATATATATATATATATATATATATATATATATGTATAGTTTTGAACGGACCTCTTTTAGCAGATTTTTTGTCATTTCCTGGGTAAGATCGATGGATATTTGAAAAGTCGACGAAAAGAAAAGTTTTCGGAAATCGCGCCAGGATTCAGTACGACCTCATTAGCTGACTGATCTGCTAAAATAGATAAACATTAATGACCTTAGGAGCTGATCATCAGTAATGTAAATCATAAAATAAGAATATTTTAATTTTGTCTCAAGGAACTATCAAATTACGAGGTCTGATTTATGTGTCAGCTTAAAAAAAAAATGAATGGAGTCGTGTTCGAAGAATTTAATAATTAATTTAATAGATGTGATGTTCCATTAATGAGTACTGGACTGAGTACACTTTGGTGATATATTTATTTTAATATATTATTTATTTATTGGAGATCCCACTACAATGCCCATTCATCTTGTAACAAGTATGTACATAAATATAAATGTTTAAAAGAAGACAAAAATTAAAGAGCTAAATTGGAAGAATGTAAAATCTGACAGGAGTTAAATTTATAATCTTATGTTTCACAAATTCAGTTTTTACTATATATAAATTTACATAATGTCCACGTTTCTAGGGTTCTTCCTAGGCCACTGTTGGATACAAGCTAACCGACAGAAATACGAAAACGTAATACATGTTGAAAACTACGGAATAATGATTATGAAGATAAAGTCATTCTCTTGATGAGAACTATGATTGCTAAGAGTAGACTGGCATAATAGTTTAATTTACCACCATATTGTTTCCTAATAGCCATCGTTAGGGAAGAAAAGATTTAGGCAACCATTTTCGAAAAAATAATTAACAAATAGAGAGACCAGTTGTTGCGATACTGTCCTTTTCTTATTGTTTTGCAATAGTGTTATTTTACCTTGAAGATGACTTGAACCATTAATCTTGTTTTAGTACTTGTCAAGATGACAGACCAATGACTGCAATACGATTTATTGACATCTTTTGTTCAATAGAGCACAATATATAGTATTGTGGTGAGACGAATTATTTAGTTCAATAATATTGCAATGGTTATTATTGCATATTAATTACAATCTGATGACATAATTGGTAACTAATATAATAATTTTTATGTAAAGTATCCCAGGTCAACCTGAAAGAAAAGGAATAGGCTGGCATTGTAAATGGGCTAAATAGCAGGGGCTGAAGTATTGTAATAACAATTAAAATATCGATTTATAAAAATATTTATTTATTTCAATTTGATGAGATTAGAAACGAGGTATCATTTACTTATATTCAAAAAGATAAATGATTGTAACAAAGAAAAAATTCTAAAGTTATTAAAACAGAATATAAAGTAAAATAAAATTTAAAGAACTAAATATTGTATTAAAAGTAATAATATCTTGCATTTTTGGATTAAATTCTTAAATGACGACATGGAAAGAATAAATCCAAGGAACCAGTTTAAAAAGTTATTTTACACTTTTGTACGCACCACGCATACACACATACGCGCACGCGCGCACACACACACACACACACACACACACACACACACACACACACACACTCACACACACACACACACACACACTCACACACACACACACACACACACACACACTCACACACATACACTTTAAAACATAAATAATTGTTCCTAAGCATCGAACAACTTAAAAAAATTAGATTTATTACGTACATTGCTCAAAATCGCTTTAGTAGAATTGAGGAAGAGCGCGAACACTTACATTTCATCGGATATCAATATGTTATTCTAATTTAATTATTTTCCTGTCCTGGCTTTTATAAAGTCTAACACATTTTGAGGTGTTGAGTGGAGAGGGAAGAAGATTTTAAAGATTTTGTCTATTGTTTAGAACTATATTCTCGGAGCTCATGGTATCTTCATGCAATGTACTTTTTTCATACTACACAATTTTGGTTTCTAGCTTAGCGTAAGACTCATTGATTTCAGATAAGAATCAAGAAAAAGGTCCCGTACCTTCAGAGGTATTTAATTCTATCAACAGAGGGCGTTCGGATCACTCACACCAATATCAGTGACTTTTCAAAGACAACTTGTTTGAACCAAGGATACTCTTTGAATACATTGGGAACTACCTTGCGAGAAAGGCATGAGTCCTTAGTGATGAACATGGTTTTTAATACGAAGATAACTAATGCCAAGTTCACTGCGACCTTTTTATTAACTTTTGGAGATTACTCTCGGCCCTTTGAAAGAGCGAAAGTACTCTTCAGAAATAAATAAGAATATTGTAATCAACTTGGCTATACTTCTCTTCCCTAAAAAAAATAAAAATAATTCAGGCCCTCAGTAAAAACACTGACAAAACAAAATAAAATGAAACTCCAATAGCATCCAGATTAGGCTTTGAACGTTGCATTTGGAAAATAAGAAACTTCAAAATTATTTACTCTAAACTCCAACTGTAAGTCATAAACAATAATTATATATAATAATGAAGTGATCATGGCCACCAGAGAAGACGCAAGACTTATGGCGAATGGTTATTGGCTTAGAAAAGAGAAACTGTGTGTGGCATGCAAGTGGTAATTGTTATGCAAGTGAAATTTTCATTTTGCATAAATTACTTCCTACTGCAGAACAGCCTCATTTTAGGGAAGGTTAGTTAGTGGTTAATTTTGCAATTGAAGCCAATTTCTTTGAAAATGTTGAGAAATGATTAGTTTCAGTACATTTTATATATACATTACAATGTTATAAATATTTTTTAATGAATAAATAACAGTGAACACTATTTTGTTTCAGACGACTAATATGGTATAATGGAGACAGCTTCCAGGACTAGTCAACAGAACGGTAGGACTTCTATCTACAACTATGTAAAATACTTATATGAATTAAAAAGTATAGTTTTAAAACATTATAGTTATATTTATTCAGGTAATCAGGCTACTAGGAGACCAGAGGTTTGGCCAATAGAAAGTCAGGAGCATTTAATTCAAGTTTCGAAGCACAACCTGTAAGTATTAAATTGAAATAAATGATTACTATATAATAAAGCTAATGAAGTGGAAGGGGTAGGGCTTATGTACTCCACGAGGTTTGTTCTTCATTGCTAGCCTGAGATAAATGGATTATTTGTCTGAGCTTATACATAAAGCATAAGGTTCTTCCCTTCAATGAACATTAAATGAAGTGAATTCACAATATAGACTGAAAAATGTTAGAAGAGTTAATGTTATATAATTATATAAAATAATCTCACTTATTGCGGGGCATAAGACTTTATTAGGTAAGTTACTTACTAAATTTAATTGGAATTATTAATAAGCTAAATTTGATAGGTTATCAAAGTTTAAATAAAATCAAAGTAAACGAGTAAAATGTGCGATTGTTTATTTTTAATTTAATGAATGGACAACAAACTAAATGAAAAATGGCTACAGTATTCAGTGGAAGTTTTAAAATTTTATAAATTATATTATTATTATTGTCTTGTTCTTGGTCAATGAAATTTAATAATTCAATATTCAATTATTTAAATTGAATGACAGTAATTATGTAAAACTGAACAATAAATCACAATAATATTTCAGGTTCGAGAAAATACCAAGGAAGTGGAGGGATATTGTCCTCATTACTCTAGGATTATTAATAACTCTATTAATTTTTGCACTAACGGCATATTTCGGTAAGTAAAACCTTACATACAATTTAGTATTATATTGCTTATATTATATCTTGCAACCCGTTGGCGGAAACTGTTGGAAGCGTATGGCCACTGACTACAATATACATACATAACAACTTTCGCTGAAAGTTTGATGGTATTTGAGTCCACTCATTATAGACGTCTAGTAGTATCCACAAAGAGTTTGTTCTTGTAGATCCATTTGGAAAGTTTTCGAGTTGTCCATTGTATTCTCTGAGTGATCATTGGGAATTTACTTAGTGATGGAATTCCTAGATGAGATTTCTAGATTCACCTGACATAAAAGGAAGAATATTTTTTTAAAAATGTTAATCACACATCTAACTCTGGGACCCCACGTCGTACTTTATGAGCATTACAAATCTACCACAAATCGGAATTAAATTATTTTTGTATAACTCCAGTATCATAATGGCTGTGTATAACTTGCAATATTTTGTGTTATAAAACAGTGTCAAAAGTCGGATTTCCTTCTTCGGCATAACAAAAATCCAACATTATATTAGATATTATTAGTTTTTTTTTTAAAAAAAAGTTTTGAATATATTGTGAATATAATAAAGAAAATAAATAGAATGAAGTTCAAGATTGTTACTTCCAATTTCGATTAATACGAAATCGTCTATATTTCTAATTTCGAGAAATACTTCACGACATTAAAAGAAAATTACAACAGAATTGAATAATACTATTATGTGATAATAACAATAATTGAGTAGAATATTTATGTTTCGACCGGAAACCATATATATATATATATATATATATATATATATATATATATAGATATATATATATATAGTTCAACTATTCAACTTCAGGTAACACAATCTGTTAACAAAATATCTTGTATGGGTGCTTCTTGGCAACTTTCAGAATCAAAAAAAGGTTTACTTGTCACGTTGAAATTCATTGAAGGATAAATGGCCGAAGGTCAATTGGATAAAAACACGTGAAATATCTCCACTGATTTATTTTCCTCTACATGTTTTGCGTCCTCTATGACACCTCTTCAGGAGTGATACACTATTATAAAAATATTCCACTTTAACACGTCGTTGGTCACGTCAAGACTAAGAAAAATGGAGATGTTCGACGCTACTCTGCTGACAATATCGATGCATTGAAATGATAAACATTGTAAAAATCTATTACCTAGCAAGCTTCAAATTTTGAAAAATCGATTTCAGGAGAAGCGCAGATAAATTTACACCTAATCGACTTGCTGTTTATTTAAATATTTTATAAATATACCTTGCCAATTTTTTATTTCAATTTTCTTTTTCATCACATATTGTTTGTTTTTAATAATGTGGATAACTTTGGACCAATAACCGGGCCATATGGCGATGAAATCAGTAAATGTTTCAGTCTTATAACAGATAAACTAAAAGATATGGAAACAATATACAACTTTTATCATATAAACTGTTCTGACTGTGATAAATTTTGTATGGGGAGTCGTCGCAGACTATAAAGGATATATGGTGAACAGATTCCAGAAGTGTCGTTAATTTGGAAAACAGAACACCTTTGGCCCATCATTCTATAAAATTTGAGCATAAATTTAATTTTGACGTGGTAAAAATATTAGTTAAAGACCAAAACATAACCAAGTGGAAGATAAAACAAAATATCCTCATTATTAAAAACAAAAAATATTTTTATGAACAGGAAAACTGGATACAATTTTTAAATAGTATATTTATCAAATATTTAAATAAACAACAATACCGATTAGATGTAGATGTGGCTATCTTCTTCTAGAATCCATTTTTCATAACTTGAAACTTTTTAGGTAATCTGACTTGGTATTCTGGCAGGTGGAAGGCTTGTAATGTATGTAGGATGAAATAATTGTTGGCTACGCTTCCACTATATTAACTTTATAATTTACTATAGTGGAAGCGAAGCCAGCACTTTTTTCATCCTACATATATTTTAGGTAATCGATTTTTACAATTTTCGTAATTTTATGTATCGATGTTGTCAGCTGAGTAATTCGTTAGTCGATGTGACTAACGTCGAATCTTTTTATAATTGTGTATTACTCCTGAAGAGAAGTCATAGAGGACGCTAAACATGCAGAGGAAAATAAACCAGTGGAAATATTTCATGTGTTATTCATCTATTAAACTTCCGACATTTCTCCTTCAACGAAGATTGAATTGAGGTACTTTCGAATAAAAAATGGTTAAAATTCAGTTAAAGTTGATCAACAATTAGTCAGTCCACCGTAGTATGTGAAAACGTTTTACCTACAAACACACTCATGCATGTTTATGGTTGTGTGTTGTATACGTATAATAAATGGACCACCAATGAAGAGAAATTAGGGTGGGTTATCTACTATTTACCACTGTTTTCCATTTTAAGGCAATCAAATTCCTGACTTAAAGTATCCATTTGTGTATAAATTATGTAATTTACTTAAATCTTCAATAACTGTAGAAAATTCCGTAAGTTGAAAACTGAAATAACTAAGTAGTTGCCCAGGAATTTGCCTTTCTTCTCCTATACCAATAAAGATTAACTATATTTAATTATTTTTTTGAAGTTCTAATTATTTAATTACCTCAAGATGGTTAATTGCCAGGAAGCCACAACAAACAAATAATTTCTGTTTATTTGGAAACGTGGAAGATATAACTGATTATTCTGATACACGCAAGTTTTAACGGATTATTATGATACATACAAGAGATAGGCGATTATTGCGATACATGCAAGAGATACCTTAATTACAATGCATTTTATGATACAATAGTATTTTAAGTGCCGTTTTCTACATGTTCAATTTTTTTATGGTTTTATCAATTGGCGTGGCCTAACGGTAAGCGACAAAGGTTACACATGTTTACAAAATGGCTTAATATGTCTTATATACTTGTGGACGGTCTTCGCCAATACAAGTCCTAAGTCTTGGTGTAATCACTATGTCTTCATGTTCTTGCCCAACGTTGTGTTCGCCTTTACCCCAGTTTCAAAGATGGGGGGGGGGAGCAATTTAGGAAGAAAAATAAATGTGTACAGTAAAAAAAAAGCCGAGATCCAGTAGTTTTGTTAAAAGTGAAACAAACAATATTTCAAAAATACTTAAGAAGCATGGAGTAGATAAGGCATTGGGGATAAATATCCAATATGAGATATGATACCAAGCATCCAGGATCATCTCTCTACCAATGTCCCCGGAATATCTACTCCGTTCTATCAGCATGGAATATTGCTGCCAAACTGAAAGGTCGACCCTCCACCAACAGGCTCCCAGAATGTGTCAGTATTAATAACAGAACTCTTATGGCAAACCAACCACATTTAATTGGATGAAGACAAGATAGTTGTCAAAATTATTCGGTACGTGGAAAGAATCGTACCAGAAGCTAAATAAATGGTAAAGTGCCTCGATACCATCAACAGAGAAGATGGCATCAGATTAGGCAACCTTTGGAAGATCATTATTCAACCAAGAGCTAAGACAATAAACAAGGAAAATCAAGGAAGAGACGCTGGGAGAACTGCAAGAAAAACTTCAGCCAAGGCACCGGAGGAGACAGAATACATTATATATATATATATATATATATATATATATCTTTCAGTTGGCATTTTGAGATCTTTAGCTGCCTCTAAGTGAGACTTGAGGAATTCGTGATTAGATTTTTACGTAGTTAGTGAGCCTCCTTTAACCAAGGAAGTCCTGGAATAAGTTGTATCTAGTAAACTGACGGGCCTCACTGTTCACGGACCCCCCCCCCCTCCCATGTTCAGTTCACAATGTGTTGGCCTGCCTGTGGACGGGATCTAAGAGAATCGTTTGTCATCCCGAGGGGCTGACAGATGTATGTACTCGTAAGACTCCCGCTGATCCCTAAGTGCTGCGACGTTAGCGCACCTAGGCACTCAATTCGTGAACTAATGTTCTCCCTTGGCGAGGATCGAACCTGTGCCTATTTTTTACTAAAGCTTAATGGAGTAGTGGTAGAGTTGACCACGCCTTAAATCCGGCCACACGGCCCAGAACACACACACACACACACTCAAAGTATATACCTGACTATAAGAAGTCCGATAGAGAGCCGAGCGGTTACGGAAACGGCCGAACTAGCTTTTGACGGAAACTCATGACTAGAACCGAAGTTAGCCGATCTCATTTCGTCCGTTAACCGCACACACTTAATAAAAATGCAAATATCTCGGTTAATATTCAAGATAGAGGATAAATGCATATAACAATATTTATTGTAAATTTAATTTTCAATAAGATTGGTTCTATACAATTTTGTCGAACCGACTTATAGCAACGGAGATATTCTGAATTTGCGGAAAATCCTCCCCTCTAAACCCCCCTCCCTACTGGCCCGATTTCAGCCATTAACGAACTTGATCTTTATTTTTACATACAACGCACCAGTTTGGTAAAGATCAAGCAAAAATTGCGACCGCTAGAGTGTTAACAGATATATATATTTATATATATATATATATATATATATATATATATATATATATATATATACATATACAATTTTGAACGGTCCCCTTTTTCGTCACCTCCTGGGTAGGATCAATGGACATTTGAAGAAAGGTTTTGAAAATAGCGTCATGAATACGACCTCAATAGCTGATTTCCCTCAGGGGAAATCTGCTAAAAAAGAACGTTCAGGCCCAGAGAACACCATGACAATGCTTGGAACATGTCTATCGAAACGTCGACAGTTACATATTGACATCGTCAAATCCCAGAGGTAATAATAGTGATACTACAAAAACTGAGGATTGAGGACGTTTACGTATATATAAGAATCGTTATGCCATTTTGTAAACATTTCTTATTACTGTAAAGCTGTCAAAACTTGAGATCGAATTTTTTTAGAGGAATCCCTACAATTTTCTCCAACGTTTTCTGACCAATCCATAGTTTTGACAACAGCGGTCAGACAGCTTGGAGAAGAGTTGTTCATTCGACAAATAAAAGGTAATCGTGAACGGAGGAGAAAATAAATTCATAAATAATTTCACCATATTGTGATAAATGCATACACATATTATTGATTTTTTTGCAGTTCTCAAGAGACGGGACACTATGGATGTATGTACTTCACCACAGTGCGTTCGTTCAGGTAAGAATAATACATAAATATTGCTTGTTTTTTTTAAACGTTCTAGCTCCTTGATTTTTTTTTTTTATTTTTATAAAAATGTTTTTAAAGTCTGTGGAAAGATGATTTTTCATATGAGATACTCTGCGTTACTAACACTTAGATATAGTTTCTAATTGTTTTTTTAGAATATGTACTGCCCAAGCGAGTACCTTGAATATTTATTTACATTACAATGAACAGAGGAATTCAAACTCACTAATCCACTAACTGAGTTTTTGAAACTGTTTGGGATAGACTCAAGGAACAAATTAAAAGGGATTTAGAAGAAAATACAGGCTTACTACCGTAACATGCTTCTTAAAGTAAACAATTTTCAAATAAAACTTCGGGAGGCGTTATCCGTATTTCTAAGGTGCCAGAAAATTAGGAAGTTCCAAATCAAATTAGTGTCTAAGATCAGATATCATGCTCAAATAAAACATGAGTCTCTTGAGATGATGATATTTGTAACGACAACTATTAGAAAGTTAAATAAAACCAGATTATCCTTTAATTATTTTGGCAGTTATACTGTGAAACAGGTACAGAAGTAAATTCTAGTAGCTAGTATAATTTTAAAAATCTATTAAGCGCGTTTGAATTTAAAAAAAAATGCAATATAAAAAAGTATATTACATTTAAATTACACTTTGGCTTCGGCGAAATAAATTATAGAGTAATTTTGTCATGAGAGCAAACTCATTAGCTTTTTTTAAAAAAAGTAAACCGATAAAAACGCTAGTATATCCTTAAAAGTTAGTCATAAGAAACAAAATGCATAGAGCCAAAGTTGTAGTAAATTAATTAAATTTTTATCAAAGTTGGTTACATAACAGTTTTCGAACCGGAAGAATAACGGAGATAAGTCCTCCCCCTCTGGTCGACATCTGAGCATTAATAAACTCGATCTCCTCTTTTGAGGTTTGGTTTCAATTTCTCGATCATATTTTAGTATTAAACTGACCCTGTTGAACTGCGTCAGGATTGGAAGAAAGTATGAGTATCCTTGTCACGTGAGCAACCTCAATAGCTACTTTGTCTAAAGAAAAAAGACACGCAGGGCTCCATAAACTAAGCAGATTTCCTAGATGCTGAAACACACTTGTGATAAAATTTCTCCACATATTTCTACCTAAAATTAAATTTTGGACTTTCGAATTCCCCCTTCTATAATGGGTCCGATTTCAGTCATAATATATTATGATTTTAAGAGTTGAATGAAACGGTTAAATACCGAATATGGTGGAGTGCAAATAAACATTTTGAGTTAAGAGCGTAAAATCTTAAATGACATGATACAACGTATTTGCAAGTACCTCATCTAGTAAATATTTGTTTAAATCAATATTTAGTATTAATGATTCAAATAAATGGGTTTATTATATAACAGAGAATAGTTTGTGTGAAATGAGTGGGGGTTTACCGAAGGCTGAAAACTAAAAAATGTCGGTTAGTACTGAAAACAGAGAATAAATCTATGTAACAATATTTATAGTAAAATTAATTTGCAATAAGATTGATTGTATACAATTCTTCGATCCGACTCGTAATAACAGAGGTTGAAAGTTCTGATTTTAGCTTTTAACGAACTTAACCTTTAGTTTTGTATGAAACGCTTATATTTCAAGTTTGGAAACGATCAAACAAACATTGCAACCACAAAAGCGGTAACAGACAAGTGTATGTGCATTTATATAAAATTTCTAACGGACCTCATTTTCGTTCTATTAGATAGGTTCGATAGAAATTTGAGGACTTTTTTCAAAAAAACTGCGCCATCAGTGCAGCCTCAATAGCTGATATCCCTTAAGGGAAATCTATAAAACAATCTCATCATGTAATCCCAAACCTGTACAAGCTCTGGTCAAATTTTAACGAAACTTACCCCTGCTTGGTTTGGAATAATTATTATCCATTTATAACGATGTTTGGAGAGTTTCTCGATGGCTAGAAAATAGGGACCATTATTTAAATTCTCAGAGAGGAGGCATTCATATCTTAGATATCTTCAGGCCTATATTCCAAACACCATGTCTCAAGAGTATCGGAAAAAAATGTTCAGGAAAGTCTACTACTTGAACAAATACAAGGCTATTATAGAATATCAATATGGCTTTCGTAAACCGCAAAGCAATACGTGCCCGCCATATTACTTGTTATGAACAAGGTCTATAATATAATGTGAAGTCTGAGATGGGATCAAAAAGGGGGGAGGTAACATTGTTAAAAGGAAGAATAAATAATCGAAGGCTTCAACTAAAAATAGCAAGATATTATTCCGAAATGTATATATTAGAACGAGATACCTCGAAGGGATCTGTTCTCAGAGTCACGCAATCTAAGTAAACAAAATTCTCGAGATTCATGATCTCATGTGCTATTTTAATGAGCCGGGAAATTTTTTTTTCACGTCTCAGCAAAATCTAAGAAAACGACTTCAAAATTGATATTCTTGTCTGTCTATCTACTCATTTCTTACGTAATCGGCTCGGAAGATTTTAGTAGACTATACTATTTGTGATTCAATTATTCTAAGGTACAACATTGGCTGTATCAGAATTTTCAACTAGGAGAAAGTACAGAGGGGGCTTTATATCGGCTAACCTTATATGTTCTACCAGTTCAAGGATAGAAGCAGTTCACCAAATAAAAAAAATAATATTCTTTATTAATTTCAATATATACTGCAGCATTTATTATGCGTAGATGTTTTAATGGTAATTGTAAGATATTGAGAACCTCAATGTTCTCAACACACTACATTTATTCTGAGCAAGAAACAATAATTATCTATAACAAAACTCATGTGGCTTAATACAATGTGGAACACTTTTAGGTTATGTATAACAAAACATATATTTTAATATCATACCCAACAGTAATAAGTTGCATACGCCTTAGTTAAAAGAAGTCCGTAACGCAGGAGCTGCGTTAACTAAGCAGATTTCCCACTTGCGTCACGTATTTGTATTTATCTCAAGACATAAAAGTTCAATAAGAACAATATTTGTTATTTAGGCTTCAAATAAAGTGTTTCATAATATAACAGCTTATTCTTGATATGGAATGAGCAGGAGTGGGGGTTTACTGATGGCCAAAAACTAAAAAATGCAAATATCTCGGTTAATATTTAAGATAATGAAAATATATACATAACGCATTTATAGAACATTACATTTTCAATAAGATTGGTTTTATACACTTTTTCGATCTGAAATATAATAACGGTGATATTAAGAATTTTCGAAATTCCTCCCCTCTAAACCCCCCCTAAATATCGAGTTTGTTATTGATTAAATAATAATTGCGACCGCTAGAGCGGTAACAGACAAATAAGTATATATATATATATATATATATATATATATATAAATGCTTAGAACGGACCTCATTTTCGTCATCTCCTAGGTAGGAGCATTTATGAAAATCGCGTCATGAGTACGACCTCAATAGCTGATTTCCCTTAAGGGAAATCTGCTAACATCAATAAGAGCGGCTTTCGTAAACCAAATCGATTCTTTTTCTTATTTTATTCTTTTGGTTCAAATTGCCATAAATAGAACGTTCATTCGTTCTGCGAAAAGATCCCAGCACGATACATTTGCGTGTCTTCCACCGGGCTGTAATAAAATTAGCCTCGTGACGGTATAAATTGTGCTAGTTAATTGGCCAGCGTGATAGGACTAGCAAAAACGACATTAAATATGACCATCATAGATCACGACTGAATATACATTCTATCTTATCAATTATAAACACAATTTACAATTCAGAATCATAAGGCTGGATATATTGAAAATTATGTTATACCGTGACTTCACCACCTCTAATGAGGCCATTAGTACATGTTTACTCAACGCTTCCCGTTTCAAGCGTGTGATTATGCTGGGAATCATGGGTGACGTATTCAAGGCAAACGGTAGGGGATGTGGTTAGCCGTACAGTGCGTTTCGGTCACGCGTAGCTTTAAGAGATATGACTAAGTTGGTGTGTACCTAGCAGCAGAAAAGACGGCCAGCTAAACGTGGACATGCCAGCGAAATTCGAATCTAGGTCCAGGAGGCTAAACTAGTGATAGGGACGAGTCTATGAAATAAGGTGACACACCGATCGAAGAATCAAATACGTATATTTCATAGAATTTATCTGAACACTTGTTTTAAAAGTTATTAAAGGTAAATTGTATAATATAACATTCAAGTACAACGGGCTACTGAAAAAACAACAACTTGGACGTAGGATGCTGGACATTGTATTTCATGAACCTTTTTTTAAAGTTCAAACAAATAGGAATCAGTTTGAGATTGATTGTACTGTAGATAGATGAACTTATGATAAAGCAAATTTTATAATCTTTGTTACATTGTTAAGTAATGGAAGCGTTAGTTGTCCAAAATATCTAATAACATATCCCGATGATATTAAATGAAATAAAAGTCATTTATATATTTTTATCTATTACCTTTTACTTTTCAATATTTTCAAACTAGGTTCAACATTTATTTGAAATGTTACTACAACGGACCTGTCTTCTTGAGTACATTCGCACTTGCTTGAACGGTTTTAACATACTTTCTATTATATATATCGGCCAAAATGAGCCTGACCAAAAAGTGTTACATAACCCATAATGGCCCATTTAATTTTCTATAATTGTTATTCAATTAAATTTTTTTCGTATCTAAAATATAAAACAAATTATTTATATTTTATTGAATTCAGCCTACAGTGGGCCCTCACGTCTACTTACCTCACATTAATAATAAACCAATATACCATTAAAGATCTTATTACAAAACCAAATACCAAACCTCGTTTTCATTGGACGTTTCCAATGTTAGATACTAACATATTTGACGAGGCCTCACTCAAGATTTTACGTTCCGGAGTATATCATTTTATCTTATCAATACCATACTCGATATTTAATGGTTGTTTTGCAAAACTATAAATTACATTCAAAGAAGAGAAATGCAAACATTATTATCATTATTTATTAACATCCCCGCGTTGCTAATATGGTTAATTGGGACAGGTGATCTACATTTTACCTTCCTTTTCTAGCCAGGGTGGGACTAAGGATTTTACTTGTGCTCGTCACTAAATAAATTGCTATTGCCCAGGCGGGAATCGAACTCGCCGCTCTGGGTTTAGCATGTGAATGAAGGCCAATGCTTTAACTCACATGGCTAACCTGAGTCCCAACCCAACCCTGTTAATTAAATTATTAACTGAGTTATTTGTTTTTTTTTTTTTGTTTTTTTTGGTTTCACCTTCAGTCACCTCAATTCTGCAATTCCGAGTTTAACTTTGATGGTCTCTCATATTCAGATCAAGTTTTAATTATTGTTTACATAGGTTACTACGAAAAAAATAGAGAATAGACGGTGAGATAAGATAACCGCAGCCTCTGCGTGACGGACGTTTTAAATTATTATTATTTTAAAAATATATATTCCTTAAAGTATGCTAGGCCAATCAATAGGTCAGTGATAAAAACTAAATTAGCCATCTAATTATATATTTCCAATGTATTTTTCTCAGTCTAATATTTAAAACATCCCAAGGGAAATATTGATGTGATCAATATTTCACTAGCCAATGACAAATGAGGTTCATTACGTGCTTATTAAAATGCATTCGTCACATTGGTCGATAAACAATAGGGAAAAGCCTTTAGTGAAATAGGACTGACTAGTAATTGTTCACAATTATTAACTCATAATTAAAACTCCATTTTATTGGATTTGATATATACATATATACACATATATAACTTATGTATATATATATAGTAAAATAACACGTTTTTAGCCAAGCTTATAGTGAATCCTAGACCCCAATTATCTAACATTAGCCATTATATCACGAAACAAAAGGCTATTTGAAGCTTAAATTCAACGTTTGGTTTATCGCGTAAGATACAGATATAAATTCGCTAAGTGAATTCATAATGTTTGCTCAAGAGGCCTTTATTTTTATTTGAGAGTAAAATCAAGCTTTAACTTTTCATGTAAAAACTAAAGGCAGGACCAGTTGTAGTTTTGAAGCCAACGGTAAAGTCGAAATTTCTCCGTTATTAATGAGTCGGATCGAAAAATGTCTTTGAAGCATGTTGATAATGTAACATTTGATAATTGTATTATATTCTCTAATTGGAATATAATCAGAGTAATTGTAGCTCTTTAGTTTTTACTTCAGTTAACCACCCCCTAACTCACCCACACACCGATAAAAGCAACAGTCTCAGTAATCTTCTCATGTCCGCTTTGAATAAATGGACTTCTTAAAATAAAAACCAAGGATTAGAGTGTGAGATGGCGTCATCAGGAGGCTTCAGGAACTGCTTAACTTACGCGTGATGGACGTTAAACATTTTGAGAAAAAAAAGAGTTCAAACTACGCAAGACGTAAGTGTGTTGCGGGGTTACAGTTATTCGGTATGAAGGCAGCGTACCAATAATTAAAAACTGACTTGCAAATTGTCCTTCATTATCAGACAGTATGGATATCTGTAATTCAACTTATATAACGTATATAATTAATTACTTTAAAAAAAAGAAAATCTTTGTTTTAACAGCCCATGAAGGGCCAGGGCCTGCCACACGACTTAGACTGGAGCTCAAGTGTTCAACTTGAGAATTTCCAGGGATAATAAGGTACAGACAGAATCTTAATTGAAGTGACAAACTCAACTATCTCAAGATACTTAGGGGCAAATGGAAAATGTGGGGTGGGAAAATGGATAGAAGTCAAACCTCATGTCCCGATGACTGTACACTATATAAAATTGAATGTGCAATCTTCATCCAAAACCTCAGCACCTTTATTTCAGTATTCGAGTTTATTAACCATTTCTACTCCCCATTTTACTGTAAAGGAGCAAATAATGCTAAATTGACGAGGAATTTCTTAGTAAATCGAGAGTTGTCTAAATTGCAAAATAAATTCAATACAAACAAAAGTTGAGGAGCTCTTCCAAAAAATACAAATAAATAATGAGTTATAGAAATTATTGATGACAATACCAAATAAATTCCCATGTTTTGAAACCATGACTTAAATTAATAAAGGAAGTGAATAATCTAATAATAAAGCCAATTATGTAGCTGTCATAATGCAAAGGTATTTCACTGGGACATAAGCAATTTTGATTTTCATATTTTGAGAAGCACAAGTGCTTATATGTTGTGGTTTAGTTATTTTCTATGTAGTTATTATTTATTTGTTGAACATCAAAATCATTTTGTTGAGGATACTCTTAAATAAATAAATATGTTCTAATAAAAAAGCAGTTAGACCAAATAGATTTTTAGAACACATTTTCATAATACTTATTAAAAGTTATAAAAATTATTTTTTCAGAATATTTCAGTCTACATAAAATTTACCATAATAATAAATTTTTCAATCCATGATTTTAAACATTATTTTTTTTTTCAGCTAATAATTTCCTTCAGTCAATGAATATGTCTGTAGAACCCTGTGATAATTTTTATAAATTTGCCTGTGATAATTGGAGGTATGAACATGTTATGGAAGAGCCACGGTTTATAAATAATTGGTTCGAAGAACGGAATAAACTTATAAAAAGAGATATTTTAGGTAAGAAATTCATTGTTTAAGTCAATGGAATTGTTGTTTAAGTTCTAAATGCAATGGAAAATTTGTATTTAACTTAATAAATAACTGTAAACAATTTTTAATTTTTTATTCTAGAATTTTTAGAACAAGAGAATTCAGATGATGAACCAATACCAGTGCATCAAGCAAGAATAGTTTTTGATGGCTGCTTGGATTTTGGTACTGTCACCTTACTCTCTATAAACTCGTAAACTATTTTCTTAATAAATTTAAACTATTAACTATTTAAAAAAAATATTTTCTTTATTTCAATAGCCGAAATAAATGAGCATGGACTTGATACACTATGGGAAGTCTTGGACGAAATAGGACTACCAAGAGTTCCACTGTTTAATAGCGAGCCTAGCCAACATTGGGTGCGAAGTATGGGAAAAATTAGAAGGTACCTTGCAAAAGAAATATTAATTGGCTTTGCAGTTATGTCATCTCTACGGAACAGTACTATTAATCAACTGGCAGTAGCAACTGCTGAAGACACTGATATGTTTTTAAGGTAAATTAATTTAGCAGGTAATTTACCAATCATCAACCACTTAACTTAACTTAATATTATCAACCACTTAACTTGTAACCACAAAATATATAAAGATAGTAGAAGGGACATCAGCTGCTCACATTTCTCACTTTCATTCAGAAAAATGAATCACCCTCTACATAAATTTTGTTTACGATAATGATATTCATGATACTGCATGTGCTGATTCATCTGAAATAGTCAGTTACTAAATACATTTACTTCTTAGCATTATATGAAAGGTTTAGAATTAGTGAAAAGCTAATGCTCCATATGCAGCTTTTGGTTACAACACCAAAACCCAACAGCTCATTTTCTTATTCCCTCATTTGGTGATTGTAAAATTACCCAGTTTAAAATATTATAAGCAGAAGTGATATAATGAGAATTAAAATATAATAATACTTTTTGGTAGTGTATATTATACATTAACAAAATGTATTATTTTATATTGTAAATTATTGCTACAAGATCTTATGGAAGGTAAATATTTTACATAAATAACCTCTGTAATTACAAGAATAATATTGGACAGCATTTGTTAAAAAAAAATGATAATAGAAATAATTTTGTTTTCACATTTCAAAATTTCTCTAAAACCCAATATTTGCCAATAACAAACTTGATCTTCAGTTTAGCAGGAACAGGTTAAATATCTAATTATGATATGATATATATATATATATATATATATATATATATATAAAATTGTAACCTCTGTCTGTACATTGATTTTTTTCGCGAAATTTCACGATAACTTTTCGTTTCACATGTCATAGACACCATAACTGCTTTTTGTTTCTTTCGTGTCTGTTTGTTTGTTTGTTTGATACCTTTTCACGCATAAACGGCTAAATCGAATTTTATGAAACTTGGTATGTATATTACTACTAGCCCAACTTAGACTTTAGGCTATATTAATATTCTCTGACACGAACAGGAGTGGGGGTTGTAAGGAAGGCCTGAAATTAAAAATAGCGATATTTCGTTTCCTATTGGTTTTTCGGCAAATATGCACATAACAAATGTTGTTTATTTTGTTATTTAGAGTAACTTTTGTTATATACATGTTTTTCGTATACCGAATTATAAACGAGATATAGACTAAAACCTATAGGGGAAGTGAACAATTTTATTTGGCACAAAAGACTCAACCGAACTAAATAAAACTCGGTATGTGTATTAGCACTAACACCTTCATTATAATAAGCCGTACCAACATTTTAGGGACGGGCAGGAGTGGGGGTTATAAGGGAAACCAGAAATTAAAAATAGCGATATTTCGTTTCTTATTGGTTTTTCGGCAAATATGAACATAACAAAAGTTGTTTATTTTGTTATTTAGAGTAACTTTTGTCATATACATTTTTGTTGTATACCGAAGTATAAATGAGTTATAAGCTAAAAACTATAGCGGGAGTCATTAATTTTATTGGGCACAAAAGACTCAACCGAACTAAATAAAACTCGGTATGTATATTAGTGTTGACGCCCTAATTATCATAGGCCATACCAACATTTCTAGGGACGAGCATGAGTGGGGTTGGAAGGGAGGCCTGAAATTAACAGTAGTGATATTTCGTTTCCTATTGGTTTTTCGACAAACATGCACATAGCAAAAGTTGTTTACTTTGTTATTTAGAGTAACTTTTGTGCGCATTCACTTTTGTCGTAAAATGAAGTAAACATGGGATATACGCTAAACGGGAGTCAATAATATTAGTACTTATTTAAGGGGTTTTAATAAAGGAATATATTATTACACGTTAATTGAGTTTACTTATTTCCCATCTGGCATTACTGGAAGCGATTTACAGTGAGATTCACTAATAAAAATATAATCTTACGTGCAAAACTTTGCCTAAACTATGTGAGCTCGGATTGGCTTTTGAAAGGAAATATGTTTATTATAGATGATATTTAATTATAATAAATGCTACCCATGATTATGATTTGAATTATTGAAAAACGGTGAGTCAAAAAGTGTAGAGGGATAGATTGGGAACACATTTTCATTTATACTTCATAAATAAAATTTCTATTCTATTAATCCCCAAAAGTTACCCTTCAGGGTTGGCTATTTCGGAAAATCATTACGTCGTGGAGGGAAGTGTAATTGTACACATTGAAGTCTTACTATCAAAATACCATCATTAGTCAGTCAAGAATGATTTCCCGGGCATCGCCGGGTACCTTAGCTAGTATATATATAAGTGAAGGATTCATAGAAATCAGTTAAATAGTGCAGTGTCAACAGTCTGTTATAATCATTTGATACGAAGGGAGACTGCTAATTTATACCGCTGGTAATTTATATTTATATAGTAAAAATATAATATTATGGAGCATTTTTATTCTTTCTCAGGAGAAGGTGGATTGATTTCTCGCCAAAAAATGGCAAATGGTCAGACACCGCTACAGAAAACCTACTTGAAAAGTCGTTACAGAAAGGCAGCAATGAGGTGATTCGCTTATGGAAAAACTTTTCTACCCAACTCATTGATTTCTTCGTCCAGCATTCAAATGGTACACTTGAAAATCCAGAACATGCTACTAAAATGGCAAGCCTGAAAATACTCATGCTGAAACAAAACATTACTCAGGTACAAAATAATTCAACTACCCTCTAGTAAGGTCTATAAATTTAAAATTGTTCTTTTCACATTGTACTTGTCATTTTCATTGAATTTACAGCTTGAAACTAGTAAAGTACTGAATACAGAAAACATAGCTATGCCCATTCAAGCTTGTTCTCACAAACTGTGTTCTGTGATATAAGTACTCATAGGAGGTATTCACTATTATGGAGGTCTTCATGGAAGAAAAATCATTAAAGCTAAAAAATAATTAAAAAATAAAAAATGATTTTCATGTAATAATCTAAATTTATAAAACTCTGAAATTTTATTTAAATTCAGCAATTGTAACTTTTTTTTCAAGCTTTAAGCCATTCTAAGAACAATGTTAACAAACTTTGAATTCTTGCTTGTAATATGTTTGCCAATGGTTCTAGTTGGATAGACTGTCAGACCGAAAATTGTTATTTGATAGGAACAATAAATACTTTTTTAAGAAATTTTACCCTTCTAAGTCAACTCACCCATTATACAATATTGGCTATACATAGGTGAATCAAATGAAAACCTTAAAAGTGCTGCAAAGTTCAGGTTAAACTTTTAAGGTTTTCATTTGATTCACCCTCGTATAATAATTTGTTTTTTAGCAGGCAGTAGGGGTTATCTTCTATGTCTTAATATATATTTGTCATTTTTTTAGTTAATGCTTGTTTAATAAATATAATGTAAAACATAAAAAAAATAAGCCTGCTTTCCAACAGTCCTCTTCAGTTCCAAAAAGTCATATTTGACCACTTTTCTTTGGAATATATAGGCTAATGAGCCTTATTGTTGTGATATGAATATCAATTATGGCCACCTTATTTCTTCATAGTTTGTCTAAAAAGTCCTTTCTGGAATTAGAAGAAAGTTAACATACTAGGCTCCCACCTCTGCATAATGACACCCACTCATACAATATGAATCACTTCATTGTGCTGATGGATTGGAAATCTTGTTGTAAAAAAAAAGAAAAATTAATTTTATTTGCTTAATGATTGGTTTTCTTTGAGTTTTAAATGTCACTTCAATCATTAAAAATTCGGTTCTTAAGCAAAACATTTTACAATACTAAAAAAATGTTCCTCTATATTTTCACTTACTATTAAAGTTTAATATGAGGTTAAATTAGCGGCAAATGAAGATGTCTTATCTTTGAAACTTCAATTTTTGTGTGGAGAAATTTTGAAAACTGAATATATACTTATCAATGCTGATTTCCATGGTAATGCAATTTAAATAACAATGTTCTAGTTGGAAAATTCTGAAAATGTTATTGGGCCTTTACTTAATGACTTACCTGAGGAGCTGGATTTGGCTGAGCTGCAGGACTTGGTAGATAATTCTTCAACAACTGGAGAATCCAAGGTATATTGTTTATAATATATGGTTTAACCTTTATCTGCTCCTAAAGCTAGCCTATTCAAAGGAGAGGGTGTATTTCATTTACAAGGGAGGATCTAGTATTCTATAATTATCTAGAATACTATGAGATTTCAAGAAAGGTGTGCTCTTTCCAAGAGTGAAACTCCTTCCAACTATTGGGATTACTATCAAATTATTCGATAGCAAGCAATGTTTCATTCTTTTTATATTTTCTTACTTCTTTAGCTACTGATTGCAAGGATCTCACTCAAAATGATTTTTTGAGTTTGACAGTAAATTAAGGATCGGAACAAGATCATGTCTTAAGAGGAAAGGTAGGAGCAAAAATAATGGATACTTTCGGGTGGGGGGGGGGGGTGCTTATTTAAAATTTTGGCCAATGATTGTTCCTAAATATTATTTCTTCCATTTGTTCAGAAACCATTGCTGTTCCCACTATTTTCTCATTTAATCAAATTATATTTAAATATAACATAGAAATTGAATTCATTTCTTTAGCAATGTTGCTTAGCCCATCATTAATTTATATAATTACTAAGACTCAAATCAAAGACGATGTTGTACATTTAGTTTTATAATTAGAAAATTGAGAGCCACAATATTCCAAGATACTGTTTAATCCCTATTTCACTTTCATATGCTTTTGTTTTAAAACAGGTCCGAGAAGAAGTATTAGAATAAAAAATATATTAGTCCTTATATTTATTAAAAATTAATTCAATTCAGAGTTATTATGCTTATTAAGATTGACCTGTTATTTGTGTTTGATTTTAGATAGCGTGGGATATTTATTTTGAAAGCATATTTGAAGATGTTGATGATGTTGAATTAGACTTCTCAGAGGATAAAATTTTAGTCTACAAAAGAGAATATTTTGAGTTGCTTTCAGAGTACCTTAGTGATGTTAGTGAGAAAGATCTTGGTAAGAGATATTAATCTACAGTTTTAATATAAATGTAATCTGTTTAAACTGTTTTATTCTAAACACTTATCATTTTCAGAACTATTACTTTGGTGGGAGGTAGTTTATTCCTTGGCACCACATGTTCATGAGGAACTAAAAAACTTAAAAGATGTTTATACATCAAAAGTGTTAGCAGCATCTCAAAGGGAGTCAAGGTATATGTCAAAAGTTATAAATAAAATCCATTGATTTTAAAAGTTATTCATTAAATTATCATTTAATTAATTTTAGAATTATTAGGATGAATTAATATCCACATTTTATTGATAAGGATAATTGGACGACCATAGTAAATGCTGCCCATCCCTAGCCAAAATGGGACTTATGATTTTATTCAGTGAGTGTGTCTGCAAAAATTCCCATGCCTACACAAGAATCAAACCCATGATTCTAATATATTGAAGATTATCGAGATTAACACCTTGCCTATATGTGCAACTCGAACCTCTCCATTAATTACATTAACCCTTTCCTTGCGCAAAGCCACTTTAGTGGCTTTGCGCAAGGAAAGGGTTAATTATACAGTATCAGGTGTTCATCTGCAAAGTAAAAATTTTTTAAAATATCCTTAATGCCATTCATGTTTAATGCCAAGTTTAGATCAAAGATATACGTTTAAATGGTTGCATGCTTGAAATAAAATTACATAAAAGAAGGGGCAGTAGTGTGCCTCAAACATTATAGCTCTTGTGCCTTTATTTCACTTCACATCTTAACTATCCATTGTCCCTTATATCTCTGTGTTATCTACCTTATGCTTTTTTTCACATTTTAAATAAACACATATTTTGGAATAATGAACTTAAAAATATTCAAGAAAAACGTGAAAGTACTCTTGTGAAAATTCAAATTTTCATTATATATTAAATGGGTGGAAAGGTGCTTGAGGTGTTTGAATTCTACAAAAAAAAAAAAAATGCTTAAAGATAGAGGAATTTAGTAATGGAGGGCTTAAATTTAAGATTAATGTAAAAAAAAATAGGGAGATAAATAATGTAAAAAGGCTTTTAATAACTAAAACATTCATTATCTGATAGAAGGTCATATAATTTTGCATAAAGGATATTAGAAGAATAGGAATCAATTTAATTTTTATGATCAGGTTTAAAGTAAACGTCAGTACATCCACTTGAGTTTATATTTGGCCTGTCAAGTTGGAGTCCGTACTGGGGAAGGAAGGCCCATGCCCACACTAACCAATTATAGCTGGGTATTGATGGTGGAGTACTATACTAAAAGTACTATACTAAATAAAAACTGAAGTGAAGGTAGTAAAGTTTATTTTAACCTTGATCATCAGTTAGAGCCTATTTGATCACCAATTAAACCAGCAAGCCATAAAATGAATATTAGTGTTTATAGGGAGGGGAGAATAAAACTACCTGGTCCCTTAAACAAACATTTAATTATCAAAACTGAAAAGAAACACAATATGCACAGTATACTTACTTGCTATAACAACATATAGTATACTTCTTGAACATTTTATATTATGACAGCAGTGTGGTATTGGTATATACTCAACTATAACAAATCTTCCACAGACCCACCGAATGTGCTAAATTGGTTTACAAATTTTTGGATCCAGCAGTGGGCTTCCTTGCAGTTCCTAAGATTGAAGAGCATCTAATTCAAACTGTAAGTCTTAAATTAAAACTGCACAATGAGCTTTAATATTTTTGAGCCAATTATCACAAAATACATCATTATTTAGTTGGAAATTTGATTTCGCAATTAGGAATGGAAGTTTACTCCATTCATTTTCATTTAAACAAATTATTTTGTATCGCGTTTACTTTTGAATTCTTGTCACCAACGTTTTCTTGATATGAAAACAGAAAATAATTTTATCATTTTTTTTTCTATAAATACAATGATTATGCAATTTTTATATTTTGATAACTGCAGTATTTACACATTTATTTGAACCATGAACAAGCAAACATTTGTGAATGATTCCATCCTTAATTTATAAAACAATATAATTACTGTTCAGATAGAACACTTGTTATGTGATGAAAATGAAGGTGTTATTTAGTATTTAAGTTAACCCCATTAATTAGATTTCAATGGGAAGCCTTATTTATTCCTAACCAATATTGAAGGGTAACAACTATACTAAACATAAATTAGCTAATATTCATTCAATCACCACTTAGCAGGTATCCCTTCAGGGAAATAACCTATTTAGGTTGTACTCATCGACATGATTTTCAAAATATTTCCTCAAATATCCATCAATCTTACTTAGGAGTAGACAAAAATGAGTACGTTAATAATTATTTAGACATCTGTCCATCTATATATATATATATATATATATATATATATATATATATATATATTATATATTATTATATTGCTGCAAAAACTGTGTACATGAAAAAATTAAAAATAGTCAATCACATATTTAAAGAAGTACAAAGTAGATGAAAGGAGCCTACCGATTAGTTCATTGTGTGATCACATAATCAAATAAGAGTATACTATGTCTCAAAATCTTTATTTGATCTATACCATACCCAATATTTAACTCTTTCAGTGAACACTAAAAATCATATTCATTACTGGTGGAAATTGGACCAGGAATAGGGGGGTTTAGAAAGGAATTCGAAAATTCAAAATATCTCTGTCATTATGAGTCAGATCATAAATTGTTATAGTACCAATATGTGCGTGAAAGAATACTCTATAATATTTTCTTGCCTGTTTTCCAACCTCACAACTTTTGTCAATTCACGACACATGTTTTACACCCAATGGGGGAAATACCTTAGAGAAAAAAATCATGTTTATGAAAAATAAGGAAGGAAAATAAATAAATGAATAATTGTTATCTCATTCTGAGTTTGTGAAATTTTTTAGGAAGCCAAGAAATTGATAGGAAGTAAAACAAAAAAGGGATTCTTATAAGTTCTTCTGCACAAATAAAAGTTGTGGATTTTTGTTCTTAAAGAGCACAGTATAATAAAAATGCTCGAAGGAACAGATATGAGGGATGAATCTGGTATTCTGAAAACAAAAAAAAAATGGAGAGGGGGCCTCCAATAGACTAAAGTCTCTTGCCATTGAGAATAACCTTTAACTGCCAATAGTGAAGGGAAGACGAACGGGCCAAGTTCTGGTGTTATATCAAGCCTAGACAAACAGAAGGGTGGGAGGGCATCTGTTTGAATTTAAATGTAAAAAATAAATAGCATATGCTGTATGAAGCTCCAAAACATACAATTGAATTGTAAATGGCCCTTAAACCACAAAAACAACAATTATTAGAAAAAATGACATATTTCGACATTTTTCCTACCATTCCACTATATAACATGCACTCTTCATTTATAGTAATTTATGCTTTGGTTCATAAATTGTGTAATTAGTTATCCTTTGGTTGTAATTTTGTTTCTGAAAATATTTCAATAATTTACAAATGAAAAAGAAAATTAGTTTTGGTAATTTCATACTCTTACATTTTTATGAATATCAGAGTCATATTTTTTATATCTAACAATAAACCTAAATGACTCCAATTTAAAAGTTTACATTATAAATTTAGAAAGTGCCTTCATTCAGTTTTTAATTTATTAGATTTCTGAAATGATTTCAAATATTCAAGAAGCTTTTATAATATCAATAAATGGCTTATCATGGATGGATGCCGGAACTAAAAAAGCAACAATAGAGAAAATAAGATCAATGAAGAAGTTTATTGGCGTCCCAGATTGGATTGCTGATAAAGAAGTATTGGAATCGCTATACAATGTAAGTGTTAAAGCTGCCTAACAAATATGAATGAAAATCTAAATTAACACATTTTTAAACTGTAATTTTAGCTTTTGTAATTTCTTAAACCTTGTAAGAAATAGTATTAATTTTTTTTTTAAAAAAACAAGATTCTAGTTTAACTTTTTGTTTATATTTATTTAATTTCACACAATATTTAGTCTGACCATGCTATATTTTTACAAATTTTTGTATAACTACTGAGTATACTGATATTCATCAGACAATTATGGTGAGATTTACCAAAAAAATAAATAAATTCTTCTTCATACATTTAATTTCATTTCATGACTCATGTTTCATTAACTAAATACAACTACTTTCTCCTTTACAATGAACTGAAATGAAACAATTTATAAAATTCCAAAGAAAACATTTTTGTAATTGCATCCATATTTCAATGCATCATTAAAAACTACACTAATCACAATAATGTAACACTAATCAGTTAACAATATTAATAGTATAATTCTAAATTCTCACGGCTATGAAGAGCTCACCTCCTTTACAACAAACTGCCCCTTCATTAGCACTGTCATTTTTAGAAGTATCTTATATCTGCGCACTAAATTTAAGTTACATTCATGCCCTACTTTAAAATTAAATAATTAGTACAAAGAAAATTATTATTAGAAATATCATAACATATTTAGCTTGTGTTGTTTTGTTTACATTTTTTTTATTGTTCAATTATGTTATTATTATTATTTATTAACGTCCAACTTTTTGCAACTCAGGCTAATTGGGACGGGTTATCTACAGGTTACCACCCTTTTCTAGCCAGGGTGGGATTTTAGGATGAAATTTAATGAATTTCGTCACTAAATAATGTCCTTTGCCCAGGCGAGAATCAAACTCGCCACTCTAGGTTCAATTATATCTTCTTTTATTTTCACTTTAATGCCATTTCATTCTTTATTGTTATTTTTACAGGCAAAATTAAATATGTTCATTAGATATCGTAGGATGAATTACTTCATTTGTATTATCATTATTGTTAATACATTTCACACTTTCCTGTTATATTTTGTTCAATAGAGTTCCATTACAGTTTACAAGTATATTTCTCCTGCAATGTCTCACTTCACTGACCCTAATAGCTCTTTTTTGTGATATTAATCTTATCATCGAATATCATGTTCGATATATTATAAGATAGACTTTTCTAGAAAAACTGTAATTCTTCTATAATACCATATTCTACTATTTTAATATTTCACTTTCGTACTGTATAAAATAATTACATATTTCTTTTCCTTCTAGATAACTGTAGATGAAACAGCTCACCTGAAAAATTTATTAACTATTGTTGATGCTCAAGTGGTTGATACACTCTTAGCTTTAAGACAAGAAAATAATGAAACTATGTAAGTTAACATGACTTTATTTATTTATTTAAAGTAGCTCATCATATTCTAATTGTTGGTTTGTTACAGAGGCCAGTTCAATCCTTTAGACATTAATGCATATTATGATCCTAGCGGTAATGCAATAAGTAAGTATACTCCATGAAATTATTACCTTTCTAAATGAATATCAGAGACTGTTAGAGCTGATAATATTAAGTAATGGTAACTAATATTATTAGTGAGGTTTGCAAATTTGATTCTAGGCAGACTATGACAGAAAAAAGATGAGTAGATAAGAGCATATAGGTCTTTTCTAGTGAAATCACACATTATAGAAATCTATATCTGTATCTATCTATCTATCAATCATCTATCTATCTATATATATACTAGATACTTTCTTCAAAATGTTACTAATCCCGTTCAAATGGATAATTGAATAGAAAGTTTTGCAGAATGACTATGAGATAAAAATATAACTATTAAGTAAAGATATAAAAGTCTAGCAAGATGACAACAATGAGAAAAGTAAAGAAGTCTTTTCAAAAAGCAAAATACTATAAAACAAATGAATAAATGTATAATTTTTATAATATAAATGAACAAATATTTATAGTTTAAATAACTAGAGTTATGGACAACAGGAAACTTGGTTGACCGTAGGTGATTGATCAAGAGAGATCCTAGGGGTTCGGTCAATGAAATACAACTTGGCAACATGTGTTTATTTTACCTAATTGTGTTTCATTGACTGAAACCGAATAAATGAAACTTATATTATAAATTTTTTATCCATAGAATTGTTGTTAGAAAATATATCGTACAACACAGGCCATTATTCTAAAGTCTCATCGTACTCTGGGAATTATTTATATTTCACTCAAAGAAATATATTAAACAGTTAGGTGGACCTTATCTGTTATTTACTAAAAATGCTGTTTTTCTTTCTTTTATTTTCATGGTTCTCTTCTTTGCTTTAATTCATGCATTATAACATGTGATACTGCTCAATTTCTGGGGTTGAAGAGAATAAGCATAAGAGTGTTCTGTTATAGCTTCACCCTAATAAATTGTGATCCTTTTCGAGGAATGGTTAGGAATTGTAACAAAAACAAGGTCTTCTCATCCAAGAATCCAAGGTTCATTGGAATTACTGGAAAGAATATTCTTGCCACTTTGTTATTTCTTTGCAAATATTATGAACCAGCCAGTAACTCACATCCCACAGTAATAAGTGGATATTTACACTTTCTCTGCTAAATCTTCTTTTATTTGAAATTTTGTTATCATTCATTACATGGCGTCTATAAAATTCATCTGATCCTGAATATCTGTTATGAACCCTTCAGCATATTATTTAATAAACCCAATATAATACAGTAATAACCCAGGATAATATACAGTTATAAGAAAATACTTACGAGTGATTGAGGATTTGAACCATTTCATTTGAAAGGTATCTGTGTTGAATGTTTCTACAATTATTCTGCCATTGCTAATGATAAAATATTTTATTTTTCAGGTGTTCCTCATGCAATGATGCAATTTCCATTCTATGATCTTGGCTTAGAGTGAGTTTGTTTTATACTTGATCACTTGATAAGTTGTTCCAGAGAAAATATGATAATGTATATTTAACAGGCTTGTGCATTCTTTAAGACTAAATGTCACATTACTTAAAATTGATTTTTAATAATAGAATAAAATTTTAACCAAAATGATTATTACAAAAAATTTGATGAATTTTTTAAATTATTAATTCCAAGAAATATAAATTAGTTAAATATATTAACCCATGTGTTTGTGGACCATCAAAAGTTATTGTCAATAAATTATAAGTTCTATTTGTTAGAGGCAATATAACAGAAGGTATACAAGGGGAAACTCCATAACCAATAATTTAAATTATTTTGAGACCTTAAGAGTTGTGTGATCACAGTTTCTTTAGTGGTAAGCTCATTGAATAAAACCCTTGGCAAGGAAATGGTGATAACTAGTACATAACCTACCCTGATTAGCTGTATCTGCAGAAGGGGAATGTGAATAAAAATTTCTTTTTTTGAGTGAAAGGTATTCTTAATCATTTAAATATCCAATTAACTGAAATAATCTGTAGGTATTACACATCAATTAACACTTATATTTACTCACTTAGCTCATGAAAAATACTCATATTATAAATACAAAATGAATCTGAGTTCTGTGAACCTGCACTGTAATTTAGTGTATTTGTATTAGTGTAGAGACAAGAGAGAGTGAGATGTGCAGGCAAGGTATTGCTCAAGATATCACTAACATAAAACCTTATTGAACAAAATTCTAAATGTTAAAAAAATGTATAATAAATGAAAAAAAAAATTAAATTATATAAATAAAATTACGGGTAGTATTGTGAGTCAGTTGAGTGTCTTTTGGGATAATGGATCTTTCAGTTCTTTAGAGTGATAAATGATGAAATAAAATAAATACTAAAAAACCTATGAATAAATAAAATGACAATAAATAAAATAAACAATTGTTTCAATTTTGTTCTTCACAGAGCTCTTAATTATGGCGCAATTGGATCAGTGTTGGGACATGAGATGACACATGGCCTTGACAGTTACGGTAAGACTAGCAACATTGGTTTCAATAAGTAGTATACCGTAAACCGGGGAAACTTTGGCCCTTAAAGGTAACTTTGTTTACATGGGATTTATGTTAATTTTTCATAGAGCAAAAATGTACCATAAAAATATTTAACAATGTTCAAAATTACATGTTTAATACCGTACACTTGTAAAATGTTTTGTTTTAGTTATTTATTTCCTAAAGTTATTGTACAGATGTTGCCTTACCATGATATTAATGGGGTACATTGTTCCAAAATAATATTAGGCTTGATTTCAATAGCATTTTTACATTTGGGACATTGTTACCCCAATCAAGGAAAAAATTGGCCCAAATTTTAAAAAATTCATAAAATAAATATAAAAACTTTCTGAGCTTTAAAATATAGTCTATATAACTGAGCTAGTTATAGTAGAGAATTTACTAGAAACAGAAAATTTGATGTAAGTTTGGTATAGTTGTGTGATTAAACTCAATTTATGAAAGAAAGTCATAGAAATTGGGCCAAAGTTACCCCAGTAGACGGGGCCTTTTTACAGTTTTTTTTTATTAAATTTTATTATTTTAAAGGAAGAAGGTTTGATTTGAATGGGAACTTAAATAAGTGGTGGACAAATGAGTCAAGTGCAGAATTTGAGAAGAGAACTGAGTGTTACGTTCAGAGTTATAGCAATTATTACATTCCAGCAGTTAATGGAACAGTAAGTTACAATTATGCATAACATGTTTTCTAAATATCATTTATATTTATGCATGAAAAATAATTTGAGATTGTTTTATATCTGAACTTTATTAAGTAGTACTAGAAAATATTTAGAAATGTTTCGTCTTTACTTTACAAATAGAAGAATTGTGTATATCATCCAGCTTTGGTACTCATTAGGCAAATTCAGATAGAGATTTTATTTAAGAACAGTATAATATTACATTTCCAGTTTTGAGAGAGCTAAGAAGGTTTAATATGAGTACCAACTGAACAAAAAAAGTAAGAATATTGTGTATTGTGAAGGCTTTCAACTAGGCACAATTATTATTTAGTCTTAAAATATTTCCTTACATGCCATCTTTAAATAACTCTAGACCACTTAGAATTTTGTTTCTAGGCTATTAGAGAAGGCTTATTAATATAGTTTTATAACAACAGCTTGTTTGTGTAAAAGTGAAGAGGAAATATTCTTTGACTTATTTTTCAGAATTTTAAATAATTATTTCATTAAATTTTCATTTTCAGGTAAATGGCAATAATACACTTTCAGAAAACTTGGCAGATGATGGAGGTTTAAGAAATGCATTTCTAGCATACAAAATGTATGCTAACCACCACAATACGCCTAAGTCCAAGCTTCCCGGACTTGAGAATTTTAACCTAAATCAGCTGTTTTTCCTTGCTCATGCTAATGTAAGACTACAACAGATCTTTTTTCCCCCCATATTTACAACTAATATTTAATTTTCTAATTATGATTAAATAAAGTAGAACATGGATCAGTTAATTTTAGTACTTTTTTATATAGTTAATGGGTCAATCCGTTTCAAAGTCATCTAGAAAATATTAATTTGGTTGCTTCACTATTAATAAAAAACCTATTACCTTTTGTTGTAAATTTATGTAATTGTCAACAAAACTTCACAATTACTGTTTATCTACACCTTCTAGAAAGTGTGCTCCCCCCCCCCCCCACATTTACCTTGTCATATCTCAGCTTGTAGCAAAAACTACAAAATGAAATTTTTTGTACATGTTATTGTCATGCAGGCCTCTGTCCAGAATTTCAAATTTTTATATTTTGCCCCATTGGAGATATTGACCCCTAAAAACGACAAGTTTTGAAATTTCTTTCAAAAAATAGAGTGCAAGTCAAAGCTATGAATTTTGGTTTACGAGTAGTCCTCTTGTAGACATCACAGCTATTTCTAAAAAAAATCACATCTTGTATATTCTAATCCCTCTCAAGAAACATAATCCTTAAACATTAAAAAAAAAGATTAGAAATATAACCTCTATCTTCACCCTTTAAACCCTAATTGTGGGTATCGCCGAGAACATTCTTTGCCGCCAACGGTCCTGGTCCTTCCATTGGTCGGTTCCTTTCATCTACATCTTAAATACGGAAGTTCCCTACTTTTAGCCATAAAATGAATATGAATAAACTCTACTTTAAAATCTTTACTAGGAGAAAGAAGTATTAATTTGTGGCAACAGCGGTCGAATCAAACAGATAAAGGATCACATCTATAATTATGTATTTCTGTTTTAAAAACCAATATCTCACTATCCCAACATACATTTTATCTAACACAGTGTACTAACTGGACATGGAAATACAAACTCTTACCTATACAGATTCAAACTTACTGTCTCAAATACATGTAAATGCGACAGTTACTCTGAACAGATATTCACCCACCTGATTTATGAATGTAGACTGACTCAAGACTTACAAAGACATTTAAAGAATCATATTCTCTCATGGCCTATCAGTTCCGATATTTTATTTTCAAAACACCTAAATTCATTAAAAACAATACTCTGTGATATTCTTAAGCTGAGAGAGGAAAAGATAATATAATATTAATATTATATATTTGTATTGGTTATTTTAATTGTATTCCTTATTTGTTCTTAAAGCAAATATGCATGGGGTGTGCAGAAAACTAAATCCCTCCACATAGGGTTACTATGTAGAGGAAATAAATTAAAAAAAACAAAAAAAAACCTGTAAAATGACAAGTAATTGTCTCCTCTGTGTTGTAAACTACTGTTAGCATGTTTAGTTTGGGTAGATTGGCTTGGAGAGTTTATTGTTTCATCCATCACTTGTGCGACTGTCATAGTAGGTAGCATACATGCTTAGGAGGTAAGGGTTTTATTCCTGGGCTTAGCTCCAAACATTTTGTTCCCTCCTTCCAAAAGTTCAAAATATTAATCATTCAGGGTTAATAAAATATTAACGTTATTCAGGGCTGCATTAGGAGACAAAGTTTGTTTATATGTGGATGTGGAAAGAGGTTGAGTGGTAGGTGTTTGTCATAAACTGAATATATTTTTGTGAACTATTGTCGTACAAGATCAAAACTTATTCATTCATGTGTTTATTGGTAGGACCTATTAGTGGTATTTACTTTTTATGGCTGGGACATTTTTCTTTATGGACCAGTTAATAAGAAGCCCTAATACTTAACTGATAACTTCATTTTATTTTTCTAATGTGGCAATCAACAAATAATGAGGACTAATTGGAGCAAACATAAGATTTTCTGTAAATGATAATAAGAAATCCTGTTTATGTTAGACATCAACAAGTATAGAGGCAAAATAGATAGTGCCCGAAGCCATTGACACACAACAAATAACTTCAGAGATATGCACTTCATGCCCTAGAATAAAAACTCTTTATATTGTACCAAGTGCTAAAAGTATTTATATAGTTCTACGTCAGGTTCTATGGGTGTTATATATATTTGTAAATGTGAGGATTTTTAACCTTATCATGAATATTAATAAGTCATATCAATATTAAACCAGAAATAGTATTTTTTAATGTTATTAGGCACAAATTTTATCTCCTTCATTTATTTTTTGTTTTAGATGTGGTGTTCAGAATATACTGATGATTCATTGAGTGACACATTGGATTATGATGAACATAGCCCTCAGTTTGTGAGAGTAAACCGAGTAATGCAAAACATGATAGAGTTTTCTGATGTTTGGAATTGCCCTGTTGGATCAAAAATGAATCCAAAGAAAAAGTGCAAACTTTGGCTGGATTAAAATGATCCCAAAGACCAGGCTAAAATGGAGAAGCTGAAGTAATAGAAGAATTTTAGGTAGAACATATAATTACGTCTGGATATCCTCTTCAAAATTTTTAATTTATTTAAAATTTTGTATATCTGATATTTCATTGATGGGTAAAATAGAAAACAAATACTGTGCTTTAAGCTAGTTTTAAAACAAATAATGATGGTGGTAAGGACTTGGAAATCAGGAAGTATAAAAAGAAAATTTACCATTGAATTTCATTGATAAAAGGAGCTAAGGAAAAAAATGCAAAAACACTAATTCATGTGCCTTTAAGTGCCTAACGTGTGCAATGAACATTTGGTGCTATCCAAAATATCCATTTCTATAAGACTACCAACATAATATTTCCATCATTGTTGTTTATTATAAAACATATTGTGTTTGTAACCTTTTTTATGATGAACCATACTAGCTCCTGTGTTAAGTACTATTTCACTTAGAAGTAATACCATCATTTACACTTCCTACCACAAGCCCAATGTTTCTCACCATTAGAATTCAAGTGATTCATGAGGGTGGATGGGGCAGAACATAATTTTAGTTCCGCACAAAATATGTTAATGAAAAAAGCATAACAATTCCTAAGAATCAAAAATATTATTTACAGTATTGTGGTAATATCATTGATATTACTCTGTTAGCCTGAAAACTCACTGTTCATAGATAGATTTAACAACTAAGAGCTGCTATAACTCTTTTCAGTTTTAATTGTGGTTTTGCCAAAAACCTTTGACTCATCATGCCAAAATGGAGAGATAACAGCAAGGATATCGCCATCTTTCCTAATTAGGCTTTTAACAATCTTTGGCCCATATCCTATTGAAATACGGTACAACACATTAATTTATTTCTAAACATGGTATAAGACAACATTTTAGATAAACATTCAAGTATCTTGTTTTAATATATCCTTGCTGTTTAAAAGTTTAGTTTATTTTTAAGTAGCCTGTATTCACTATTTCGAGTTTATCTTTTACTTTATCATTATTTAGTTAAATATTTAAAATTTTTAATGTGATAGATGATGGTGTTTTGTTCCTTTGAGTATTCCTTAACTAATTGAAACAATCTTCATGTGTGTATACTAAAAGCCGTATGAGGAATATTTTCTTTTATTCTTGTGTATTTTCGAAAAAAAAAAAAAAAGGTTTAAAAATTGATTTGCTTTATTGATACTTCTGTAATGAGGGTTCCAGTGTTGAAATTTATAGCATTATTTCAACATACCTGGAGAGGGAGAAGGGATTAAATATGTATCTTTGTAATGAGAGATTGGATTTTTGGACTTCTGCCACTTATTTCTCACAAGCTAAATACGTTTTCTGGGCATCACCAGGGTCATTAATATTTCTTTTAGTGAATACCTAATATAAAAGTCGAGTAGAACCAATCAGTATTATTTCTGACCCCTGAGAAGACAATGTAATATTTTTTAATTTAGCATTTTTTACGTATTATTGCCTACACTGTAATAATGTTAAAGATCTGTAGTAATTTAGGTTTTATAAATCGATCAGGGTTAGTGTGTAATACAATATAATTGCTTGAATTAAGTATTCTATTTGATACATTTAAGTGGACCAAAAAAGTAATTGTTACGTCCTTAAAAAAAGTGATATTAGGTAAAAATGTTTATAATATAATTTTTATTATGAAAGTCCATTCTTTTTAGTTAGATAGGAAAAATGAGTTTTCAGTATTCTGTGTAATATTATTTGTACCTGAATAGATATAGATAAGTTTAAGGTACAGTTACATAAAACAAGAGTGTGTGTGCGAGACATGTTGCTTGATCTTCGGGGTTTACAGATAGTTTAAATAATGAACTAAAGACTAAAGCAAATAAATTGAGAACTCATGTCTAAATTGGTGTTTATTTTTTTGTACAAAGTGAAGGATAAAAACTTTTGGTTTTGGGATTTCAGTGGAATTAATCATTTTGATCCTCCCTGAATTCATTTAGACAGTTCAGCTTGATGTATACATTTAGAATTCTATTATTCCTTAGAATTAATAGAAATGGTCCTCAGAATGTTGATATTTAACATTTATGACTGTTGTAGGATCTAGTTGTGCACCTCTCCTATTGATCGAGAGAGGGAGGGCTTAGGGTGAAAATATAAAAAAATTGAAAATGTCTCTGTACCTATTAGAAGTACAATAGGGCCTTTTTTCCTTACCTTAAAAAAGTCCAAAAATTCTGTTCTTTGAAATTTATTGACCTGCTCCATTCGAATGGAGATATATATTTCTCTTTCAAGTGAAATAATTGTACATGAAGTACAGCAAAACATTTAATTTAATTTAATAGGAGTACAAGGAAATCATATAGTGCCCGTCATAATTATTTTTTAATTTACACCCATAAAGACTAATCATCAGATTATGCATCACATTGTCTGTAAGTTATCTTTTTTTTTCTTCTAGCCAGCATAGGATGATTTTTAGGTAGTATTTAGTCAATTCTTCGCTGAATAAACTCCCTTTCCCAATGCTGGAATCAAACAATCACTCTTATAAAGTTATAAGTTATTAAGTGAAAAGTTATTCTTTTTTTTAAAAAAATAAGAAAAATGCAAATATGAAAAAAGTGGTTTATCAGGAACATGGTTTTTAAATGTGTGGATGGTGGTTAAATATATGATTGGTTCATCAAAGTATGTAAAAATACAACATGCATTCACTATCTGTAAATTCCAAGTTCTAATGACATATAGTGCTCCCAGGAGCTTTTTATAAGCAGTGTATGTATATATAGGTAATAAAAATGAATGACTGAGTGCTTATATTAATTAATTAAAATTAATTTACTGTACAAAGAATGTGTTTAAATTAAAATTAAAAATCTGTGAATGTAGTGATTAAAACATATAGTTACCGTTTTTAATGAACATTGGACCCAAAACTTTTATAATTTAATTATTTAAGCATAAAAAGGAAGACGAAGAGATTTGGGTATCTTTGAATTAAAAAGCCATTGTTAGGTAAATTTAGAATAACATAATTGTTAAATATAATAAGAAATTAAAAATGTTAAGTTAGACAGTTACTTAACAATTATAAATGTGAATACAATTGCTTTAATACTTTATTTGTAGATGACTTGTTAACCTTTTGAAGCAAATATAAATGGTGCTATGTATTTTTAGAAGCTTAGGCTGATAATAAAACAGAAAATTTTTGTTTAGTGAGTACTGTTCTTTCTATGGGTTCTAATGTTTCATTACGCTTTTCTCTTAATAATTTATAATTTAGATTTATTATTTTTTTTTTTTTTTACTGTCACTTACATAGTCTTACATTAAATATTGCAGTTTAGAATTTTTATTGTTTTTATATTAGGACAAAAGTATTGAGCTGGGCATTGGTGAATTAAATGCTTTCATAATAGTTTTCAATCCCACTTAATAGTTTTCATCCTGCTTTCCAAATTGACAGAATCCAAACTTCAGCTGAGGCAAACGTATTGTCCCAATTTAGGAATACTTGAAATGTAATAAATACTGTCTGTGAATTCTGTCCATTACTATCATAGAGATAACATACTATATTTTATGAAATAATGAAAAAAAAAATAAAAGTCACAACATTTTTTTAGCAAATAATTTTCGTGTGTCATCATGATTATCATCTGATCCAAATTCTGAAATCATAATTAAAAAATAATACATGCTTGAATGATACATTTTAATATACTTAATCTATTATCAAAACTAGATTCTCAAATGAAATTATTATTATTATTTATTAACACCCACTTTTCGCTACTAAGGCTAATTGGGACGGGTTATCTACAGGTTACTGCCCTTTTCTAGCCAGGGTAGGACTAAGGATTTTATTTAATGAGTTTTTCACAAAATAAATTTCTATTGCCCAGGTGGGAATTGAACTCATCACTCTAGGTTTGCCATGTGAGCTTAAAACCAATGTTTTAACTCACATGGCTAATGTGAGATCCAAAATGAAGTGACAGATAAAATACACTTTCTTTGACCAGACTAATTCATCAGATTGAACATATTTATTCTTCAATATCCCCTTCAGTTAATATTTTTCTTAGGATAACTAAGACTTAATAATGTGCCTGATTTGGTGAAACTGTACTGAATAAATAAAGTGACAGGAATGTAATCTCTTATTAAACCTGATATTGTTGTTTGATAATTACTACTCTTACTTAGAGATATTTTGTTTGTAGGAAAATCTTACCAATCTAAGATAAATTAAGTGAATATGTAATGGTAGTCCTCTATTATAAACATAAAGTAAGGATATTTATTTCCTTTCTAATTTTAATTACTTTTGTACATATCTTAGTAATTCAAGAATTATGTATATTTAAGTGTATCATATCGAAATAAACTTTATATTCTGAGTATTATTTGCAAACCTATTATTTTTCTATTCTTCCTTACAGTATAAATCCCAAGTTTTGTTTTCCCTATTGTTTTCTACTGATCTGTCCAATAAACAATTTGCATATATGGTTTGTATTATCAGGTATAGGGGGTATCATTTAGAAAAAGTCTTTGACTCTGTTGATATTTTATTATTAACTAATAAATCTGGTAATTATTCATCATGATTTGTGAACCATAATTTTCTTCTTAGTGTATAGTGTTTATTAAAAAATATTATTAAGTCTTCAACTGGGTCATGATCCACATAAGTAGGAAGGAAGAGGAGACTGAACTGAGAACTGCAAATCGTCATAAGATGTGTTAAGTTTTGAGCCATAATGCCACTGTTGTGCATGAGACAATCTGTACAAATATTTTTGAACTCCCCAAAAAATCATCCTATGAAATGATGAGGCACGAATATTTTTAGACACAGTTTAGTATCTAGTGTATTATAGAAACAATTGTTATTGGTGCAATCATCTAGTTATTAAATTTCTTACTTCTTGATAGTACCCAACTACTCTTGATGAAGCAATGTTGGTGAAATGAAACAGAGTAAAACTCCAATAAATTCATTTACTGAGGAATTGTTTTTTATTCTTTGGCCCGTTGCCTATGAACAAGTGTTTGATCTTCATAATTATGTTTTTCAAAAATGAGTTCTGCATTAGAGTGTAGAATTGTTTAAAAAGGGAAGGAAATAAAGGTCAAATTGGGGATCAGTGTTAAGATAGAGGCTCATCATATTTTGCATAATTATTATACTGGGATCTAGTTTATAAATTGAGACAAGTTAGTATTGTAAGAATCTGACAAAGTCAATATTTTTCATAACATAAAATTTTTCTCTAGCTGGCCCACCCATACCATGGGCTTGAGAGTTATGTGTCTACGTTTGATATTGATCCATTTCCCCAAAAATTAATTCGAATAATAAGTAAATATTAAAGCAATATTAAATTCATTTTCTAGTTTAGAACATTGAGGAAAACTTCAAATCTAGAATCAACAGTGGAATTTCAAATTATAAAAAGGATGCATTTTCAAATAACTATTTTCTTTTATAAGCTCTTTATTACAAGTAAGTTTCAACCCATAGGCCTCCCTTTCTTGAGAGAGTAATGGGTCTAACTTCTCATGAGGAACCGATCATACTAGGAACTGGGGCCAGTACTCAAACTCGCAGCCTTTGACTTAACAGTCTAGCACTCTGCCACATTATCCCAAATAACCATTAATAAAAGATAAATAAAGGGAATGCTACAACTTTCAAAACTAAAATAAAGGACTATTCACAGAGACATTGCATATTATTTAAATTTAGTATTCTCATGACATTATTTTATGTATCTACTATTGCAGACTCAAAATTTGAGCATATTACAAAAATATTAATTCACTGATTCTAATATCCAAAATTCCATCAAGAGTCAGAGATATTTTATAGAGCATAGGTAATACAATATCTTTTTTTTTGAAGATAAACTGAAAAATATCATTCAACAACTCCAGTTGATCAGGTTATTATCGAGAATTTTTCTTTTTATATTGCTCTAGCTCAAATATTAATAGAACTATATTTGTATTTTAGTGCTCAATGAACTCTTATTCCTACTTCTGGTTTTCTTTAAGCTAATATATCATGATTTGTATTATGCACAGCTTTAATGACACCTAATGTTTAGATCAGGCCTTTACTATGAGAGAAACCAAAAATGAAAAGTTATTAACAAATCTGGCTGCTTGTGTGATTCCTATGATGTCCCAATTCAAATTTGATTTTGAGTAAATGTTTGGAATTATATAGTAATTCTAGTATAATGTTAAACAATCCATTAATCTAAAGTTACATAACAAGTAATTAAAAACTCGTTAGTTATATACCCTTAACATATTGACCACGGGTGATGAACAATACTCACAATACAACATGAAAATCGTGGTGAGGATAATGGAGCATGTTCATCATGCCGCATCAGCATTGGTTAGTGGGATGGCGAACATGATTCAACATGACTGTAATGGGAAGAACATGCCTCCCCCTGGGATAGATGGGAGGAGAGCTTTCCAGTATCATACTGCATATATATATATATATATATATATATATATATATATAGCATCGAATGTGATTCGTCATGGCAAAAAGTGTAGCATATGACCCTAATTCTTCTGTAAAAATGTAAGAAAAGCTTATTTTGTATTCTCTCATGATCTAAAGGCTACACCTTGTAGTTGCAACCATTGTGTTCATTCAGAAGGTGCTCTTTTCATATTACTATACCCACTGGAATCCATAAGGCAATAGATGTCCTCAAATTAGTATTATCTAGGCCCCCTCTTCTGCTATACCAAGTATATTTTTGATGAAATCATTGTGCTTTATGATATGACGAGAAGTTGCCATCTCCTTTATTCCATGGCCTTGATAAAACTTTTGCTATCACTTACCTCACTTAAAACTTCCGTATTGGATTTTTTTTGAGTCCAACTTGTTATGCTGGTTCTGTGCCATATCCACACTTACACTGCTTCCAATCTATTGTATTCCTTTTTGTGGAGAGTCCAATTTTTGCTACCACAAAGCAGTACACTGCATATGAAAGACTTAGCAAACATTTTTTTGGTATTATTTTGTTACGAATATGCAAAATAAATTTTAAAAAATACATGAAAAAAATATTTGCTGGGAAGTAATTTTGGGTGATTAAATCCTGTCATCTATGTATTTTGGCTAAATAGCTCCTGCAGTCATGGTGTTGTCCCACAAAGGCAGTTGTGCACCATGTATTAGGCATCTCTTCAAATTCATAAAATAACACATAATCATTAAGGATATTAAAGAAAATACACAAATATATGCACAAATAAATTTCTTAAAAATATATAAAAACAATTTTTAAAATGAATTTATTATTTTAGAGGAGAGAACAAAAATAGATACCCTTCATCTCGCAGATGAATTCCCAAGGGAAAAACATTGTCACAGTAATCTTAAAAGTGACTCATTTTGAACTGTGTTGTCCTTTTAAGAAAGACAATATACCGAAACGTGCGATTGCCAGTTGCTATCTGTGGTTTATTTATATAAATTGCAATTAGGCATGTTGCCTTTCTAAGAAGGTGCTACAGTTCAATCATTCATGGATCTGTGAACATATCAGTGGAAATATATCTTTTCAAGACAATTTCAATGTCAGTGATTTGCCTTTAAAAAAAAAATAAAAAATAGTCTAACAGGTGGTGAAAAGTCTCTCACTACTCAAGGGATTCCAACTCTCGCCCTTGGAAAGCTATAATGATAACTATTCCGCTCCTCCTTACTTTCTAAGTGTACCTATCAGTGCCAATGGAAAGAAGCATATTTGTCATTTGCTGATAAGAGAGGCATATAGTGCCGAGCTATCAGCAAACTGTCTGGGAGAGGGAGAGAGAAGGTAGTGGGTGGGTATAATTAGGAGTATTAAAAGACAGTGTAGATAGTGGTGAGGGTGGTATCTCTACAGGGGAACCCACTTAGCTGCCCCAGTCAACCTTGCCAATGGCAGCTTCTCTTTCACTTCGCACTTTACCAGTTTTACCACCTATAGGGCTAGAGTATTGCACTGCTAATGGTACTTCTGCTGGCGTCAGCTTACACAGCGCCACCTTCTTACTCCTTCCAAACCCCCATTTTAGCAGATTTCCCGTGAGGGAAATCAGCTATTGAGGTTGTAATCATGATGCGATTTTCGAAAAATTTCCTCAAATATCCTTTGATCCTACCTAGAAGGTGGCAAAAATGAGGTCCTTTCAAAATTATATATAAACTAGCGGACCCAACAGACGTTGTCCTGTATGATATTTCAAGCGATGAGGATATTAATTTTAATAATATTATTTAAAAAATAAACGTTAACACAAAAAACATCTTTTGTTATGTGCACGTATGCATAAAAACAAATATAAAGTGAAATATCGCAAATTTTTTATTCAGGCCTCCATTATAAACCCCACTCCCGTTTGAACCTAAAAAATTTAATATAGCTTATAATCATGGAAGAATTAACGCTAATTTACATACAAAGTTTTGTTAAGTTCGGTTCAATCTTTAGTGCCCAATAAAATTGTTGGCTCCCACTTTAATTTTTTAGTGTATATCTCGTTTATACTTTGTTATACGGCCAAAGTGAATATAACAAAAGTTACTCTAAATAACAAAATAAACAACTTTTATCTCGTGCATATTTGCCGAAAAACCAATGGGAAACGCAATATCACTATTTTTAATTTTTGATCTCCTTCACAACCCCCTCTCCTGCTCCATCTGACGGGCTGATTTGTGAATCTAAACCATCCAGGGCATCACCCAAAAGCATACAAGAAAATTCATTCAAATCGGTCCAGCCGTTTAGGAGTTCAGAGACACACACGTACAGTAGAATTATATATATATATATATATACAAAAATTATATATATATATACAAAAATTATATATACACACACATATATATTTGTCTGTCACCGCTCCAGCGGTCGCAATTTTTGTTCCATCGTTACCAAACTCGATATGTAACGTTTTAGGCAAAACTAAAGATCAAGTTCATGGCTGAATTCCAACCAGTCGGAGGGGGAGGGGTTTAGAGGAGAGGAATTTAGAAAATTCTTAATATATCAGTTATTATGCGTCGGATCGAGGACTTGTATAGAACTATTCTTATTGTAAATGTAATGTTATTTTAATGTTGTTATGTAAGTTTTTTTTCACTATCATGATTATTAACCGAGATATTTACATTTTTTAGTTAACCCCTACTCCTACTCATTTTATATTAGCAGATTTCCCTTAATGGAAATCAGCTATTGAGGTCGTACTCATGATCGAGTTTCGAAAAATTTCTTTAAATGTCCATCGATCCTACCCAGGAGATGACGAAAATGAGGTCCGTTCAAAAAATATATATATAATATATATATATATATATATATATATATATATATATATATATATATATATATATATTTGTCTGTTAACGCTCTAGCGGTCGCAATTTTGCTTCGATCGTTACCAAACTCAGAATTTAATCGTTTTATGTAAAAAGGAAGATCAAGTTCGTTAATGGCTGAAATCGGACCAGTGGGAGGGGGGGTTTAGAGGGGGGATTTTTGAAAATTCAAAATATCTCAGTTATTATGCGTCGGATCGAAAAATTGTATAGAATAAATCTTATTGAAAATTAAATTTACTATAAATATTGTTTTATAAATTTATTCGATATCTTGAATATTAACCGAGATATTTGCATTTGTATTCTGAGTGTGGTCGCCAGGAGTGGCTCTGTTCGGACTTTCCGCTGAGAGCTCTGGCGGCCGTTTCCATAACTATTCTTCCCTCGTGAATAGGTTTAGAGAGGTTAGGTTAACTGTTTTTTGGGGCGAGAAACTACTGGGTTATTACGCCCTAAATAATGTTTTAGGTTTAGAGGTTACTTACTACTACAGTTGTTATTAGGCAGATTTCTCTATTGTAAAACTTCACGTGGGAAATCTGCTTAGTTTACGCAGCCCCTGCGTGACGGACTTTTTTATATTAACAATTAACTGTTAAATTATGAAGTACATTATATGAATCCTAAATACCAAATATTAGTCACATTGAATTTTTCCGAACGCTTTACCACCGTTTTACTTGAACGCCCAAAGACCACGACATTCGGGATAAACTTTGATATTTTCTATTAAAATTAATTTTTCTTATATCCAATGTACGTATGTAAGCCATCTAAGGATACTTTTAGATTTCATTCAAGGAAAATCAGCTATTGAGGTCGTACTCATGCTCCTATTCTCGAACATGTTGCTTAAATGTGCATCGATCCTACACATTAGATGACGCAAACAAGGTCCGTTCAGAATTATATATGTATATGTTTAATTTTTGTTTGATCTTTCCCAAACTCGATATTTTTCGTTGCATGTAAAAAGAAAGATCAAGTTCGTTAATTGCAGAAATTGAATGAGATAAAGTGGGGTTTAGAGGGGAATTTTGAAAATTTGAAATATCTCCGTTATTGTAAGTCGGATCGAAAAATTATATATAACCAATCTTATTGAAAGTTTATGTCCTATAAATGTTGTTATATACAATTTTATGCACGGTGAATGTTGTCCGAGATATTTAGATTTTTTAGTTTTCAACCTCATGTAAACCACTCTTACCAATCCCATATTAACAATAATCTGTTATATCATGAGCCACTTTATTCTAAGCGTATACACCAAATACTGCTTTCAAGAGCTCTCTATTGTGAGAGATACATGCAAATTCGTCTTGTGATGACGTCAACAATTAAGATTTTATGTTCTAACGTGAAAATGTTTATTTGATCTATACCATACTCAATATTCAACATTTATGTCAACACTAAAGATCATATTTGTTTTATGCTGACCTTAACGGACCTCGAATAGTGGAAGTTTAGAGGGGGGGGGATTCGAAAATTCCGAAGACTTGGGAAATCTGTTTTGTTTATGCAGCTCCTCTGCGACGGACTTTTGTTGTATGTGTCACCATATCTGGTAATCATAGAATGTGTTTATCTCTTCGGCGTCCTTTATTCTTCTTTCTCAGATATCTTCCATTACAATTACCGTATATTTTGCGTTTTCTTCGAAGTTAACGAGCGAGTGTTATATAGGAAGACCATGCGATCTGGAGGTAGACTTGTCGAAAACACTCTTCTCTTTAACGACAGAGCACAGCTCGTAATCCTTCAGTTAATATGAACAGGAGTGATCTTAAGTACCGCTGAAAGGTAGCGGGTCCATTGTATTTGACGAAAATAAACTGGTCCCTATTTATCACATTGATTTCTAATAGAAATCTGCAATTTTGGGGAATGGGCTAGTAGAGGGTGGTTTGGGGTGGTCAGTCGACAACCCTCCGTTCTTACTTCTTATTTCTTGCTTTGCTCCTGCCCTTCCATATTATTTCTTCCATCTCTTCCTAATGCCAGGTTCTTTAGCTGATACTTAGCTCGTTTTTACAAGTTTTTTTTAGCAGATTACATATAAGGGAAGGTTTTCGGCTTTAAGTAAATCTTCCTCCTCCTCATGTAATATTAACAATAAGCTGTTATATCATATACCACTTCAACCCAAGGTTTAATACCACATATCGTTTTCATTGAGCATTTAATTTGTGTGATAAATACAAAAATGTTGTGATGACGTCATCAATTAAGAGTTTCTGTTATTTTTACCTCAATGATTGAGTATTTTTTTTGGAATGAGAATGAAGTGAATTAATCCCAAGGCTAAAGATACGATACATTGGGCAAAGGTTTGTAATGAATGCACATTCACATATTTGACAACTCTTCTTTTCCACTTTTAATAACCACTGGGTCCAATTGTTTTTATAATTTAAGAGTTTTTGGAATGTATGATTTAATTTACAAACAATATATTGGATCAATTTTTCAAACAAGAAAATGAGAACGCTTTGAAGAATGCGCTCCTGAAGAAATACTGCCATAAAAGGGCATCAAAACATGTGCCAAAACCAAAATGAAAATATTACATTCACAGCACATGAGATGCCAAGCTTCCCACCTGACTTTGTTGGGAGGTGGAGGGGCCCGCTTGACGCATGCCCTGCAGTAAGTACTGTGGTGGCACTACTGACTCAATTATTGTGCTTACTCAAATATCCAAAGTCGGTAGAAACCGGGGAAACGAATAAAATTCCAACCTAGGATCCTTGTATTTGCACAACTAAATACAGGGTCCGGCAGAAAGGACGGACGGTTTTTAAAAAGTTATAAAACAGTTAATTTTTACTCAAAAACAAATTTATTGATGCAATAAGGTTCACAAGAAAATAGCATTTGAGACAGTCAAGTGTGGAAAATAACCTCAGACATGCAGTCCGTATACTCTAGCCATCCTGCTGGAACCACACACGTCGGGTTGGGACACAAGCCCCGAACTCTGGACGAATTGAAGGACGAAATTCGCGTGGAAGCCGCCCAAGTTGAGGGAACAATGTTGGAGAGAGTCTATGCGAACTTCCAAGAACTCCTCCAGCACTGCATCAACGATTTCGGCCACCACATGCCTGAGGTTATTTTCCACACTTGACTGTCTCAAATGCTATTTTCTTGTGAACCTTATTGCATCAATAAATTTGTTTTTGAGTAAAAATTAACTGTTTTATAACTTTTTAAAAACCGTCCGTCCTTTCTGCCGGACCCTGTACAATTTCGTTGGCGACTCAGGACTTCTCTAGCCTACGGAGTTGTGCTTTAACCCACTACTACAATGCCACCCTTAATCAAATATGTCATTAATTTATTGATCCTTGCTATCAATAATTGCCTCTAAACTGTTGTCTTATAACTAGACCGTGTACCTTTTTTTACTGTACTTGAAAGTTGCAAAGTTTACTCTACAACAGTTGAATTGATTCAATTTACAAAAAAAAAAGAAAAAAAAGAAGACTTTTCCTCCGCCACCCCTGTAAGTGCCAACGCAGTAAAGTAATTACAAAAGTACTGGGCTTTAAGTGATTGAATAGTCATTAAAAGTGTTTGATTTATTCCCATCATTATGATAACGTTTAGGACAAAGGTCTAGCTAACGGTAATATTTGACCAACGTTATACTGAAGGTAATGAAATATTACTTGTTAATAGCCTGAGAGGACTTGTAAGTTCCCATGCGTGAGATGATGGGGATCAAGCTAGCGGAAAGTGCTCAGGGAACATTTAAGACATTTATAAAAGTTAGTTCCAGATCGAATCAGTACGAGCTCTCGGGTTTCGGACCACATAAATATCCGCAGGTCCTCATCAGGGAAGGACAGGGCCCGGGGAGCGCCCGCTTAATTGCCCGCCCACTCCGGTATAAATAAACATGGAGACACCTGGAGCACTGCGAGGCTTTCTTCTTGGACCTCTCCAGCTCCAATCAGTTCTAAATATCTTCTTCACCAATATGCATGTCTCATTGGCCTACAGGGAAATTCTTTGATATTATTTTCCACGGTGTTATTCAATAAATGTTTTTTTTTCAAATTGTATCTTCATTGATAGTAAAAATCTTTAATTCATTAGGGATGTTTCTAATGAGACTTTTTAGTTTATACTTCTGAAAAAAACCTCCACGAAATATGTTCAATTATTAACTCTAATTGGATAACAAATCTAATTTATTTAGATTGGATTTTATGTAGGTACTATTGACACGACTCAAAGAAAATGAAAACTTTTATTTAAAAAGGTCCCTATTGTTGGTCCTTAGGCTCTGTTACTCCGTTAGGACTTCAACAGTACTTCAAGCATTTATTGAGCTTAATTTTAATCATAGTTTCTCAAGGATAATTAATTTTTGTTAAAATTTGATCTGTTTACTGGTTCAAGTGTGCTCACCTGTCAGGAGTTCTTCTGTCCATGATGGTGAATATTATACATCCATTGTCGTTATCTACTCCATTAGCGGTAGTTGATGGATTGATGTTTCTATATTGAAGTTTTCTACCAAAATATAAATATTCGACATTTATAAAGCTATAATATATAACATCGTAAGAGAAACAAATCATAAAGAGAACTTTTTTTTTTAAGTGAGACTATAATGCCAAAGAACAGAATAAATATGAGTAATTACACGTATATTTCTGAAGCCCAATCTGTTCAAAAATATGGCCAAGTATTTATTTCAGGAAGAGCCTAATTGTGCTCTCTCAAAAGAGCATTTTCAGTCCTTCTGTACTTTGAGATCTACCGCGAGACGAGTACTCAGCTGACCTGGAAACATAGCAGGACGAAAGATGACTTTTGAGTGACCGAGCCTATTCAAGTGAAATAAATGCACAACAGTAGACTAGGCAAAATTAAACACTACCTATTTGAAATGACGTCCTCCAAAAGCAAAGTTTCATGGATTTTCAAAATATTTCTTTAAAAAACACGTTATTCCTTTCCTAAGTCTTGACTAGACCTTCTTCGTTTCTATGAATATCAGGAATTCATATTCACGAGAACGATCACTAAGTTTTAACATCAAAGTTAATTCATTCACTAGAGTCTATAAAACACGAAGTATTACATGTTACTCCAGACCACTTCCTTTGAATGAATTCCTAAAGAGTGTCATTCCGTTCAGTCATACCCGTATACTACCCATCAATGAAATGCTATTTGGCGATTGAACGTTGGAAGTCTTCTTAAAATCAAACTTTAAACAGCTTTTTAGTACTTAAAAATGTATTGTAAATATAATTTGTTAAATATAAATTTATTAATTATATATTATTGGCATTAACTTCATCACATAAAGTGGTTATAAACATAGAATTTCATTGACTCTTAACGGCCTTTTTTTTTTTAAGAAAATTTTTAAACTCAAACTTTAAGTAACTTTTTAGTTCTTCAAAATGTATTTACAATAATTGTTTTTTCTAAAACCAACAGAAATGAAGACAAAGGTTTAAATTTCTTTCAATTATTTGTACCCATAGTTATACTCAAACTTAAGACTTTAACTATATACAATGTCATTGAGAAAGTTAAGCAACAAAGGATAAATAAAGATTATTTATTTATTTTTCGACGTAGGTTCACATATTATTAATGGCTTTAGGAAAGTAATATTCAGACACTATTCGTACATCAAAACAGCACAGTCTCGTAAATCTCGTCTTACGATCTAAAGTTCGTGCATCTGGTTTGGCACTTATTAAAAATGCTCAGAACCTTCCGGTAGCATGCCTTGTTCTCAGCACATCCCTGTGGCTTCCCAAAGACTGCAATGTTTCTTCACGCGCAAATGATCATGTAGTATCAACGAAATCATGATGCTGCTTTAGGAGTGAAGGGATACCCCAACCTGCTGAGTGGTCATCGTCTTTCTACGTCCAAAAAGATAAATTCGTGAAAATATGGTTATCAATTACAAAAGTCCGTCAAGCAGGGGCTCCGTAAACTAAGCAGATTTCCCATGTGAAGTTTTACAATAGATAAATCTGCCTAATAACAACTGTAGTAGTAAGAAACCTCTATACCTATTCAAGAGGGACGAATAGTTACAGAAACGGCCGCCAGAGCTCTCGGCGGAAAGTCCGAACATAGCTCCTGCCGACCACACGCAGAATACAAATGCAAATATCTCGATTAATATTCAAGATAGAGAATAAATGTATATAACAATATTTATAGACAATTTAATTTGCAATAAGATTGATCCTGTACAATTTTTCAATCCGACGTATAGTAACGGAGATATTTTGAATTTTCGAAAATTCTCCCCTCTAAACCCCCTCTCCCACTGGTCCGATTTCCGCCATTAACGAACTCGATCTTTTTTTTACATAAAACGACTAAATATCGAGTTTGGTAACGATCAAACAAAAATTGCGACCACTAGAGCGGTAACAGACAAATATATATATATATATATATATACAGTTTTGAACGGACCTCATTTTTGTCATCTACTAGGTAGGGTCGATGGACATTTGAAGAAAAATTTCGAAAATTCCGTCATGAGTACAACCTCTATATCTGATTTCTCTTAAGGGAAATCTGCTAAAAATGCTCTAGCCTTTTCTATCATGAACTTATTTTTCTTATAGAAAAAAAAAATAGGAAAATACTGTTTTTTTATTATTATTATTTATTAACGTCCAGTTTGTGTACGAAGGCTAATTTTGACGGGTTATCTACAAGTTACTACCCTTTTCTAGCCAGGGCAAGACTAAGGATTTTATTTAATGAGTTCTTCACTAAATAAATTCCTACTGCCCACGAATCGAACTCGCCACTCCAGGTTTACCCCCTACAAATGGTGTTATCTTACCTTCTATTCCATATTTCTCCCAAAATAAGAAGCCTAAGTAAACATGGATTGAAATCTACATTCAACCGTAGAACACGAAATGTTTAATACGATTGAATGGGGCTCAGGTTAGCCATGCGAGTTAAAGCGTTGACCTTTATGTCACATGGTAAACCTAGAGTGGCGAGTTCGATTCTTGCCTGGGCAAAGGAAATTATTTAGTGACGAAATTCATTAAATAACGTCCTAAAATCCCAACCTGGCTAGAAAAGGGTGGTAACCTGTAGATAACCCGTCCCGATTAGCCTAAGTTGCAAAAAGTGGACGTTAATAAATAATAATAATACGATTGATTCTATATCAATTTTTGATAAACGCATAATGGAGATAGAAATACATGGCTTTGTATATTACTCTCCAAACCATTTTTTTTATCTTGGGACATCAACAACACTTAGATCCCCCACTATTGAGAAATACATGTGCACACACGGGTATTTAGTTGCAAGGGAACGTCGATGAAGATTTATTGTATGTGAATGACTGGGCTTGTTACATTTATTCTTTGTGTCGACTGCGCTGTTTGTGGCATTCGGATCTTAGTAATGGTGAATTCTCGACGATCGTAATCATCTATATATATAAATATAAATGAATGTTTGTCTGTATGTCCTTTATAGAATCGTAAACGGCTTAACCGAATTTTATGAAACTTGTTATGTATATTACTACAAACCCAACTTAGGTTTTAGGCTATGTTAGTATTCTCTGAGACAAACAGGAGTGGGGTAATAAAGGTAGCCTGAAATTAAAAACAGTGATATACACATAACAAAAATTTAGAGTAACTTATGTTATATACACTTTAGTGAAGTATAAATGAGTTATACTATTATACAAAATATAGTGGGAGCCAACAATTTTATAAGGCACAAAAGAACTCAACAGAACTAAATGAAATTCCTTATGTGATTTGGTATTAACACCTCCCTGATTATAAGCTATATTAAAATTTCGAGGTACGAAAAGGAGTAGGGGTTATAAAGGAGGTCTGAAATATAAAATGCGATATTTCAAACGTGCATATAAAAAAAGTTATTTGTTTTGTTATTTAATGTAACATTTGTTATATGCACTTTTGCTGTATGACGAAGTTTAAATGAGGTATACGCCAAAAACTATAGAAGGGGTCAAAAATATTGTAGGACGCGAAAGACTAAATCGAAATCAACGAAATTCCGTAGTTTTAACTATAATCTATGATTAAGTTATATATAAAAAAGATACATGCATAGGAACGGGTAATATAAAAATATTGTTTATTTTGTAGAATTAAGTACATAACAAATACTTTTATTATTAACATATCCCCAGCACACCTGGCTCAGGTGTAAATCCTAAGCATTGAGACGGGAAAATGTAAAAATATTGTACAATGTAAAGCTCATAAAAAAATACCATCATCATTCAGCCTCAAATGATTCCCCGGGCGAAGCCGGGTACCTTAGCTAGTAGTTAATAATTTTCGTATATGGCTTGTCATGTACAAAAAATAAAACAAACAAAAATTAGATCACGAACATATATAGTTGAATATGTAAATAATATTTGCAGAAGAGGTACCTGAGACCACTAATGAATATTTATAATATTTTTGACAGAAACTTTGAACGTAATTTGAATAATTTTCAATTAAAAAAGTCAACAGTCATTGAGGATGTCAAGATTAAAACGCCTTCTTCCTTTAAATATTAATGTTTTTATTGTTTACACTAATGGAATCTTAAAACGAAATACCTAACGTCCTTTTAATTTTGATGAGTTGCTCCGATTCAATTCTAATTACATTGGGGCGGGTGTTAATGACGAGCGCATTGAAATGAACTCTCTCGCCTACAGACTATCGGCCGGGCCTTATTGTTGACGCTACTTAATGCGATCCCCGGACATCCGATGAAGTCATCAATCTAGCCGTGTTGATACAGCGCTCGGAGTCGCTCTAGCTCCCATTAGCCTTAATTCGATTCGGATTGTTCAATCGCCTCCAAACATCTGCTCTAACACGTGGCCGGCCGTCTCAGATCATTTCCGGTCTCGCGGGGAGAAGCAGTGATCAGCTGATTGCAGGCTACGAAAGAGCCGTCCATTTGGTGGTATGTGCTCCCATTCTATCTTTGAACAGGCTAGTTCCACCTTGATGGATTGTCGGCCAGTTGGAATCTCGTGTTCGTGTTGCTTGTTATTGGAGCATTTATCTCTTTCTTGCTGTGTTATTACCTCAGCAGAATTACATATTGACGAACTGTCACAAAAACACTTCTCAAAGGCGTTTTGCATTCATATTCAACAGGTGAGATTTTTTCAAAGAACGCCCCATAATATTAAATTTTTGCTAGCCTCCACGTCATTAGAAAAGCAATTTAAAGCTGTTGAATAATTGTATAGCATTAGCATAAGAATATGAAAAACACCAACCTAGCGACAAGCTTATCTTCTGGACAACGTCAATTGCTGATCATTAAAAGTAAAATTTTATTATAGGGTCTGTATTGTTTTACTTTCTTGTACGAAGTAAAGGACGTTTTTTAAACACGAAAAATTTGTGTTTTCACTCATCTCCGGAATTATCCTTGGGACCCACCCTCAATCCATTTGGATCAGTTTCAGTGTGACAACAGAACGTATCCCCCATAACTCAATAACGTCTAGCCTTAAAACGTCGAATCTTCGTATTTAGGACTGTTGTAACATTTCGTTGTGAACGTGGTCATTTGATCAAAATCAACTAAATGGTGGAGGGAGTTTAGAGGGGAGCGCAAATAGAAATATTGCAAATGTCTGCATTTATATTCGAGATACTAAAGATTGGTACAAAATCTTTTTTGTTCAACATGAAACAATCAATAAGTTATGTTCTATGACATCTTTGGGTCCGGTGCATTACAACGGAGATATAGCGTTACATTTTGATGCCTCTTGATCAGGGATGAGCAACAGGCGGCCCCGTTAAACATATTGAAATGAAATTGTATTTATTTTATCCACTTTCACCCATCAATATATTGTTATAAAATTAATTATAATAAAATAGCAGTACATAATAAACCAAAACAATTTTGTGTAACGAGTTACTTACTTGCCGGTGACTTTTTCAAATATGCAATACGACTGCCCCCGTCTGCGCATTTTCACCAGATTTCCCTTAATTTCCCTGACCACCGATCAAGACTGAGTGATGCATGATTAGAAAGCTGCGTACGTGCTACCTCATCAATTCCGGGTGATGTTGATCAGCTTGTATAGAAAAAAAAAACAGTGAAAATTTCAAGTAAATTCGTTCTTCTGTTCATTTCTTTTTTCTTTTTATTTAGCATTAGAATTTGTATATGAAATCTTTACTTTTTTTTTAAATTTAAATTTTTACTCCAATGTTTATTATAAATAAAGTTTTGTAAATTATTAATAAGTGTTACTTAATGCGTGGCCCGCCATAAAATTTAAATTGGCTCGTTGATTAAAAAGGTTGCTCACCCTTGCTGCAGATGACAAAACACTATTTGTTCAGATTTGTATATTCGCATCTTTCTTTTTTATGTCATGAGGCTACATTAATGAACTATTACCGTGAAAAGTTAGTTTAGTGACAACAGTCTTCGCCGATAGGTATGACAATAGATGTATACTATAATAGTTATTAGAAAATTATAAATACACAAATTCTTCCCCTGGTCTAAAAGTTTACCCCAGTGCTGTAGGGTTATTTGTTTTTAGATACTATTGAAGTATACCCCATTTCAGTCACAAATGGAATTGATGGTGGCACAAGTGTAGATCTTCTTATACTCCACTTTATTAAATATTCTTCGTGTTTCACTATGTTAAATAGCCCTTTGAGGTGTGTGAGCCCTTGAAACTAAAATTAGATCCAATCCTACACAGTGAACCAATTAGACTACCGAAAAATATTACTTTTAGTCGTTTTTTTTCATTTGCTTAATTTTTATATTGGAAAGAAATTAAAAATTACGGATGGCCTTGAGGAAGTTTAGATTTATCAACAATGTTTTATGAAGAGCTGATTCTGTTATAATATTTTTTCTGTGGTCTTCCATTTGAGAAGGATTACTCAATCAGTGTACTGAAATGCTATGGCTATGGTTCGAGACCTTCGTCTCCCACGAGTTATGTGGTTCAGTAGTTCTAGATGTTTGTTCTTGCGGCCCTACAGGCATCCCCCAATCAGAGTCAACAGGTGGAAAGGTTTCTTTGGAACAGACAATCACTGTAATGTTTTCTGCTATTTGTTTGGCCTTTTGGCTTTTAGACAGATGCCATCATAGTATATTTACAAACATCTCCGCTATGTGGTCTCATATCAATGTAATCGGAGAGCATGAGGATTTAGCCAACAATGTCATAGATAGTTAATGATGATCCTCTTCCCATCAAATGCGCGTGACAGGTGACACATGACACGGTCGTGATATCACGAGCTCCAAGCCGCACGTTCCTTTAGACGGAACGGGTGTTTGGAGCCACCGGGTATTTATCAGGTTGACAGCCATTTAACGCCACGCTGCGGATCTGTGGTCTCTACCTTCGACGTTATACGTGCTCCCTCCTCGAAATATTTACCTCTAACGGAATCTGCGTCCACGTACCAAATCACTTTGCCGCCGATTTAATACGCCTTTAAATCAAGATTATTTTTAAGTTGTTTAGTTTCTCCTTAAGTCGTGTCGCATACCACTGGGATGAAATATTACATCCTTCTCTTAATGATGCCTTAAAGCAATCCCAAAATGGTTTTAAAGTGAAAGGCTTATAACAAAAATTGGAGGGATTCCATAAAGGGAGCATCCATCCAGCTGGGTAATGAATTTAGTGTAGGAATTTATTTTTTAAAATTAATTTTTAATGTTTCATTACAGAAAGTAATACAAGATAGTAAAGGATGGTTGGGTATTGGCTGTACAAATTGTTAATCCTTCAAATAGAGTTTTTTTTCATTTTATATGCTGACAGTTTCGGCCACCATTGGTTCCCTTCTTCAGAGCAATTGTAGAAGAGGAGCAGAGACCACAAAAAAAATAATTAACTCACTCAGTGAAAGTCACATCTTGATTTAAGATGTAACTTTCACTGAGTGTGTGGTTTTTTTTGCTCCCTGCTCCTCGACTACTACAATTGCTTTGAAAAAGGGAACCAATGGTGGTTGAAACTGTCAGCATATAAAATAAATACACCCCTCTATTTGAAGGATTGAGAATTTGTATAGACGATACCCAACCATCCTTTAATATTATTCAATAACTAACGGCTAAACAACAACTGTACACTATTGTAAGGGTTATTGTAAAATTTTAACTGGTCACCATGCTTTTATTTAATTGTCGGAAACAGCTGAAATTTAAAATTCCACCCTTAAGGCAAATCTACTAAAAGGTCCTATAGGTAGGTCTATTAGCTCTGTAACTTTGCATGTCTCAATAATTAATGTCATAATTCTTTTTTTTATTAATTTATTTTCATTATTTATTTACATTTATGAGTTGTACTGTACTATAGATCTGTTTTATAATTGAAAGATATTTTTCTGATTGGTTGTTGGCTAGAACTCTCGCCAGAAAAACTCACAAGAAAAGAAGAAAAGTTCCCAGGATAGCCTGGAGTACTACTGAGTCATCCCCAAGTCCTAATTATACAGAAGGTCATGAAAGGAGCACTGGACTATGAGGGGGTCCACTAAATACAGTTACCACACTGCAAGGTCAAGAAGGCATCTGTTTAACTTAGCATCTTAATGATTGATTTTCGTAAGTTAAAAGTTTTTTAAAGATATATTTTAGCTTCTATTTGACAACTATCTATAACCCAAAACGTTGTCCAAATAATATATTGACTCCATTTTGCGTTCAAACAACTATCTGAATGTTTAAAAAGCAGACTATAGTTTCTTTATATTCCATCTTGAGATATATTTACTTTTGCTTCTATAAATTTATATTTAGTCAAAAAGGGATAAAATTAAATGAGTCCACAGTTTCAATGTTGGTAATTAAGAGTATTACTGAATATATTATTTTACTAACATAATTACAAGCATAATGAGGTTCATGAAACGTGTAATATGAGTGTAGTAAAATGGATTAGAATTTAATGTTTTGTGGATAATTATTATATTTCAATATATTTTGCTTTTCATAGATTGCTTGAGTCAAACGAGAGTCAACCCGTAAGATAGCTTAAGATTGACTTTATTTGAATTTCCTTTCCTCTATTTTTTATTTTCATACAGGTTCATAGTAACATTTATTAATAGCATAATATGTATGCATTAAGCTAATAGTATATATATTATACCATTGTGGCATTAGAAACTGTGTATAAAGAAATTTTCTTCTTATAGGAATCCAACGTGATTAAACATTTTACTTCACTGAAATAAATAAGTAAAATAAATATGTAGATATGCTTTATCCAAACAGTACATGACAGTTAACCTGAAACTTCCAACAATCATGAACTTAAATGAATATGAATTCTTAATTCCAAAGTCAGCTTTACACAACAGATATCAGAAAGGTTGAGGTCAAAACAAGAAGAGATAAAATAAGAAATGACTGTTTAATTAGGCCATTTTAGGGTCGAAGTCATTCATACTTTATAGTAGATAATATTCATTTAAGATGGTCAATCCACCTCCTGAATACTGGCAGAACTGTGAGAATGGCTTCAAAAAGCATCGTTTGACGGCATAATATCATGAAGAAAGTACACTGGAACAGACCATTCTGTGGGGTTGGGAAGATGTTTTACTACGGGGCTGAAGTATTTGGTTTACGTTTTGCTTGGAACAACCTCACACGCCTTAGTTGGTTGAGAAGAACATTATGATCTCACCTAAAAATATGTAATGCACCAAAACCAATTTTGTTTACAAAAGAGAGTACTTTCTGAATATTTTTTTTTTTAAATGCATGAGTTTAAAATACTCTTTTCCTCATGTCCATAAATGTGAGCAGTAGATTATTCCGGCAGTTACAAGTCAACGAAGTTTGAGCATGCTCAGAAAGAAGCCATCTCTTGCCAACGGGTAGATTGGTCGTTACAATGCGAGAAAAAGAGTTTTACCCTTCTACTAACTGCCCAGAATCCAAGCTCGATAATTTACATAAGAGATTTGTTCAGTATCTAATGGGTCCACCTTGCAAGCCACCTCCATTCGTATTCAAATGAAAAATCGCACTGGAATAACTCGTCGCGACGGTTCTTACGTCATCTTTCGTTACACGTATTAATCCTTATACTGCTGCCTCTAATTAGTCCACGCATTTGCTCCAGCAAAACGGAAGAAAATGTGGTTTAAACTTTGTAGTAGACGGACTGCTTTCTTTTTATTAATTAATTTATACACATAACTAACCTTATGGGCTGTTTTTATTTAGTAACCTGGTTTTTACATTGCTTGTTGAATGTTGTACAGAAGCTTTATGATCCTGCTCTCCGATTGACAGTCACGACGTTTCGCGGACCTACAGCGGACTAGCCAACATATTTGAATAATATTATAATTTTTATCTTCGACTTTCCAAGCGGATGGATAAAGTTGATTGAATAAGTTGCCCGGCAAGAGGGCATTATATGGAGGCAATAAGATGTCTGAGGGTCCTCATACATATTTTATTGCACGCTGCAACCAAGCAGAATGCAGTTAGAGCTGCTTCTTTAATATGAAGGATGCCATCAATTATCCAGTCATATCTTAGTATATATTTGAAAGTAAAGTAGATAGAGACGTTCCTTCACTTAGAAATAGTGCAATCAATAAGATATGGCTAGCTGCCATAACAAAATATATACTTATTTCCTGGCCGGATTACATATCTGTTAATATATATGCGCAAAATTTTGGTCTACGGATTTGAAAGGAGAAGATAATGACAACTAAATAAATTAAATGAAAATGTATTTCCAGAAATGCTCGAAACGCAGCGTACTATTACGTACTATTAAATATACATACTATTCTGTAAGTAACTTCGGTCCAAAAGGATCGGTGGAACTATACAACCTATTCACAACACTATATACCTGAGAAGAAACTACTTGCTATATCAACACATTTTTTATTCTAAGCCTTATTACTACTGACAACAGATGAAAGTTAAGAGGTAGGTAAGGGGCCAAATGGAAGCCAACAATGGATTACACCTCTTCTACTCATGCCCTCGGCAACTGCTGTAAACATTCGTATATCTATAACTGTAAGTGCAATTTAGCAATTCTATGGAACAAAAGTATCGAGTACTGGGAATCTTTCATTTTTGTGACATTGAGATATTTTGGATTTCACCATTTGCTGCTGAATTTAGCATACTTTGTTTTTGTTTACAGTTTATACAATACATCAAGATAGGTTTTCATATCTTGTATCTGTACGAGAGCTTGTACAGACAAAGAATCTTTAGATATTTATTATAAATGCCGCCTTTTCAAACTAAAAAAAAATACGGTAAATAACCTTTTGTATTTTTAGAAGAGACGTTGTTTTTTAAACAATGCCCTCTAAATATTTTGTTTTAAGAAAATTTAGACATTTCAATTTTTCTTTTTATTAAGTATAAGTGAATGTATTTGCTTGCCCTATGATTTATGCCAATATACGGGTATATATCAAACCACGAGTCCTTAAGCTTCACTGATTTCATCAATGGTAGGGGCTTTTCAAATGAAATCCATTGGGCTTGAATGGAATTCAGTTAGGGGGAATGTAGAGCGATTGGTGAAGGCTTTGGAAGAAAGGGCTTTGATTGGGCCTAAGACTGGCCAATCAGAGTTGATGATTCGGGACTCGGGCTGACAATAGCGAGCGTGGCCCGGTCTAATGAGCACCGACACGAGCCACTCTAATTCAACAGGTCTCGACGGGGCCGCACATTCGGCCAACGACCACAATTGACTACACAATGCCTTGCATTTTGGCAATGGTTAGTTATTTCATATATTTATTATATCATTTCCTCTTAAAAACACGAGGAAACAGCATGGAAATCATCCAGGTTCTGCAAAAACAAAGCAGATTTCAGCCTATGTGGACACGACTTCGAATTTAACATTGCTATGACATGTTTAGTGATACAAGTTACTTTAATTACATAAGTTACATGAGTGGGAGAGGGTTTTACGTGAAGGCTGAAAACAAGAAAAAATACATAATGAAATTAATTTGAATAATATTTGAGGAGTTAAAGAAGAATGTTATTTGTTTGTTTTACGACTTTTCAGGGCATAAAACTACTGGATTAACATTGCCTGATTACCAATAATTGTTGTTTAAAGGACATATTACCCAAAAATGTATAGAACAACAGTTGTAGTTCATCACTTCTAATAATTTTGTTTCTGTACCATTTTTAATTCTGACGCATTATAATGGATATGAACATAAATGGAAACATTTCAATCGTTCTTTAAACGTTTCACATGAAATCGATAAATGTCGAGTGAGGTATTGATCAAATAAAAATTAAGGAATCCAGAGTAATGAATGCTCATAGACTGCGTCACATCACGATTTTATTCATGACTTTCACATACTAAGGGTACTATAAAACAAATTACGATATAATTAAGCATTGAGCTGGGTTAACCTCAGATGATTAGGGGGGAGGGGGGATACCATTATCTCCGTTCATTTTGTGTTTAGAGGAAATACCTATAGGGAAACATAGTAAAAATTACAATTAGAACAACATTAGTAATGCATTTTCGACTCGAATATTATTTGGCGAGATTTTTAGGATTTGGTTTATCTGTTTTTTTTTTAAAAATCTACTACCTTTATCCCCTTTCGAGAATTTTTCGAAAATCGCGTCGTAAGTACAATTTAAATAGCTGACTTTCCTTCTGCTGTTAGAATGTTACATCAGTGCCCCTTTGTACTAAAGACTGTTGAGAAGGATGGGTATTATTCATTCCTTCTGTCAATATGTTGCTCCATGTCAATTGCCGATATGATTGGATCATTCATAATAGCCTGAGAACAATTGGTGGTAAGGCGTTGAACTTTTGACGTAGAAAGTCTCAACAATAACTGCATATGACATTAAAATTAATGGTGACTAAAATGGTATTTACTCTTTCACATTGATTATTTGGGTGGCAGCTCAGAAAGGTGTGACATGAAGACAGTGCTATCTGCCAGACCTAGGATTGTTGGTCCAAAGTGTAATTTTTATTTCTAGAAACATTCCGTAAAAATATATATTAATTTTCATTTTTAACAGATATTTTTTCCACATTTTACACAAACACACACACGCACACACACACATACACACACACATACACACACATACACACACACACACACACACACACACACACATATATATATATATATATATATATATATATCTGTTAAAGCTCTAGCAGTCGCAATATTTGTTTGATCTTTACTAAACTCTATATTTAAACGTTTAAGCAAAACTGAAGGTCATGCTCAATAATAGCTGAAATCGGAACATTAGAAGATGGATTTAGAAAATTCGAAATATCTATTATTATCCACCGATCGAAATATTGTATAAAACCAATCTTATTGGAAATATAATTTACTATAAATTTTGTTACATCCACTTTTTGTCTTCTTGAATATTAACCGAGATATTTGCATCCTTTGTTTTTGCCTTCAGTACCTCCCCCCCACTCCTACTCATGCCACATCCTCAATAAGTTCTAATAGCAGGAACCACTTTGTTCAAAGCTTAAATAACATATATTGGTTTCATTGAACCTTTACTGACTGAGATACATGCAAATATGCTGTGATCACGCCATCAATTAAGAGTTTTCGTTCTCATATTCCTTATTACACAATTCATTCGGGGGGGGGGGGGGAGTATGCCTTTGAAATCCTTTGGACTATAATATTGGCGAAGTGGGAATAGCAGGTAGGAAAGTTGGTAGAGGTGAAGGCGTGCTAGGGGGCCAATATAAATGGATGAGTAGTGAGTTATGGATGCTGAACCTGGATGATAATTCTACTCAAGGACCTGGCCACCATTTTCGAAATAGGGTTTCGGTAAACACTCTGCCACGCCAAATAGCCAACAATAATTGGGACAAATCTGTCGAAATATCATTTTGTCATCGTGACTGTAGAAATTTACGGCTTGCATTCACCAGTCAATATGTCGACATCATAATCGTTATATTGAACAGAAAAGGAAATACAAATAACATCAATAGTGAATATTATAACACAGTTTGAAAAACTATTATTTTCCAAATATATTTTCCTGCTTTCTCCTACGAAATAAAGTTAATATTGCAACCAAGAAAAATTTAGATACTCAAATTGTCCCAGAACTATCCGTTTTGACCCTTCTTGAACGCTTGTTTATAGACACGTCTCGCATAGCTCAAAAATGACTAGCCTAAGAATTTTGAAATTTTACATTTATGCCAGTTGTTACATTTAACTGTAGTTTTCTCATTTTGATTGAAATCGACAATTGGGGAGAGGAGTATAGAAAAGAATGAAATTTGTCTTCGTATCATTTACAGTTATGGAATATATGAATAGGGCCTTTTCTGCTTATCTATGAACCATGTTTTATGAAATATATTGGCCCGTTGCATTGGAGTGGAGATATGTTAAAACTCTTTCAAATGAAATGATTTTAAATAAAGTGCATATAAATATATATATATATATATATATATATATATATATATATATATATAAGCATATATACATTTTTTTGTTACTGAAATATTAAGAGAGTTATTTGTAATTTATTTTTATCAGCCTTCAGTAAACTCCCACTTCTACTCATCGGGTTTTTACATGGAAATAGAGAATATACGTTGAGGTGAGATCATTAATGTGTCATACCAGCACGCGGGACATCTGCACTGTTTGCAGCCACTGCGTCGTGGTGTTTTTAGAAGCCTGTTATCATTCTACTGACATTTTTGATTGATTGTTTTATTATAGTATTACTTTTGTTTTGTTTATAAGGCTTCCCAACTTTGGCGATATTGTTCAGTTAAATAATAAAGAATGTAATATACTAATAGGAAATAAGAAATACAAAATGTAAAATATAAATTTATTCTTATTACTTTAATGAACTCTGGGATTAAACATAGAAAAGAGGTTATGTTCTTTGAAGCTCTTCAGTTTCATGGTCCTATAAATGTCCTAAGATATTAAAATTTATTTGGTTTTCTGTCATATTTTATTTCATAATATTGTGGCTTTTTTACTTTCAAAGTGAATTTACTTCATGATAATGATAAATGCATGATAAATAAAAGCGAGTTCCAATGTACACCAGGGGTGCACATTAAAATATGGAAGTACATAACTTGATTAATTCTCTTTAATACATAAAATTGTCACTGTAGAAAAAAATAAACATTGAGCCTGATTCGAACCGTTCTTTATAAACATGAATTTAAATTTGTGAAAATATATTCCTTTTTATGAGCTCTCAGGGATATTTTATTTGAATATTCAAAGAAAATTACCTTGGTCTGGACTGTTTAGGCTTGTAGATGTAGCTGGGAAATAGGAAAGACTTCTAATTGTTGGAGTTGAAGTGAATTGAGGCTCGTGTCTGGAGCTGCTCTGGCGTTCAACTTCTGCGAGCCTCCTAGCTTCCAGTTCTTCCAGCTTATCAACCTTCGAGATATAGTCCTTAGTCACTTGTATTAAATACGGCATTGCAAAATCCATCATGTTGTGAGACCAAGACATTTCTAATACAACATCCGGCTTAACAAGGTTGTAACAACGGAAAAGGCAAGCTGCAAAACAATCGCTTAAACGCTTATCTATGAACCATTTTAAAAGGTCTTCTACTATCTCTGAATCATTGGACTCAGCAGCACACTCTAATGCGTCAGTGAAGAGTTTGTCTTGTTTACAGAGATCTACGCTTTCACGCCACATCTTTTTATTCTTGTACAGGTAAGCGGAAATCCTCCTCATTTCTATTAACTCATGTTCCGACAATAATTTGGCGAGGGTAACGGCTTCGAAATTGTCAAATGCATCAATTGATGTTCTCAGTCCTTGGAAGTCATCTTCTTCTATAAAGATGTTGTTTATAGCATCATTTATTATTTTACTATTCAAATGTTGGACAAAGCGTAAATAAGATTTAACTAAAAGTACTTTATTGTTTTTTGTCCTAAGAAAGTTAACTACCCTTGGGTTGTCTAATTTTGGGGAGAGAGCTATCAGCAGATCATTCAACAAAAGCGGCTTGTAATCCAGATAAAATTGTATAGCCTTGTAATAAATTTCATCGTTAGCAACATTAACAATAATCTCTTTGAATTGCATTTCTTTCCAGGATGTTGTTGGATGTTCCATGATGGTTAAGATGGCATTATCATACTGTTCATACTTATCATACAGGAAAACAAGTTCTTCCCACATGTGATATTCCTCTGCACATTTAAGTACTTTAGGAATATTAATTCTGGACCAAAATATCTCCAAGTGCTTTTTCATTTTATGTGGCTGGTATTTCGAGTACAAAGAAGCAAGTTCGGTGAAAATGCCCATATGCGTTCGTTCTAATCCTAAAGCAGATTCCAAAAGGTGAATGATATGTTCAAAGTGACCCTGTTCTTCATAATAACTGATGACGATTTCGAGTTCGTCTGAATGTACTACAATATTTAACCCACACATTTGAGCAAGTCTGAATTCTTTTTTATCTACGCAGGCAAAACAAATTTCTTTCCAGGTTTCTGTTTTATTTGCCCGCCTAGCACTGTCTACAGCTCCAGAAAACTCTTTTAAATGTACTAATGTTACAGCTAACTTTGAAAACTTTGATACATTATTGTAGAGTAACTTTGCAGCTTCATACAAGCCACTTTCAAAACATCGGTCTCCAATTTTTTCAACGTCTGCGTGGTTAGGCTTTGAAATAAATTCTTCCATCTCAGACAGCCTGTTCGTTTTTGCGTACGAGAACAACAATTCGCTTTCGATAAAAGTATTTCTGGTGTTTTTTGCTGCCATCTCCAGATATCTGATCAGGTCATCCCAGCTTTCCGTACTGTGTGCTATTTCAACAACATTTGCACAAGAAGATGGATCATTGGCTTTTATAAATGACTCTATTGAATCTTTTAACTTCCCTCGCTGCAGTTGTGCTAATCCCAGTTCATTCCACACGGAAGGGTCGTTACAGCTGACGGCGAATTCATATGCTCTGCCTAAATTATTTATATTGTTTATTAACACTTTCACTGCGGACGTATTAATGTTAAACTTCTTGAAAATTGCATAACCTTCTTCAAATAAACTGTTGTTAACTGCTATATTAGCAATGTCCTCTGCATCATAATGCTCAAGCCTGGTTACACAGTCCATAACTCGTGGGGGGTCGGCTTTGATGGAAGTTAATATTAGAAGATTCTGTAAATTTCTTTCATCGCTAAAAAGTGGATTGCTAAATATTAACTTTTCTAAAAGTGCAATCAGATCATGAAGTAAATCAGCAGACAAGAAAGCTTTTACAGTTATGCTTACTTCTTCAGGATCTTGTGCTTCAACAAGAACTGAGTGAATTACTTGGTCTACCAATGCTTTTTTGAATGAGTTTTCATCATTAAGAACCTCGGCCCAAAGCTCTGGGCTCTTCCTCTTTACCAGAAAATTAGCTTCTAATTTAAAAAGACAGTTTTCATTGTAAGTATTAATCAATTCTTTATCGCACTGTCCTCTTTCATAGGCAATACATGCTAAATGGGGATCGATTTTTTCGCAATATTTACCAACGAGTAGGCTATCGTAATGCTGATTTTCCTTCAAAAAGCGTTCTGGGTTCGAATTTGTATCCACGTATATTTTTGCTAAGGCATTATGTATTACAGGATCAGTTATGCCTTCACTAACCATTTTTTCTAGCCATTCTCGTAAAACATTTAATCTATTTCTCTTTTCAACCTCGCTAACTAAGTCAAGGACAGAAAACTTTCCAGTAACGGAAGATACAATGTTTTTAATAATATCTTCTGGACAGTCTACATCAAGCAAACCACCAATCACAGTCGGTAACTTCGGTGGGTTGACATTTTTTACATACGTTTCAATAGACGTGATTGTGTTATTGCGGTACAAATAAAGGACCAATTCATGAATGTAATCGAACCGGTCACACACAATAATAAGAGGCAGCTGATCAGCAAGTTTTACTTCTTTTAAATAATTTTTAACCTTCTCGGGGCAATAGCTATCCGAATCCCTGCAAATTCGTTCAACTTCTTTAATTTGCCCTACTTCACATGCTGCTTGAATATATTTAAAGTGTACTTCTTCATCCTTGATAAAATTTACTAAAGCCCCAAGAAAATAAAACAGACCTTCATAGCTTTTGTATGATTCAAATAACTCAATGATGGACTTTGTAGATAGTTGTTGATAGTATTTGGTCGCTATCTGTACCACTAAATGCAAGTTCTGTTGAATATTAAAGCTCAACAAAGTATTAAGGGATTCTAAGGTGTCACTAACTGTAAGCGTACCGAAATATTCCACCAGCCATCCCGAATCAACAAGATTTGTATGAACAATAACTCTTTTGATATCAGTAATGTCGGAGTAATGTTCTAATGCTCTCTGTATCAATCCCGCATTTTCGCATAATTTCCCAATATGATTTCTATCGTAATGGTTGAACATGCGATTACCGAGAATGACATCAGCAACATGGGGGGCCACCACTAAATTAATTTCTAATAGTTTTGTTTGAAGTGCAGCATCTGATGGATTGTTATTTTTCAATGCCTCTAATAGAAATGCAGTGCATTCTGGAACTAGGTTCAAATCAACAAATATATCAGTTATCCTACTAATATCTGCTATACGTTCGCCATCTTCTACAAGGGTCAAAGCGAATTTAAGCGCTTGATCTTTATTATTCTGTAAGATTTTTTGAAAGAGAAAGATGTAGTCAGGTGTGTAACCAATTTTCTTTGAATACAAAGTAATTTTCTGAAAATCCCCATTTTCAGCGAAACAATCAATCACTTTACTGGGTACATTAGCTCTTAGGTATATAGAAAGGGCCAAATTTTTGTCAACGTTTCTAGCTAAGTCGCCCAACTCCTCAGAACATTCAATTTTATCTTCCCGCAACCATTTTTCTAGCAGATCCTTCTTTCCTTGAAGAAGGACTGGCCGACATATTTCTATTGACTCATGCCTATTTAACCTTCCTTGATCCAGGAGAACCCCAAAATATTGTAATAGTGGGGACATTTGACCTCGAGGGTTACTCGCTTTATGAAACAGCTGAATTGTTTGTTGAGTCCTGAGTACACCCATGGGTGCTGTTGCCGCAATTTTTGCTGCTTCGAAATACTGGCCAAGCTCATATAATGTTTTAAATTTGCTAATGAATAAATCTTCTGCTCCAGGTAAATTACTACGAGCAGCTACTCTTATAGCAAGATCGGAATTTTTTAATATATTTTTTATATAGGAAATAATATTAGCTTCGTTGACTGTAACAGACAAAACTTGGCCTTTCCTAGTAACACCAATAAGTCCCCCAGCTGTTTCATATGGAGCGGTTACAAAAAGAGTGTCAGTACTAATACGGTTAACGTAAATACAAGTTGCTGTTTCCAAATCATACAAGTACACAAAACCCATTTTAGTAATAATGTATATAACACCATATTTGGGAGAAGTTTGCATGGCCACAGGAAAATCGTTCTGAACTTCAGCAGAGAAGATTATATCAACAGACCTTTTGGCAAATGGTTGATTCCCGTTCGGAGGTTGACCTAACTCAACAATATGCAGCTTTGCACCTTGTGGAGTTGTTCCAGCGAAGGTAAAAATTGACGATTCCAGCGGATTTCCCTCAATTTTGAACTCTACAAAAGAAGCTGCATGACCTTCTATAGGTTGTGAACACTTTCTCTCGACTGAGTAGAGCTGCATTGTGCCAACTACTTTGCTTTGCTGAGCAGCAATCCCAATGAGAACAAGCCATTGTTGTTTCCTATCAGTCCTATAATTAATGATTTGAAAACCATTTAAGCAAAAGTGTCTATCGAACATCTTGACCGGCACGGAGTCACCTTCCATGACCCAGTGATAAACCGAATCGTCGGTAACCAACCCAAGAGTATTCGACGAGATCCATTTCCAAAATTTTACCTCACTTGGCATTACGTAAGACTTAAGTTTGCTTTTCATTTCTAAATTGAAAATCTGTATGGTATTTTTAGTGGAAGTAGGATCATTAGAAGTTCTACTTTTTAAAGCAATGACTTTACTCACAGGATTCATGATAGCTGATTCTGCGGAGATCGGGCGACGGATCGGGTTGTTCTTGTCCAGCAAGTCGATTATCACAACCTGAGCTACTTCTCCAGACGTCTCCCTAACGCAGATGAACCTCTCAGATTCCATGGTTACTGACTTGAAGCTAATACTTGATGGCTTGATTCCGACATCAGTTAGTTTTAGATGTTCTTCGAATCGAATAGGAAGATTAAGACCCGTTTTCGACATTTTTACTTTCTGAATGCTTATACAATACTTGGCAACGTGAAATAATAGGCTGTCTACTATAAATTCACTGAAAACAGTCTAACCATTGATGTACAAATAAATTACTCAAAACTAAGAATGACTAAATAAATCACATGTTTTAATGCAACTTATTATTAATGCTTTTCTATTTTCTAACCAAACTAACCAGACCATTATTGGTTTATTTTTAAACACATTTGAATCATGGGGGAAAATATGAAACTAAACATATAAAATGAATCTCTTTTTTTTTTTTACTGCCGTCGTAATTAGTGTAAAAAAGTTTTTTTAAAAAAAGTTTGAATCTGAATTAACAGAGAGTTTTTACTAAATTGAATGGAATTATAAAAATCGATATGTTATAGACTAGTTAGCCATGAGGTGTTAATTGTCATGATAGAGTCACAGGTTCAATTCTCACAGAAACAATTTATTTTGTGACGAAATATTAAATCCTTATCCCGTTCTCACTTGAAAAAGTTAGGTAGTAAACGGTATAGAATAGGTACTAATTCGTGGCAGTAGTATAGAATCGATGTTGATTTGTTATTGTTGAAAATCATTAACGTCTACATTGAGCTCCTTAGACTAGTATTCGAGCGGGTTATCTTTAGGTTACCACCCTTTTCTAGCAGGGATGGGGCTCAGGATTTTATTTAATGACTATTCTCAGAGTTGCACATAGATGCTAACATGTTTTATAGATTTGTTATGTACATAGATTTGTACAATGATATTGCTTTCTTTATAATGAATGATATGTTTTATTTATGTGTAGCTCTGATGATGTAGACGATAGTCTTCGAATACGCTTAGTGCTCCAATTAAAAAAAAAAACAATAGTGGAGAATTGGATGCTGACAAAATTTGATAACTACAGTTCAGTAATAATAAAATACATATTGTATATATATTTTCTTGTATATATATTGTACATATATACTTAACTTGTATATTGAATTTTGAAATATATTAACCACTTTTTTTTTTTCCATACATCTGAGAGCTTTAGTCCGAAATATATTAACGCTGGTTTTATTTGGGAGGAAACGGCCATAAATAAATTGCCTAAGAAGATTGAAAATGCTGAAAGACTTATTTTGTATTGGTTACTTAACGTCGGCAGAAGTTACCGTCGCAGATAAAAACTGAAAGAAGTTCAATCAAGATAACCTTTACCTGAAGTTAATGAACATTCATAATGCTTTGTGAAATGCCTTTTTAACAAATTTACGACAATATAATTATCGAAATCAGATACAGCCTGTCTGTATTGTAAGTGAAATAATTGTTTGGTATTTAGGGGTATCTTTTGATCTTGGAAGGTATATTTTCGACATGCCACCGCGCCACTCTCACCTCGTTCCTGCGTGTCTTCTCTCTCGCCTTTCGCCCATAGAACTTTCTGCAATATGTGAACATATTGCCAAAATATATTGGCCACAAATAATCGTTTAGAAATAGTGTTTAATGGCTTTAGAATGCACCCAAGTTCTAGGTTTTCTTGTTGTTTACGTCTAGCGTTGTTAAGTCGATATAATGAGGATCTTTCCTAAGTCTACTAGCGATATTCCAAAAATCAATTTAAATTATGATAATTTTATTTCCAAATGAACGTGTATTCAAAAAAGGTAGAAACGCACTATCAGTTTTATGTATCATAAACAATAATGACAAAGTTTCGATAATAAGGGAGAGTTATTACCGAATTGTAAAACAATAAATAGTGCTATAAAATAATAGTATATTGATGAGAATACTGTCAGAGATCTCACGGCGAGACTCCGTTGCTGGCTTCAATAAATAACACATTGTATTTTATTTTTTAATATTACAAATGTTAGATTTGAACTTTAGCCAGTAATGAATCAAATATCGTTCCATTTTGGATGATTTGCTTTAAAAGAAATGTGATATTGCTATTGCACTCATGATGCTATTTTGATGAAAATTCATAACTTCTCTCTCGGTCTTACTTAAGTTGTGAGAGGTAAACATATATCCTACATACCCCTTAAGTAAGACTGCTGGAGAAGTGATTAACGTACACACGCACACACACACACGCACACACACACATACATACATATATATATATATATATATATATATATATATATATATATATACATACTAAAATTCTCTTAATTATTTATGTTTTATCCATCTCGACCCCCTTCTACTCATACGTGTAGAAGTCTTTTATTAAATGTTATTGTATCGCTAAGCATCTTAGATTACTTAAATTTTAAATATATTTCTAAAAATAGCAAACATGAATAATAATATTATAAAAAGCCATTTCTTCACCAGGGGACAAAAAGTAACTTCCTAGTTTGTGGAAATCAATTTCTTTCATCAGTTTAACATCACATTAACATTTCCTAAGTACTAGCTGTGGGCATCAAACTGTTTGCTTTGCAGTTTTTCCCGTATATAATATTAAATGTAATCCCAATCAATTATTCAAGTTCATTGTCTGACTCTTCCAAACCCCAAACGATTTTTTTTTTTCTTTTTTTCAAAACTCGTGCTAAATAAAGTAAAACCACAAAATAACATCCTTTATATGAAACTGAATTAATATATATATATATATATATATATATTAATATATATATATATATATATATATATATATTATATATATATATATTAATATATATATATATATATATATATAAAAGTGTGAATTTTTTTTCGATATTTTATGTACAACCTAATAGCATACAAATTCTATGGATCCGTCCGTTTGACTGGAACTCAATCCCTTAAAAGTGTCATGTATTTGTCAATACCTGATATGTATATCGTAATAAGAAGATAATTATTCATACTCTCAACAGCCATATTCATATAAATTGTCATGTTCTCAATAGCCCATTTATACATCATTTCTGCAATCTGTAGCTACATCAGGGGTTATATCGTAGTTAAAACATATGTTCATTAATATCTACAAGATTATATTGATATTATCTTCAAGATTGTATTTATATATGAAAGGAAAAAATGAACTGCTGTGACATTCTGGCACTTATATGAATGGCAGGAAGGTTTTGGTGTTTAAATAAATGCAATTTATTTCTAGGTAATTAGTTTTGTTTTCAACCTGTCATCAACAAGGAACACAGCAGATATATTTATAAAATATTAATTGGCAATGGGTGAAATTCGAATCAATATATTAAGTGTTAATATCGTAATTTTTTTTTTAAACTTCTTAGTCTAACCCGATACATTACGAGTACATTCTAAGTATAAATTCCTTAACTGAAGACAGATCAAATTACTGATTCCTGGAGGGTATTTTTATATAAAGACCAAATGTGTTATATTTTTATTATTTTTTTCCCAATTATTGAATTATATTTAAGTGAACCCGGTAGCTTTGATTCTTGGAGTTGAACGTCTAACAATGAATAGAATTCTCTAGCGTTGATCTGTCAGCTTTCTATTAGCCGATGACAGTTCAAATTACTGATTCAAGTCAGGGATTTTCTGGAGGACCAAAAAAGGATTTCTTCTTTTTATTCCTTCTAATGTGAAACGAAACCAATTTAATAGAAATTTAGTAGCTTTAGTGGGAACGGTTGGGAATAAATTTCATATTGACAGCTTTTATAGAGCTAATCAGGAGTGGCGGTTATCATAAATAGACTCATATACAATTCAAATATTCCACGGAAACTTATACAAATGGGTTCAATTACCATTCTGTCGTTTAATCACGGCCAATTCCTCCGGAGCAATCTCCTTTAAAGGTTGCCGTAGAAAGCGGATCGGACAGTTATCAGGCAATCTTATCAGTAGGTTGATAAGTGGCTAATTACCAGATACACCGGCCTCTTGCTATCAGCATCAAATCAGCCCCCGGACCACCCTCTATAAACATCCCTATCGGACAGTCCCTTCATCCCAGCCACTGAATTAATAGGCTGTTAATTCGTTGAGTGGGATTTTTGTTTATTGACTAGTTTGGGTTATTGGTCCGATCCGATCGAGTTATTTCGATTCGATTGTAAATATTGGGTGTCTTGAGGTTGTAAACAGGATGAAGCCATTAGAGTAATTAAAACAACTGTTAATGAGGTCTCTTATAAATATTAATAGGAAATAAAAAACGTAATCTTTCTTCCACTTGATTTATTTTCTGGCCCAACCTTACATATTCAGGACAGATGTAGTTTTGTTTATGGAATCGTAAAAATATAACAGGTTAGTTGATTAAATTTGATTGAATTATGTGATCAACGTTAATAGCATAGTTGCTTAATAGCATAAATTACTCTTCTAAAATGCTCGCGGTAAAATGTTCGGTAGGAAGTAATCATTTTATTTATTTTTTCTCTCGCCTCTCCTGTCAGTGGGGTGCCATTTTAAAATGCTGGTTCAGATTCGATTCTAACAAATTTGGGTTGAAGCTGGTAATTAAAAAAATATATAAATATACACTCATTAACGACCACACTTTGCTCCTGCGATGAATCAGGCCGGGGGCTATCTACTGGCTATTCCCAATGTTTAGCCTAAGGGCCATATTTAGTGAGTTCGTTAACAAATAACTTCTGATTTTCTATCCCAAAGGATCAATATTAACAGTATAATCTGACTTACTGTAGAGTAATGACTCTTAAAAGCCCAATCAAATCGATAATACGCCAGAACATCAATCATAAATAAAAATCTGAGTTTAAAGCACGTGAGTTTATTCATTTCGCTTCTATATGCTTCAAGACAGACTTGTGCACCAAATGGGGACTTTCGATAGACATATGGAATATAGCCATACATGCGTCGTTTTAACTCAGATTTCTCTCGTCCAGTAATAACGTTGTCGCTCTAACGTTAAATCTCAGTTTCTTCCCTGCTAAGTATCATAAGTAAACCTCATTTGAAAATTACGTAGGTCATAAATAAATGTAGGATTAAGTTAGATTTATGTAAAAATCCCGTAAGTAGTTGAGGCAGTTTTCTGAAGGCTGAGGTGAAAAATAATTCAATTAACTTCACTAACAGAAAAATGTCTTGAACAATTGTTGATTATAGCCCGACCAACATTGGTATTTAATACGTTCGAAGCAACAAATAAGACTTAAAGACTTTTAATTAGCTCATCTAATTCTTCCGACAAACCAACAAGTGAAAAATGACTATTCTTGTTTTAATATTTAATAGTAGCTTCACATGGCATGATCCAGCAATTTCAGTAGTAAATACGTCCTATAATGATAAATAACAACTTTCTTTTACTTTGAAGTTAAGGTAAAACTTTTACATGTTGCCTAATTTTGCCAATAAAGTGTTACTGTGATTCTGCGGACATTGGCATCATATCTAGTCATGATATTAAAATGTAGGGAATTTCTAATTCAGCTATTAGTTCATACTAAATCGCAAGAGATATGAATGCATTACTTCCTAAATAAAATCTCGGATGGTTTACTTCTAAGGAGTAAAGGCGAATTAATATATTGTGTCTTTGCTAAAAAGTTCCTGAATTTTGGGCTCTTAAGAAATCACTCTGAAGGATTCATTCCAGTTCTCGGTGCAAGACAATCTGGTAATTTTCAACTTTTAGTCTGCAGAACTAACGTACATTAGCATTCCTCTTGTGCCGATGCTGAAAGAGAGTTGAGATCTTCCTAAAAAATAAATTCATCATTATCATTCCGCAGAGCCTGCAGTAATCTTTTTCTGACAACCGAAATAGGGATATGACACGTTATTTTCTAAATATAAACATTTTTAAATATATCACTTTTCATTTTTGTATCAATAGAAAAATATTATTTCTATAAGGAACTGGATCATAAAACTAAATGTATATTGCGCATTTTTGTAAATTTACATAATTGACTGAGGACTGGAGAGAGGGCAACTGGTCCTATGACAATAAAAGACCTATCTGTCCAAACTATCTCTTCTTTGAAACCTTTTCTTTTGCAAGATTTGGGGCATTCACGACTTGGAGGTATAGTATTAAATAAAACTTTTAAATATGTGGTTCATAATGATCACATAATAACTACTTCCCCTAGAGTGTTACTACTAGTGATTAGTTTTCTCTTTGGACCGAGAGAGCACTTGACTGACTAGAAGCCACATATCTAATGAGGATCCAAACACAGCATGAGCGATGGAGCAAGAGCCGAGTTCTTGGGGTTTAGACAGAATGGAGTGGGTATCATGAGGAAGAGCCAAGTACACTGGTCAGCAAGACCCATCTCTTGTCCCAAGCAGGTTACGAAAAGATGGCCTTAACAGCACAAGATACGCTATTACCCTTATGCATTCCTGATGACAGTGATGAGGTTTTGATTGTGTGACTTACCTCTAAGACAACTTGTCAAACTTGGTATAAATGAGTGTCGAATAATGGCAATCAAAGACTTCTTCTTCTTAATGTAGTGTTTATGACAGAGCAGGAGAATATAGTCCATCTATACAGCTAGGAGCTAAATAGCCATCCGTCCAATTGCAAAATAATTGTCAAATGACCAAGAGCTCTTATAAGGGTATAGTGTTGAAGCTAGGTGACTCACGATTTTTCAAAGTTGTGTTACTGCGCAGGAGAACTGTTTCGTAACAATGTTTGTGTTACAAGGCCTTCAGAGACACACATGCAGAGGTTGTTATGACTAAGGAGGCGCTAAGCTCGCACGCAGGGGCCTAACCTAAAGAGAGCGGCTAGGGACAGACAGCATTTCCAAAGGGAATTATCAGCCCAGGATCTAATACATAATGCATGGCTATCTGGGAAACTGGCTCATTACATGGAAGATGGCCCGTGATTTATCTGAGTATGTACTCACTTCTCACCGAAACCCTCCGGTCTCCTCTCTCGCAACCCACTACTGGGGGAAACTAAGCTCACGATTCCGAAATCTATCTGGAGGATACATCTCCAACGGTTTATATTGATAGAGATACATGTTACAAACCTGTAAGTGGGCCTGGCTAATACTCATGTAATCAGGACACCGAGATAAGTATCACAGAATAAATCAGTCTCTGTATTTGTGTTGAACTTGTATTACTGGAGGAAATTTCATTAGTATTGAATAAGCTAAACGCATGAAATTTGCATGTTCCCTACGTTTCACTAACTGGTTCAAAGATGAACATATTTACAATAATGATTACCATACATACCTTCTTTGTACACAACTAAACGATTTTTAATCTGGGATACAATAATAATGAGGTGTAATTATAATAAGAAAGTGCAATGTGCTCTTTACTTTCCTATCACATTCTGGTTTTAGAGCTTTTTTTAATTATTTATTAACGTCCACTTTTTGTAACTAAGCCTAATTGGGACGGGCTATCTACAGGCTACCACCCATTTCTAGCCATGGTGGGACTAAGAATTTTATTTAATGAGCTCGTCACTAAATAAATTCCTTTACCCAGGCGGGAATTGAACTCGCCACTGTAGGTTTACCATGATATTAAGGTCAACGCTTTAACTCAAATGACTAACCTGAGGCCCATTATTTTAGAGCTTTTATATTGTATAAAAGCTCGTTGAAAGATAATACACAATAATGAAGCGAAACACTTTCATAGAGCTTTTAAATTGTATAAAAGTGTTTCGCTTCTTTATTGTGTCTTATATTTTACCTATTCTTATTGCAATTAGCAATTAAATAGATGGAATCATCGTGTATTTACCATCATCTCAGATCAATTATCATCAATTAAATACGAGTATTGTTAGTATTCAGTACAAAAAATCTGCTGGCACTAACTTTTGACAATCAAAGAGCTTTTGACTACCTACGGTGAACGCCTTTAAAGTTTGTCATAAGCAGTATCAATCCCTTAAAAATATTTTCGGTTTATTTGTTCTAGTATTTAAGAGAAAGACTAGCATTTCAGCGTTACGTAACTCAAAAAACTTGCGACTAACCGACATAATGCTTGGCCCGGAAAAGGTTCCTGTAATTAATCCTGTAATGCTTCAAACTATTCTAGTAAATCAACTCTTGTCCAATTTTTGCATTTTAAGCAGTTTTTACCGATGGTCTGTGGCCATCGGAGGGATGGGAAAATTCATAAATATTTATTTAAATTTTTTTTGTATTTGCCTCTACCTCGAACATTTACAGAGTTGTTTGTACTTTTGTATTTTGAACCTACAGTAAACCCACGGTCCAACATTAAATAAATATGCCACTAAACATCTTATGTCCAGCTTGAATTTCATGTCTCGTTCATGGGGGCTTCTTTAGTGATCAAATAGAGAGCGGAAAATGGGGAAATTATTACACATGGGAAATCGGCCTAATTAACGCAGCACTGGTTTTGGTGATTTAGATAATCTAGTATGTTTCGTAATGTAATGCATTTAAGTTATTTTTTGTTACTGCTCAGTCCGACGAACAGAATGTTTTACTTACTACTTATACGAGTGTGAAGGGTGCTCTTATATATTGTCTAAACAAGTTTGTTCATAAATTTAAAAAAAATACTTATATAAATATAAATTGGTTAATTAAAGATAAAATATGAATGAATAATTTAAACAACGGCAGTATTAGTGCTCATCAAGGAACACTTGGAAAATTGCCATGAATTTTTTTTTCTGAAGAGAGATTTCTGTGACGATTACATTTAGTGTCGTAAAGTCGTTAGCATTTTAATTAGTGTGAGAAATTTAGACAGTTAATAAATGCGTTAAATGTTATTTATTAACGCCCACTTTTTGCTACTAGATGAGAAAAAAAACTGCGAACAATTTAGCAGTATACATTTATTTTTCTAATAATGACTTATTTTTATGGTGGGACTTTCTAAACTAAGTGATTTTTACTACAATAAAGTTTGTTATAAATATGATGATTGTATCGGATATTATTGATTTAAATAAAGAACTGAAATATCTCAGTTCTTTTGAGTCTGATCGAAAAATGTTATAAAACCAATCTTGTTAAGATATTGCTGCTCTGAAATGGTTTTTCTAAGCACTTTTACGTATCTAAAATAAAAGGGTGTAATTCGTACTTCTTTGTTTTCTCCCCTCAGTACCCCCCCCCCTTCTACTTATTAGTTTTATACATTGAACACGAGAATACGTGGTGAAGCGGTGGTCACAAGTATGTGATCCCAGCAGGTGTGAAATCTGCTTAGTTAACGCAGTCCCTGCGTGGCGGACTTTTATATTAGTTTGAATTTCCACCAATGAAACTTTTTGCTATGAATTCTTTTTAGTATAAAAATTTAGGATACTTTGTGTTGTCTCCAGCCTCCCCCCCCCCTTGGTACTCTACGCAATTAACCAAGTGGGTAAATATGTTGCATAATGGTAACCCTCTTGATGTGGAACAGCGCAGCAAGTGCATAACTGTTCATCTCAGAAGGAATCTTTGAAATGATCAACTTTAAGTACCTCTGTTCTAATGGGGTAAGGCTACTTCAACTTTATTTCATGTAAACCGACTTGAATAGTTTCAGGAAAGGTTTGGATATAAAGTTAGTTTATTTAAATTTTTCTTGTTTCTAATCCAAAACTCACGTCATTTGGAACATATCTTCTTCTCTCAGATATTGTTATTAGTTTTTATTTCCTCTAATATGTTGGATTCTCTAATTCATCAAAATCAGGACTCAACATGACCTCTAATTATTCCATCACCATATAATTCTAATTATATGGTGATGGAATGTACATGTGGTGCCTTTGTTACAGGTTTGGATTATAGAATCCTCGTTTAAGATTGAATTTTATATAAAATACTAAGTAAAAACATAATTACGTATATTATTTTAACATAACATATCATTCTTTGAATTACATAAAAAAAATTAATGATTTATCACATAAACAAAATAGAACAAATTTCCTCATTCCTACAGGGGAAAAATAAAAGTAAAACGTTAATTAGTAGTGAGACAAATCTGTTAATGGAAAATAAAATAAGTATTTAAGTTGTCTAAAAGTGAAGGTTAGATACCTTGGTATCTTTAGTAAATAGACAATAACTCACAAAATATTAAAACATTTTGTGAGTGATTGTTTTTTTATTTTTATTTAAGATACCAAGCAAATAAAATTTATTTTGTGTTTTTGTGTCATAGTGTTGAATCATCCAGCGTTTTCAATACGAATTTATTTACAAAAATCTGCTATCGCTAATGACAGATGCTAACCTATTGATAACCCATCCCTAAAAACCCCCAAGGTAGATAAAATAAATAATTTTTCTTTAAAAATTAATTACTAAAATAATGGGAAGGAAAATATAGCCTCATTTTTACCTATTACATCAGTCCTAATTCTTTTAAAGAGCAATGTTTAGTAGCATACTCGCTAGATAATTATGAATGGATCTTAAATTAAATGTTCATTAAATGTCGATTTTGGTATACGAGCGTATTGATAACTTGTTGTAGATTGGTTGTTGTACATTCATCTGGCTAAAACAATTTTCCTGATTTCCCTGTCGTCGGGGACTGTAGAACTCAACATTACCTTGAAAATACACGTATTTTTTAGACGCTAATACAGAAGGATGAAAATATTACTAAGTAGTGAATTATAATCATTCAGCAAATCTTAGCTTGTCAAGAATGAAGTGTATATTTTGATCAATATTTTTTTAACCGTTCTGGGGACATTAGTCAAATTGTAATTTACGGCTTAATAATAATGTTGTCAAATCTGCATGGCCTGATTAATTTTTTAAGAAACCATGGTTAATGTTAGTAGCTGATTGTTATGCATGGCAGGCTGAGGTTTGACGAGCGGCAATGTTTTCATCGCTGGCAACACCTGTTTAATATTAAAATACCCAATGCCGACAAGGGTCTTAACTAGTTACCGTCGCCTATAATTTTGGAAGGCTATCCATATTAAATTATACACATAAAGATTGGGGAAAATCTCGTTTTGACTTCATCCAAGACGTGTTTGGAAATTAGAAGCCGGTCTCATGAATTACTCATTTCATTTTTCCAACTCAATCGTAATTCACAGATTTTTGAACTGTTTTATATAAACCTAGAACTTCTTGCGTGCTTAATCGTTTAAAATCAATTATGAGTAAGAATAATTATATATAGATTTGAATGTTTGATATATTCTGGCCAAAATTCTACCATCATCCTGTTTTAAAAATCAAAATATTTATTTGCTACCAATTAAAAAATAATGAATATTGTTAAATATCACCTCAGGATCGTTATTATGACAACAGTTCACAATGCTCATAACTCTTGTGCTCTAATTAAATTACATTTTAAAATGTGTTCTTCGCCAAGAACAGAGAACATAGCAGGAACTTAGTCGTAATTCACAAAGGCAGCGCCTGTAACCTTCCCGTTCACCTGACAGGAAAGCTGAAAGAAGGTAAACAATAAGAGCAACCTAAATTACTGGATATTTGAGAAACTTTTTGGAAAATCAATACAATTTCAACAGCTGATTTCCCTTATGAGAAATTTGATAATAGAAAAATTGTATATACAAATCTCGTTGAAAATTAATTTTTACGAGAAAGTTATGCGTCAAAAATAGATATCCAAACTTGATTCCGCCATAAATATCTCTTCCACCTAGATTTTTCTTCTTTGATTTTTCAAGATCAATAAACCAATGCATTTTAATAATTATTTTGAATTGTACTTGGAATAATCAGCTTCCCACTTTTCATATAAATAAAGTAATATTTTTGTTTGTCGAAATATTAGTTCCAATCATGGACAGAATGATTTTGTTCCCTGTTCATCAACGTCTACTTCTACATTGCCTGGTAAATGATAATTTGTAGGACTATTTAACAATAGTCCTTTGCTAGATTTCAAAGATGTCAACATAATTTGGAATCATCTTACTATATTAGCAAACTATAACAGTCAGTGATAAGCAAGGTTCTGGTGCCGATTTTCGGTTTATTTATTTTCTTCTCCAATAATAAATAGATTTTAAAAACATTAGATTAACCTAGCTATGCTCTTATGGCATTTCTGGCAAACCAATACCATTCACAAGGCACGTTGTCCAATTTAGAAGTACCTGTAATACTAAACTATCTTCTGAAAATAATTAATTTTAAGTTCCATTATTACTTTAAAATCTGAGGCGCTAACATAAAAGAGGGAATTTTATATATTCAAGATTGATGTGATGAATGTCTCGATTTGAGAAAAAAGAGATTTCGCATAACATTTCCAGATTAGCTTGATATTGGCTCAAGTTTCTTAAATAAATCAAAAGAAGGTTGAAGAATCGTTTTCTTAATGGTAAGTGATTTTTAATTCTCTCTTGAGGTGCTAAAACGCTTTAAAATGAAACATGTTTATGTGTTAAATTTTTTTATTAAATTACTTACCATATTAGAAGTTCAGGTTGAGGGGCTATCACTTGGAATTTGGAAGAAATGATTTCTCCATATTCCTCCTATAGTTTTTTTACTGGGAGGTCCACCATCTCTCTTCCTCGTGTTTTTAATCTTCTCTGTTGGGTTTCTAACCAATTAGGGTGCACATGGTTATTAGGAATTCTGGCAAAATTAGTTCTCTCAAGTAGTGTCAAATTAATCTTTGATTATGTATATCTAATATTTTCGGGGACTCGTAGAATGAAAAAAAAAATAAGCTAAACGTTTAACAAATTGATATGTGAACTGAAAAAAATTGAGCATCACCTGCTAAATGATTTTTATTAATCTTTATACATAATTAACGGTAACTAATGATCACTGTCAAAAAATTGGCCAAGAGTTTGCTAATAAGTAGTTAAGTGCACCGATAAATTTATTCAGTAGTTACACAAACTGCTTACAAATAACTGTTTTTAAATTTGAATTATAAAGTGTGGCCTAGCCATCGAATGAATTATTTAGAAACACAGTTTATAAATGGCTTTAAACGTCTCATATTTTTTATATTCAATTAAGAAGCGAATGAACGGTTTTGAGTTCGTGTCAGTTTGTTATTGAATCAGTTGCGTTGTGACTACTAAATGGTCAATAATTATTATTGTTCCTCTTCTATCATTCTCTTCGACAAATAACCACTTGTCACTCGGGTATAATTACAATATATAATTCTTTCTGACTATTCCCATTGCTTTAACTAAAGAATAAATTAATAATCGAATCGCCATAACGTTATAATATGTTTCTTTTTTATTTTTATAAAATTGTTATAAAACAATATATATATATATATTGAAGTTGTACCATTAATAATTAATGATTATATAAATAATATATAATAAAGTTGTTATATTACCCTTTTAGCAGATTTCCCTTAAGGGAAATCAGCTATTGAGGTCGTACTCATGACGCAATTATCGAAAAATTTCTTCAAATGTCCATCGATTCTATCCAGGAGATGACGAAAATGACGTCCATTCAAAATGTTTTATATATATATATATATATATATATATATATATATAATATATTTGTCTGTTAACGCTCTAGCAGTCGCAATATTTGTTTGATCGTTATTTAATCGTTTTATGTAAAAAGGAAGATCAAGTTCGTTAATGGCTGAAATCGGACCAGTTAGTTCCGTAACTGTAAGTCACTCGTGTAACTTAATCGTTCTTGTCTTCTAACCTTTTACTTTGTGAGATATATGCAAATACGTTCTGTTGATGCCCTATTTGTTTACAATGCATAAGCCATTTCCGTCGGGAGCTTATTAAAATTAACTGAAGGATTTCTCATTACCGTTTGTATTTACTCACGGTGGTGTTAAGTGTTAGCAGTATGCAGATTTCTCTATTGTAAAACTTCACGTGGGAAATCTGCTTAGTTTACGCAGCCCCTGAGTGACGGGCATTTTATTTTATTACTATCTAAGGTACGGTTGTCGTAGGCTTCGTCCGGGAAATCATTTGAGGCTGAATGATGATAGTATTTTTTTTTTTTTTTGGGACTTTACTCTGTAATATATTTTTACATTTTCCCGTCTCAATGCTTACGATTTACGCCCGAGTCCGGCGTGCTGGGGATGTTTAAAAATAAAAGTATTTGTTATACTTAATTCTACAAATTACACAATATTTTTATATTACCCGTTTCCAGTACATTTATAATAAGATAATCTATTTAAATAATTAATAGATAGATTAAAATAATTAATTAATTAAATAACTTAAACAACTCACTAAAACATAAAGTTAGCAGTGAGAGGACAGAAAGGATGTCTCCCTCCTACACTCACTGTTGGCAACGAACCTCCCACTTTTTTATGGCATGATATCAGTTCTGTTTACATTAAATTATGTTAATAATTCTTATTACATTTTCTTCGCAACACACACGCACACGCGTGCACACACACACACACACACACACACACACACACACACACACACACAAGTGAAGTTCTAATTTATGGTCACTACCAAGAAGTGTTAACATAAAATAACATCAGGAGGAGAATTAATATTTGAAGGTCATTGACCTGTTTTTTATACATTTTTTCTAGGCATTAGAGGTAAAATTTAAATATATATATATATATATATATATATATATACATATATATCTATATATATATATATATATATGAATGGACTGCACTTGTTTCATCTCCTAGGAAGGTCCATAGAGACATTTGAAGCTAATATGATAACAGAAAATACCCTTAAATCGTAACCACCATTGTATTGTGTGCTATAACTTATAACCGTTTTCCAAGGGATCTCAAAATGTTATAAATTCTTCCCACGAGTTTAATTCCAGTTTTTAATCCTATACATTTTAGAAACAAAATTAATATACTTATCTGGTGTTTTAAACGGGCCATTGGGAGAAAATGCCTACATTTACAGCAATTTAAAAAGTTATTGTGTAAATGAGGCGGCACAACTGCCAATAGCCTTAGAAATGACTTCTGCCTCTATTAAATCAGTCAATTATCTCATAACCAGTCATTATTGGTAATATAAAAGGAGGACTGACAAATTAGTCACTTAGCTATAAAAAAAATATAAATGGGTCATCAATAGGAAAGTCGTAATACTCAACACCTTCTATAACACAATAAAATTCCACTACACCCTATCAAAACCGACTGATTCCTATAATAATTGCATATTTCAATCATTTTTAGCAGATTTCCCTTAAGGGATATCAGCTATTGAGGTCGTACTCATGACGCGATTTTAGAAACATTTCTTCAAATGTCCATCGATCCTACCCAGGAGATGACGAAAATGAGGTCCGTTCAAAATTATATATATAGGGGGGATTTTCGAAAATTCGAAATATCTCTGTTATTATGCATCGCATCGAATAATTGTACATAACCAATCTTATTGAAAATTAAATTTACTATAAATATTGTTATATGCGTTTATTCTCTATCTTGAATATTAACCGAGATATTTGCATTTTTCAGTTTTCAGCAAACCGCCACTTCTACTCATGTTACGTAAACATTACTCTGCTACATAATAAATCACATTATTGGAAGTTTAAATACCAAAAATTGTATTCAAGAGACCTTTATTATACGAGATACATGCAAATATGTCCTGGTGATTCCCTCCCCCCCCCCATCTTAAATTTTTGGACTACTAAAATTTTATTGATTGAGATAACAATTATTCTGACTCATTATTAATTACAGTACTAGATATAGTAAATAGTTCTTAATAAAATTAATGTGTTATATTCTGATATATTTCATTAATTGTTTTTCTTTCCGGCGTGAGGCGGGCCGACCCGTTTGTTTACATTTCTAACCTAACGCTTCCTGTCGGCAGGTTATTGAAATTGGATGAAACATTTCTTATTTCCGTTTGTATTTATTCACGGTGTTGTTATGTTACCAGTATGTATATTTATCTATTACTAAACTTCACGAGGGAAATCTGCTTAGTTTACGCAGCCCCTGCGTGACGGACTTTTGTCTGTTACATTTATATTTTATTTTTTAATATTAACGCTAAAATAGCTTCTTATTGAGGCATTGTTCTCTAGTCCTCTTAATGCAAAAATGTTACGTGTAACGTTGACTGCACCTTTAACACTGGATTCTTCGATGATAGGCGTAACACAAGTAGGAAACACGGGCCCGGTTTCTAAATAGTGAATGTAAAGGATTTTGCACGTTGCTATTCAAAACCCATATACTACCATTAAACAGGAGGGCATTTCCATACAAGGGAAGAACTGTTTGAAGTATAAAGTATACTTATGTTTATTGTCCTGAATATTCAACACATACTATATGAATACATGTACTTTTAAAAATACGGTTGTTCGACAAATATTTAGTGCTACAATGAATATTTAGTGAAAATTTATTTTTTATACTGTCAAAAATTCGTTCACTTTTATATTCATTAAAATAACAAATACTTATTAAAAATAATTATTCTTGAATTGAAATCTATTAACCTCTCAAAAGTTCCGTCGTTGCAGGTGCGAAGATGGAAGTTATGTTTTGATAAAAGCTTTGGTGTAAGTATGAAATGGGTTACATGAATGTTTATTTACAAATAATTTCACATAAACCTCATTTTTATCAACTACTTGAGAACAAGTGTATTACTAAATGCATAACACAATGTCATTCCATATTTGGTTATTAATATTTATTCTTTTCTAATTTCTTAGGCATGTTGAAAAATCCTCAATAGGGTTAATTAAAACGTTTGCTTCTAAGGATATTTACTTTAAGTTTTATTTTCTATAATTAATGAATGTATTATCAAAAGAAACGCTCATTGGGGCGGGTTTCCTAAAGGCCACCACCCTTTTCTAGCCGAAGATGGGCTAAGGTTTTATTTCGCAAGTCTGTCATCACATTTCCTTGCCAATATAATAACTAATAACTCAATGTTAGTTAGGGCATGAAGCTATTGTTATGATCTATTTATTTTCATTTTAATAGGCTTACCAGATAATTGTATTGAGTAATCTCTTGGGTTTTCAATTTCATGACCCATCCGCCAATTACTGATAACATGAATTGACCATAAATATTATCATTCTGAAGCACTTAATCTTACGAAAAGGTAGCCACCATTATTTTTTTGGTTTATAACGAGAAGTTTAAACAACTTTATGATGTAATATGGAAATGCAAAGTTTTCATTTCTCCATAGGCATTTGCATAATAGGTTTTAAACTGGTTACCATATAGTTCATGAAGTGTGTCTAGGCCTTCTCGCATGTTTCCCTAAGGAGCCCAGCCGGGTTCAAGACATTCTTTAGGTATTCAAACTCCTTTTGCCAGGATCTCTTCTCACTTTCTCCTTGTGTACGATGTAAAATCTTCATGTTCAGTCTCCATGGTTATATTCTTTCCATACGCCTTATTCTGTATAGTTCAATTGTAGCGGAATGAATATCATTAGGTTCTGGAGACTTATTACAGTTAAGCCACGTTATTACTTCGTGCGCTTCTATCCTTTCCGGTGCCCATACTTCCTCAGTGTTATCACTATTTGACTAATACGACTAGATGCCTTCCGATATGCTTCTACATTCAACATTTCCCCGAAATACTAGTTTCATCTATCAGTGCTGAGTATTTTTAGTGAAAAGGTTCCTGTAAGTTCGGTATCGCCGTAAAACGACTCGGGCTTCGCGCTCGCAATTACCTAGCTTTCAATATATCCCTCTATAGTTACGTATTATTTAATTTTTTTTTAAGAAATCTAGAAAAATCTTTTATTTGTGTCTTTAATAAATATTTCTTATTAAACCCTCTTAGAAAAGTTGCAAAAAATACACAATTAAAAAAAGTCCGTCACGCAGGAGCTGCGTAAACTAAGCAGATTTCCCCCGTGAAGTTTAGTAATAGATAAATCTACATACTGGTAACACAACACCACCGTGAATAAATACAAACGGAAATAAGAAATGTTTCACCTAATTTCAATAACCTGCCTACTGGAAGCGTTAGGTTAGAAATGTAAACAATCGGGTCTGCCCGCCTCATACCGGAAATAAAAACAATTACTGAAATATATCAGAATATAACATATTAATTTTATTGAGAACTTTTTACTATATCTAGTACTGTAATTAATAATGAGTCAGAATAATTGTTATCTCAATCAATAAAATTTTAGTAGTCCGAAACCTTAAGACGGTGGGGGGGGGAGGTTACCAGGGCATTAATAATCCCTTAAGGGAAATCTGCTAAAAATACGATTTAAATATAATAGAAACTACTTTCTAACGAATATCAAGTAATAGCTGTGCAATGATACCTTTCATTTGGAAATAGAAATAATGTACAACCTATTAATTTTCGATTTCTCAAATATGACCGCATTATACGTTATTCTGTTTAACAATCTTACGTACATTATAAAAAATAAACCATTTTCTGCAATATTTCAATGAATAAAGAAAAATATGTCATAGAATCAATGAATTAATTGTTTCTGAAAATAGCTAAACCTTAAATGAAGCTTGAGAACTAATGTTCAGACAGAATTCTTATCACTTACTGAATCCCAGTCATTAAAGACATTTAGCCCCATTCATTATAGAACTTGTTCTTCCATTTTCTATTATCGTTACACAGTATTAATTTTGCGAGTCTCATCTTTCACTAATTACGAGTGGCCATCTTCAGCCGGTCCACGTTCCTCGTCACATTTTCACAAGCTATATCAGATCTCAGGTTCTTTTGAAACCTTTTCCACTTTCTCTGTACTTTACAAACCAAGTATTCAACTTTCCTTCACTGGAAAAGACGTCCTAAAACTGACGCTGCTTTAAGAGTCTTCTCTTGCAAGGCTAATTTGTAATTACTTCAACAATTATCTTCATGAAGAAGAAGAATACATTCATCGTCAATGCCAACGATTGCAAGATCTGCACTAATAATGGCACACTCTAAATTCGTGATTCCCAAACGTGGTTGAATTGCCCACAGATGGTTTAAATTTGATCTCAGGTTGGCCATACCAGTTAAAGCGTTGACCTTAATGTAAACCTACATTGGCGAGTTCGATTCCCGCCTGGACAAAAGAATTTATTTATTGACGAAATTCATTAAATAAAATCATAAGTCCCACCCTGGCTAGAAAAGAGTGGTATCCTTTAGATAGCCCGTTCCAATTAGCCTTAGTTGCAAAAAATTGGACGTTAATAAATAATTTACATTTTAAATTTGATCTATTCGGTCCCTATTTTCTTCATGGCTTATTTATATTTATGAATTTTATTGAGAGAAAATATTGAAGTTGTGGCCTTCTACTTATACATAGTCCCCAAAAGCTCCCAGGGAATCCTCATGTTTCTATTACGATTGAATCTCCACACACACGTTTCTAGTTTCTGAGCAGGCACCCAATGGGATATGAAATAAGTATATTTCGGGAAGTAAGAATTTTATGTTTTATTATACCATCTTCACGAACAACTAGTGCATCGACTATCTTAAACAGTGAGACCATGGCCCAGCAAATAATGAGAGCGGTATTGAGAAATAGAAAGTCAGTGTTTTCCCAAGGCGGATTTGTTTACACGTTTTAGGATTTAATAACGCATTTCCAGCGTCGAATACAGCATTCGCTAATATCCTTAGAGATAAGCCATTGATTCAAGATAGCGAAATGCATATTGAAATGTCCATTGGAATGAGAAACTGCTGGTGTACTGTACCGGAGCAAGATCTCGCGGCGGCAGAGGACAACACAGAGATGGGGGACAAATACCCTGGCGGTTCTGCCTTATGTTGTCCCCTAATAAGCCAATAAAGTGGGCTGAATAATCGTCCAAGGAGATAGGAGAAGGGCAGTAAGTCGTTAGCTATCTGATGGAGGCTCGCCACGGTCCACGCCATCGCGTATTGTATTGTAATACGAGGCCCAATCAGTCTAGAGTCGCTCACCCAGCAAACAAAAGCCCCTCCCGATTTGTTCTCTCTCCTCCCCTTTCAAATGTCTCTCTGGGGTCAACGGGAAAGGTCTCCCAAAGCCCGCTTCTTCCTTCAAACCTTATCGAAACCTTATCCTTTTCAAGACGAGTATATTAACGATAAATTCGGGATGAATTAGTCAAATCAGATAAGTACTGACCTTATTCTTCTGAATTTGAATAATATTAGATATTGATCTCTTGTAGAACATATAGGTATTCAGCTAAAAGGGAGATAGCTATAAAATGTTTACCTGCAATAATTTCATTTTGGTCTGCACACGTTGCGGCATAGTACTTTATTGGAGAAAGGGACCAGGCATAGCCCAGAAGTCCATATCTTTTCAGTAATATTCGCCAATTTCCTATTGCAAATTTTCAGCTAAACATTTGAGTCATATATTTAGGGTATTGTATTAACTTATTTACATCATACGTTCAAAAAATAATTATTGTTCATTTTTAACATAATTGTCATTGCACTCTAATATTTGTTCTTTCATTTACACAGTAAATTACCTCAGTCTCGCCGGAGATGTCGGTTCAATAGGGACCAGCTCTAGGTCAGTGTTTCCTCTCCATCTCCTAGTCATTCTATTATATGCATCAGTTTTTCATTGTATTTTAAAACCTTTTTTTATGTATTTGTTTTTTACTTTTTAATATGTTGACTACCTTTTATTAACTATTATATTTATTTTTGTTACATGTTGTTTCAAAAATGTAAATATTGTGTCACCGAGCTCTGAAAATGGGACGGTTCGCCCCGAAAGTGCATTTAATAAATGAAGTATTAAGAATGCAGGTGCTTTGGCCTTCTTATCCTTCCGTTGATGATGGACCTCCACCAGCCAGCCCAAATCCCGAGGGACAGTAAATTATGTATTTATCGGTACACATTTTAAAAATCGACGTTTGCTTTTCTGATCATACATTAGTTATTTATTAATGTCATCTTCATGCTACTATGTCAACTTGGGATGGCTTAACTACCAGTCCAGTGTGGCCAAGACGGAACCAAGGATAGTAAATTTGGCAATGCATAAATCCCTGTTATCTACGCGAGAATAGAGTCCACAAGTCTACGTCAACCGAATCATTACATTAAAAGAAAACTAATTATTGTGATCATCATCCAATAAAATCAGCCACAAGCCACTGGCGACTAGTGAATGGACCTGGACGGTGTTTAGAGGATTCCCAGCCGTATTGTGGTGAAATTATTAAAGAACGATAACTAAGTTCTTCAATCAAGTAGCAGACAATTGCTTCACAATGCTGAGGGGACACTGAAGAACCCATAATAGTCCAATATCAAAGTACAACTAAATAATGTTTTGAAGGTGTTCTCAAAATTTGAAATTAGATCCTCTCAAATAGTAGCCATACTTACGTCCGTATGAGATTTTTTTTTTATCTCCGATTAAAGTTGGGTTTGGCTATTTTTTTTCTCACTTTCTAGTAATCTTTGTCAAGTGCCTTATTCTATACCGAACATGTAAAATCTTGAAATTTCTAGTTCGGTCAGAATATAACATTTAAAACACGTATATAAATTTTATAAATTGAGTATCTAGAAGCAATTAAATTAAAATCATTATTTTCTGGAAACCCGGCCTTTTCGTGATACTGAAGCATTAATTCATTCTAACATTCAGGTATCCGTTGATCCTAATTTTCAGAACCTGAGGCAATGTATTAGCAAAGTTATGGTTCCTGTTTAGGTTTCTCATTAATAAACGTTTACTTAAAAGGTGATTAAGATTTGTCATTTGTAAAAAGATTTGAGGCATTCCTAAACGCTTTTTGTTAAAAATGTAACTACAATCCAACTTCAGTCTACAATATTTGTAATACTGAGATGGGCTAGGGGCGGAAAATTTAAAAGTACCTATCGTCATTGCACCATTAACACCTATTACGTTACCAACGCTATATGTAATTTTAATTTTATAAGGAGCAATATTTTCTTCCTTAGGTGGTGAAATATATACCTATGATGAAGAATTGTATTATGTTTTAAATTTGTAAAAAAGAGGTTGGTATGAATGAAATGATGCCTCTTCCATAAAAACGTTTAGGTACATGCACATTACTTCTATTTTCCATTTCAAGGATATCTACTGTAAGATATTGAGAACCACAATGTAAATACATTTATTCTAACTCATAAAAACATTAGATTATTTATACCAAAACACATATGACTTAATACCACGTGGAGCAGTTTTAGGTTATTTATAACAAAACATATGTTTTATTATGGCCAACCAGATTCTTCTCAGGTGGCATAGACACCCACAAAGGTTCGTCTTCTTCAAACCATTTTCATTTGGTTCACAAGTCGTGTCTACACTCAGTATGACAATTTTTTCCATCACGTCAGTACTCGCGGACGCTTTTGGGAAAAAGAAAGTTTTTCCCGTTACTGTTATTTCAAAAAATGAGGCACCCTTGTCGGGGTTGGATTGGTTATTGGCTTTTAAGCTTTCATTACCGCCGGGCACACGAATATGTTAGGCCAAAATAATGACACCAACCGAGTTGGGGGAGGAATATGAACGTATCATAGCCAATAAGTATTCTGAGGTATTCCCACATTAGATACAATAATCGGACATCTACAGTGCTGAGTTCTGCACGGCTCGAGTAGAACGTGAAGTAGAATTTTGTTATATACATGAGTTCATTGGATGCGGGAATTATTCATATAGTAGGCATGCCACCGTCTCTAAGGGTGAATAACGTACCAAACAAGTTTTCTATGAGTGAAGCTTTGAATATGATTATCTATTACACATACAGGATCAAATGTCCATTTATTCAATCCCTAGAGGATGAAAATAGTATGATCTCAAATCGAATATATTACATTTTAATCACATATCATACTTAAATCTCGTATTAATCTTATAACAAGACTACTTATAGGTCGTTCAAATTGTATCATCAACCGTAACTGCTTTGTATCAACTGGCGCATTTCTTTTAATTTTTGTCAGGAAGGTAAGTTGATTTTCCACACTCGAAGTGTCTTAATCTTTCTAACCCAGGATTCAAAAAGATCCCTGCACTGACATTCATGTCATAAGCAGTCCTATTACCTAACGTTCATAAAAGGGTGTAATTTTTGTCATTGAGTTAATAATGCTTTTTGACTGTAATTTGCCGCTACATAAATTCCTGTTGCCTCCGCGGGAATAGAATCCAAAACTCTACGTCTAAAGGGTCCATAGATTAAAAAAAAAAATAATTCTTCGTTTCATCATAAATAAACTTTGTCACACGCCACGATGGAAGTTGAACAAGAATGTTCACCTAGTGGATAGCCAAGCTGTATTGTGGTGAAATCATTAAAGAATGATAGTTAACTACTTCAGTCAAGAAACTGACAATTGCTTTACAATGTTGAGAGAATATCAAAGAACACAATATAAAATCGCAACTAAATAATGTTTTGAGGGTCACTCATTCATTATTATTTATTTAAGTATTTCGGTGGTACAAATTTAAAACGATTAAAGGCTTTCGGAGTTATTGATGTCATCCAGGGATACCCTATTTCTGCTCAACTACTTTTGGGGCAAACGACCGACTGGCTCCCAGTAACAGGGCTGTTGAAATATAATATTCTAGTTCTTCCCCACTCCCCCTTATCCAACCAATGCTAAGTTATATCACTGCGTTGTTTACAAAAAATGTTAACTACCAAATATAGTTATTCGGGTCGCCTCAAATCCATTTCTATCTCTCCGATCCGATTATAGCTCATACTATATCATTCTTTGTCCGAAAACTCATAGTCTTAGCCTGGATTATGATCATTATAAACATTATTGACCTTTCTTCAGTTTAATTTAACTCATTCATTAGGAGAGTTCCTTCATAAGTCCAGGATGACCCCAATAGCCGAAATTCGCAGGTAGCTGTAGCGCAAGAGGCAAGACATTCCTTAATTAGACAAGAAGCTCACATGGGGCTGATGATTTATTAAGACATACAGGCGTTTATTAGCTGGCGTCTGAGCAACATGGGCCAGCCACCAACTACCCACATCTAATTATATATTCTCAAACATTATAATTATCAGCTGGACTGCTTGTCTGAGGGGCGAAGGGTCCTTAACGTAAATATACCTATAAATTACATTTTAATTAAGGGCAGACATGAAAAGGAAAAGTAGATTGGCAGTTGATTAGCGGAACATGTGGTTTTTTATGAGTATCTTGGTGCTTCAAGTTGGAATACACTAGTCAGAAATGTAAGCAAGAAACAAATAATTCATAGAACTCAAAACACTTAAAAGATTAATAATTGAAAACATTTATTGTTAAAATAATAAAACCACAGCTGTAAACCAAGATGTTAAAAGCCTATTTTCAGTCAAGTTTTGAAATAAAGCCTTATTCATATTTAATCAGATGTTGCTCATCTATAAAGTATAAGATTCTAAGAATTGTATGTATTTTTTCACCCACCTGTTTAACTTTTGTCAAACTCCTCTAAATTGATTTCTCTAAACACTTTTGTTCAGTAATTATAAAAACTTTGGTGATATGATGCTAATGGTGTTAAAGATATTTTGATATAAAACACGCCAACAAAGAATTGATACATTTTTATTCTTTTCGATATCATTAATAACTGTCGTTACGAACCAAATTATCTTTTGTTTGAAGTAAATTTATATTTCATTTAATGAATTAATGCAGGGAGAACCTCCACTCAATGCCATTAAAAAAAAAATTAAGTTCGGTTTAATAAAAGACTGTCACACAGATCCCCGTTAACTAAGCAGATTTCCCACTTGTTGAAATCTTGTACGCTGGTGATCTCAATTTTCCAATAGCCTCGTTGCATATTCCTTAATAAATAAATAAATCATTTTAAACGTATATAGAGTTAGATATCGATTACATGAAAGCTTTAAAGTTTAGTACAGCACCTATTCATGAACTCCATGTATCACACAAGTTAAATGGCAGACTTAATTTTACAATAAGACGTTTCTTAATATACTGCATTACAGTGATGTGAGATAAATAAAAGTGGGATAAACAGGAGGTTAAAAAGAATATAAATAGCTTGATAAATATTGGATTAAGAGAATAAAATTTTTAATCAATTGTAAGATTTCCTCGGTCGCTTCTGACAAACAAAGTTGCGTAAAACGCGTATAAATTTGTTTAAAATTCGTGTAATTCTATTTTATTTTATGTTGAAATATAGTCTATTATTTGTAATCAAATGTTCAAGTTAGAAATCTGAATTAGGGTTGCAAAACTTGAAATATAATATTCTTATCTAAGAAGGGATATATGTTTAGGCATTAAAGGAATGGTGTTGAATAAGACTGTTCTTGCCTAGTAATAACCGAAGGCAGGACAAACCGAATACTTAACTAATAGTGGCCAGGTAATATCAAGTAGGTAGAGAATAAAATGCCAAAGTTGTGAATTATAAAATACACGAGGTGTAACGGGAGGGCTACCGTTAGCTGTAGAGGTTGACGTGGTGTCAGGCCGATAACATGCCCTGCTGTTCTAGAGTCACGCCTAGCTCTGACGGTGAAGACTGATTTAAAACTGTCATGTCTTTCATCAGCAGCTTTGGCTCTAACTCTTTCCTTATTTCCCTTTCTAAATTTACTCGTGGAAGAATTTGAATAACAGCCCATTCAACCATATAATGCAACCAACTCCCCGGGTCCAAGGGTTTTTATTTGCATATACAAATAAATATCTAATTCATACATTCATTATGTAAAATTCCCCACGTCTAAATGATCATTTATCATTTTAGAAACATTTGTTTGCTTCCATTAACCTGAAAATAAGTCAGAGCATCAGAAGTATAATATATAAAAGTCCTATGAGGGTTGTAGCCGATTCAGCAATGATTATCTCAATGAGTTTTACTACGAGACAAGAACCAATTAAAGAATGAAATGTGACCGTGTAGCTGGTTGAATAACACATCACAGCAGCAGAGAATCGAATGACTGAATTCAATATTAGGAAGTTAAACAAAGATTCTTATTCATTTATTCCTTTAATTTAACTGCATCTACTTTAAAGTTGTTTGTTGAGGATGTGCTCTACTTTACAAAGATAGATGTTTACTTTAAAATAAAAAGAATCTATATAACTTTTATATCATTATTAATTTGTACAATGAACAGTTACATTATCACTTCATAAATAAATGTTTTTATTAATAGTTTTGGTATATTATTGGTCTCATTTGTATTGAAACAATTATTAAAAGTAATCCACGGATTTTCAATGAAGGAGTAAGTTTTGATCAAAACATTTTTTTTCCAATCTAATTTATAAATATTTTTAATATAAATATTTGCTTCTCATAAAGATTTGTCAAAGAGATAAAAGTAATAATTATTTCATGTTTCCAATTACACTAAATAAAAAAAAAACGTTTTTTAAATGGTAAAATGAATTAAAGTTATTGTGGGCCTTGTTCTGATATTATTGAAATTTTGATGGAGTTAATTTATAAAAACAAAAATTAAATAATATTTCTGTCTGTAAACGCCCACTTTTACTTATCTGATTTTTGCATTAGGTACCTACTTCAGGCACTAAGTATCTCTTGCCCAAAAAACATTTTAATTCCTGTTTCCATAGGCTTCTTGCTAAGGGAATAGATGCTGAGTAGAGAACATCAAGAGTTTCATGTTCCAAAACGTGGGAAATCTCCTTGGTTTAGGCATCATCTGTGTTATTATTATTATTATTATAATTATAAACTGCATATTTTCCATCAAAGTTAATGCTTAAAATCTGCCAATTTAGAGTTTACAATTTCTCTAGATCCGTTTTGAACAAGTCTCAGAGAGTTAAGGTGTAGGTCCTAATATACTTGGTAAACATAGAGGTCTTAGGTTTGATTCAATAAATAGAAATTTTATTTAGTGAGAAACTCAATAAATAAAATACTTAGGCCTGCCCAGGTTAAAAAAGAGTGTAATCCATAAGATAATCAGTCCCAATTGGTATAAAGCAGCGTTAATAAATGACTCTTAAATCTAAAATATTTTTCTAAAATACTTTTTCTTCAGTTATCTTTATTTTATTACTGCAGATTGCTTGATCTAAGCCATTTTCATCATTTATAACTCTATTCCATTTTTATCAACTGTTACTAATCCATTTATCGTTTTATCACATTAATTTTAAGAGCATGCTACGAATTTCTACTTTACTTTTTTCTCCAGGTATAGCACTGACGCCTTCTTCATTTTTATTGTACGTTTAATGACACAGACACATAAAGTTCACTGTATCCTACAGCAGCAATATCTCAAAAATGGTTAAATACTGAGTATCATATCTATTAATAAAACATTGTTGCCACTACTGAGACACACATGCACACACACACGCTTGCACACACACACGCATGCACACACACACACACACACACACACACACACACACGCACACACACACACACACACACACACACAAACACACACACGTAGTGGCGATAATTGTTTATTGATCGCGACAAAACATCATTATTTAAACATTTTCATTGAAAGAATGATCCAGCATGTTAATACTAGGAGGTATGGAGGTCTGAAAAAATTGATTAAAATTGTAAATATCTCCGTTACTACTTGTAGGGTCGTAAAATGTTTTAACCGAATTTCGTTGAAGATGAATCTCAACAATTGTTGAATTATAATTTTTCTCAACTCAAATATTTTTGGAGTTATTCAATTTTTCTCGTCTTTAGTATTATTCCCTTTTATGTCTTAAATTCATGGAGTTCTTACTATGGTCGAAATAGTGAATAGAATTGAAGTTAACTCGTCTATATATCATTTCGACAGACGGGAACTCCTCTTATTTGACCCAGTTCATCCTTGGCGGACTTACTTTACATATAAAAAGTGCCATCACCTGACCTAAATAAGCCTTGTCCACACTTTTAACATCTTCCAATGAAATAGAATTGAATTTGCAACATTTATCTAGAGTTACGTTGTGCTTTGAATTCCCAACGAATATTTGTAAACTTTAGAGAATATTACGACACATGTAAACAAATGTCATACTTATGTGAGTTTCAAGGTAAACACTACAAGTCGCTGAATACTAAAAGTCCATCTGTCCAACTCGCCATGGATTCTTGGCAATTGTATACAAAAGATTTGCACACGCGATACTGCGTACATAGTATTTCGCTACCTGCGCAGAATAACCAATCATGGCAGCCCCGACTTAAAGGAAATCTAATCTTAAGGGACATTCCAAACAATAGGTATTGCTTGAGCTCAAAATAAGTAGAACTGTATGTACTGAAAGTATCCTTAAATCTGTTATTATATTTCCATGATATTTGTTATATATATTTGCATATTGTAGTGATTTTTTCAGCTACTATGGACATAAGCATATGTAGCATAAGGCTTCAATATGGAATTTGTTTGTTATTAATTAATGCCCACTTTGATCTATAGATTATCACCATATTCTAACCTGGATGGCGCTAAGGATTTTATTCATTGCCTTCGTCACTATATAAATTTCTATTGCGTAGGTGAGCAACGAACTCAGCACTCTAGGTTTGCCAAGAGAGATTAAGACCAATGCCTTAATTAACGTGGCTAACCTGAGCCTTTTATTTGAAATAGTTTCTTTTAGTTCTGTTCCATTATAAATATATTTATTTACACTTTCTTTTATTGTTTGTTTTTTAAACACCCTCTAGCTTCAACGTTTTATAATAAGGCTTATCAACAGTTCATTGAAGACAATCACACACACTTATTCACATACATACACCGACGGTTCTAAATATGATAACAAATGCGGTTTAGCCGCCATTCTAGAAAACACTGTTCACATGCTTCGACTCCCAAACAGCTCAAGTAACTACACTGCTGAATTAGCAGTGATACATTTGGGACTCAAAGAAATTAACAATGCACCACACAACAATGTCACGTTGTTTACAGACTCCTTGAGTTGTTTGCAAAAACTCTTGTCGCTTTACACCTATAATCCCATGATAACGAATATAAAGGACACTCTTTATAACTTACAGTTAAAACAAAAAAAATAGAGTCTCTTTATTTTGGTTACCTGGGCATACGGGTACAACAGAGTACAATGATTGATACACAAGCCAAAATTGCAACAACCAAAAGTGATATCGACATAACTCAAATAACACTAACTGACTCACTACATTACTACAAAAACAAGATTGTACAAAATTGGGAACAAGAATGGTTATCAATAGATTGCAAATTAAGGGAAATCAAAAATACAACGGAGGAATGACCATCAAGTAATCGAAGTTCAAGAAGAGAAAAGGTGGTTCTTGCTCGATTGCGACAAGGCCATTCACGTTTAACACATCAGTACCTTATGGCAAAATCTGAACCGCCAACTTGTTCCCTATATAATAGACTACTAACTATAAAACACTTACTTACTGACTGCAAAAGACGACATAACTTAGACTTGCCTTACGATTTGGACGAACTGCTGAACAACGAAAGTACACATCTAGACGTTTTATTATCATATTTAAAACAAGCACACATTTACACACTTATATAGTACCTCTTCTTAATTCCAGTGAAGTATAGCCAAAAGGTTTAATTCAACCTTGTGTGTGTGTGTGTGTGTGAAATTCTGAATCCTTTTTACAAACTTTTAAATAAATCCTTGTTTATTTGTTATAAATTACTAATTATATTTGTACTAACTTTTATAAAATATTTTTGTTTTCATTACGTTTTTGTCTTTTACCAATTATTCATGTTTTGTTTCTGTTTCCTTTTCATACCTTTCCCCCGTACCGTTTTTTTTTCTGTTTTAATAGTTTTCTTTTTCTGTTAGTTCCTACTTTATTTTATTTTGCACTCTTGTTATCGCCCAGCAGCAACAATAAATTTAATAACTAGATTGAATAATTTGGAGAAATTGGACCATTTGGTTGTGTGATAAAGGGTGTAAATCGCTAAACAAACAAAACAAATAAATAAATAAACAATAAATTTAAACACCAAAAGAAATAAATTTTAGAAATTATTAATAGCAGTTCGTAATAGTTTGATTTTCATGGAATGAGAGGTATAACAATCTCTATCAATACATTTCCCCGATTGAATTCAAGAGAAAAAGTTTCTGAAAGTCTTATTACTTGTGATACTTTTACAATTATGTTGTTTAGAAAGTAATTTGGAAAGGGCGAGTCCAAGACACGATAAATAAAGGAAGTGGTATGGTATTTAATGTGAATTATCTGATAATCAGATGTGGCCTGTGCCAATTCCCACTAAATCGTGGTAATGGGAAGTCACGTCTTCAATTTATAGCAAATGGTGGTCACTGTAGACAATGGTTTGGATACAATCAGTTTATTATGTTCTTTCTCTCACTTTCTCTCCTCAATAATAATAAAAGTACGTCACACAGAATTTAAATAATACTTACCGGAAACTTCAAAATATTAATTATTCCTTACAGATTGGAGACGAATTATTGTACCGAATATCTAATTTAAAATACAATGTACGGCAGTCCACTATGAAACACTTTTTTTTTTTTGTGTTATGACAAAGGTGGACGGCTCGGCTGGCTAAAGATAATTCAATAAACAGAGCACCAACCAAAACAAGAATCCCCGCTGGTTAATGGTGGAAGAGAAGAAAAATGATAATGCGTGAGGGCGGGTGTCCTGGAACTATACATAGTGTCCAGTGGATAACTATCAGCGTGTTCCCTACATGCCATATGAGCAAAATCAGCTGATGAAGTTCGTTACTGTGTTTTGATAATGTAGTACACGTGTTTTTAATTTCACGCCGATTTTCATTCAATGAATTCACTTAAAAGAAATTTAAAAAATGCGAACCTTTACGAAGCTCAATTATGTCATAGAAGGATATTTATTTATTTAAGGGTATCAAAGGTGATTAGCCCTGTATAAAGAAAACAAATTAACTTGTCATATAACATAAGTCCGTCACGCAGGGGCTGCGTAAACTAAGCAGAATTCCCTCGTGAAGTATTGGAATAGATAAATCAACTTAATGGTAAAATACCACAGTGAATATTAAGTGAAGAAATATAAACTGTAATGAGACTTCTAGTCCCTTCCAGACAACTTCCTTGACGTCGCCGCTCCTCTATAAAAGCGTACTGCTCGGCACGATAGTTAGTTTTGTTCTCAGCTGTCTTCAAGTGGTCATCAGTGCGTTCAGTGAAATAGTGCAGTGCTGTTTTTGAAACTTCAGTGATCGTGAGTGAGTTATTTGACTGAGCAATAACAAGATCGTGAAGATAGTCACGTATTCTGTGAGTAGTAGTTAAGAATAATTAACGGAGTGTGTACTTTGGTCATTGTTCAATAAATTCTTTGAACTCTGAAGCTTTTGTGTGTTTAATTTTGCCATCCAAAATAACTCTAATAAACAACGTTTATTACTGAGGTTGTAATAAACGTAACAATATATAGTACTGTAATTTAGAATTAATCCGAATAATTTTTATCTCAATCACTCAAATTTTAGAAGTCCAAGAACTTAAGAGGGGGGGGGGTCAACAGAACATATTTGCTTGTATCTCGTATAATAAATTTCTTGAAAACATTATTTGGTATTTAAGCTTCAAATTTAGTGGATAATTATATAACAGAGTATTGTCCATGTAAAACGAGTAGAAGTGGAGGTTTGCTGAAGACTGAAAAATGTAAATATCTCGGTTAATATTCAAGATTGAGAATAAATGCATATAACAATATTTATAGTACATCTAATGTCCAATAAGATTGATTAAATACAATTTTTCAATCCGACGTCCGGTAATATAGATATTTCGAATTTTCTAAATTCCTCCCCTCTAAACCCCCCTCCCCTGGTCCAATTTCATCCGTTAACAAACTAGATCTTTTGTTTTGTATGAAACGCTTATATATCGAGTTTGGTAACTATAAAACAATAATTGCTACCTCTAGAGCATTGACAGACAAATATATATACCACCTCACGAGTTCTTCAATTTGCTGATTTACCTTAATGGAGAACTGCTAAAATAAGCGCTAGAGAAACCATGTTTCACTAGAAGGCAAAGAATTAAAATTTCCAAAAATAATAGTTTATTAAATACCGTGTTCTATATGTTTCGCGTTTTCTTTAACGCCTCTTCAGTAAACAATTCTAAAATTAAAAAAAAAAAATCTAAGACAAAGTAGGGCCGAGGGGACATCTTTCCTCATCCTACTGGGTTCTTCGGGAGTGGTAAGAAAACATCTCATTGTACACAGAATCGGCTGAAAAGATCGAAAACTACAAAACTTGGTAGCTATAGTCGATTATATTGAAATATAATTTCAAATTTTTTATACTAAAAGTTGAAGCATTTAGAAGAATGGCCTCAAAGTAGACTGGAAGTTCATTAAGCGTTAATAATTTATTGAAGAAATACCAGAGATTCTAGTAGTGCTTTCGCAATAGGAAGGCGGGAGATATCAGAGTCTGAGAAGTGTGTAAGTAATGCTTAGCTAATTGAAAAATGGCTGTAGTGTATAAGGATGGATACGAGGAAGCACCGTTCTTCGCCAAGAATGAATTGGATAGTGAAGATAGGAAGCTCGCTTGACCGTCCGCTCCTAGTGATTATAGCTATTCCAAACACTTTCAAACAATTTGTCTAACATCCCCTCGGGTAAACGTTTCGTCAGTCGGGCTTTTCGTGGTCAACCCTTGTCAAATTTTGAATACTAGCCCATATATATTGAGTCATTTCATTCGATCCTGAGGCCATTTCCAAGTGTAAACAAGCCGGACTAGGTCGGCAGTTTCTCACTAGCCACACTGGCCTTGCTATATAATTAAAATCGCTTTAGTGAAATGTGTTACAGGCAACGGCCAATGGTTCAATTTTCTCGCTGCCCAAGTATAGCCATTTCGGCTTATTGATTCTGGTTGAGGAACATGAAGGTTCCAAATTCCATTTTGGGCATCATTATTTCCCGGTTTCATTCAAGCAGATTAAAATCAACAAGATAAAGCAGATTTTTAAAACTTTCGAGAAATGTCTAGAGATCCTACAAATATTAAAGAGTGGATGAGGATTCAGAATTCCGCAATCGTATTCCACATATTTTCTTGACCTTATTATTGTACTCTGAATTAAAAAAAAAAAATGTATGCCACTCGACCTCGTATGTTTCGCAAAACCCCTACACGAGTCGATGGCATTAAATATCATATATATATTTTTTAAATAGCAACTCAAAATCTCTCAATAGCTGATTCCCCATAAGGGTCCTCTATAGGTCCTATAAAGAATTTATCAATGAGTGTATGCTTTAACATAGGCTTATGTCCCGACCCCGTCCTTGATAATTGGATTTCTGCATAGAACTAGTTGACTTACAAATATGAGAGTATTTCACTAAAACCTCTCGAGCCATTTTTAAATAACAGCTAAACAAACAGGACAGACAAATAATATCTTAAGTATAGTCAACACTAGTTAGGAATGATTTGATACGTGTAAAAACATAGCCCCGCTGAATTTAAATAAAATTTACGGGAAAAAATTTGTATTCCATACAGATTGGAGCCGAATTACTTATTGTAACCGAATATCTAATTTAAAATACAATGTATGGCAGTCCATTATGAAACACTTTTTTTTTCTTTTATGACAAAGGTGGGCGGCTCGGCTGGCTAAAGATAATTCAATAAACAGAGCACCAACCAAAACAAGAATCCCCGCTGGTTAATGGTGGCAGAGAAGAAAAATGATAATGCGTGAAGGCGGGTGTCCTGGAACTATACATAGTGTCCAGTGGATAACTATCAGCGTGTTCCCTACATGTCATATGAGCAAAATCAGCTGATGAAGTTGGTTACTGTGTTTTGATAATGTAGTACAAATGTTTTAACGTCTTACCCATCTTCATTCAATGAATTCACTTAAAATTAACTTAATGCAAACCCTTACGAAGCTCAATTATGTCACAGAAGGATATTTATTTATTTATGGTCATCAAAGGTGATTTAGCATTTAAAAAGTCAAAAATTATACCTTGTCAAATAACAAAAGTAAAAGTTATAAATAAACGTTTTATAAATGAACTTAGTACTGAATTCAAGTAATTATATTCATAAACTGCTGTTTATAGTACTCCAGGCTTGCTCAGAGAAAATAAAATCTTAAAATTTAAATTAATAATATTGGTCATGAACATAGTATATTAATTAGTTAGATTAATAGGAATCAATGAATGAAAATGGTACTTTTGCTAATATTTCTTGTAGTGTCCATGTTGTTTATTGTAATAGAAGGATATAAGTTCTAGATGAAATTTATTATTTTGTGCCACCGAATATGAAAAGTGGAGATAATTCAAAAATGAATTTGAACATTGTTATCATTATTTTTTAACGTCCACTTTTTGCTACTATAGCTAATTGGAATGGATTATCTACAGTTTACTACCCTTGTCTAGCCATGATGGGACTAAGGAGATTATTTAATGAGTTCGTCACTAAATAAATTCCTGTTGTCAGCCTAGGTTTACCATGAGGGATTAAGGGCAACGCTTTAACACACATGGCTTATCTGAACCCCACATAAAATATTTAATAAAGTAAATAGTGTACAAAAATGTACATAAAGTAAATAGTAAACAAAAATGTAGCTACTTTGAATTATTCATATATTGTTTTTTCGTGAGCATGTAGTTTGGTAATGAAACTTTTATGTACATGCTCCTAAATGCCCTCCAGGAACGCTAATCAGTATATTATCAATTTTAACATCTATTTTTATATATAGGTCATCAAAACCAATCTTACAGGGTAAGACTACAACAGGCAAAAGAAAGATTTTCCATATACGGCAGGACTGAAACAGCATTGTCATAATTGGTAGTTGTTATTCTTGAATTATGTAATAATTGCAGTTAAACCTCATACTAATGCAAGAGGGGAGGCTTTAGAAAATGCTAGAAGTGCCGTGAAAATCGCCTCCCCCTTTACCCATTAATGAATTCAATAATTACCTCTATTATTAAAAATGATTTGGTTTATAACAGTGGATTTATGCCTGGGAACATAAATTGATTGAATTAATGAATTTTAATTTCGATACACTCATTATAATATATATTTAACCTAAATGAAAAGTCCAAACTTTTCCTTTATTTTATATTTACATGTCCAAGCCAATTTGGAAACACTCGCAAACAAGGAACTTAAAAATCCGAAATTTAAACGATTCACTAAACTAAAGACCAAATTAATGCGTGAAATTGGACCGGGAGAATTATAAAAATAAAATAAAAAAAATCGAAATACCTCCATTATTATGATACCTCCATTAGATCTAACAATGCCCTATCTAATTGTATACAGGTATATATTTGACCTCTAACTCTATTAGTAGTTTTTCAATCTCGATTATTATTATTATTGTTTTTTTAGTTTTTAGCCTTTATTAAACCCACATTCTTACTCAGCTAAAGAGATATATCATGGAATGAATCATTTTATCTTATATAGGACGATTTGTTTACAGCACACCTTTTATCATGTGAGGTGCTCGATTAAACTCACGACGTGGCATGATCATAAAAAATCATTCTGAGTTCAGAGGCCTTATTTTATTTGACTGATACAATACCTGATATTTAACCATTTCATGTAAAACTAAACGTTGTGCTTAATTGTGAGATAAAATACTTACTGTATTGATAATATGGTATTATATCCATTGTCAAAAGTCAGCATATCTTAATTGTTTTAATTTTATTACCATTACGTAAAAATACCAATTTAAATACCTGAAATACTAAGCTATACAAAAAAGATAACAGAAATATATAAAGTTACTAGATAACCCGGCAAACGTTGTTTTGCCTTATAAATTATTTCTAGTTTCTAGATAAATTCTAGTGTAGACAAAAAGTAACTTACTTATTATAAGTGTGTAAGTATGTGGTATATGCGTGAAATAGGCATGGAGCGCTATCAACGATAAAGGAATATAAAAATAACAAACGCCAAACAATATTATTTTTAAGTTATTATAGTTTATTTCTTAAAATTACATATCACATATTAATTACGACAGTAACACTAACAAACAACATCAATCTTTTAATGCTATAGCATGAACAATATTTTTTGTAAGCCCATCTTTAGCGAGCACAAACAAACTGGATGGTTTACCCACTCGAGAGCATGCTACGTACAATTGCCCGTGTGAAAAACATAGTGTACTCAAATCTAAGCCACTACTCTTATTTGCCATAAGCTAAGGGAAATTTTAATCGAAGTACCAGTTATAGTGTTTTTAACTGTAAAAACACTATAATTGATCAGTTATCGAGCGGGATGATAATGATTAAATTACTAAAATAAAAAAAAATAGGGGCTGGAGATAAAAAAGTAAAAATTTAGGGTTGTATGTATTATTTAATGCCACTTTATAAAAAATAAAAACAAAAAATTTAAAAAAAAATGTTAAGGGTGAACAACCCTTATCAATTAGGGGTATGAAAAATAGATAGTAGCCGATTCTCAGACCTACTGAATGCGCATATAAAATTTGGTACAAATCGGTAAAGCCGTTTCGAAGGAGTACGCTAACTAACATTGTGGCATGGAAATTTTATATATTAGATTACATAAATAGGCACGATTTAATCATTACTTTGCAATGAGAATACTAATTATTCATTAATGTATCGTAGAATGAATTTTGTATCTAAACAAATGGGGTAAAATACAACAATAGATCTATCTCGTCAGAAACGGAACATAATGTACCGGATCGGAAACGTTTATGTAAACGAAATTATTGACTGAGTAAACCAAAAACAAAGTTCCAACTTTATTCCCTGTAAATTTCCAATAAGATAATGTTAATTTAAAAAAAAAAGTTTATAAAACTAGAGGTTTGTAAATAATGAATGAGTGTATCCTTGTTTGTGTCGCTGAACTGAAATCGAAGTTTTTCATTAACCTTTCTACTTCATTTTTGATTTACTGTTAAAGAAATAATATAACTCTTATGGAAATTTTAACATTACACGATTTCTATATGTTGAAGTCTTATTTATATTGTGTATAATATAACCTTCGTCTGTATTCTAAGATTTATTTTTTACTTATTGGTTTAGGAATTAAATTATGTAACGAATTTGGTCATATTGATTTGGTGCGGTCAAAGAATCTACTGCAAATTTCTTTTGATTTGAATTTCAGAATTACAGGCCCGTTATTATTGGGTTCCAAAAGAAACTACTGAATGCTGAGATATACTATTTATTATTATTATTACTTGATTATTTTAATTATAACAAGCCGCTCACGTTGATCAAAAAAAAAAGAAAAAAAGGTTTTCTAAACCTTATTTTTAGGCTGCTCACTCTTGAAGACTCAATTCAAATTTTGAATTAAAAAATGCCCCTTTTCACATGTTTAAGTTGCACAAAATAACTTCATTAATTCCAGTTTCATTGACATGGATGTTTTATTTCTAGTTTGTAGAATTCTTTTTTCTAATTGCAATTCTCCATAATTCAATATTCTTGAGATGGAAAATGAGAGAAAAAAAAATAATCTATCACAATAAAAATCATTTTCTTTCATTATATCTCAAAATCAGAACCAATTATTATTTAAATAATAAATAAATAATAATTAGGTTATGAATTATATGTAAACTAAAACATTATACAGAAAATAGATATTAAAAGATTATATAAATTTGGCTAATTAAGCATGTAGCAGTAGTAAGGCAGTTTTTCCACGATTAAAAATTGAAGACATGCACCAATAAATTTGTCTCAAGTGAATTGGCAATTTTACAATTTTAATTTGAGAGTCCCAGGGAATAGGCTTGAAAGGTTGATCAGCTGGAGTTTCAGACGAATATTTTGTACAGGAGAGAAGTATCTCAGCATATGAGACATATTGTACTCTCTTAAGGGAATATATTTAATTGCTGGATTTTCTTCCTTGACCCACTTTCTCCACTGAAAAGCGGGTAAAATGGAAATGCACGCGCTTTAATTTAAAAAAATTATATCTATTAGAAACTGGTTTGTAGTTCGTTTATTTTTTTCCCTATATATTGTGAAATTCTATATATTGTCGATTCTAACTGTAGGCGAGAATATTAATTATTGCTTGAAACTCCAAATTTTCCTTCTTTTTTTTTCTCCCAAGAAGCTCATATCATTATAAAAAAAACACACTGCTAATGATCGCACGGGACAATTTATCTCCCTTTGCCATAAATAAATTTTATTTGGCCAACAAGCTTCAAATTAATTCAGCAAAGTTAAAGAGGAGATTGGAAACAAATCAGTCTCAGTTTCAGAAATAAAGTGGCAAGATAAGATATTAAAGTAAAAGCAAGCCGACGAGGAAGGAGTCAGCAAGGAAATCCAGGCCGGAATGTGGTCCTCATGAGCCCGGCTCCATAGTTGAAGTATTAATTAGAACAGTTTCTCGATTTTTGTTGGACGGCCTAGAACCGGTTTGCAAAAAGAGTAAAATCACCATAAAAATAACTAAAGATTCCACCACTAATTGAAACTACTTACAAAAATATCAGATCAATTAGTTTTAGACTTTTGAATTTCTCAGAACAATGATGAGCCAAGGCGCTGCAGTAAATCTCTTGCTGATTGTCTTGGAAATCTCACAGTTTAAAATGCTCATCATGAAATATATACCCAATGAAAACATACCTTACAATTTGGACGAATTTCTAAACAACGAAAGACCATATCTAGTCGCTTTATTATCATATTTAAAAAAAGTAAACATTTACAAACTTATATAGTATCTCTTCTTATTTTCAGAGAAATATAGCCATAAAGATTTAATTCAACACAATGTAAAACGAAATGTAATGCAAAATTACACTTTTTGCTACCTTATGTGTACATCCGTGTGTGTGTGTGTGTGTGTGTGTTTGTGTGTGTGTGTGAAATTCTGGATTCTTGTGTAAGATTTTACAAACTTTTAAATAAATCCTTGTTTATTTATTATAAATTATTACTAATTATAGTTTTATTAACATTTATTAAATATTTTGTTTTCGAATTTAAAATTAAACTTTTGTTTCGATTTTTGTTTTTTGTCTTTTATCAATTATTTATGTCCTGTTTCCTTTCCTTAACTTTTCCAGTTCAATAATTTTCTCTGTTTTAATAGTTTTTATTTCATTACTCCCTGTTTTATTTTTCACTAGCAGTATCATCCAGCAGGAACTATGAATTTATATTTACTATACACAAGTTTGAGTATTTTTTACCATTTGGTTTGTGTGATAAAGGTGGTAAACCGTTACAAATTGCGTGACAGCAAAGAAACAAATAAATATATAATAATGAAAACATATAATAGTTTAAATAGTTTTAAAACATAACGACAACACAGTTCGTGCGTAGATGGTCAACACTTTTTCAAACAATGCAACCTGGCTTAACCGCTCTTTAAGTATCTCATGTAATACTTTTTGAAACTAAAATTAATTTACACTTCTATTTATGCTGTCGTAAATACCAATGAAGTGCTAAGGCAGTTTACTTTACCACTCATTTCATTTGTAAAAGCTAAAGTTAACCCTAGCTTAGATTGCATTCATCTAATATGAAGTGTACAGAGAAATTTATGTAAAGCCGTTCCTAGTTGTAAGTCATTATTCTCTACTACTTCTTTCTCTCTCATTTAGCTATTCTTGTTTTCTCAACTCGCTTCGCAGGATGAGAAACATTTACTTTTTAATCTAACAACAGCTAATTTCAATGAAAGAATAAATAGCTATCAAAAGGAAATTTATTTTTCTAAATCTCGTAAAATTACGTACTGACTCCATGTTACTTTCAAAAGTGAAGTGAAACGTTATTGCTGAAAACTTAACAGATTCTTATTCAAGCCGCAAATAGCACTCACAATATTTGTGTTTACATACAAGTAGTTAGAAATGATGTGGGCTAGGATTGGTTTTAAAAGTCTGTCTCAAGCCTGACCTCCAAAGTTTTGACTCAATGGTCACTTCAACTTTCTGTTCAAATTTACCTGCCATCACTGGCATTGACCATCTTTATATTAAGTCACTTAGTTCCTCATTCAGTAGTTGCGTCCTCATGGGTTAAAAATGTAAAAAACAAATCATAGTAAAACACTTTTATTACCATAAAAGTATTTTACCACGGGTGGGCGTCACTCGTTTTAAAAAAAGACCAAGTGCAATATATAAACATAGTTGCGGAAAACATTTTCTTTGAGCTCTTATTAATGTCCGGGGGAGCCAAGTGGGTCTAAGCGTTGACTTTAATCTCACATGGTAAACCTAGAGTGGCGGGTTCAATTCCCGCCTGGGCAATAGGAATTTTTTCAGTGACGGAATTCATTAAAAAAAATTCTTACTCCCATCCTGAATAGAAAAGGGTGGTGACCTGTAGATAAACCGTCCCAATTAGCCTTAGTTGAAAAAAGTGGACGTTAATAAATAATTTAAATAATTTCCATTTATTAATGTCCACACTCTATCTCATTCAAATAATAAAAAAAATCGTAATATATAAAAGGTTATTTGATAAAAGAAACACCATATCTTCAACAAATTCATTTATACTCTCTTCACTTCGTATAAAGCATCTTTAGGATTTTACATTACCTAAAATACATCTAAATTACCTTCTGCTAAAAGAGCCATGTCACTATTCTATTGACTAATATATTTCTTCTTTCCAAAACATCTATAGATAATCAGAGCTAAAGGTTAGCACCGATTTACTGCCGTTGTTAGCAGTGGACCTAAAACTTAATACGTGATGTGAGTAAATGATATATATGTTTGACATTCACCATACATGTTGTTATAATATCCTCTCCAATATGGAGCTACTGAATTTAAATTTTCTGGGATCTGGAAATCATTTTCGAGAAGATTTGCCATGAGCCGAGCATTCCAAATGGATTAATTTCATGAAAAAATCACCCGATCATGTTTTCGGAATACACCAAAAATCGTAATCGGAATACACCGAAAATCGTATACAAAAATGTTATTTGAAATTAAATTAATTTTTGGAGCTTCGCTGCTGTGGTGATGTTGCTCAAAATAATAGCTTCTATATTATAATAAGTATTATAAACTTTGTCATAAATAGACAAAGTAGACCTGAAGACAGTTTATAGAATGTGTGAAGGTGATTGTTAATGAACAGAAAAGAGATGAGACTCTTGGAAAAATGAGTCTCCAGGTACCGAACTAATTCAAAAGAAAACTAATGCCCTGAGCCGGGAAGACTTACAGTAAGAGCGGTTAAGGGCGTTTTTTTGTCACTATTCGAGATACATTTCGGAATAAATGGACACATAAAATACAATAAGAGGACTGACTGAGGTAGTAGAATATTTTTGGTGGTAGGAGTCCAAGAGGGAGGAAGTGTGGTGACCCCCTGCAGTGGTTTAGTCAACCAATAAACAGATGTTGACTCCTGTCGCCACCTTACTACCACTTCTCACTTCCCTCCAATAAAGGTACCGTGTGACTAAGGCATCAGCTGTGTACATTATGAATGGCACGGATCCTACGTGGAATGTTCGCTGAAATTGGGGCCTCAGGTTATTGTTTTACTAGATATCCAAGAGAAAAAATAAATTCAAATTCTTCTCCTTATTCTGGACCCCATATTATTTATATATTCTTCAAATTTAATGGCAAAGGTCTCCAATAAAAAAAATTATTTTTCGGTGCAAACTTTATTCAAGCTGCCCTACATGTTTCTTGACCTTTTTTCCACCTCTTCAGGGGTTATCCGTTTCTGAAGAGGTGGCAAATAAGCCACGAAACATGTAGGGCAGTTACAATAAAGTTTGCACCGAAAAAAAATTTTTTATTGGAGACCCTTGCAATAAAATTTGAAGAATATTAAAATTCTTTTATATATTTAAATTATGAAACTGAACAAGTGAAACATAGTAAGTAGAATTTTTGTAGGTTAGCGGAAATGGGTATTTCCGACTGCAGCAAAAAAGTTTTCCTACAATGAAGACGTTCAAGGACTTTATTTGAGTCATATTTGTTTGGGTGATCCCTTAAAAGTGTTAAATTTATATAGTTAGTCATGTTATATAGTTTTTCCATATGCCCCACCTTCTTCCTCCTTTCATGGTGAATCTTCAATCCTCCATTTCATAAACGCTTTCAAACATATTCCTGAAAACCCTGATGTTCTTGGTGTTTGCCAATGTGTCATCATACTTAATAAAGATTTTTATAAAAATATTTTTTTTCCATTTTCAGTAATTAAATTATCATTTATTTATTTTTTACATGGTTGAGTCTACATTCTACGTGGATCTACACTTCTTGAATTAAATTAATTCAAGAAAACCATAAGCCTTTCTATGCCGTTTTCTTCATTTCCAAGTATCTGTTTTAGGCTAAATTTAAGGTTAATCGCTTTTCTTTGATAATCGTATTTTTCTCAACTTAAAAGAAGGTCTAGTGATTCGGTGAACGTTACAGTGCTTGCTGGAGGGTGGGAAGAGGCCTTCCAATAGCTATCTATGAGTTGGTATTTACAATTCGAATAAAAGCATGGATAACCTCTTCTTTTCGGTTTTTTTTACTTGTAGTATAGATATTGTAGTAAAGATAGTTTCTTCAATTTTTCATTGTTTATTTCTAATTTTCTTGGACCAGTCTTTCCACCTTTTTTATAATTATATTTTTATAAGTGTTTTTTCTTATTTATTTATTTTTAAATTCCTGTTTCCAATCCTCTGGAGAGATGTAGGTTTCTGGCGCAACGCAATTATTATTTATTGTGCTTCGAGCTTCCATATCCCTCAATTTTATTTCCTTGGATACATAACAAAATTGTTATATATATATATATATATATATATATATATATATATATATGTGTGTGTGTGTGTGTGTGTGTGTGTGTACTTATCAGTCACTTAAACGTCACAATTGTTCTCCAATGACCTTGGCATCTGCCACCAACATTTCGGCTTCTCAAAGTAGGGATGCCCAGGCTCCGCAAATCCTCTTCCAGGTCATTAAGCCACAACTATCTCAGCCTGCCACTTTTCCTACTTCATCCTGGAGACCCATATATCATCTTCTTGGGCAGTTTGGTAGCTTAAATTGTTGAACAATATGTTCCAACGTTCAACATTGTGAGTTTTGGTCCTTCGGGTGCAGGCTGTATATTTTTCCTGTCATGTCAGTAAGGGAGGGATTATTTTTAGTTGTTTAAAAATGTCTGTGTGTTCCAATCAGCTCATGACCGGCTATAATTAATTCCACCAACTAAAAAAGAAAGACCAGGGGATTTCAGGTATGAATGCCAATATTTATTTAAAAATCTAAATGAAATAGGAGCTTTGGTTAAATCAATTCTTGTAAGCTATGATGCCAAGAGACTTTGATGATTTTAAAATATTTTGAATATTAAAATTCAGCCACTATGTGCTAATGCTGTACTGAGACCAACGGGGAAAATATGATTCTCTTGTATGAGACATCAAAGAGAATATTAAGTGTTATGTGGGCCCACTTTCATATTTAAATGCCTTTAAAGGGTGGTAAATATCCTGCAGACTTGTTCTCCTTGCCTGTTGGCGAATAACAGCAGCTAAGATCACAAGACATTAAAATAATATCCATGTTGCAAGTAGCGGCTCCTAAAACAGGCCGACTGTTTACAATATATACTTTCTCTCCGGAGCTATTATAAATTCAGCGACTATACAACGGTAACAGGACAACTAAACAACGATCATGTTTTACAAGTTACAAATAAGGGGAGACTTACAACTGATCTCCGCTTTCCACAGGTTGGCGGGTTGCCCCCTGACTCACCTGCAACCGAGATCTCTACAGGGATCTGTACAACGGGAGGAGAGCTGTAACTTCTCGTCTCGGGCTTGTTCGCCCGTCGATAATGAGGAGGCCCTAACCCCCTTCTGGATTTATATAAAGAATATCGAGCCCTAATGACTGGCCACGTCAGTAGTTTCACACGACCAGCACCCTTATCTATCTAGGCTTTCTATTAGCAAAATCAGTTAACAAAGTCCATAATTTGTACATTTCAGATTGCCAATTCAAGCGTGTCTAGTGTCTAGTAATTGACCACCAAACTGGTTTAAATAAATTTAATAATACTTATGGTTGTACAGAATACAACCACACTATTTGCTATCCCTGAATAAAATTTATATATTGAGATAATTGGAGTACCTGTCACATGTAATTATATCCATTCACTGAGATTGGAGTCATTCACATTACAGTTCTCGTGTTGATTCTCAGTGTGCAGTTCTCTTATTGTTCTTTAGGTCCTCTTGAAAAAATATGTTCCAGCCCCACTTTCCAAAAATATCAGTGTAGTAATAAAATAATTATTTTAAGGCTAGGTGTTGAGATATTAATTTTATTTTCATAATTAATGCTTTTCTAACACATTTTTAATTTTTTAGTTTTATGTAGATTTATGTATGTATTTACTATCAAAAGAAATACATTAAGGTAAGGGCAATAATAAAATACACAGGCCACTTGAATATTCTTAGGACTAAAAATAAAATTAATATAGTTTCAGAAGTATATATATATATATATATATATATATATATATATATATATATATATATATATATATGTACATTTATTACTGCCATTTTAAATATAAAATATTGCCAATTCCGCTGCCTTACTCATACAACCCCATAGATGATTTTGCGTAAAACATGAATATTTTAGATACATTGGTAGATTTAATTTTTTTTTTTTGTAAACTAACTATTCACCCTTCAGATTTGTATAATTTATCTAAATGAAATGAAATATCTAATGAAGATATTAGTAATAACATTTATAATAATTTAATAAACATGTTAATGATAAAACTTGTTATTTAGAATCAATAATAACGCAGATAGATTTAAAATTGTTAGATGTATTTAAGCTTAAAACAAGTCGCTTCCTGAATTCTGGTTTAATATTAAGGTGAAGGAGTAACTGAAAGAGGTTTACTTAATGGTTAAAACTTAAAAAATGCAAGTATCTCAGATAATGTTAAAGAAGAAAAAAATGTATAGATGGATTCCTTAGTTCCAACGACTTCTCTGTGAATAGCAGGGTACTGGTGATGGAGTGAGTGGTAAAATAAATAAATGTAAAGGAACAAGGTCTTTGTTTGTTTATTCTTTCCTGTGATCAGCTCCCTTCACCATCCAGCACCTTAAAAGTGGGAGATTAACTATATAACATTTCTTCAATCGAACTCATAATAACTGAGATGTTTCGAATTATCATCCCTCTCCCTCTAACGCAATGCGCCAGTAACTCACCAATCCGTTTATTTGAAGTTAAAATACGACGTAATGATTATACCGAACACGGAGGAGTGGAAGCTTAAAGAGGGGTATCAAATTTGCTTATCGTGCATTTTCTTTTTCAGTACAGCCGCCAAACCTTTAGCTATTAATCAATTAAAGTATTTATTTATTGTTAACCTCCCTTAAAAAAGCATCTCGTTTCAAATTTTCAATGTCCCGCCAATCTGAGACACTCAAGCATTAAGTTTGAAAGCTAATTGAAACATTTCAAATTTAATGACGTCATAAAAACTAAGGATACATTTAATAGGAGAACAGCTACGCTGGTAGAAAAAGTATGAGGTATTTGACTCAAATTGAGTCATCTACATAAAAGTATAATGGCTGTTCAAAGAAAGGGAAAGCACGGTATGAAAACGTAATACGTAGTGCAAATACGTTTTAACTGAACCAAAAAATACAAGCAAAGAAAATATGCTTAGAAATTAAATTTGTATCTAATTTTGTAACACAATAAGGTTTCTACATCTAGTTTAATATAATTATATTAGCTGTATCAATTGTTTGTGGAATAAACATTTGGTTCTTGGGAATTTCACGTAGAAACAAATAATAAATGACATATTTCCTTGTATATCCTTTAACCCATATTTAATCTTTCAAATAATTTCATGATTTGAATTAACATACTTGCTCTGTGTTTTCAAAAATTTAAAAGGTTAGACACCTCCTTTTTTAGCAGGCTGTATGTGTCAGAATTTTTAATGAGTCCACCGAATTTTTCAGAAACCTTATGGTTAGATGACTAATTTGAAGACTGGAAGAAACCCCTAGGATGAAGTTGTCTCTAATATAATACCACTGAAATATGTCGTTGAAATGAGATGCCGAAGGCAGAAGGCACTAACTGATATTTTCTGTCTGATATTGATGACGGAGTCCTTGAAAGATGGAAGATATCAAATTTTATCCTGTTTTACAGAAAGAGAATATGAAATATCAAAGACAGTTATCGAAAAATATCACATCTCGCGAATTGAGGGCTTCATTGTCACAGAGCGGGCAGAATTTCCAAAAGACCACATTCTAACCTAGAATGTTTTAAGAAATCCAGAAAATACCATTTTCCAGTATACATATTCCCTGTAGACATCAATGTTTTCTACAGCATCTGTCATAGAATCATAAGCAAAGAAAAGTGAGATATTGGAATAGAAAAGAACATTGCGGTAACGTAGCTATCCATATAGTTAAAATTATAGGCTTTCCAAGCACTGAGGCAGGCCAAGTCTCATTGCTTTGCTAATAATGTTCTCGTTGCACTAATTCAGATAAACTGGTTGTTGTCAATTGGTTGTTTCATTGATAGGTTTTAATTTCCTAAACATAATATTGCTGATGAGCTCTTCATAACATTTTAAATTATTCATTAACGTCCAATTTTCGCAACTAAGGCTAATTGGGACGGGTTATTTACAGGTTACCACCATTTTCTAGCCAGGGCGGACTTTGATTTTTATTTAGTGAATCCGTCACTAAATAAACTCTTATTGCCCAGGGCGGGAATCGAACTCGCTACTCAAGGTTTACCATGTGAGATTAAGATCGACGCTTTAACTCACATGGCTAACCTGAGCCCCTCATACCATTTGAGAATACTGAAATTTCCTGGGAGAATGTATCCCTCTCTCTCTCTAGGTCAAATAATTTAAAATTAAAAGTGGAGAAGAGAGGAGTTTCATATATCTATTGGTTTGTTATGTATAGTGTTATTGCGACGAAGAAATCTAAACATAGTCAATTACAACAATTCACTATGTTTGGTAGGGATTAGTAGTTAAAAACAAGAATAAAGAGGGAATCATCTCAGCTATAGAGTAAGAAAAGAATTGCAATAAAAGGCGTTAAGCATCATATCCATGCAATGTAAATATAGGTGTAGGCTGTTTACTTTTTTTCTTTCTCCAAAATATAAACTCCATTACATTGTATTTCCTACTCGAAGTAAACACAGTTTAATTGAGCATGAATGCACATTATATTGAATACCTGTTCTCGCAGGAATGTCAACTGGTTTAAAATGTTCTCATTAGCGAAGCTCAAATGTGGTTCACTTCTTTAATACAACTGGTATAAAGTAAACTCTTTATTGCCTTTGCAGTAAACTCGAATGTTCAGTAGCTATTTGCATGTTTAGCCTGCAATTGTACTCGCTTTATCTTTGCAATCTAATTGATAACCTTAGGGGTTTTGCCGCCATAATAAAAAGACGGGTAACCGATTTTCGTTGTTTTAATTTAGTTGGATTGAAAGGTGTTAGATTTTGCTGGATTCTATTTAATAGAAATTAGCACAGTTTTGGAAAAAAAGAGTCAAATCAAATTTGATAAACACCTGAGTTATTGAATTGAATGAATCTTAATGCACTTATTACTGGGATCCCATTTTAGACTGTCGTTGTTAATATTCTCTACGTTGAAAACAAGTTGAGTTGTTAGAGACACTTGAAATTGAAACCATGCAACTTTGAGTTCTGTAGTTCGGCAAATATGCTAACAAGGAAAAATAAATAAAACTTGTTTCCTCAGTTCTTTAGAGTAGTTTTTGCTATAAAATTTTTGCAGCATTACGACATACGACTGAATGATGCGTAAACAACTCAACTGAATTAAATGAATGTCGGTTCACTATTAACCTAAATCCAACAATATTTACTTAGTTGGAACCACAGCCCACGAGAGGTCAGGGCCTTCCGGAACATTCGCCACCAGTAATACCAGTCTAGAGTAGCTACCTTCCAATTCCTTACCCCAAGGATGATATGGGCAGTACTCAACGTAGTTTTATTAGTCCAACTGGACTTTTCCATTAACCACCTGTTGGCTGAGGAACTTTTGAGGAATCTGCTTGTCTGTCAGCCTGGCCACGTGCCCAGGGCAGTCTATCAATTTTGTATATCTGACTAGTTAGGCTTCCTGCTTCAACTCTTTAAGTTCTAGATTGGTCCTAAGCATATAAATGCACTAATATGCTAGATTAATTACTATAGCGACCCTCAAATTAAAAATCACCTCATTTCGTTTTTTAATTATTTCTCAGCAAGTTAAACAGTAATTTGTTTATCTTATGATTCAGATTAACTTGAGGCTCAGAGTTCTGTGTATAACGAATCAGTTTTAAAAGATTTCCCGTGGAAAGACGTGCTTCTCAGCTTGTGGCGCGTAAACAAAAAAAGTCCGTCACGCAGGGGCTGCGTAAACTAAGCAGATTTCCCACGTGAAGTTTTACAATAGAGAAATCTGCCTAATAACAACTGTAGTAGTAAGAAACCTCTAAACGTAAAACATTATTTAGGGCGTAATAACCCAGTAGTTTCTAGCCCCAAAAAACAGTTAACCTAACCTCTAAACCTATTCACGAGGGACGAATAGTTATGGAAATGCCCACCAGAGCTCTCGGCGGAAAGTCCGAACATAGCCTACTGGTGACCACACGCAGAATACAAATGCAAATATCTCGGTTAATATTCAAGATACAGAATAAATGTATATAACATTATTTATAGTAAAGTTAATTTGCAATAAGATTGGTTCTATACAATTTTACGATCCGATGCATAATAACGGAGATATTTCGAATTTTTGAAAATCCCCCCTCTAAACCCCCCCTCCCCCTGGTCCGATTTCAGCCGTTAACGAACTTGATCTTCCTTTTTACATTAAACGATTAAATACCGAGTTTGGTGACGATTAAACAAAAATTGCGACCGCTAGAGTGTTAACAGACAAATATATATATATATATATATATATATATATATATATATATATATATATATATATATATATATATATATATATATAGTTTTGAACGGACCTCATTTTCGTCATCTCCTGGGTAGGATCGATGGACATTTGAAGAAATGTTTCGAAAATCGCGTCATGAGTACGACCTCAATAGCTGATTTCCCTTAAGGGAAATCTGCTAAAAATCAGAAATATAAGATCTCTTTCCATCCCAAATTTCCTTTTTGTTTTATTTGTATTGTGTTATACAAAACCAATTTCTTTTTAATAATTTCGATATCGTTGGACATTTTTTTTACCCTGTAGTCTGCTCACAAAGGAAATTCATAAAGAAAAGAATTATGTAAGGTATAGTTTAGTATTGGTAGCACATTGCAATCCAAATAAATATTGAAATTACAGCATAGATTCAAGAGAAATGAGTAGCATTTCTTATAAAAAGTGAGGAACTGTACAAAAATAAGCAATATAAATTCTTAAGCACATTTAATATTTTGTTTGAAATTTTAATCACGTGCATCTAGATAGAAACATTCATTAAATAGTTCCAGTAATCAAATTAAATGCCTGAATAGTTTCGCAGTCGACAGTAATTCGATATGTGGTTTAAAATCGAAATTCCTTAGTAAAATAAGTCAGTGATTCTACTCACTTTATCTGTTGAGCTTCCGTAATTCGACAAATGTGGGAAGCTGTACAGTTTGTCCAAAGTTTTTTAAATAGGTCAGTCCTTCCAGAGCAAAGTGCTTCGAATAGCGGCAAATGCTCCCTGGTTTTTTAGGAACAGCCAAATCCACAGGGAATATAGGTTGCTCCTACTGCAGTTCATCTTCAACAACTTGTGAGAAAATATCATGGCAGCCACCCGATGTCAAGTGGAGCAACTCATTATAATTTACGTGCAATGACTGAAGGACGACTACGTCCAAAGTTGAACCAAAATTTCTTAATTTCTTAACAAATCTTGTATAATAACATCCATTTGTGTATAATACTTATGTATTGGTCCAAATAAATTTTCTTTCTTTTCTCTTTTTAAACAGACCCATAGTACACTTGATTATTAAAAGTCTATTCTGGTAGTAAAACAACTATATATCCAACTATCCAAAATCAAATAAGTCATTCTAGTGTTGTTGGGATTTAATACATGTGAATTGTTTACAAATTTAAAAATAAATTTGAATATTCAACAGAACATAACAACTGCTTGAGCATAAATGTAAACATATGAGAAAACTGAGAGTAAATGTCCCTGTTTTGTCGCTGATATTTATTTGGAATGTAAAAGGTTTTTGCACAGCAATGATATTAACATGCTCACACACTGAATATTAAGCAGATGTAAATTCAACTTTCGCTCAGGCATGTCTTCATTAGTGAAGATGTAGAATTGAGTCCCTTTCAGTCTTGTTCCAATTCCAGCATTCCATGTAAAGGCATTTCCTCACAGACTTCGTTAGTTACTCCTGTCTCTGTATTCGATTTGGCACTAGACCAACAAATAGGTTTTTACTTCTTATTATGTGATTCCGGTACGAGTATCTAAGCCGGAATTGAAGAAACATATGCAAAATGTAGCTTTGAAATGTATAAGAGTTTTGAATTATCTGTGTTTTAAATAATCAGAGGTTCAGTCTTTTGAGAAAATATTCGCATTTTATAGAAACAAACAAACACTTAATATTGGAAAATAATCTTGAAAAAAAAAGTCCGTCACGCAGAGTCTACGTAAATTAAGCAGATTTCCCTCGTGATAATTAACAATAGATAAATCTACATACTGGTAACATAACACCACCATGAATATTAGGTGAATAAATACAAACGATAATAAGAAACCTCCAGACGGGAAGCATATAAACGTAAACATACAGGTGTGGCAACTTCCCACAGGAAAGAAAAGCAATTACTGAAAAATATCAGAATATAACATATTAATATTATTGAAAACTATTTACTATATCTAGTACTGTAATTTTTAATGGACCAGTATAATTTTTATCTCAATTAATCATATCTTAGTAGTCTAAGGACTTAAGAAGGGGGGGGTCACCATAACATATTTGCATTTATCTCATATAATAAAGGTCTCTTGAAAACAATTTATGCTCTTTAAGCTTTGAGCAATGAGGTTTATTACATAACTGAGCATTGTTTATGTAACATGAGTAGAAGTGGGGGTTTGCAGATGGCTGAAAAATGAAAAATGCAAATATCTCGGTTAATATTCAAGGTAAAGAATAAATGTATATAACAATATTTATAGTAAATTTAATTTGCGATAAGATTGGTTCTATACAATGTTTTCATTCGACGTATAGTAGCGGAGATATTTCGAATCCCCCCATTTACATAAAACGTTCAAATATCGAGTTTGGTGGGTATGATCGATGGACATTTGAAGAAATGTTTCGAAAATCGCGAGTACGATCTCAATAGCTGATTTCCCGTAAGGGAAATCTGCTAATATGTATACTCTATTAATTTGTAAGAGAGATCGTTCTTCTTTGACCCTACAAATGACAGGGAAATATAATTAAATAAGAAGCAGTGTTATTGTTAAATAATTTATTTACAACTACAATACTTTCAATGAAGTCATACCGTTTTAAATTATTTCACGCTTATTCAATTTTTCCATATTTCTTCTGAAAGTCTAAGTAGAAGTTTTACATACAATAAGAAGACATGGCAAATAATTTTAACCATCTTGATGCACTTATCGAATTAGATATATGAAATTACGGTTAGTCAACTTTTGTAATACCTTTTTATTGCAAGGAGTGTATTTTGTTTTATATTCATTTGAAGTGTGTCATGACTATTTAAAAATACTGAAATAAATATTTTCTTTAGTCTTTTCACATTTCTTAACATTGGAATTAATATTTACTCAAATAGTGCACTACTTTTTGTATATGCTACTTCTGATTCTATTAGTAAATCGGTACATCTTATGAGGATTCTATGCAATACGAAATGGAGGTATGACAGGAAAGTAATGTTTGGTGTGTATCGTTGTTACACAAGATCACTTTTGAACTACGGTAGTGTAGCATACTCGTCTGCCAAGCCTTCAGTATTTAATATGCTTAACATTGTACACAATTAAGGCTTACGACTTGCACTAAATGCATTCAGATCAAGCTTTATCGACAGTTTTGAGGCAGAAGCTGTAGAAGCCTCTCTTGACAAAAGAAGAAAATATTTAATAGCAAAATATTTCCACAAGATAAAATCATCCCTTCCCTCCGCCTTCGAACATTGAAAATATGCTTGAGAATGAGTACAAAGATCTATATGAACGGAGGCCACCATATAACCATCCATTAAGTTTGCACTACAAGATGTTGAATAACAATTTAAACATCCCAAAATTAGATATTTGTCCTCAAAAGGCAACTGAGTAATACCTTTAGCTTATACGATACACCATAGACTTATCACTCACAAAATTTAAAAATTCTGATATACTTTCCAAATTCCATTACTTAAAACACTTCAACGAATTTCTACACGGAAGACAGGATACACACTGTGTGGTATATTGATAGGGTCTAAAAACAAGAAGGGAGTCAGCTCATCTTCAGTAGGGGAGGGAAAGGCAATCACGCAGACACTGCCTTCTTGTTACAGCATTCTAGGAGCCCAACTCCAAGGTATTCTATTAGCCCTCCAGAACACCCACACATCACACACCAAACATATTATCATTTGCACAGATTCTTTAGGTTCCCTTGAAAGAGTACAAAATATTTTCACAATTCACTCAATAACCCAATAAATAAAACAAGAGCTTATCTGTCTAGATAAATACACTAGATTCTAATGGTTGCCATGGGAAAATACTCTCCTGACTCAGAAGCTAAGAAAGCAGCTGAAAAAAATGAATATAAACAAATAGACGTATTACACTTGACCTTTTAGTACAAGCACCTCATCTTAGATACCTGGCAAACCAACTAGACTAACACAACGACTGGACAACAAACTACGAACCTCTAAACACACTATTTGCATGTGGTCATCAAGTTTCTAAAACTCTAGAAGAGAAGAAGTAGTTCTCTCGAGACTTAGAATCGGCCACGCAAAATTAACACATTCATAATGAATGAAGAAGACTAACAGACCCACTTGCTCAACTTGTAACATTCTCTTGACGATAAGACATATAATAACTTAATGCCGAAAACGATAATATCAGGGCTTCCTCTATGGCTTACAAGAACTTTTGACGGAAGGCAGCCCAGCCCATACGTTAATAATATATTCTCATATCTACACGTAATTCAAATATACCATAAAAGTAAAATAGAAATTAAGTCGGTGGTGTAAAACAAGTTTTCAAATTGCATTTATGCATTAATATATATAAGCTACCCTGAAGGAGGATATTACTCATTAGGAAGAGTACCATTTTCAGCCTTTGATTTCCTATTAATCATTCACTAACTATATTCATCACCAATTTTAGTTTTTAGCAGATTTCTGAATTCTTAAGGGAAATCAGCTATTGAGGTCGTACTCATGACGCGAGTTTCGAAAAATTTCTTCAAATGTCCATCGATCATACCCAGGAGATGACGAAAATGAGGTCCGTTCAAAATTTTATATATATATATATATATATATATATATATATATATATATATATATATATATATATATATATATAGATATATTTGTCTGTTAACGCTCTAGCGGTCGCAATTTTCGTTTGATCGTTACCAAACTCGATATTTAAGCGTTTTATGCAAAAATAAAGATCAAGTTCGTTAATGGCTGAAATCGGACCAGTGGGAGGGGGGGTTTAGAGGGGAGGATTTTCTAAAATTTGAAATATTTCCGTTACTATACGTTGGATCGAAAAATTGTATAGAATCAATCTTATTGCAAATTAAATTTACTATAAATAATGATATATACATGTATTCTGTATCTTGAATATTAACCGAGATATTTGCATTTTTCTGTTTTCAACTTCTGAGATGAGATCGGCCAACTTCGGGTCTAGTCGTGAGTTTCCGTCAAGAGCTAGTTCGGGCCGTTCCCGTAACTGTTTGACTCTCTATTCTGAAATTTCTCTATTGTAAAACTTCACGTGGGAAATCTGCTTAGTTTACGCAGGGCCTGCGTGACGGACTTTTTTTTAAATACTTGAATTAAGCTCAATGTTCATTTACAAAATGTGTATTTGTTATTGTTACTTGTTGTTATTTGATATTTATATTACTATTTTGTTATTTGACTTTGTCCTTTCTTGGACTTTTTACAGGGCAAATCACCATCAATGTGATGTCCATAAATAAATAAATAATACTTCTAAGGGTAATCGGTACATGTTGTATCGAAGTTACAACTCTTTTTTAGCAATAGCGAAACTAAGGAATTTGTGTCGTGGGTTTTCAATAAATAAACTCCTATTGCCAACTCGGAAATTAACTCTATCGGTTTACCATGTTTATTAATACCAATGCCTTAATTCACTTGGCTAAGCTGAACAACATTCACCTTTTGGCCAACTCAAACCTTTGGTTTATGGGTTCTAAAGATAATATTTCATTCATGATGCTTTTAATATCCTGTTTGTTTATACTTTGATACAAAAGTGGCCAATCATTTCAATCCACTTCTCCGTCATATCAAATTCACACAACGGCATACTATAATCTGTAGGTTTATTGCGCACCAACATTTATTCGAGGGCAATTGATCAGCTTGTGCTTCAATCAGGATTGGGTTAGGCCATCCATATTTTTTCTAATTTTTCATTGTTTGAGGAGAACCACTGTTAAAGAACGACACCAAATAGTTTTATTTTGTAAACAGTTGTTTCAAAGGCACTTTATTATTTGTTTATTTATTTATTAACGTCCACTTTTTGCAACTTAGGCTAATCGGGACGGGTTATCTACAGGTTACCACCCTTTTCTAGCCAGGGTGGGATTTTAGGACGTTATTTAATGAATTTCGTCTCTAAATAATTTCCTTTGCCCAGGCGAGAATTGAACTCGCCACTCTAGGATTACCATGTGAGATAAAGGTTAACGCTTTAACTCGCATGGCTAACCTGAGCCCCCAAAGGCACTTTTCTCACTGACTGAAGAATCTGAATCATATCGAAATGGGGTTCTATGTGGAACATTAAATTAATTTTCCATGGCTGTATTGTGTCAAGGAGCAACATGAAATATTAATGAAATTTGAGTTTGAAGTCATTACGACTAAAGGACATGCGTTTTGACATCATATTCCAAATGTGCAAGGTTCATACATCGCAGACGAGTAGTCCACAGGGTCTACGATTTCTGGTTTGATTTGCCTGATGTATTGTAGATTGTCTTCTATTTCTAGTAGTATACAGCAACGAATTAAACCAAATACCTTCAAAAGTGACCGGGTTTTCACTAATAAGTGTTATTATCCAATATTAGGGCCGTTTATCATAATTACATTGACTCTTCTGGAATATTAGTTCTAGGCCCACCATCGACCAGCATCTTTACTTCTAGACCAGATTTCCTAGTGAGAGCGAATAAATAAGATTATATTTGAGCATTAAACCTAAAGCGGTGTGTAAAGCACGCCACAGCTCCTGAAGTATATCAAATAACCCCTTTTATGTAGGCTTCCTACCCATATTATGAGCAAGACTCTTAAATGAGCACCTGTAGAAATTAATTTAAACTCTAATTCGCAAGAAATATCTCCACTCGCTTTCTTGGAGGTTATATATTTCCGGAGGGCTTATTTGTCCGTTAGGAATGAAGGAGGAACGGCAAGCTCCAGGACTCTTCGTTTCTTGTCCAAAGAGCTAATGCACTCAGCAAGACTTCATGTTTAAAAAGGAATATGAAACATGATACGCCTACTGAAACAAGCAGCTAGCTTCCTTCTTTGTAGCTAGTTGCCTATATCCACTAGCCGCCGTTATAAATTTGGCATCATGATGAAATAAACTGATATACAGAGGAATAAATTATGAGCGTAGAAGTAGGTACTTATGATAAATTTTATGTAATTAGAAATGGGTGGGTCGGAAGTTAACGACGTCCATTAAAGTATTTCGCTTGGCTGTATATGGCTGTACAATTAGTCATGATATTCTTTACTACTCAGCTATGAGATTATCAGAAAATTCCCCTCCTCCCATTTAGAATTGGTCTGTTTCAGTTTTGTCAGATTCTTTTAAGAGAAATCACTTTTTAAAAGTGTTCCCATGAAACAATGTTTTAAAACATCCTTCAAATTTCTACCGAAACCATCTAGTAGAAGATAAAAAAAGAATTGGTCAAAATTAAGTACACTTGCTCATTTGCATAAATCTCTATAAACTGCACTTTTGGCCATATAAACTCTTAGACAAATAATTTTCCTGAGACAGGATTGGTAGACTGGATTAATGTTTATTGGACATAACCAATTAACTTTCTATAGTTGTGGTAATATAAATAGATGGATGTTAATAAGTAGGGTAAACATTAAACAAACATATAAAACAAACTGTTATTCCTCAGTAATTGATTCGTTGTGGCGATCGGGTGACCCTAAGAGTGACCTCTCACGTCCAAGCTACCCTGAACCCTCCGGAGCACGCACCACCAAATTATACCCCTTAACAATATATTCATTTTCATCCTGATCAAAGTCGTTTCTCTTCCTGGCCAATGTTGTTTTTGATAAAGGTGCTTTACTATGTGGATTTAACCAGATTAACCCCATTTCAGTTCTATTTATTCTGTATGTGTTTCTTTCAAGTGGAAAATGGATCTAAGTTATAATGTATATATATATATGTATATATATATATATATATATATATGTGTGTGTGTGTGTGTGTGTGTGTACATATATTGTATATATGAGTGTGCGCGCGCGCGTGTGTGTGTGTGTACATTAAAGTTGTATTCTGTAAGTCCAAGTCAATCATTAGTCAGCTTATGGAGGCTACAGGCTACGGAGGAATAGGTCTCTAACAACACTGGCCTTGGGTGGAATCTCTTACTTTATGCCTTTATAAGTATAAATTGCATTTTCCCCATGTCGTCTTTATTAAAACCAACGGAAACCACAGCATGTTTCCTTGGAAATCAGGAAGGGTTACCATTCCATGGGAAGAATTATCAGGTGAAGCATATAGATTTAATAGTAACATATAATGAAGTGAACGCAGCAAATTTAAGCAACAAATGTAATATGGCTGGCAAGTGGACAGTGCTTACTGCTAAAACACAATAAACAGATTTATACGTGTTTTTGGTAGCGTATGTAGGAACAGCTTAAAAATACAGAAATTCAATTTTGACAATGATTGTAAAGTATTCTTAATGAAATTGATTTACTGATTAGAGAAAGCCGTATACTTTATTTTTTGGATTTGTCTAAAGTACGGTAAGTTACTGTTTCTATTTAATGATGAAAAGGAAACAAACTTGCTAATTTATGCTAATTTTTAGTTCAATATAATAGTTACTTATTATTATTATTATTGAATTTAATTAATTATAGTTTCTATAGTACCATAAACGGTTTTCGTCTTACTATGAATAATATTTTCCTATAGAACTGGCTAATAAATTAGCTGAGTCACCTCCATCATCAGTGAGAGGTGAAAAACACTAATAAATATTTAGACAAGCATTATAAAATTAGTTTTTGTACTGATCATTTTTCCTATTTAGATATTATATTATTATTTATAACTTGTACACCAATCACCCCAGTACAAAGTGTGCATTAGTAAATAATAATATCTTGAATGCAATAGTTTTTGGTCAATGAAACAGAATATTATTAAATAAATTAAAAAGTAAGATATTCTGTATCTAGGTGGAAAAAAAATCGTGACATTTAATGAATAATCCCTTGTATTATTAATACAATTAAATATTTAAATAAATATAAATCTATATATATGAAATATAGTCTATATCATCAAATAATTGGAAATTGTGTAATCATCAGATTAATGGAATATGTATCTAGGATTATTTGCATTATAAATCCAAACATTATATCTCTTCCAACTCATAATTCAACTAATGATACACTAAAATTAGTTACTAAATATTTAATATTAAAGAAATTTTTGGATTATGAATTATTTTGGATTATAAATAATAAGAATCTGCACCATCTTTATATTGGATATTTGTTCATAATCAGTACATGTGAGTGCCTACGGATTATTTTAATTAGAATATTTTTTTAATCAATTATTTTGATGTAAATAATTTGAAATACTACTGACATGTTTTCCTCCCTCATGAGAAGATTATTTATTATTGATACGATTTGAACATTACAGGTATTATTATTATAAATTAAATATTAATATATATTACATCATTATTAATAAGTTTTATTACTATAAATATAAACATAACATTATAAATGAATGCTTCGGTTTAGTAACTTATCATCCGTTACTCATCAGAAACAAAACATTGAATTATTATTTATTTTTGTTACTTTCATATCAGTAAGTTTGAGAACATATTGTTATTGCAATATTTATCGTGCATATTAGTAGATTTTAGTGTACGGGACTCAGAAATTGTTTTCAATTAACCCTCGGGTCCCCGACTAGAAGGCGAAGAAAATAAATTTCACTCAAACATTGGCATGAGTATGAAAAACTAAGGATTTCAACATGTGCCAAAATGATGTATAAATGTGTAATTAAAGCCCAGAATACTTAACCCACCGACCGATTTTTAAGTTTAAAAATCTGACGTGGGAACCACAAGACTTACTTATTTTCCAATTAAAGTATTGTAAATAAACCACATTTTTTAAGGCACTTTGTTAAAAATGATTTCATTTGAAAGTTATATCTCTGTTCCGATGCATTGGATCAAAACATTTAATAGAATATAATTGACATATCTTTTTGTGGTAAAGTAATAGGTTGTATTGAAAGTTTTTATATCTCTAATATATATGGAGAAATTTGAAATTTTTATTTTATCCTTCCTCTTAATTCCTCCCCTCTCCTTTAATCAGTTTTGATCAAAAAGGGTGGTGTACAATGATAGGTTACACCAATCGCAAATTTGAAATTTCAGGATTCTTAGGGTAGCTATAGTTCAATTTAAAAGTAATAAAAGTAACGCGGAAAATAACCAAACGCGTTAAAAGTGGGTGGAAATAGATAATTCCGTTTCCGATATAAACACCGGAAATTCTTGCTATTACTATACTTCCTTTACTTCCTACAAGGAAGTAATAATAGTGGACCTCCATGTACATGGAATTCAGCTACTAACTCTCTGAGCAGACCACGGCCCCTTCAAACTCTCCGATATATATTTAGATTTGAAAGGTGGACTTTAATTAGTCATATCATTAATTTTCATTGATATTGCCGACCAATGACTCAGATATTTTGTTTCTTTCTAATTCGAAAGGATTTTAATTTAGTGTAGTATTTAATAAGTCGAGAACTAAAGAAGGAAAGTATATCTTGAAAACTGGTTTAGCAACATCTTTGATTCATTTCAATTCCAATGACACAGGCATTAAGTGCAGACAGCGTGAATAATATATTTAGTCGACTTTGAATTAAATATAAAAAGGTAATTTATTAGGCACTTATACATATGTAAGTAAATAGAAAGGAAAAAAAAAATATAACAGATTAAACATTTGTTGAGCATTGAGGTTTCGTGCTGCTGTAAGGGCCGTTATCTGTTTAATAGACACGCAGTTGAGTCCGTGACATCGTATTTCTTTCATTTATACCATCAATGAGCTGATGCTGGATGGTCATTCATCAGGGAGTTTCGCTGCGGAATAAGCTGATGATGATGATAATGATGGCTGCCTATTAGGCCGGTGAGATACATGCGGGTAATAAGCGTAGAGAATTGAGGAGGTAGCAGAGGCACGAGCGACTTTCAAAAGGTCACGGGGCTTGTGCAACTGCCTCCCATTCCTCCACTTCGCTAATCATTCCCCAACTACTTTAGGCATTTTATGTATCTCCCCTTTTCCTTTTTAATTAACGGACGCTCCTCCACTCCTCAATTAATGAACTTTCAAAAGTATCCCATGAATTTCATACTGACGATCAAGGCTAATAGCCGACGCTCAGATTTAGAACAAACTGAAGTGTATGTATAAAACCTTGTACATGATGGATCAATTAGATACAAAATAATTGAGAGGAAATAAAACCATTATTTTAATAACGGCATTAAACGAACAGGAATTTCTAAATTTTACGGTTCAATATGCAGAAGTATTTTCACGAAAATCACTTAAAGAACATTATATGACGACAAATAATCTCCAATAGTTGAAAAGCTTAAATACGAAAGAAGTTATTGACCAGAATTACTAAATATAAATGATATATTTAGTAGTAGTAGTAGCAGTAAGATAGTTACGTGGGGCCTGGGTTACCTTATCCCATTTAACATACGTACACTGCATTCTTTTCTCTAATTCCAGTTATGTGTGACCTGAAATATAAAGAGGTCATGACATACTTAAAAATAGTATATTTAAACATAATTATCTTTGTTTATAATTCGTATTGTTGTAAAATATGAATTATAATAAAACGAATAGAACAACAATTGTAGTAAATAACGGGAGTAACAGGATTGGTTAATTATATTTAATTGTGGGGTATTATAGATTTTTCGTTATCACATTTAATGTGTGAGTTACTTTTCCTATTAGTATTTCCCCCACAACATGCTAACGCATCCAGATCGGATTTTGGGCACTAACAGCGTTGATGTTTAATTTTACACTGTGATTAGATTTTGAGTAAATATGAACACTTACCGTACCATATATTGTCTTTGTTAGCAGGCCGTACTCATTTTCTAAATGTCCAGGGAAAAATGAGGTCCGTTCAAAACTGTATGTATACAAGCGCGCGCGCGCGCACACACACACACACACACACACACACACACACACACACACACACACACACACACACACACACACACACTCATATGTCTCTTAACTCTCTAGTGGTCGCAATTATTGTTTGATTGTATCCAAAATCGATAAACAAGTTTTCCATGCAAAAATAATAGAACAAGTCGGAGGAGGGGTTTAAAGAGGGGGATTTCCGAAGTTCCAAAAATTCTATTGAACCAATCTTATTGCAATTGTAATATTCTATAAATGATGTCATGTACCTTTTTTCTCTACATTGAATATAAATCGAGATATTTATATATTTTAATTTTCGGCCATCAGTAAATCCCCACAGAAATAACCAATTATATCATGAACCACTTCATTTTAAAGTCAAATACCGAATATGGTTTCGATTGAAATTTTAGCAGATTTCCCTTAAGGGAAATCAGCTATTGAGGTTGTACTCATGACGGAATTTTCGACATTTTTCTTCAAATGTCCATCGATCCTACCTAGTAGATGACGAAAATGAGGTCCGTTCAAAACTGTATATATATATCTATATATATATATATATATATCTATCTATATATTTGTCTGTTACCGCTCTAGCGGTCGCAATTTTTGTTTAATCCTTACCAATCTTCATATTTAGGCGTTTTATGTAAAATGAAAGATCAAGTTCGTTAACGGCTGAAATCGGACCAGTGGGAGGGGGGGTTTAGAGGAGAGGATTTTCGAAAATTCAAAATATCTCCGTTACTATACGTCGGATCGAAAAATTATACAGAATCAATCTTATTACAAATTAAATTTACTATAAATATTGTCATATACATTTATTCTCTATCTTGAATATTAACCGAGATATTTGCATTTTTCAGTTTTCACCAAACCGCCACTTCTACTCATGTTACGTAAACAATACTCTGATACATAATAAATCACATTATTGGAAGTTTAAATACCAAAAATTGTATTCAAGAGACCTTTATTATACGAGATACATGCAAATATGCACTGGTGACCCCCCCCCCCATCTTAAAGTTTTGGACTACTAAAATTTTATTGATTGAGATAACAATTATTCTGACTCATTATTAATTACAGTACTAGATATAGTAAATAGTTCTCAGTAAAATTAATGTGTTATATTCTGATATATTTCAGTAATTGTTTTTCTTTCCGGTGTGAGCGGGCCGACCCGTTTGTTTACATTTCTAACCTAACGCTTCCTGTTGGCAGGTTATTGAAATTGGATGAAACATTTCTTATTTCCGTTTGTATTTATTCACGGTATTGTGTTATCAGTATGTATATTTATCTATTACTCAACTTCACGAGGGAAATCTGCTTAGTTTACGCAGCCCCTGCGTGACGGACTTTCTTTTACTTCGTCAGATACGTCACCAGTTTCAATTTTACGTTCTTATCTGGAAATTGTTTATGTGTATTGTCTATATTACACTCCATTTTTAACAGTTTCAACCAACACTATAGATCATATTTGTTATTGGCTGAACTCGGAATAGTGGGATATAGAGGGTGGGTGGGATTTGAAAATTCAAAATATCTGTTGTAATGAGACGGATTGTGAAATGTTAGGGATCCAATCTTGTTAAACAATTCTTTAAAAACAATTGTTGTTCTATATATTTCTTGGAACATAATTGTTAAACAAGTTATTCATACTTTCTTGTTTTCAGTCTTCAATGAATTCCCTGCACTCTTGTTATCGGTTTATTATATAGAAATAGAGAATATGTGGTGAGATACAATCAGTAGTGTGTTATAACAGTACGTGTGAAATATATTTAGTTTACGCAGCCCCTGGGTGACGGACTTTCATTTTACATAAAATAAACATTGCATTTGGTTAAGATCAAACAAAAATTAACACCACTAGAGTGGTGACTGATATTTATATGAAATGGACCTCATTTTCGTCCTAGGTAGGAACGATTATTATTTGAATATATTTTTTGAAAATCACATGATAAGAACAACCTAAATGTCCCTTAGCTTTCTTTTGTTTTTCTCAGCTGAAGAAGAGGACCGAAGTGTTGCCGAAAATTAGCTAGAGAGAAGAAGATCGCAGGAGCAGAAATCAGGTGCAAAACTCAGAAAAATTTGTATAAATCATATTATTATAAAAATAAATATAATTTTATTATGCCCATAAATACGTTAAAACCCTCCGTTATTATGCTCCAGATGGAGTATTATAAAAATAGTTATGACTTTCCCTACAATTGATTAATTTTGTAAAACGTGAATATTTTTGATGTTAAACGTACTTTTTTCGATCATGACTTACAGTATAATACTCTAATTGAGTTTTACATTATTCCACTATATGACTCATGAAGCCCAACATAAATTTCAGATATGTTTTAATTCTGCTTCGTACTAAATGAATAGAATGAAAGGAGCTTTAAAATCCTGAATGTTGAAGTCCCCTGCATGATTTACATTTAAATAGAAGAACAAAACCTGAGTAAAATGCATTGTGTTCTCAAGGGCTGCATTATTCCACTCTGCCAAATTCTCAGTTAATTTCGTACAGGGATCCTGTTATGCTACAAGAGCTAAACATTGTGTGGTTGTCTCTGAGAGACTCGCGTGTGCCAAGATACAGGGTTCCCTTGGACACCCTTGCACGACAGATGGCCTATCTACACGGAGCGGTCAGCTCACCTCAAGATACAATGTCTCGATTTCGTAATGTCTTAATGTATACCCGGGAGGCACGCATGCCCTCCCTGGTCACGGAGGTTCGCCGACGGGGGAGCCAACACTTGCATTGCGGAAGGACAATACACAAGGATGATCATTTCGATTTTCGGCAAGTCAAATATTGAAACCTGTAACCATGAAAAATTTATAACTAAGAGTGTTCTATCATTCGGCGTTTTTGTGTGAGTGAGAGCGTAATACTACAAACATGAGTTGAAATGAAGACAAACAATATGGACTAAAATCAAACATTCAGTCAGTCATGAGGGTGACATACTCCATATCTGCTGTTCCCACTCTTTATAGTTCAGCTCAATTTCAAACTGGCAGCATACTTCTATTATGTCTGAATATAATACCTAATGAGGTCAGCAATACCTAAATCGTAGCAAGTACTGTTTTCAACTAATATTTGAATGTTTAAACGGAATTTTAAAATTTGGCATATTTTATATTACAAACACTTATCCTTGTCTACGTCAATTCCTATTCTTAGGGATGCTTATTTCTGCTATGTTTTTGAAAAGTCTAGATTTCATACCGTTTATCATTAGAATGGTTTATTGCCAACTATTTTCTTAATAATTTAAACTATGTTTATGTAATTAGAAATGGGTGGGACGGAAGAACTTAACACTTTTTAGTCAAGCCCATTTGACAAGATGGATAACTTACAATTGCTAGGTGCTCAAATATTCAAAGATATAAACAGGCAGGACTGTGTGACCTTTCAGCTGATTCCCCTATAAGAAAATCAGCCTATGAGATTGTATTCATAACGGAATTCCTAAAATATCTTCAAATGTCCTTTAATCTTATCTGGTGTAAGACAAAAATTGTTATTGCTTTTATTTGTAATTTTGCTTTTTAAGCTTTTAGAGACCCGCTCATGTGATTACACAAGGTATGGTTTCAGTTGGCTTATTAAGAGATGGATAGATAATAGAGGGTGAAATGATGTTATGTGCGTGACATATCAACACTTGTGAATTATAATACGATATCCTTTTGACTGACTTTTCTTAAATGACATACTTGGTTATATCCCAAGCATACTCTCTCGTAGCTCCTCATGCCATGACTCGACCGTTAAAATCTCTTTTTACGATATAGCTGACTACAAGTCAATTGTAAATTTTCATTGTGTAGACGTAGCCAAGAGGGACGATACCAGATTTGACAAATCTCTTAAGTGGTGGTTAATTCCTTAGCTAAAATAACTCATAGTACTGCTACTTCTAAATAATACTGTATATCGTTCCACAGCAGTGTTGTTGGAAGTGAAGGATATTGTGTACACGGAGAGAGAAAAAGACGTCCAATTCTTCACAAATTTTTAATTTTTGAGTTTTTATTTATTGATATTAATATGATTAATGACCCTGGTGTAATATTTAAAGATTTTATTGATGTTATTGTTTTTCATGTGTAGCTCTGAAGATGGAGACAATAGTCTTCGAAAGCGCTTAGCGCTAAAAATTTGTGAAGAATTGGACGTCTTTTTCTATCTCCAAGAAATACTGCATATGGTCTAAGATAAGGTAAAACAGGCACCAGAACTATTAGTGGAGGTCTGTAGATAAATTTAGGTTAGCCATATTGGACATATTTTCATAAATGAAATATCTACCTATTAAACCTAATATATGAAACAAATGATGAAACACGTTTCAAAGGAATTTCACTTAAAGCTACCATATAAGTCAATTTCGTTAATTATCAAAATCAAAACCAGATGTGGAGGTGAATGTAAAATCACAAATGTATCTGCTATTATGTTTGCACAGGAAAATGTTACATAACCAACGTGGCTAATCAAGTTATTTCCAAAAATGACCAGTCCATTTAGATTTAACTCCCGTATTAATTGAGTGGGATTTTGACATCAAGTTAATAAATCACTTCTGTTCATCTCAAATGTCAACTAGTGTTTACATATGATCCATAAAGAGAGAAAAATAAAGAACAGTTTGCTAATAACGTTGTTTTTGGATCATTTTAGCATGTTAAAAATTCTCTCGACCCATTTTTGTGTAAAACATAAAATCACGAGATATTTTTATTGCGCTACATATAATCGACTACCATGTAGTGTATAATAATATATGAAATAGTAAAATATTTTAAGCTTTTGATTTGGCTAATGTAACTCTTGGCGCAATTAGGAACATACTAATGCCAATTGAGTCCTGTAAATAGGAGGAGAAAATATTTTTTTTTTTTTGTGAGATTGAATTTTCCATTTACCCTAAATAACCTATAAGACATGGCGCTATCTATGTGGTGAGTCAAAGTGGCCCTGATGATCTTTGCTAGTCGTCAATGAGAATCGTGATGGCAGATTAATTAGAGATCAATATCTCAGCTGATTTCCATCTAAATTGCCGCCTTTTGGGTCAGAATGTTGCTTCGGAGCAAACACTCCTTACGCTTTCTATTCTCACACTTTTACAAGCTGTTTGACATTCTCATTGACTTACTTGACTTTTTCTAAAGCTGTGCAATGACCCGAGCAAGGAATTTTAACAGAGAAGAAAGTAATACACAACATGATAGTTTTCAAGCCCCAGGTTTAGTTCTAAATTAAAGAAATTTATAGCTACACGTAATAGGGCAGGAGTAGAAACTTAGTGTAATGTAACTTTGAGATTAATGCATTTATCATATTGCCATAATTTTTTTTCAATGATAAATTTGGCAAGTATATAAATATTAAAACCGATTTACTTTGGTTCGATATGGTCTACTTATTTGTAATATAAAGAATTTATTGCTTGCGTAATATTTCAATAAATAAATTATAACTTTTCATCCAACTATGTTATCTTTTTTCTTTAAGCTGGCTCCATAAATTTAACTATACAAAACAACAAGAGAAAATCATAGTGTATACAACCAAAAAAACAATTCCTTTGTTGATGTACGAGAATTATTAATTGTTAATCCTCTTAAGAGGTCAGGTACAAAAAAATGAGTACAACTCAAATTAAGTCGAATTTCCACGGGACATGTATTTCAAATATGAATCACATTAATGTGATTTATCGAATAGTCTAAGTGGTAAATTATTTTTATTTTTTAGAATAGATCTTAAGAAAGAAAAAAATAATATGGAAACTTATAAAAAGCTTACGTAAATCCAAATAAATCATCTTATGGAGCATGGTACATTGATTACCCAAAACTGGAACCGTCGAAAATAAATCGAAAACCAAATTACCTGTAATTACATGAAAATAACCTTGCAAGGCCATTAATGATCTTCCCCAAACCCAAGGTAAATAAGGAACTAATAACAAACTGGTGATTGCCTAGAACTGAAGATGATACCCAGAAATCGAAACGGTTTGCAAATGCCTCCTCCGTCAGATTTTACAATATTAAATATTTCTATTACATGAATAGATTAGACTAATTAATTTTAAAGATAACATATAACGCAATTTATATTAGAATGTTGAAATAAATATATACTCTTAAACCATAATCTCCAGCGCATTATTATTTTCGACTTATTTATTTAAAAAATGTGCTCAATAAATACTTAATAGATTTATTACAGTAATGACACTTTATATCCATATATCAAGTTGATTACTTATAATTAATGTTTCAGGAAATTTGAAGTGAATTTCGTTTTGCACTTTGAATGAAAGTTGTGTTTATTAACAACTTCATTATCACAGCCCAATACTTATGCTCTAGGGAGAATTGTGTTTCGTGCTAAATTATAAGTAATTTGAATACGCTTTACTTTTTTTTGTAAGTCATTAGAGGCTCTTAGATGCATTCATAACAAGCCTAAATCATTTAATATTACTAGCCAAGGAGTCACTTTGGAAGTAATTTGTAAAGGGACGGTTAGTGAGTAAAAAAGGCCTACGTTTGAGGGTAATGGGTGGGTGGCAGGCCGAAAAACTGGCTTCTTCAAGTCCCTTCCACAGGTTCGGTGGGCATTAAAAACCCACTTATCACCGTAAAAGCTTCGGATAGAGACAATCAATTTAATCGTTTGTCTTCCTCCTTGAACATAGGTTAACACACAGCCTCGGGGCTCCAAAGTTGTGTAATCATTCCTTACATATGTTTAACTAACAGATCCCGAACAAGGACAACCAAAGGCATTATTCTTTCCCCAAAAAACGGATTTCTCAAGCAATAATATTACCTTAGCAGGAGTATAAATAATGCATAGTATCCCAGGTTATTTCTGTCTATCGTTACTCCCCACTCTAAATTTGAATCATTTTGGACATTGCTCCTCTGATATGGAAGTTTATCGTGTTTCTAATTTACGACTATTGACACACGTTTAAAGGGATTGACAATACATTTAATGTTTTGTTTCATTGCGTCGTTATGTTTCGGTTTTAAATTTAAGACATATCCCACCTTATTTAGTTGGACATAATACTAATTTTTCAGTATTTCAGAATTTTTGAAATCGTAATTTTGTTTATTTGTTGAGTGGCGAGCCTATTCTCAATAGGTCCGGGAGTAAAAGATTATTAATGCACTTAATTTTTAGCTTCTGATATAAATAACATTTTTATTTTATATGAAACACTTAAATTTGATTATAAATTGATTGGCTCCATCGACATTGTTTTGTTTTTTAAGCAGATTTCCCTTAAGGAAAATCCGATATTGACGTCGTACTCATGACGCGATTTTTAAAAAAAATAATCAAACGTCTATTGATACAACCCAGGAGATGACGAAAATTAGGTCCCTTCAAAACTGTATATATATATTTGTTTGTCCGCGCTTGCAATTTTTATTTGATGTTTACCAAACTCGATATTTACATGTTTTATGGAAAACTAAAGATCGAGTTGGTTAACGTCTGAAATCCACCCAGTGGGAGAGGGGGAATTCGAAAAATCCTAATATCTCCGTTACTGTAAGTCGGATCGAAATATTGTATAGAACCAATCGTATTCTATTAAGGGAGTTATTTGTGCGTCATGTTTTCTACCTTCAGTTACCCACCTCTCCACCCCCCCCCCCTCAGCGGGGTTAGTTTTTACCAATCGGCTGTTTTAAATAGAAATTGGTAATATGTGGTTAGATGAGATGACAAGTGAGTGATACAAGGACGTAGGAATCTGCTTAGTTAACGCAGCCCCTGCGTGACACTTTTTTTATTATTCCAAAGATTTGCTCAGTCATTAAATCAAGGAGGAAAACATTGAAAATAATCCCATGAGTACATCCTCAGTCGTTGGTTTTCCTTAGGAGTAATCTGCTAGTAGCGAGACAAAGTTGTACCTATTCTTCGGCCTGCTTCAAACAGTCCCCGTTTTTGGCCGATTATACACTAGTTACCTTATACAGCTACCCACCGGGTTTCTATTAGTGCCCGCTCCCGAGTCTCAAGATGAATGGGCTTTGGATTACGGACACCGCTAGGGGTATATATTAGTTTTTAATGAGTCCACTCGGCAGCGCCACCTCCACCCTCCCCAGCCTCAGCTGTAATTAATATTAAAGCCTGTACATGTGTTGCCCTTCAGTGGGATACGAATAACTCCGATCGGCAGTGGTGTGTGTTTTAAATAGGTCTAATATTTTGTGGCTTTTTTTTTTCCTTTTCGTTTTACTCGGGTTGTGAGAACGTGGACAAATGATAGGCCCTTCCTCTAGCCACCGTAACCACTTTGTATTTTTACTTCACTATCAATTCTGAACCGACACAGTAGTACAATCACATAATTTTGAAATATATATATCTGACTTTAAATCATTATTTTATTAGTCGAAAATAAGCTACTGAATTTTATAATTGAAATTCCTTTTTATAAAAAGTCAAACAGATCGGTGAGTAAAATTCCAGTATGACTCAGAAATAAAATCTGTTACACAGGAGCTGCGTAAACGCGAGCAGGTTTTTCTCATCTCACTGTCTATTCTGAGTGAAAAATAGAAATTAAGAATCACTCTCTTAGTATCTAAGTTAAGAAAAAATGCATAGAAGAACAATCGCAGAGTATTGATAGTTTAACAACATTAGTTCTATAAATTTATATGACCGGACACATAATTACGGAGATATTTTGAATTTTCTTATCTATCTATGAATTCCTGTTCCTATTTCAATCAATAAAAACTGTGATCTTTTGTAATGACTGAAACGGTTAATTATCGAGTATTTTATAGATGAAATAAATATTTTCGTGACAAGAATGTAAAATCTTTATTGAAGAGTTTGGCAACGATTAAACAAAAATTATATATAGGTATATATAATAATTTTGAACGGACCTTATTTTTAACATCTCCTGGGTAGGGTTTGTTGGACATTTGATGAAACGTTACATAATGAGTATAACCTCAATAGATTGATAGGAAATCTACTAAAATCCTTTCTTACTGCATATGCTTCTCTGAGTTCACTAATGATGTATAATTGTAAACCAGGGCGTTAACTAGGATTTCTATATTGGACTCAAAAATCGAGATGGCAGAGTAAAATGGCGAAGCATCGCTGAATGAATCACGCAAGATTCAATTATCATTTAATAATATTTCCGGCCATTCAGAGGAAACATTGTGCTGTTTCTCTATTATCAAAATTGAATTACCACATTAAAAATCTAAAGGGAATTTTGGTAGACCAGCGATGATGTGATTAAAGAAAACTTAAAACAAACTCCATCAATCAATCCTAACAAAGTTCGTTGATTGCTGTTGATTCAAATTTTCAATTATACACTGTCTCACACAGACACTAAATAAATAATAAATGTAAAACTTGAATATAATATATTGAGCCATCTAGTTACAGCACTTTTGAGACATCCTACGCTATAGAACTCATAGAATTAATTTTTTGAACTGGGCTTCACCTAGCTAAACTATTATTGGATTCTAACAGCTGATTTGATGTATAATGAACTCCTGCTTCTTCGTGGGCTTTGGTTTTATGGCGTAATTGTTATTCTAACTAAAAGTTTAATTGGTACATTTCATTGACCTTTTACCTGAATCCTGATAAACCACAACTCTGAAGACATGAAGTAATTCAGGAATTACCAGAGACATCTAGTTTTAAGCGTGACCAGAAAAATAAATCCTGCTAGTTTAAATTTCTGGTATTCTGATTAAACACAGACGCAGACTCACACACACACACACACACATACGGTAATTTTTGATTACTGTATTCTTTCTACGATTTTGTCCTACATTTTACACTTCTGAAATAACTGAAATAGCCGCCCAGTATTTGAATATATTGAGCAATTAAATATAGAAAGGGTAAACAAAAACCGGGACATCCACAATAAGGCGATTGTACAAAAAATGGTCTGGGCGAGTGAAGCAGACACAAAATGATCAGAGGCGGTAACCAGGGCTTGTTTTGGAAACGGATAATTGGTACAGTAGCACTCAGGAATTTCAATCTGGTCCAGCCATTGGCTTAACGATATAGCACTAACGGATTTGGCCAACCTACCATCAATTAACAGCCGAAATAAATTAACTTCTATATTCTGACTATTAGTGCATTCCAAATCCTGTAGAGCCATTTCACCTGAATAATTTAGAGTTTCATTATCAGGGGATTGTAGCAAACAAATATTTGCAACATAGCCTTAAAAAAAAATTAGCCACTTTAATGACCTTTTATTTTTTCTAAAATTGGTAAAAAATGTGGTAATAAAGAGACAAAATTATCAACGTATATACCTTAAACGATTAATGAAATTGTATAGGATATTTAATATTGTAATCTCTTCCTCAAAACACATTACACACGATCCCTTATATGAGTTAAACCATAATTAAATATAGTGTTAGGTTGAATATGGTGCAAAATATTACAGAATATTAACCTATTATTTCCCATTTATTGAACTGATATGTGATAAAAGGCAAATCTCTTCATTTTAAGGTTTTTTTTTTCTCTACAAGTGGTACAGTAGCTAATAGTTTACTAACCTTGTTTGCCAAGTGAACCTTTAATACCTAAAATATATTTAATTTTTCTCTCCCATGGCATAATTAATTATCTTTGAGCAGATATCCATTGTGGAAAATCAGCTATTGAGATCGTGACTCATGACGTGATTTTTGAAAATGTTCTTCAAATGTCCGTCGATTCTATCTAGGAGATGACGAAAATGAAGTCCGTTCAAAACTATGCATATATATATATATATATATATATATATATATATATATATATATATATATATATATACTTAATTCTCAGTAATGTTTTTTGTCTTCTTATAAACTAAGGCAAAGTTCGGATGTCATTTGAAGATTTCTACAAACTGAAGGAACGTTATTAATGTTACCTTTAGCAATGATTGTCACTCTCGTGTGAAACATACTCTGATTCTGGGAAGTATAGCATTTATATGGCGACTTTAAGATGGTAGTTGGCTTATAAAGTGTACTGGGTGTATTAGTGCAGAATGTTTCATAATGATTAGATAACTGTAAGGTAAATATATTTGAGAAGGGCAGAAATTAATAAATACCAGCTGACGACACACATCACCCCATGTATTTCCTACGTCATGACTACGATTCTCTCTACCTCTCGAAGCAGCATGTCCTTATGGAACATATTTCATCTAACATTTCACTCACGGCTATAGGCACCTCTGCTTGACGGCGCTCACTCTAGGTTTAAACATTTCGAACTACCTTTAAGGAGGATATGCATGGAGAAAAGCTACTTGAGACTGCGTGAACTAAAGCTGATATTTGGGCATTTCAGAAGCGTGAATATAGTTAAAATGCCATCAAATGTTGCTATGATAACCTCCAAATATTAAATATCCATATTGGTAGCGATAAAATAAAAATTCCGGTTAGTAGAATGGTAGCAGTCAAACACACATGCGCACCATGCAGCCATTAACTAAATTATCTGTAATTCACTAAGAGAAATCATATATTAACTGTCTGAAAGTGTCATACTATTACTGGTATTAACTTGATATTGCATTATTATGTCCTTGGGGTTTCTATTCATTTATTAGCGATTCGCAATCCGTTGTCTGTTGTGAGAATTGTAATGAACATATTTTTATAAAACAATGTGAAGAATGAAATGACAAACTCTGAACTTCTGATAATAATAACTCTTAAGGTGTTGGATGATAATTGGGTTAACATGTTATTAAAAATACTCAACCTGATTTTGGAAGAAAAAAAAATAGCTACCTCAGGAACAAGAATAATACATATTATGCTACACAAAAAGGGAAATAAGTTAGATACTCGCAATTTGAAATTGGATAATTAAAATATTAACAGTATCTTAAATAATAGGTTCATGGGATGAGTAGAAGAATAGGGAATTTTACTAGAAGAACAGAGTGAAATTTGGAAAGACGGGAAGCGTGGAAAGCTGTCAATCTGCACCGTAAATATAGCACTATGAATAAAGAATACTGAAGTTTTTAGAATTTTTGTCGATTTTAAAGAGTACGGTATTAACCGTCAAATGATATGGCGAAAGATAACTCAATATGCCATTATTGGAAAATTTCGAGTCCGCCAGAATTATATTTTCCTCAACAAAGTCTGCTATCTATCTGATTGGGGAGGAATATTGCAGTTGGAAGTTCAAAGTCCAAAACTATTCCTATTATCTGGTGCGGATTCGGTTAATTTTTTTCAAAGTGTTACATATGATTATTGATTTAAACTTGTGAACATATGATTAGTGTTTTTCTTTTGTTACCACATGGTTTTTTCTTGAGGTTATACTACTGTTAAGTTACATACACCACATTGTTTTCTGTGTTTACATTTTGAATTAAAAAGAACATTCATGTTATTAATATGTGCAGTTATTTAAGGAAGCAATACAAAGAAAGGACCGTACAGGGCAATTCCATTAAATAATAATTTGGAGCTATTGCTTTTGTATAATGTTTAGTGATTAATGTTGCAGGACCCAGCATTTTAGGATAAGAAAAGTTTAGTCTTCCTGCATTAAATCAAGTATATTTCTTGTAAAAAAAAAAAAAATACAAAAAAACATTATAATTAAAACTATCTAAAAAAAAGCTAATTGTCCCTCGGTGTATCCAACTTGTACTATTGAATTAATCAATTAGATGTCAACGTTCTGAAGACATTATAGTACTATTTAAGAGCAACACTTGCTAGTCTGAAATATGTACCTTACGGATATGAGATTTTGAAGAAGTTAGCGCTTTTATCAATCTCGGGGTCTCCTTCTTTTTTATACATTAGAAAATATTTTATTATTTCGAATTCTCCTTTTGTTTAGTTGTATTTTTTTTTAATTTGTATTTTTTTATAAATTATTTTTACATATACATTTTTTTCTTTCGATTCCCTATCATTATGGGGCGTTCTGTATACTGATGTAATAACAATGAATATATAAATAATAATATAAAATATATATTAGAAATAAATAATTGTGTTTTCGTACGACTTCACCACCTCGTAGATTCAACCTAGGATAATTTCAGTTCGGCAATGCCCCCTATGTGCAATAGGATCATTAAGATTATGAGAAAGCATCATTCATACAGGTGTGTGACATAATTGTCAAAATTCAATAAAGCGCCTCTACTGGTTTGTGCTGATGAGATTAAGGCTTTCGAATATAGCAGAGCATGGCCAAGATAATGGAGGTGTAGATTAGCTCAACTTCATCTGGAGCCCTACAATAATAGAAGAGGTATTCATTTACTCCAACTGTGCCGTGTAATCTCTGTCTCGAACATATTATTAGAAATGAGTTAATACAAAATTCCTGTTCTAAAAGCTCCTCCTGGATGTAAGGATGAACTTATCTGTGCAAGAGATTCCTGAAGGTCTTCAGGAAAAACGGAGAACTGCTATAAATCCGCAAAGGCTGACTGTTACTAACATGAGATACAGAAGGTGACTTACATGAACAAATGTAACTATAATAGAGGGGTATTTATTGGATCTTTTTAATACATTGGTTAATTTCAAATTATAATAGTAAAATGGCATTTCACAGCTACTACATAGCTGTAAGTAACTTATTAAGTGGAGATCACAATTTTGCAAGGATTCTTCTTTCGTTTACATGCAATTTATGGAGATAAAGTGAAACACAAGAATACACTGCATCATTATTAGCGGGCGTAAAATAAAATACAAATATACAAATTTATTTTTAATGATTTTTCATTTCCAGTTTGTATATTAATAATAAGTGTGTATGTATGAAATGTTATTACACCACTTATTTCTTTTAAAATTATTCTACATTGAAATGTTCAATAACTATGTTTGTATTACCCAGATATATTCAACTGGAACCTCTTCTCAAGCATACATTTGATTTGACGAACCTGAAAGTTCATGGAATATATTTAAATATTTAAGACGGCTTTAAAAATCTCCTGTTAGAAACAAGGTTTTTAACAGGCAACAGTTTCGACAAGAAATTTGTATACTCTTATATGTGAACTTTAGGACTACATACCAAGGATTAAAACAGTGAAACCCATTGTTACCGATGTGGTAAGCTCTATATGTACGAATCTGTCAAACTATCTCTAGAGGTGTCAAATGCAATATCATTATGCAGTCAAGGATGAATTAAGGAACTAATTTCCTTCACAACATCTTGATCTTTTCCCATTGATGGGGGAAAAGTCAAGAAAGCAATCCAATATAGAATTGGTCTTGTCTTAAATATAGAAGGAACCAAGTATTTAAGAATTATGGGCATACCGGGGTGACTGGCAGTTCTGTCTATTTGGGAGGGTGAATGTTCCTAGTGGCAGTCCCTGAGAAGCAAAGTAACATGAAGAACAGCTTACAAGACCATGGAAAATCCAGAATTTTCGAAAGGACCAGGTGCCTTAATGTGAGTAGAAAACCTATAATTATTCCCCAGGAAAGCAAAGTTACCAAAGGGTTATAACTCTAACAGATGTGTGTAATAAAGACCGTGGGTTCTCACGAAGAAAACGGAAGTGCTCTTCCTGCCTGGGATGGAAGTATACTTGAATCCTTGAAGGAAAAGCAAAAGTATCATCACCGAACTAAGGAGTTATTAAAAAAGGCTGTGGTCTTTGGGTCATGAGAAAGAATGGAACCCATCCGGGTTTATAGCTAGCATGGAATGAGCAAAATAAGAGCATACAATTGATTGGTCGATTAGCGGCGAATAGATATCAAATCTATCGGAATTGCATTAATATATTAGTGCCTACTAGTAGCTGTTCGGCAAAGTGACGCCATGACGAGATGCAATAGTTCTGTAAGGTGGCTCAAGAAAAACTATTAATAATTTTGCATCAAACATAGACAAATAACCTGTCCAGAAGGAAAAAAAATTGTGTTACTAATGTTCCTGAGATTTCTTCCAAGTAGTAACTGGTATGTTTCTTTCTCACTTCTGATGAATTTTTTGTCTTTGTGCAGAGACCCAGAATCATGCAATACATAATGAGCTAAATTTGCATGTTACAGTAACCAATTATTCCCTATATTTATGCACTGAACTCAATTCAAGTGTTTATTTTTTCTAGAAGCGACGAAATATTACTCCTAGTTTTTATAGTACTCACAATAATATTCAAGAAATATTCACCAGTAAATGGATATATGTATATGTGTCTGTGCTGCCGTTTTTATGTATTTCTAAAAATATTATCAATATTACTCTACAGAAAGAATTATAGAATCAACTTCCTATTCTTGGTACTCGGACACAATCTTAAAAAAGTCCATCACGCAGGGGCTGCGTAAACTAAGCAGATTTCCCCCGTGAAGTTTTACAATAGAGAAATCTGCACACTGGTAGCACAATAACACCGTGATTAGATAATGAGAAATCTTTCAGTTAATTAAAATAAATTCCCAACTGAAACGGCTTCTGAGTTGTAAGAATAATTTATATTTTAATAACTCAAATTTTAGTAGTCCAAGAACTAAAGGGGCGGGGGTGGATGAATAGAAAGTATTTGCATAAATCTCACAAAGTAACGAAGGTAAGGTAAGGTTAAAAACGACAGGTTAGAAGAAGCTTCCGCCTGAGCCGAGAAATGACGAGGATGGCCGACGTAATCCGAACTATACCCGACCACAGACTTCATAAAAATGCAAATATCTCGGTCAATATTTAAGATAGAGAATAAATGTATATAACAATATTTATAGTAAACTTAATTTGCAATAAGATTGGTTCTATACAATTTTTCGATCCGATGCATAATAACGGAGATATTTTGAATTTTCGAAAATCCCCCCACTAAACCCCCCACCCTCTGGTCCGATTTCAGCCATTAACGAACTTGATCTCTATTTTTACTTAAAACGGTTAAATATCGAGTTTCGTAACGATCAAACAAAAATTGCGACCACTAGAGCGTTAACAGACAAATATATATATATATATAATGTTGAACGGACCTCATTTTCGTCATCTCCTGGGTAGGATCGATGGACATTTGAAGAAAATTTTCGAAAATCGCGTCATGAGTACGACCTCAATAGCTGATTTCCTTTAAGGGAAATCTGCTAAAATGCTGGAAAATGAAATCAGAATATTTTTTACGTTCCTCCTATTTCTTCCAGATCCGATCCGTGATTCGATCTCCTTATGAGCATTATGAGCTTTATTGTGATGGTGTCGTTTAATAAAAGTCTTAGTCTTGCATTGCGTAGAAAAGGATGGGAACCTTTAGGTAAACTTCCGCCTAAAAAAAGTAAAAGCCTAGAAAATGGCAGTATATTGTAAATTCTGAAATAATCTGTTTTAAACGTATGTATCTACTGGTTAATTTTCAAGATAAAAAATTACATTTGACTGATTTAATATATTTTCCAATTAAGGTGTCTTTAGAAACCATTCTAAAATGCGAAATCCGTTTCGGATAACTCTAAATCAATTATATTAATGTTACGAGCTAATGCTTTAGCATAATAACTTGTACAAAATTAATTTCTCTTGATGTTCACGGATAATAATTTACTCAAGATAATATGATATTTATTATTTCACCATATAAGGAGAGATGATTTGGAAAGATTTTTTTTTTGTAATCATTTTAGCCTCTTCAAAAATGGTCCTCCTTGTTAACACCAAATGCAATTTATACTCTAAAGAAGCCTCGATATGGTTGACGGTGAAGATTATCAAGTCGATGAGTTACTGTGTTACCGGATATACAACAATATAACTCAACATTAACAGATGGAACCATTCGAAAGCTGTCCTCAAATTCAAATACTGCATGTCACTCATATTTAATCATTTGAATGAAAAAAAATTGCAGCGTTGAAGGAAAACACAATAAGCTGACATAACGCTCCACTATAGCAATATATCTTCATTATCTGTATTAATGTTGTAACTAAGAGAGGGTTTACTCTAGAAGGAATCTTGTCACTTCTACATCCTTATTTGTAAGGCGTCACATATTTATGTTTTATATAAAGACTTTATTCCCGGCGGCTTTCTATTCTCACGCTAGCCTATAGTTACAAAACATGCCTACCGAGCTAAATCGGAACCAGAAAATATTAAATAAATCAAGTTTAAGTAGTACTAGAAAGTAGAACATCATTAGCAAAATATTGCGTAATTAATATGTAGAAAGAACTATTAGTTTCATGTAAAATTTAAAATGTGTTAGGAAGCTTAAAGACGTGACGAGTAAAACCATTGTTATAATTCAATGTGTAATAGATGGGTAATATCAAACATTGGCAAGGAAAAATGTATTGAACCCAAATCCGGTAAGGTCCTAAAATTTTGTAAAAAAACTTAGAACAATTGCAATAGAATTTCAAAGTGTTATTCTTTTGATTGTTAAGAAATGTAAGTCTGTGCCTGGCTTTGGTCATATTTTTATTTTATGCCTTAGTTCACCATATCGTATAAATCCTCTTGTTATAATTTTTTTCGTCTTTACTAAGAGAACCTTACAAATAGTACGGTTTTGAAAATATGTTCGAAACACAAATCTTGTGTTTCCCTCGTATTCGGTAGAGACCCACTCAAGTGTCTACTCAGCTTATTAAAGGGGTTCTGCTTCTTGTAAGTACGAAATCATCAAATTTTTAGTAACAGCAACTTAGTAGGTTTGATGCTTTTATATATTCCCATTCCTGCTATACAATCTTCTTAATTGGTTTGGACATTCCACAAGTGGTCATTTGAAATAAGAACTAGAAGAATTTTCTTTGAGCTAGAAATGTTTTTTTTAATTTTTTTTTTTTTTTGTGAACTTGGGTTTTCTCCAGAAAGGGCATTTAAAAATAACCCAAAATGGAAAACTGAAAGCTATTACTAACTTACGCAATACTTCCATTTACGAATAGAAAAATTTCTATGCTTAAAATCAATTAAACACAAACGATGAAAATAACACAGTAACACTGCTAGTGCTAGAAGAAAAAGATTTGAGAGCAATGAAGCAAAGCTTCAATAAGATATTAGGAAAGATTCGAAAGAGATCACTTCGATAATGATGACAATGCTGTACAAGACGAAAGTAAAGATTTAAGCTTGACAATAGCTATAGTTTCCTTTCAACCAATATTTTTTCGATTTTTTTAAAACTATTTTATTGCCTCAGTCCTCTAAAAATTCGTATATATATATATATATATATATATATATATATATATATACGAATTTTTAGAGGACTGAATTATCAATTAATACACACACACACACACACACACACACACACACACACACACATATATATATATATATATATATATATATATATATATATATATATATATATATATATATAAAGATAAATTTTTAAAACTAGGCTTTAAAATTGTATTGTTGAACAAATAAGGTTATAAGGAAGAAATGTTTTAACTAATGGAGCCAGATCGTGATTCTAATCGACTTTTTCAGGACTCTATTGCAGTGCAAGAGGCCTGTAAAGATGACATAGCGTGACATTAACCCACATGTTCAGAGTTGATTAATCACAAATCTTGTCTACATAGATCAGATAACATGTTTACATGTTTTCCTTCGTGAATACATCGTGAGAAAACTGTTGTTGCCCCCCATATTCTAGATCTTACTGTGTTATTCTGTCAAACTGACTCATATAGCAATGTTCAATAATATATGAGAATAAATATTAGATCGGAAGGATAGAAAACTAGAAGATTAGTGAAATATTTCAGGCATGTTTTAGTGCATTGGCCTTGAAGCGGCATCAATGGATATCGCCTATCATATTCCAAACCGACATGAATGCTTCATTCGGCCCGTAAGGTCTTCAATTGCTTTACGATGCTATAGAGAAAAACATTCAGGCGTAATTGGTCTCAGTAAGGATTACATTCAATACGGGCGTTTTCTTCTGTTAACAATGTTTATAGGTCGGTCACTATATCATTAAACCTTTTAAGCCGGAGAGAAAAATGTAAGTAAGAGAAAACGTTTTTTAAATGTTAAAGAATTAACAAGTATCGTGCTTAAGAGTAATATTCTTTCCTCATATATAAGTTTGGTTTAACGCTTCATGTTTCCCCACCTTGAAGCCTGAAAAATGGGTCTCTCTAAAATCAAAAGAGTTCACATAACGAAACGTTTTAATTAGTAAGGATAAAATTCAAGCGAACATTTTCTACTCAGATAATTTTAAACTAAAAATATTTCGCAAATATAAATCAATGATAGGTAAGTAAAAAAAAAAGGTAAAATATTCAAGAGTCAACTAAGATTATTGAACAACCTGAAAACTTTCACGTAAACATCGTTAACACGAAAAACAAACCTTTCACCGTTACTCAAAAAAAAAAGCAACCCCACTAATCTTCTATCTAACTTTCTTTTACTCTCCGGTTTATGTATTTAAAGGACTAGGGGTTATAGAAGATATTTGACAGTTTTCATTATAAGTTGTGTTAATTTTTCAAACAGAATATCAGTTTTAACATAGTTACATAGACACACAAGGGCTTGCCCATATGTGAATAGACGTTATATTTGTCATGTACAAGGTGGCAAGACTCTTAAGAGCGTTTGATATGATTAATCAAAAATACCCTCAAATATAACATACATCCACACAATCTAATCTATTAAAATGTGAATATTATTGCTTGAAAAAAGGTTAAAAATACATGGATAGTTATTTTCCTGTACATTTAGGATTTTAAATCTTCGTCAGGGGAACTAAGAGGTTTCCTAAAAAAAAATAGAAAAAGCGAAAATTAAATTCAGTTTATTGGGAGCTCCCTAAAGTATATTTTGGAGCTACAAATCTGATAACAATTGATCCTGTATAGCCTAATCATAACTTATATAGATCTTATATGTATTAATGTATTAAATGAACGAACTTCATATTTACTTCGTTTCAATTTTATTTTAATCTTTCTAGGTGCGGGGCGCCATGCCCCAAAGCCGAAAGCTTTAAGAGAAGTCAGCTATTGAGGTTGTACTCGTGACGCGATTTTCGAAACATTTCATCGAATGTCCATCAGTCCTACCCAGGAGATGACGAAAATGAGGTTCGTTCAAAACTATTGTGTGTGTGTGTGTGTGTGTGTGTGTGTGTGTGTGTGTGTGTGTGTGTGTGTGTGTGTGTGTGTGTGTGTGGGTGTGTGTGGGTGTGTGTGGGTGTGTGTGTATTTGCCGATTTACGCTCTAGCGGTAGAAATTTTTGTTTGATCTTCAACTTCGACATTTAAACATTTTATGTATAAGTAATGATCAAGTTCCTTAATGGCTGAAATCGGAATAGGGGGAGAGGAGACGACTTATATAAGGGGAGTTTCAATCAATGAGTCGAAAGTAATTATTGTTTAAAAAAAAAAATCTTATTTGAAAATTTAATGTACTATAAATGTTGTCATATACATTTTTTCCTCTATCTTGAATATTAAAAGATATATTAGCATTTATTAGTTTTCAGGCACCTGTGAAGCTTAAAATCGAAATATTGCCTACATTGAACTCTTCCTGCGTGAGATACGTTTTGCGATAACGTCACCAATTACGACGTTATCGTTTAGTTTCTTAATAGAAAATGTTTATCTAATCTATACCATAATCGACATATAACCGTTTAATTCGTCTCTAAAGTTCATAGCCGTTAATGGCTGGAATTGGACCAGGATCACAGGGGTGTGATTAGAGGTGGGAATTCAAAAATTAAAAATGTTTCAGCTATTATCATTTATAAAAATATTTGTTTACATCCATCAGTAAAAATTATATTTATAATTCTACGCTAGAATTTTTACTTTGATATAGAACATATAAGTGAAGATATCAAAAGTGTATCATACCTGCTGTTATAAATCTGCTTAGTTTACATACCCCAGCGTGACGGACCTTTAGCATATTTTATATATTATATAATGAAGTAATTAAATGTTAAATCTGCTTATAAATCCTGAAGAACTCGGCTTGGAAATGTGCAGATCATGTTCCATTCTAATAATACTGTGGACCAAGTGGCTGGCTAGAACGGCCTCTAGTGAGACGTTGAGGTATTACATATAGTTCAGCCGTAGCCTCAAAGATGTCGCCCTTAAGAGAAGCTTATGACTAAAGGTGCCTGAGAAGGATACTGTTTCAATTTTCTATTATTATCCTATGTTTACAAATTATACACTCAAAATAAATAAATGATTGCTCGCTTCCCACTTCATTAACTTAATTAAAATTGAACTATATTATTACATAAACACAAAATATACTCTTCAAAGGTCCCACAAGAACTAAGCTCTAATAGGATAACATTACTCATGAATTAATCGTCATATAGTTTAAAATTTGAATCTAGTGTTTTTTTCAAAAGTTTGGATTCTTAATTTGAACAAAACACCTAAAAGACATAAGCACTTCTTTTTATTGTGTTGTAATCCTCTTAAACTACAGATTGTGTCTCAACCAACGATTTCTTAATATAAGTGTAATATAGTTATTATACATTGGACCAATGTTGCAGAAAACCCAGACAGCCACACATTTTTAGTGGCTAGTACGAGTGGTAATGTTTCTGTTATTCTCGGCCACGTTGCTTCTCAAATGCCTCACAATACGACGTGGACTCCAGATAATAGGACACTGAAGAAGGAAACAAAGCTCCTTAATCTACTAATAAAGAAAACTTAGTTGAATGATCGGAATTAACATCATTCCAATTACAACTCCATTGAAAAACGAGCTACCCTTAAACATCCGGCAAATATTAAATATTCCATATTTATGAACTCATGTAGATATATTTAACCTACCCGCCGTATTATAATGTCAACACTCATTTATTAAATGATGGGTCACTTTTTTTTTCAAATGATAGATTACTAATTGGAATAAATTAAAAAAAATGTATATTCTAAGTAGATGCAGAGTTTGAAAGTAAGATAAGATAAATATAATTAGTAAATTCGTATAAACAGTAGAAGGTTTCAGTGTTAAAGAGACCAGTAAAACAAAAAATTAGTATACTAAGGGGCTGCGTAAATTAACCATATTTCCCACGTGATGCTCTAACACACTTACCAAATATTCTCTCATCTCACCAAATATTCTCTATTTATATGTAAAATACCGATGAGTAGAGGATAAGGGGGAGGGTAATTGAAGGCAAGAAAGAACAAATACCTTGCTCAATTCTTGTGCTACGAAACAATCCATAGAAAAACAATTGTAGAAAATAAATAGATTAACAAGAATAGTTCTATAAAATTTTACGATCTGCCTCTTATCGAATCCCCACCTTCCAAACCTCCACTATTCTAAGTCCGATTTCCGCCTATAACAAATATGATCTTTTGAGTCGATGGAAACGGTTAAATAAGTATGGTTTAGATCCAATAACCATTTTCGATTAAAGATCGGCAAATCTTAATTGATGACATATCACATAACTTACTTGTATTTACTCACAAAGTAAATGTCCATTGATTAACCATGTATTAAAGTGGTTCTTGATATAACAGTTCTTTGGTATTACGACATGAGTAGGAGACCGAAATGTAAAATATGGAAATAAATTAGGGTAATATTCAATACAAAGAAAACAAGTTTATAACAGCATTTATTGAGAATTACATTTGCAATAATATTAATTATATAAAATTCTTCGATCCCACGCATAATAATGGAGATATTTGGAATTTTCGAAATTCCACCTCAAAAACCCTCTCACCTTTTGCTGATAGATTTTATCCGTTAACGAACTTTAATTTTATGATATATGGACATTTGAAGATATTTTTCGAAAATCGCGTCATGAGTACAACCTCAAAAGCTGATTTCCATTAAGGGAAATCAGCTAATTAAATATTTACTCCAAACATTATACGTCTGAAATCCAAATTTAGTTAAATTATCGACACATTTAAATCCTGGAAAAAAATACAATTGATGATGACCGTATTTAATAGTATTAATTAACTAAAGTGTGATCATTTATCGCCATATTAGTATCTAAATTTATGACGGAGGGTCAATTTATTCAGTTCGACAACGTTTATTATTATCGGCGCCTGTTCAGAAAAAATCATTTTGCTTTTATAAAAAAACATTATTTATATATAAAGATGTTAGTGTTTAAAGAAATTTGAATTGGTGATGCTGAAAAAAGTGTTAACCGCAGTGATCAGTTTTGAGATATTACATAATGCTTGATTTGATGTATGATGGATATAAAGTCAGCATTCATATCTTATTGTTCTTCATCACAAAAAAAAAAAAATATGCAAAATATATAATAAAATGTTACTTTAAATAATGTTTTTAATAGAACTGGTGCTGTTTTCCAACCAATTACTGGTAATCACATCCGGAGATGACAAGTAAACAAAATGGTCATATTAAAGTATTAAACCGTTCCACAGCCTCGTGTAAAAAGAAAGATAAGAACAACACAGTTGGGAGACGTTAGTTATCCTGAATTGTAGAAAGTTGTTATTATTTCATTAGAGACTTACGCTACTAAGTTTAAGATGTAATTGTTTTTTCTACATGTACTTCTTGTAATTGTTTTTTTTTTACATTGAAGGTTCAATTAGAAAAAAGTGTGAAGAAATTATTGTCCTTCACATTCTCTGGTATATCGGACAGAAGCATTTTATTCTACGAAATAGGAAATTGCTCGTTCCTTCTCTGGATTTTATTGACACATTACGTATACATACACGGTAGGTTACAAGTCTTTGAAGTCGAAGGCATGTTACCGTGTTACTGGTTAAAATGTGAGCTGGTTGGTTTACCTTCAAGTAGGTTATCTTAAGTTCACCAGTTTGCACTTCTTGTGTTGTGTTTGACTTCTTTGCTGATTATAACTTCTCATTGATATATATACATGACAGAATGTTTTTAAGTTTCCATCAAATACCCCCAACGTAGCAAAGGATTGCCAAAAGAGATATCCTTTTGGTATTGAATATGAAATATATGTATATGTATATTGTGGCCGCAGTTTTTGAGATCAATACATAGAACCCAATATTTAGGGTTCATTATTTATGTCAAATATGTATAGTAACTAGCTGGTACAAAATTAAATTTACAAAGACTAATGATATATGCATTTTTTTCGAACAGGCTAGAAAAATTCTTTGGGAAAACAAAGAATGCCTTCTAACTACTCTGTCCAGTTCATTACCGATTAAACTGCAGACACGAATGACAATTACTTCGTTCATAAATTTGAAATATCTCCATTACTGTAAGTTGGATCGAATAATTGAACATAAACAATCTTATTGCAAATTAAAATACCTATTTAATGTGATTTTTATACATTCCTTCTCTATCTCCAATTTTAACCGATATATTTGCATTTTTTTTTATGTTTACCCTTTAATAAATCCTTCTTCTTAATCATCTCCATTGTTGTTAATTTGGTTAATTTGGCTGCTGGTATATTATATATTTAGCTCTTAGATTGTTGTTCTATACATATTCTGTGGTTAAACATTTATTATAATAAAAATAAATTGTAATCCACGAAAAATGCAACAAGGGTAATAATACCAAGTGTTACCTTACTAAACGCTAGAATGGAGGTATAGGAGTGGCGTTGTTCGCTTTATTTTCATATAGCATGAGTAGAATATTACACATTATTAAGTTGGATGAATACCCCTATATTAAAATTACGGCAAAATAAATACACTAACACAAACTTTTCGTAAACAACTCTTTTAGACAAAGCTCTGCTTGCTTCGCTTCATATGCTAATTTCAATGCGCAAGATTGTCACCATATTTCAGCTAGGATGAGAGAACATTTGATAGAGTTGTGAAAATTTGTCTCACGAGTACAACCCCAAGCCCTGAAAGAGAAATCGGGCAAAATGACTCAATAATGCATAGGTGTTTAATTCATAATAATTGATAGAGTTGCATAATGTTTATGCATTTGCATCATATATTTAGGAGTGTGTCGTATTAGTATATTCGTCTCGCCCACGGCTATAACATAAATATCCACGTAATAACATGTTTACAACTAGAATGAAAATGTAGGATGATATGTATTTGTCTCTAATGATGAAATGGACCGTGAAGGCTTCTCTCGTCCTGAGGAAAGTAGCTATAATTTAAAAGAGAAGATAATAAAACAACATTTATTACGAAATCTATTTCCCTTATCCGTAGCGTGGAGAATGAAGTGCATTTAAGATGCAAAGAGATAGTGAAAATGACAATATACTAACCATTCATCATTCATAATTTTTATTCTTGCAAATGTATGTTCTACTAAAATGAAGGGGTACGAGAAGAAACCAAATACAGCTTTCCATGAAAATCTATTATGTTGCGATTTGGTGTAGCGTTGCGGAGAAATATTGTGATATATTTATTTATTGAGGAAATTAATTTATTAAATATTTCGAATAGAATTAGTTTAATTGGACTTAGTATCGTGGGGTGACAAGTGAAACAAATTAAGTCAAAAGTACCTATTTTCGAATTTTTATTACTCCTTGACAAGAAAAAGTAGATTCTACTGTTGAAACCCATTGCGTCGCCAGGGGTTCAAGATAATCTGATTTAATAACGTTAGTACCCAAAACATAAATGGAAAAAATGTTTGAACAGCATTTTCCAAAATCATGTTTTTGACTTAGATTCGTGCATTTCACATGTAACCTCACGATTTCTAGTATTGCAGTGTTATTTAGTAATGTATTTTTAGACGAATTAGTGTATAATTTAATTAGAATGTAGTGACGTATTTGTAGTCAATTTATTGTATCGTTTAACTAGATAGTAATCTTACAGTCAACTTAGTGTATAGTATAACTATAATGGAGATTGTATTACTAGTCGATTTACTAAATGTTCATATATGCTGGAATGCTGGAATTTAAATTGATTTAGTGTAGAGCTTAAGTATAATGTGGCGTATTTATTGAAGTTGGAATGTTAATCAATATAAATTATGAGTAAAAAAATTAAATTAGTTAAAAGCTTGAAATGATTTAATACATGTTTTATTTATTAACGTCCACTATACTGCTAATTGGAATGGATTATGTTACCAAAATTTTCTAGATAGGATGTTTCACTTAAAGGATTCACCACCGAAGAAATTCCTAATGTTCAGGTGAGGACCTCACCTAAGATAATAACGCCTTAATACACAAGGCACTCCTAAGCCCGAGTTTTTCCATACTTCTCACAAGATTCTTGTTTGGTTTCATCAATTTGGAGGTTTCATTTTACAAATTCGTCTTTAAACTATTTATTGGTACATATATGTGGTGTATTTACTAAATGAAACTATGTTCTATAAATCTATAAAAATTATGAAACAAAAAATTAAGATAGTTGAGGGTTATGTATTACATTATAATGTGATTACAGATCACTTTTATCTTGTAATAAATTTGAATCTGTTAAACAAATATTTTTACATAGTTTCAAACAATTGAAGGGCTTAGAGGATTATGACTTTATGTTACGTGTTTAGTCAAATTCAGTTTTCGATATGAAAGAAGGAATTATCTAACACATTTTCACATAGCCTCTAGATAAAATTTGTTTTAGTAATAAAATAAGAAATACAGCGAGGACGAAGGGGTTTTATTTCAGTTAGCTTAGATTTTTTGTTGGATAAAGGTTGTTTTTGTTACTATTTTTTACAATACATGGCACCTTCATACATCAGAATACTCTAGCCTCAAGTAATATGACGCTATGCTCTATGAGAGCTGTGTTCCAAACCCACCATTTAGAAAAGTGGATATCCAAAGTTATAAAATTCGAAATATTCCATGGATAGAAAAGAAATTGGTGAACTGATCGATGAAAAGAAGAAATATTTTAAAAAGCAGCCTCCGTTTATTCTTTCTACTGCATTACTGGTACTACATGATAAAATTGTAAAATAATTACTAAACAGCTCATCAACTTTTTTATGTTTATTAATTTTCTTAATAATACTTTTAACATATTGTACTAAATTCTTAATCATATTATATATTTTTCATTTTACGATACATTTTTGTGTATAAATTTAACAAACTCTTAAGACGCCTTCATCAGAAAAAACGAATTTGCTGTAAATATCTTTGATTAATTTTTTACTTTCATATGTCAACATCATGACAAATTGTTCCGTCTTTTTTGTTTATCACTCTTCGAGGCACATATTTCGGTCTAAACTACAATGATTTAACTTAAGCCTAATTACTATATTTGTTTGTTGTTGCCTACATCGATATTTTGTTCAATTTCTGTAGGACATTTCATTTTTCTCTTCCCTGCGTTTTTATATTTTTATACGTAGATCTAACGAACATTGTCCTCGTTATAAAAAATTTATATATGTTGGTCCACTCCGAACCTCTAGGCGTAAAGAAAAAATCGCTAAAAAGATTGATGTGTAACAGCTTCAAGGTCCAATTTCCCTGAAACGAAATCAGTTAAAAAATGTTTTTAATATTTAAATTTCGGGGAAAATTATATCTGTAGTGTGATAGCGAAATTTCGAATTGCGAAATGAATACATAAGTTGAGATATAAAACAGGTCCAACAGTTGTTTTAAACCCTTGACGAATTACATAGATTTAAACTAATTGAGGGAGTGAATGGGTGCTATTAACTGAAACTGGATCGTCTTGAATTATATCCTTGGAGTAGGCTATTATCCCAAGGGTAGATTTTTCATTAGGTAATGACTTGGTCTGTGTTTGGTTTGTCATTATCCACTGAGACACATCCCTTTATACATTAGGTTTAGCACCGCATATACTTACTTGGACTGTTACAAACTGGTATTTTAGAACGACCCTTAATTTGTTTATTTCTTAAGTGACTGTTACTCCGACTGAAAATACATAATATTAACTTAAAACATAAAATTACTGTTGAGCTAATTAAAAAAAAAAAAACATTTTAATACAGTGTTGGCAGAACAACGTGAATGCCCATAAACATGGGCTGCGTAAAGTAATTAGATTCCACACGTGATGGAATGTTACGTTAAGTACGTCATTTCACACATTCTCTATTTTTACCATGATAAGAAAGCTATTTGAAAAGACATTGAAATTTAAGCTGCAAATTAAATGTCTATGATACAGCTCAATGACTAGAAGTAAACTGATAGCTAGAAATAAAAAGAAAACTTAAATGGCTTGAAATATTCGAGATGGAGCAAAATGAGTTGGGCAAACATAGCAATTGATTACTTCGTTAATAGGTTTGATTATTAGCCAATTGTTGAAGAATAATAACAGAGTTAAACAGAATTTTGCCTTTTACTCCTTCTTTACTCCCAAACTCCTCAGGTCCCATTTTAACCATTAGTTTTACATTGTAATTCGATTAAAATTTTGAGAATGGTCTCCATCACAAAGCACACACACACAGATATATATATATATATATATATATATATATATATATATATATATATATATATATACAAGATGTACATTGAAGATGAAGTTCACATATCAGACATAATAGCTTCATACTTTGGAATCGAGTGAAAAAACTTTCCGTTCTTACTGATGCCTCTGTTGTTACTCTCTTGGGCACTGTCATGCAGAAGACAAATGGCAATCACTGCATGACCTTGTGCCTCGCTTCCTTTGTTAGAGTACAAATCAGAACTTATTTGGAGAACAGTTACAAGTTGGAGTCTGTAGATACAAGAATTGTAACGTCTACTAGTGAGATCTCTCTTCTATTATTAAATACTGAATGCATAAAACAACATAATATGGAAATGGCTCCATATGCATTCGACCAGTCGACATTTTTGAAATTGTACTGTTTGGAATGCTAGAAACATTTAGGACATCCGCAAGTCTCAACCTGACTCAGAGGTTTGGCAGTAGAAGAATTCGCGAGGGACAATTTAATAGTTGACTACCCTTCCATCAGCAATGCTGACTAGATAGATATATTAGGGTCTAATGAGCTGGCTCTATTAGCTGGTAGATTGGGTAAGAGGGTAGGTTGCCGATTGGCCGAATCCCCGACCTAAATGCTCCACCATGACTACTTTCACCCCGATGTAGCGCCCCTCAGTCTCTCCCCGCGGTAGTCCTACTACTGGAAAATGGCGTTCTGCCCAAAAAGGGAGCCGGCGTTACGAGGCCTTAACAGACCTGCTGGTCCTAATCACCAACGCTAGAGATAGGCCTCACCTTGTGCAACTTCTTCCAACTCAGTTCGTTATTGTGCTCAGCATTACTTCAGAGCGTCGATTGAAATGTTCTAAGAACCCTATTCTCTGCCTTATAGCCTAATGGCTGCATCTCAGATGTTAGTCAAAGAGAAAACATATGTAATCTGAGTAGACCGATTATTGCAGTACATCTGAGTTGAAGCTATTTTCGTTAGAATTGTTGCCACGCCAATAATTTAAAAACTGCATTTACATTAAAATTTGCATTTATTCATATTATCTAATAGATACGATGCCTATTGTTCATGGGTTTAAATGCCGGTGTATTGGTTGAATAAATAAATATAAATACGGGAGCAGGTAAAGCACAAACAATATAAATAACATTGCCAATTCTGTCGGTGGATGCCGTCCTTTGAGGTTGATCCTTTTTTTATTATTAATTTACTTCCACTTTATGCTACTATGGCTAATTGGGACAGGTTACCTACAGGTCACCACCCTTTTCTAGCCAGGGTGGGACTAAGAAATTTATTTAATTAGTACGCCACCAAACGAATTCCTATTGCCCAGAGGGAGGGGTATCGAACTCACCACTCTAGGTTTACCACGTGAGATTAAGACCAACCCCTTAACTCACACGGCCAACCTGAGCCCAAAGGTTGATCCTTGAGTTTACCTGCCTAGCGCCTTGGCTTAGTGGCCACTATATTCATGATTGTCGCTTTAACACGTTAACTTGGCGGCAGGATTTGATTTGGTCTACCTCCGAAACGATACATGTGGCCGAGCACATGTTCTTGATCACCCTCTCAGTGCGGCACATGTCTACGGCGACATGTATCTTGAACATTACAAAAAAAAAACCCTGATCCAAGGAATGCTTCTACATCGTTTCTTCAGGTTACTTTGTACAACCATTGTTTAAGTTATGACTAGAGTAGGAGGTTCATCTAATGGGTATGGAAAAATATAGTCAATTAAGAAAATACTTATACTTATTTACCTATAGTTTTAAAAAGTTCCATAACAAGAAATATCAACCGTAAACCTTTAAAAATATAGAAAATAGCTCTTTATTAAAACACTCCAGGGAATACACAGGTTCGCTGGGACATCCGATTGAAAGAGTGATTACATGTTTTGGGTTTTTATCAGCTTCTCTGCATAACATGGTTTTCCTTAATACATATTTCCTCCGGCAGTGGGTTTTGTTATTTGATGCATATAACGCACAGTAGTCAATTAGAATTGCCCATTACACGGTGCATGTCTCCGGAGAAAAGTCGGAGTCATGTACAGAAAAAACTGATTTTCAGAACTTTTATGAAGAAATAATCAATCCTATATACTCACATAAGTTAAAACAATAAAATATCAACTATTCTTGGAAAAATCACTTTAACGTATCTATGTAATCATTTGACAGGTATTCTTCGTCTCCATTTTGTCAGTTTCGACGTGAACACCTAGGTGGTAAGGTCTAATCATTTTATGATCTATGTACAATTCCTAAAGAGGTGTAATAAAAAACGCGAAACAAGAAGTTTAAAATATTTTAGGAGTTTTTCTTCTACCGATCTTTTGTCATTTCTCCTTCAACCAAATTAATCACAGTACAAAACTCCACATCCCACCAAATACTAATGTCCACACAAAATGTAAATGGGGCTTCAGATATACCTTAAAGTATTATTTATATAAGTGAAACAGAAGGCTGACAAGCAATATGACAATATCTGCTTAATACTAAGGAAGTTTTAGATCAGTTGTATAGCGGTGGTGGCGTTACTAAGAAACCAAGGGTGAATATCAGAAATGTTCCCAAAATTTTTCGAAATGCGGTTGAACGAGTTCGGGGATCAACTTTGATCCTTGTTCCAAATGCGTACCTCGCAACGTGAGGTACTTCATTAGACATTTATATAATGAAGTTCTACAATGTTTAATTCATATAAGGGAGGTTGACAACATATATTCCGATTAAAATAGAAATATGTCTTTTAATATTTGAGATAGAGGAAAATACAAATATATAACAACATTTAATGGAAACTTTCTATAAATGTTGTTAAACTTAATCTTATTGAAAATGTAATTACATTAAGTTTTTAGTTTTAGTAAGAAAGAAGTTAGTTGGAAGTGGTAGGAAGAAGTAAGTTTTTTAGAATTTATCGATCCGACGTATAATAACGGAAATATTTTGAATTTTTGGAATTGCCCTTTCAACGAACTTGATTATTAGTTTTATACAAAACGTTTAAACATCGAGTTTGGTTACGTTGAAACATAAATGGAGCTAGGGTGGCATTATATATATATATATATATATATATATATATATATATATATATATATATATATATAATATTGAACGGATTTCATTTTCACCATCTCTTAGGTAGGATTAGATTGATGTAATTTTTCGAAAATCTCGTCATTAGTGCAACCTCAATTGCGAAGGATATATATATATATATATATATATATATATATATATATATATAGAGAGAGAGAGAGAGAGAGAGAGAGAGAGAGAGAGTGAGAGAGTGAGAGAGAGAGTGTGGTAGGGAAGGAAGACACATGAATTGAGGATGGGAGAAGGTATAAAAAATGTTTCATTAAACATTATGGAGCCCCAGATGACAGTGCTCATGCATCAACATTTAATGTAAAGCATGAAGTTGTCAAGAACGGTCGAGAGCTTGAAAAATGGGAAATGATAATACAAGATGTAAACGGGTAACAAGATTTATTTATTGAGAGATGACTGTGCTGTTTTCTTCAAGGACTGAACATAAATTACCAGCATCAGTTTCGAACTTACTGTATATGATAAATATATATCTATTACTAACGGAAGTCAACCGTTTCAAGCATTATATTTAAAAAAGAAAAAAAAAACAACTTTCGTACCTTTACTCAAACTGTTTCCTTCATTACTATGCAATGGGGTTTTACATTTAATGTTAGTATTTTGTTTAAATTAAATATTTTTCCCAAAAATTATTTGTATATTTTTTAATGTGAGGTTTTATCTCCTTTAAAATGTTGATATACTTGACCTCTTGAGTGGATAACTCACTTTTCTGAAGAAGCACCTCTAAAAGTATATTCTACAGTAATTTCTATTACTTAATTTGTAAACCACCAAAGGGATCGCCTTAGGAAGATAATTAAATATAATAATTTATACAGAGACTTTTGTTAGCAAAGCAACAAATAAGATTCAAAATAATAATTAGTATTTCATTTGTTTTCTTATCTACGTTAAATTCTAATTTTCATAGAAATTAACTGGGAAAGAGATGTATGACGACATTTTCTGTTGCATTATGATTAAGGTATTCATCAACTGCATTCCAGACAAAGAAAACAAGTTCTAGGAGTGTCATTCTTCAGTAGCTACTATGCCTTAATTAAATAAAACCCTTAGGCACACCCTGGCTAGAAAAGGGTGGAAACCTGTTAATAGCCCGTCCCTATTACTTTTTGTTAAAGGTCGTCGTTCCTTATTCATTACATGTCTAAGAGTTATTGGTCTAATACAGTTTCACGTCACTAATAACGTACAGGCTGCAGTAATTTAAAAAATTAAAGTGTAAACATAATCACCTGATAAGGACAATGGTGGGCAAAACTTTGAATTCGAATTATTTTATGTAAACCAAAGACATAGCAAAATTTGTATCAGTGTAACTATTGGATAATAGGCTGTAAAAATACTTCTTTATAAAAGTATCAAACAGTTTACAATCAAATGACTTTTAATATACAGGTTCTTTTCCCATTGCCAAAGCTAAGCACGTCGTTAAGGTTTGCTTTTGGATGAGTGAATACTAAACTTTCTTTAACTTTACTTTTATTTAATGGGTTTCATAGTTGATCACCTCTCTGTTTCATCAATGCCTGCACAACCTCGTGGGCCATTTCAGGAGCTGCCTGACATAAGGTAGTAGTGAACGTTGGTTAAAAATGCCACGAACACTCCATTTAGCGCCCTGATAAGATCTCTAATCTTCCCTCCAAAAGTCGTGAACCATAGGCTACTTATAGGACTGTTATGGGCTGTTGATCAAAAAGATTGCCTATTATCTTATTTACCATGGTGATTCAAATATCTGAGTAGCTTAAAGTGGACATTAGTAAATAAACTTGAACTTAATTTCAATTTAGATCCTTTGAATAAACATGATTGACTAATGAATTCACAGTATATTTCAACAGGACATAATAGTTTTTCATGTGGGTTATATCATTTGACCTTTTTCATTCCCGAATCTAAGGAAATCCATGAGTAAAAAATATTTTATTTGAATATGATTCAATGACCTTCCATTTTAAAATTTATCCTGCTTTTTTAGCAGAGTAACCCTCTAATCGGTGAGATTATTTAAATGTTGAGAGATCTTATGAATACTCAACGCATTTCAGTAATATTAGATATCAAAAATAATTATAACATAACAATCAACCATAAATAAAATAATGGAAAAAAAATATATGAAAACAATTGCATATGTGTGCACGTGCAATATTAGAATAAGAAGAAAATATATTTTACAAATAAATAAAAAATGCGTTTTTGAAATATTTCAGAAAATTGTTTAAACGGTCATGAGAAATAATGCATTTTAATAGTATAGTCATGTTTACCTTCAAATTAAAGCACATAAGAAACTGAGTAAAATGGTACTAGTGTCAGGGTTCTATGTTAAATAGTTTCTGAAACAGAGTATATTAAATATTACTCAGCAATATGGGATTTCTTTGGAAATTATTAATTTAAATATTAGAAGGGGGAAAAAACTGAAACTTTGTATTTTCATTCATCTTGGAAAAATTATTTTTCAGTTTGTTGATTTGATGGGCAATGAGTATTCCTAAGTAAAGTTCCTTGTCACTTGCACGTCATTGGTTTCAGAAGTTTAGGTTTATTCCTTAGTAAACAGAACGAAGAGCGAAAATTAGTAAAAATCTATTGAAAACCCTAAATGATATCCGTTTTATAAAACTTATAATTTCGATTAACGGTGAATTATACTTAATGAAAAATGGGTGTATTTCAAATACACTTAAAACCAAAACAGTGGGTTAAACAAGAAGAACCAGCCCTCCCTGTTCCAAAAAGACAAGGATTGGAAAGGAAAAAAATAAGGTAATCTACGTACGATAGAATTTAGAGGATACTGTCTGCTCTTAGTTACCCCGTGAAGGTCAAGCAATTACCTCATAAGTTTATTCTTTACAAATTGAGAGTGGTGAGCTCTAGCCCAACAGACCCCAGAAGAGGTGAATAGGGCAAAACAAGTCCCCACACATCCAAGATTACCTCAACAAAAATCAAGGAGTTGAAATTCCAGGTTTTCAATTTACACAAATACTTCCTCCGTATATTTTGGGACATTTGATTAAATTCGAGATGTGTATAAAGAGTTTTAGTATTCAAAAGATTCAACATGGTACCGGAATACCATAGAACATTATTTTGCGCAACAGACTGCTACAAATGAATTGATTTATATATCGAAGAGTAGATGACTGATAAAATGACATTAGAAGAATAGACTCTCGATTCACCTCTGTATATGTGCCCATGTATAACTTTCATAATCAACATTCGATTTTTCTAATTAGGAAACAGTCATTTGTTAATTTTCAATAAACGAAGCTATCCGTTTTATTTTTTGTTGAATATATATACATTGAAATGAAAATGTTTTGTGGTGAACAGAACAGGAGGAGCAAAGGCCTCAGCATCATCGAGAATGGTGTTAGTCGAACGATCTATGTAATAGATTTACCAGAATTTGTGGCGCTACAGTTCAATAGTTCTTTATTCCAAAAGCCACTCAATTGTCTCACGGAGCTGAACAGGGACTGCAGAGATGAATAAAAGTCCCAACTCGAAGCTCAAATCCGCACAGATAAACTCAAGTGACAATGTATCAAATAAATAATATAATGATGCTCATATTTGCCTGTTTGATTTTCGAAGTGTCATCAATCGGGCACTAGAGAGTTAAAATGTATATGATAAAATAATGATTTCCTGGAAAGCAAATATGGAGTTGGGTGTATTTTCTCCATCACGAAGTACAATAGTAGAGCCGGTGGATTACAAATAAAAAAGTTCATTATATAGCTTCTCGTGTGTAGCGTGAGGGCTATATTATACTTAAACAAGTGTATGCACTTAGGTGAAGGCAATATAAGAGTGGAATGTCCTCTGAGAGTCAAAAGTGGGTAAGGGAGTAATGGCGTGATGTGTGCCGTGTGTTAGTGCATTACAGAGCTACAAATATAGTGGCATCCTCTCGAGGCGGGGGTAATATTTTAGCTAACACTAGTAATGTGCCAGGAGAAATCGAGTATTGGTTGTTATGTTCCCACGGTGCATCTCGGCCTCGTATACCGCTAGCTCCTATTCGATAGCCGTGTACCTCGGCTCCCAACCATTGAGAAACGCATAAATAATTTTCATTCGCATGCGGACGGCCGTCTTGTGCAAATATGTACACACGCATTAACTACCGGCTCTTCCCTTAATATCTATGCGACAATCACTAATCGCTAACTGATAGCCTGTGTATTTCATGAAATAGGGAATTGGTAAATGCTTCACTGACAGACGATCATTCCCCTAATAGGAATTGGTAAACGATATACCTAAAACATCGTACGCCACACACCCGATTGGACTATCACATTTCGTTTTACACACGAAGTTGTGAAGAGTTTGATTTAAAATGGGATGAAAGCTTTTTCAATAGATGACAATTTTTTTTTTTTTAATTTTATTTAAGAACAAAAAAAATACAATTCAATGGAACGTGAAACCGCATTTCCAGTTAAGAACATACCAGTGCTGAGATCGCTGATTTTGGAACCATATATGGAGTTTAATGGTCATTCATAAATCAAATGCTGCAGGCTGCTATTGACGCTGTTGAACGCAATAAACTTAATAGACTTAGTAACTAGGCCTTTATTTAATAAATTAATTTGTATATATAAAGTTATTTACCACCCATAAAAATAAAACAAACAAAAATTTGGAGATCACTCTGTTAAACCCAGTTTAATCCAGAGTGGTGTACTTTCGTTTTAAAAGTTCATTGGTGGAATCAATGGAATGGTGGGTCAATTAGTTATTAAAATATTTCCCTGTTGTCTACATTAAGAGGAACAACAACAAACCCTGAAATGGTTACTAATCTTTGGTTAAAGTTGTTCGTTTTTCACGACGGAATAACTGAATTACATAATTTCTTGGAAATATGGGAAATTAAAAATGAATAGTTTTTTTTTTTCATACAGAATTCACCGAATTTTTGAAAATAATTAATCTTCTTCCAAATTTTGAGAATCTAAAATATATTTTTCAACTCGAGTATCGTCACTAAATATAAAACTGATTTTCCTATACTAATAAAATAGTCAATAGCAGAGTTATATACTGAAATATATACATTATCAAATCAAAACTTAAAAGTGTTAACAGATTACACTTAAGATGATGAACTCATGCTGTCTTTTTCGGAAATATTTTCAAATTTCCATCGATCCTATTTAGGAGATGACAAAACGAAGGTTATAAGTCTCTCACTCTGTCTCTCTCTCTCCCTCTCTTTCTGTTTATACGTGACTACCCATGGTTACGATTTCTGCAATTAACGAACATGGTCTTTAGGCTTACATGGAACGTTTAAATATAGAGTTCGGTAAAAATCCAATAAACTTTGCGGCCACTGTAACATTAACATGTGTGTGTGTGTGTGGTGTGTGTGTGTATGTGCACGCGCTCGTGCGTTCGTTTGAGCTCGTATGTATGGGAATGTAAGTGAGTGTCTGTTAACACTTAGTTAAGTAAAAAAGTCCGTCTCGCAGGGGCTGCGTAAACTAAGCAGATTTCCCACGTGAAGTTTTACAATAGAGAAATCTGCCTAATAACAACTGTAATAGAAAGAAACCTCTAAACCTAAAACATAATTTAGGGCGTAATAATCCAGTAGTTTCTAGCCCCGAAACACAGTTAACCTAACCTCTAAACCTATTCGCGAGGGACGGATAGTTATGGAAAAGGCCGCCAGAGCTCTCGGCGGAAAGTCTGAACATAGCCTACTGGTACCACACGCAGAATACAAATGCAAATATCTCGGTTAATATTCAAGATACAGAATAAATATATAGACCAATATTTATAGTAAATTTAATTTGCAATAAGATTGATTCTGTACAATTTTTCGACCCGACGAATAGTAACGGAGATATTTCGAATTTTCGGAAATCCTCCCCTCTAAACCCCCCCTCCCCGTGGTCCGATTTCAGCCGTTAACGAACTTGATCTTTCTTTTTACATAAAACGACTAAATATCGAGTTTGGTAACGATCAAACAAAAATTGCGACCGCTAGAGCGGTAACAGACAAATATATAGATATATATATATATATATATATATATATATATATATATATATATATATATATATATAGATATAAATATACAGTTTTGAACGGACCTCATTTTCGTCATCTACTAGGTAGGATCGATGGACATTTGAAGAAAAATTTAGAAAATTCCGTCATGAGTACAACCTCAATAGCTGATTTCCCTTAAGGGAAATCTGCTAAAATAATATTTACACGGTTTGTGTATAGAGTAAGTTTGTCAAAATTTCTCTTTGATAGAATGAGACGTAAAATTCGTATTTGTAGCTAAAGTTTCAAAACATGTTTACGCAGGGATTTAACTATGGCAGAAATACATAATTGATTATAGGTATTACATGTCTTCATCTGTGAGTCATACCAGCGCGTGCTTAGTTTAAGTGGCATATTTGTATTACAAAGCTAAGAATTTACTACTCCGTCATGCAGAAGCTGCGTAAATTAAGCAGATTTCCCTCGTGAAGTTTAACAATAGATAAATCTATGTAAAGGTAACACAACAGCACAGTCAATATCAAGTGAATAAATACTAACGATAATAAGAAACCTCCCGGCGGGAAGCGTCTAAAATGTAAACATACAATTCTGCCAACGGGTCCCCGAAAAAAAAAACAATAACTGAAATTATCAAAATATAACGTATTCATTTTATTAAAAACTATTTACTATATCTAGTACTGTAATTTATAATGGATCAGAATAATTTTTATCTCAATCAATCAAATTTTAATGGTCCAAGAAAATAAGACAGAGGGGAGGGGCACCAGAACATATTTATATTTCTCTCTCTCTCTCTCTCTCTCTCTCTCTCTCTTTCTCTCTCTCTCTCTCTCTCTCTCTCTCTCTCTATATATATATATATATATATATACATATATATATATATATATATATATATATATATATAGTTTTGAACGAACCTCATTTTCATCATCTCCTGGGTAGGATCGGCGAACGTTTGAAGACATTTTTCAAAAATAGCGTCTTGAGTATGACCTCGATTGCTGATTTCCCTTAAGGGGAAATCTACGAATAGCCAATGGAAGTGCATTCGTAAACCTTTCTATCGCTTGTAAATCAGTCGAATATTAGGAGTCTTGATAGTTAGAATAATATCGAATTATCCACAGTAGAATATACTATCGATTAAAGGAAAGGTATAGGAATATCGATAGTATTTACTGCCTATCGATATTACCCACCCTTAGCATCTAGAGAGGAGCGTAGAATGAATAGCAAACAGGCCGATGTGACTGGAGTGGTACCCAATGAGGTGCCTAATAACTCAGGACAGCCGTAGAACAGAGAATACCTATATTACACCTACGATAACGCAGTAACTCATCACACAACTCTCATAGTTTGTTTGAAAAGAACAAAGATTTGATTTTCATTATGGAAACATCTTCATGGAGCATGTGTAAAGTAAGTTATGGTCTCGTAACTCCATTTTAAGCCGTGTATACAATTTTTACTAGACTCCCCGTCTACATCCATCATCGGAAATGCCCTCTCAAAACTGTTTCATTAAAATTTCTTTCACATCACAACAAAACATAAAAAAAATATATGTTTTTATTTTTATTTACATGTTATATACTTAAGTAATATACAATTTTGAACTTATTGAATTTATGTTTAAACGGATTGTACTGTTATTGTAATTTATATTATTTACGTTCAAAAATACTCCGGTTTTACACTTCCCTAAAATATGTAGTCCTTGAACAAGGGAGTAAGAGGGTCGCAAGGACATTCACTGGTTTCCCATTGGCTTCTGCATCAGACCATTCAGCAGTAAAGCCATCATAAGGAAAATTCCATTAACACCATTAAAGGCCGTGGTGATCACCGTATGTGGGTGAGTCTAGGGGAATCACTTACGTAGTTGCCGTGGTGATCCCCATATGAGGCTTAGTCTAGGAGAACCACTTACCTAGTTGCCGTGGTGATCACCGTATGTGGGTGAGTCAAGGAGAATCACTTACCTAGTTGCCATGGTGATCACCGTATGTGGGTGAGTCAAGGAGAATCACTTATCTAATTGCCTTGATGACCACCGTATGTGGGTGATTCAAGGAGAATCACTTACCTAGTTGCCGTGGTGATCACCGTATCTGGGTGAGTCAAGGAGAATCACTTACCTAGTTGCCGTGGTGATCACCCTATCTGGGTGAGTCAAGGAGGATCACTTACCTAGTTGCCGTGGTGATCACCGTATCTGGGTGAGTCAAGGAGAATCACTTACCTAGTTGCCGTGGTGATCACCGTATCTGGGTGAGTCAAGGAGAATCACTTATCTAATTGCCTTGATGACCACCGTATCTGGGTGAGTCAAGGAGAATCACTTACCTAGTTGCCGTGGTGATCACCGTATCTGGGTGAGTCAAGGAGAATCACTTACCTAGTTGCCGTGGTGATCACCGTATGTGGGTGAGTCAAGGAGAATCACTTACCTAGTTGCCGTGGTGATCACCGTATCTGGGTGAGTCAAGGAGAATCACTTATCTAATTGCCTTGATGACCACCGTATCTGGGTGAGTCAAGGAGGATCACTTACCTAGTTGCCGTGGTGATCACCGTCTGTGGGTGAGTCAAGGAGAATCACATACCTAGTTGCCGTGGTGATCACTGTATGTGGGTGAGTCAAGGAGGATCACTTACCTAGTTGCCGTGGTGATCACCGTATGTGGGTGAGTCAAGGAGGATCACTTACCTAGTTGCCGTGGTGATCACCGTATGTGGGTGAGTCAAGGAGAATCACATACCTAGTTGCCGTGGTGATCACCGTATGTGGGTGAGTCAAGGCGAATCACTTACCTAGTTGCCGTGGTGATCACCGTATGTGGGCGAGTCAAGGCGAATCACTTACCTAGTTGCCGTGGTGATCACCGTATGTGGGCGAGTCAAGGCGAATCACTTACCTAGTTGCCGTGGTGATCACCGTCTGTGGGCGAGTCAAGGCGAATCACTTACCTAGTTGCCGTGGTGATCACCGTATGTGGGTGAGTCAAGGAGGATCACTTACCTAGTTGCCGTGGTGATCACCGTATGTGGGTGAGTCAAGGAGGATCACTTACCTAGTTGCCGTGGTGATCACCGTATGTGGGCGAGTCAAAGCGAATCACTTACCTAGTTGCCGTGGTGATCACCGTCTGTGGGCGAGTTTAGGAGAAACACTTACCTAGTTGCCGTTTTAATCACATTATGTGAATGATAATCACGTTCATAATTCCCGTGTTGATAACGTATAAATGAAAATTAACACACATTTGTTTTCGCTTTAATAAGTCAGAAACGTCAAAACTATTAGTTTCTGTGAACTAACCCACCTCACCAGCGTTAATTTCATTTTACTGATTTATCTAAGGTGATATATATATATATATATATATATATATATATATATATATATATATACTGACATTTGAGTGTTCATTATAAGTACGCACAATCGACTTACATCCTAGTGAGACTGGAATTCTAGCCAATCAATAGTATGAAACGGCATGATAACGGTGAGCCTAATTTTGACATGTTTGCATTTGTCAAAATTAGGAGGGAGTTTAACATTTCATGTTAGAATAATTTACCGCTTTTCCGAAAATAGGAGATACTTCTTTTGGGACAGTACATGGTACTTAAAGCCAATTGGTTTAAATGACAACTAGGGTGAATGTTTAGTTGTAGTTGGAGCCACATTATTGTGTATATCGGAAACTTTTTTAAACTTGTTGCCTGAAATGAATAAGAAATCTAAGTCATTTAATATGTTTAGTTAAAACAAATATATACTTGTTTAATGTCACCAAAATATATAATAAGATTAAGAGATTTACACAAATGTTTCTGTTAGATTTCGTTGTTTCAAAACTTGTAAACGTTACTTTGTTTCTCCGATGAAGTTAAGTATTAGGTCACTATGTATAAATAAATAATATTTCAGTAATTTTGTATATATATCTCGATGGTGCTCTAAGAAGTTAAAAGTGGATAAAGCTCATTGTAATTATATAATCCATTAATCTAGAGATCAAATATTCCATTAAAATCAAACACAAAATTCCATTTATGCGTCAATATTAAGTTGATTACGCCAATTATAATGAGATCAAGGAAGAAAATGAAGCACAAATAATGATCAGAAAATATTCGATAGCATTTTTACTGAAAGGATAGCAAGGTTTAAGTAAATAGTGGTTTCATTTTCGTTCCAATTGTCAAATTATAAATAAGGAAGGATTCATTGGATGTGGACGTTAAGTATAATTCTAATTTTTTAATTGGAATATTGTTCCCAAAATACTTAATGGTTATAAATCATTTTTTTTCAAAGTTTTATTTGCTTTCAAATAATAACCAATTTTTTACATGTATTGATTATTAATTATGTAAGTAATTATTTACACATACAAAAATTCATAATCAAAGAGTACTGAAATAATAAAATGTATGTGCACAGTTCATTATATGTTTCAACATCACCATATCTTAATATCATCCACTTTTCTATGCATCACTTTTTGTTTATACGTAGTTTGTAAGATATTCATTTCAGTCTATTCTACAGTTTGCATGAGGTGACAGGACACCATAATTAGATCTTGATAAAGATTTATTTAAAGACAATATTTGAAATGATCATAAATAAAAAGGGTAATTTATTTTTAATTAATTGGAATTTGTAGTTCTGAAATCTTAGTTTAAGATTTTTAGAAATATGCATATATTGCCACTTCAGTCTCATATTTTTTTTAAATAAAAAAGGGGAGGAGTTGGGACAGAAAAAATAATAAAAAATATGACTATCACATTTCATTCTTTATTTACCAAAGTAATCATAAATATGTACAATTGGAAACATATTCTTAAAACAATATCTGGCACATAGAAATAGTTATAGACATCCATATATATGAATTAAAACTTAAAACTACCTATACAGTCCTTATTGCACTTATTTTTATATAACTTAAGGAAAAACCTCATTTTAAAATTCAATTAATTTTAAAATGGGTTTATTAAAGCTTTTCCGAATCTCTTATGGGTACTTATATAAAAATATATACATAAAACAATAACAATTACTGTAAAAAAGCTAAACGTAAACTAAAAAGTAATAGTTGATATGTTTGATTCTTTTTCTGCAAATTAATCAAATCCCAGCAATTTTAATTAAATATCATTTATAAGAGCAAGTGAGCACCAGAATAATTTAGTGAAATTGAACAATTGTACTTAATATATACATACAGGTCGAGCGAAGTGTACTATCAAAATTAATAGCCTATTGTTTTTTTTTAGACTCATAATAATTAACTTCTTGTTATTAAAAATAAATTCAAATTAGATATGTATGAATCTGCTGTGATATCAACATGACATAATTATCAATATATATTATTTACTGACATCTATAATATATTACGCCTAAACAAATAGTGTTGAATGAACATGATAGTACTTTTTAAAAAAGGTTTTTCTTTGCAATGTGCCTTTAGAGAAATAATGAGAAAAAAATTCAGTGAGGAACAAAATAAAATTTATAAATTTTCCTTCTAACGAAAATTAAAAATCTTCGATCATAAGAATTGCAAAAATTTTATTTTGATACTATAACCGACAGATTATCAAAGTTATCAATAATTATTGTCAACAGGAATTGAATGAATTCTGACAAATGAATCCTATGTGGTTAAAGGAATGCTATTCATTAATGCGGTAAACATATTTTTAACAGTTTAAATTCTTTTTTAAATAAAATAAATGTATTTAAATTAAAAAACCATTGTAGTGTTGGCAGTTTTCATTTTCCATTGAAAATGTTTAAGAAATATTCTATGAATATACATTATTTATACAAATAACTAATATTTAAATAATTAAACTGTTATTCTGTAAATCTTTATTATTATACAGCGCAATATAACTAACTATAACAGAATTATCAATATAATTGATTTTACGATATTAGGAATTTCAATACATCCCTTGAAAAGTAAGTCTAAGCTCGAAATTTGTAGAATGACGTTAAAAGAAAAACGAGAATTTTTTTTTAATAGAAACACTTTTGAATGTTTGGTGATTGACGCTGAAGCCTCCAAAAAAAGTTATATATGTATTCTACTAAACTGATATAACAAAGGCTAATGATGAAATAGATATTCTACGCACGAGACAAATTATCTTTTCTTCATTTTTCATATTATACTTCAAATACATATATTTCTTGTGCCCTGTTAACTATGCCAGTTAAATTTTGTTTGGATTGGTGTTGTAGGTTTTTTTTTTTAAATCGGAATTGGTGCTTTATTAAGCACCAATTCCGATAATCAATGGGATCCACCAATTTAAAATCTATGGGATTCAAGTCGCAACTCAAAATGGGTTAGTTTTTATTGTAGTGTATAGAAGAACCTCAATATGTTGGAATTTTCAGTTCTTTATTAGTGTTTCATACAACGCTAAATTAAAAAATATCTTTTCCACCTACTAAGAATAGATGATAAACTTAGTGAACAATTTTTGTTTGATATAAAAAAAGGCAAATCTCCAAAACCTGCAGTACAGAATTAGACTGTTTTAAAATCTCACAACTAACAGTAACTTCCCCTGATCCCCATAATGACGAGGTGGATGGTTTATATACGGAAAAAACTACCACATATAAGGAGAGTTATTTTTTTTATTTTTCATTTATATAACATTTTAATCTACGATTTCCCACAAAACTAGCAACTCTCGTGCGCTCGTTCTTTGCAGGTTATTAATGCAAGTACTATGTATCTGATTTGTATAGTAACTTATACAATACAAACTTTTAAACTCTTTTTTCAAATATGTTTTTTAAGTAATATTCGATGGTTGAAAAATCGTTACATTGTTTTGAATGTATGTTACTGCATTGGTTGGATCCACTAAAAAAAATACTGAATTTTAGAATAGTCATTCTGACTATTTCTAAACTAAGATTTTATTTTTATTTTTGTTATTAAGGGCATAGTTAATTATGCTACTTTTTCCTAATGGTTTAACAATCATTTATTTTATTACATTTCTGTTGTACTCATGTTTCAGTTAATTCCAAATTTTCCGAATATCAATTGTACATGTGATTCTTTCGTGACATACTAATTATGATGTCCGAGCAGCCTTTGAAAGCTCAATCAATAAATAAATAAAATATGTTGGCCGATGGGACTTATTATCACAAGAGGTTATTTTAACAGATGGCACTATTTAGAACTACTATCTGACTGGTGGTGCGATGAAACGAATACCTTCCCTAATGATGAACTAATATAATCTCGAATTAGAGGAGATGCTATCTCGCGGAGGGGAATCATCGCGCGCCGGCTCGGGTTTTATCAGGAGCTCATCGGCGCGTATTGATCATCGTGAGAACGAGATGTTTTGACGGTTATCCGAGCAAATCGACATGGCTGACAGTTGTGTAGATAAACATCTCGAGTCGGTCGGATTAAGTAAGTGGTACTAGCCTTGTGGAAAGTTGCCCCTTCTGCGGAGGAATTATGAAAACCATCCATTACCATCTTTGGCTGCTAATTTGGGCGATAATTATTTTAATTAAACTATCATCGAAAGCTCATCAGTTTAAATCAGGTCAAGAAAGCGTTTTATACCCATTTTAGGAAGCGCATTTCGACACTATCCGGCATTAAATATATTTAGAAACAGTATGAAATAAAATGTTATACGGGTTGTGGTTCTTATTTCAAGTTTTACACCGCCAGTATTTGTAACGGGTTTATTGAAGCTGGTTGCACATAAAAAGAGACAACATAGTTATCAAGTAATATTTATTGCTTCTCTAATATATTTCATTATTTGCAACATTTGAAATTTAAAGACGAACTTCCTAAGTATTTCCAGAGAATGAAAACGAGGAGGCTTGTCCCATCTTAGAAATGAACAAAATATATCCTATCATACCGTTTTAATGATTTGTCGTTCTCTAGTTGTAGAATCAAGTAATGAACTCTTCATTCAGATTTCAATTTTATACAATTCAGAGAATACTAGCACTACATAATAAGTAAAATTCATCCGGACAGTTCGAAATGGGTGTGAATGGATATAGTTATTACTTATATTTAATTCTGGAAATGTTATTAGTTTTAAACATGCTCTACAAGAATGAAATTAAAAGTAGCCAAGCATTTGCTGATTTTAACGAAGATCTAGTTCAGTTCTTTTAGATTGTCATTATTGGTTTTTTTTTTTTATTCAAAAGTTATCTATTTTTATTTTTTTTTTAAATAAATATCTATTCAAATTAATCTTATATTTATAGATTAAAACTGAGTACCAATTCGTATAAATCGCTTAATCTCCAAGACTAAACCTACTTTATTTTTATGATTATTTTATATACCTCGCTATTGTTCTACATTACCTTATAATGTTTTATATTATTTGTAATGCTTTTTTAAGCTACTAAAAATGTTCATTTAATCACATTATTGTGAACGAATAATTCATAAATTAGATTAACACTTATCTTCTTATACAACAACTATGAGCTTTAAAGAATTTTTTTGAATTACTTCTTTCTTTCAATCTTCTATTTCGGTTTAAGAAATAAGCGAATAAGAGTTCTCTATAAGTATTTTTATGGAAGCTGGGAATCGAAACATTTTCTCTTTCAAGAATTAATAATTATGGATTATCCTATCATTAAAATGAATTAAATTAAATTTGATTGTTGACCTTTGACGAAAATAAATAAATTTAATTTAGATTTGAAGTCTTAGAATTCCCTGTGACGACATTAAAAGAAATTAGAATAATAATAAAGTAAATAAGGGAACTTGAAAAAAAAGTAATAACAAATGACAAAATTTTGAATGTTGTTCATTGGTAAGAAAAATTTCTTTTATATGTAGAAAATTGTCAACTATTTGATCTTTGAATAATTCAACTTGACTTGAGAAAATAGAAATTTCATTTCATTTTCTGAAGAAATTGATTTATAGCTCCAAAGTGGCTTACCATTATTTGATTCAGACACATCGAAAGATAGAATCCGTTGTTCTTTTTAATGGCATAATTTAAATAGGCATGAGTAACTAAATCATATTAATATTATTTTACTCTAGAAATCCTATAAAATGAAATATTTTTTTTAATTTTATCTGCACTGCAATTGATAACCTGGCATAATCAAGATGCATATAATTTTTTTGATAGTAAAGCAAATAATGGTTATTATAAAAAGTCAGAATTCGAACAATTTAATGCCTTAAATCTCGAAATTTAATAAAAAATTCTTTATTTAGCTTGAATGTTCTAATTTCAATATTCTGGTGTTCAGTCTCTTTTTGTTTTTTACAGTTACAAAGTTTATTCCGAATTATTTGATTTTAGAAAATGTATGTTCTTATTACAGAAATGTAAAGTTTATCGTCTAATTAAAATTATGCCAATAATTCTAAATGTAAAGATAGCATTTACAAATTTTGACATCACTCTTATTTTCAATTACAGCTAAATAGGAAAATTTAAAATAACAAAATGGTAAAACAAATTTATAAAAATAAATAATGAAATAAAAGCAACAAAATCCTTACTTATATGGCAAGGCAACCTCCAGTGAGTGTTAAAGTCTCTTGGAACATTAAAGTCTTTATGTTTGAGCGTTAAAGTCTCTTCAGTTTAAGGTTTCATAGATTTGACTTCCTACGTAAAATCTGTGGAAAATGGCTCATCTAAAGCGAAAGTAAATTCGGAGTAAGTGTCTATGGGTACCTCATCGAGGTCCGGATATGGGAAGGGGTCTAGTGTCAAAGGCGGAGTGAGCGATGTCTCTGTGAAGCTGTCACTGAGCAAAGACTCTGCGTCCGATTCTGGCTCACTGAGGAGTTGCGTCAAAGCAGAGATGTACCTCATAGCTAGCCTCAAGGTAGAGATCTTGGTGAGTTTCTCCGACTCGCGGGGCACGGGGACGGCACGGCGGAGGCTCTCGAAAGCCTCGTTGATCTCCCGCATCCTGGACCTCTCCCGAGCATTAGCTGTCTTCCTCCTGTACTTGGACAGCGGGGCTGGCTTACCTCCCTTGGACCGTCTCTTCCTCCTTACCCACGAGACTTCCTCATCGTCGTCCTCACCTCTCCTCACGCAGCCTCTCGGCCTAAGGCTGTAGCACTTCTCGCTCGTGTTGTTGTTGGGATCTGGGGGGATTTCGCAAATTGAACTCATGCTTACTTCGCGGCCACTCTCACAAGACACAGTCCATATACATGCTGCTTTGACGTCAACTACGTAAGATCTCCAGGAGGGGAGTGGCTGAACAAGCTGTGGAGAGGTGTGTTCAGCTCGCTGTCGAGCGGCCGACTGGCGAGTCTTTGGAAGATGGGCTCGTGCCGAATGCCCCCACCCCTCCCCGTATATGGCCAGCCCCAAACATCCCGTTTCCCCTAGCTCCTTGTCCGCCCTTGCTCGCCTAACTGTAGTCCCCTCGCTTTTTATTTCAACATTCTCTCTTACGCACCAATCATACACTATATCTAACCTGCCCAGTCACTTATCACTGCAATCAAATCAAATGAATGACTCGTCCTTGCACGCTAGATGAAAAATATGAATACTAATTATTTAAAGCTCGATTGGGAAGTATTTTTTATGTATTCGGACTTCGAATAACACTTGTTTCGTCATATCATTTTATTAAGTAACAAACTTTACAGATTTCAGAAATACGTCGAGAAGAATAAACTCAATAATTTACTTAGGCTAGTTTGGCCATTTAAATACACTACAAAAAGTAAAAGAACTAAATATAGCATAATATTTGTGTAATATTTTCTCATTTGTTGGTCTATGATTAGGCTATTTCTACAACCTTGGAGAAAATATTGATACCCAGACCTTATAATTCTGTATGTAAGCACTGATTCTTAGAACTTGCGAACGAAAAGGAAAATGCGTATGTTAAATAGGTAGAATAATTCAGTTTAAGTGAGAATCGGTAATTAAATTTAGTCATATAAAAAGGGTTTAAATAAAAATAGAAGATGAAATAAGAAGAAAAGTACACGAAAATAGGCTCGTAATCTAACCAAATTTTTCAAGATCTGTATTGCCTCACATTGACGTCATGTTCTATTCCTTCTTGTGTTTTAGCAAGACTTTATTTTCTGTGTAAAATAAGTCATTCAAGCTGGAAATAAGAGATTCACAGCTTAATACTTTAAAGTGGAATAGCACAAGTAAACCGGGGGATTTACTGAAATCTGGAAAAGAAAAAAATCAAATAACTCCGAGTAAAAAAAATGAAAAACAACAGTTCTGGGTAATTACTGCGTCAGCGAGATTAGTTACAAACATTTTTTTTCCACTCGACGTACAACAAAGGAAACATTTACGATTTTTTTTTTCGTTTTTCTTCACGAAATTCCTGTTAATTGGCATGGTGTTTGAATCTACATGAAACTTGTGCATACATGTACATCTAAACATTATTGGCAAGAGAACCTTAAACTAGCTAATTTTTATTGTTTAACGTCACAATTCTTTATCGAATTATTTTATTGGGCATAATGTAGAAAAGTTCTACGGGTTCCTCGAAAGGCAAATTGCCTTGTTCATATCGACGTACAGGTAAACATGCTCCAAAACACATTTAGTATACGTTATTTTATATAAAAAATCTCTACTTTTCTAAGTTTACTTTAGTAGGATTATTTTAATTAGTATTCATCTATTAGCATTTCTTGTCTGTATCAAAACTCAATTTACTCATAGCTGGTTCCACCGGAATAGTAAATTAATTAATACTTTGAAGGCTTATTAATTATTATCATAAATTAGTCAACGCTTTCAGGAAAACCAGAATTAAATATAAATTAATTTATCCGAAAATTTTAAAATACTGTACAGCTACTAAATGTATGATCTTTTTCTCCTTTGCCACGCTGTTCTCTAAAATTAGTGCCCATTCATCATGAATGGAAATTATGTTAATTTAAATTTTCTTATCATGTTCCATTTAATTAACTTTATAGACCTTGATTAGGAGTAGATGATTTAGTAAAGTATGTGAAGTTATTTAAGCACTTTAGAATATTATTAAATTTATTAGATTAACTCCATTATTGTTAAGGAAGGTGTAGTTAAATATAATGTTTAATATATACAATGTATATAATTATTAATTTATTTTATAGATATACATGCATACATATTGCTCATACTCTAAATGTGCGTACGTTGTAGATTAATTTCTATGGTATTCATGATCATGTTAATAAGACTATTTAATGACTATATAAAAATAATAATTTGAAACACTGCTCATTATTCTCTATGCAAATACCACCATAAGAATTCCTTGGTCTTGTTACAATTAGATTTTCCTTTAAGCAAATCAGCCACATTGATTGTTCACATGGAGACAATGTTCCAGGCATTAATCAAATGTCCTTCGACCACTACCAAGTTGACAAAATGAGGTCCTTTCAAATTAATATACACAGTTCTTATTTAACTCTACCCTTCGTGACGGACTTTTTATTTGTTAATCGTCTGCTACATCTTTGAATATGTTGCTAAATACACTTACATAGAACGACTGAGCGTTTAGAGAAGGGTAGTAATGTAATGACCGACGAATGTATTAGAGCACCTTTTTCTTTAATACAAAAATAAATGAATTCATTTGTTTTATTGTGTTTCAAGTCTTAAGCAAATTAAAATCTAATGACTAAGAAATCCATTTCTTACTTATTGGTTTATAATGTAATGCTGTTATAAGACTAAAAATGCTCATGCTCAATTTATATTTCAAGGCTGTTTTCCTTCTTTTTTAATACAGTGTCCTTATTAAAGGATAATTAGAGACATTTATGCCCCATTTCAGCAAGTGAGGAAACTGTTTAATTTATGCGTTCACTGCATTACAGATTTCTTGTTATCTGTTATGTGTGATCCATGGTTCATTTAGAAAATTCGCAAAACAAAAGATTAGTACCTCAAAACACAACCCCCGCCCCCCGTCACAAACACATACATATATATATATATATATATATATATATATATATATATATATATATGGTAGCCCATATTTATATATTTTAGGGTTACTATCAATTACCAACTATTTTTAAATTAATTAGAATTATAATAAATATGATATGGTACAAATAAACGACAACAAAATATGTATACATGTTCCAATCTGTGATACATCATATCACAAAATACAAACTTAGGATCGAGTAATAAAATGAATAGAACACAAATTTGAATGATGATGAATATTTTTATTTTAAAAATATTATACCAGAATTGTTGATATGAGAATTACATAAGACCATTCTTTTTTTTTTATTTATTTATTGGTTTATTTAATGATAAAATAAGTGGGATCGGTACTCATTTGAAGACATTCCCCGAAAATTGCAACATGTGCTCATCTTTATTAGCTGATTTTATATACACATACATTGAAGAAATGTGTTTAAATTTAGGATTTAAACGTTAAATTAGAATTTGTTGACGGTAGCACCTTGAAGTAAAAATGGAATGCTTGAATGAAATTAAGTTGTCAGCAGCCTATTCTTCCTTTATAAAAAATAAATAAAATAAGTAAAATGGAGGAAAAGAACACTTAACACTCTTGAACATTGACATTTACGATAAAATTCTATTCAATAAATCAATTAGATTACAATCATGCTCAGGATATATTTTCAGATTCAATGATATTTATAGCTAGAACTTGTTATTTACTTTAAATCAACCAGTGCAATATGCTAAAATCAATTTCCATGCCGTAAAATATATCTTAAATCTAATATGATATTATTCAAAAAATAAATTACACAATGACATTTATTTGTATATAACCTCTGCAGCAATATAACTTTCTATGCGTTTCGTAAGAGAAGGTGAGCTTTTAAACAAGTTTCATTAAATGTAATAGGACAAGAATGTTGAATGAGCCTCCAAATGACCTCTCTATTATAATTACTGATATCGTAATTTATTTTCTATTATTTATTTTATAGAAAATAAACGGAGAAACATATAGACCAATAAATAGCATTTTAATATCAAAAGACCTGTCATTAAATCTTCTATTTTTTTAAAGTTATCTATAACACTTACTAAAACATATCCATCGTTTCCTAATGGTATATAATTTCAATTTTATACTGCAGTGAAGTAATATGTGTAATATCAACGTGGATAAAGTCAGAAGAATGCATTACTAATTTTGAGTTCATAGTCAATTAAAATCAATATGATTATTTTTTTTTATGAACCATTACTCAAAATATGAAATCTAATAAGGTTTTGTTATTATATTTAAAGATTTTAACGTAAATATGCCTGGAGCATCAATAAGCTTGAATAATATTTTTTTTTTTGTAAGTAAGCATTGTTTTCATATCATTATATCATGTATATGTCTAAGGATAATTTTTGTTGTGAATAAAATTATTTAATGCAATTAGTTTTGTATTCTTATTTCAGAGGCATGCATAGGAATTTAAATTTAATTTTGAGTTTTCCGACTTTCATTATTGTGCATGTGAAACATTCTTCACGCAGGGGCCATTAACTAAGCAGATTTCTTACGTGCTACGTTTGACACTCTATTGACTTCCTCTCCCCATATATATGTATTATATGTAATTTTAAGTGAAAATTCGATGAGTAGAAGTGGGGGTTCACAGGCAGCTGCAAACAATATCTTGCGAATAACTCGGCACATATATAAACTAAAAATGTATAGATGGGAGTTTTTAGTTTACGGTATTGAGGAAATATGACCTATTTAACTTTGCAGTAGAGTTTCTCCTGATGAGGAGTCATGTGGACGCGAAACTAGCTATAATCATTAGAAGTTTTCATTCTTTAGTTGACATTCCACCATAGCTTAGTTAAAATGTTTTGGAAATTTGTATAACATCTACATTGGATTTAAATCTGTAAATATTGCATTTGGTATTTACTGATTTTTCTACCCTTAGCCTCATAAATGATCAACTCTTTTCTATTTTCCTATACCAATGTTAGTATTTTTACTGCATTAGAACGTCTGCATAGTTCGGTTTCATTTCTAATCGTAAATGCCCTTTTGCATAAATTAGCTTGCACAAAAAAGAATTTATTTTTTGACCATCTATTCTATATATGTATATATATATAGGAACCCTAGTTCTAAGTGCAATAGTTATGTGTAATATTTTTAAGTATCTTTAGTCTTGCCCTGAAGTAGAGGAAATAAAGATTCACGAAATATCGGCATAAACTAAGATTTGTTCACCAACATTGACCAAAACTACAAAATGAATAACAGCACCATATATAAATATAACCTGGTCGAATACATCAACACAAATATATATATATATATATATATATATATATATAATTCATATATATGGTTAGGAGATATTGTCTATATAATTATTGCTTCAATAATTCGATTTTACCATAATTATGAAAAGATGGTGAAAGCATTGCGACGTTTTACAAGGAATGATTTATCAATGTATTTTAAATTCATACCCTAAGGGTAATGAAATGATTTAGGGGACATCGTCCTTTTCTAGTTTCCTTCCCCTCATTGTCATTCGTATAATTTCATGAATATGCATTGGACGAATCTCTGGACCTAAATTAAAAAAATAAAACGAAAACAAACAAGAAAGGAGAGTCCAACAGAGTGCTCCTACGATGGTCACCAAGACTCACATTAATTCTGAAAAAGAACAGTCATAATTGAAAACAAAAGCCCAAACTCGTGGCTCCGAAATACATATGCAGGACCATACTTAACTTGTTAAATACAATCATCCAGTAGAGATCAAGGCAGACGATAAATAAAAGAAGTGAAAAAGCTGTTGATAAGACAAAGGGAAGAATATGATGAAGGTGTACATGTATTTACAATTCTTATTGTACTGTATAATTACAATGACAATATTAATGATTAGTCATAGGCCCATTGTCCTGGGGGAGTGATTGCCAGAGGTCTGACCACGCCTTGAGGAAGAGAGGGAATTTAGGGAGCTATGAAGACACTCGAAAACAAACAGATTGTTTGTCACTCTCCCACAATGGCCTTATTACTACCCAACTACGATTTAGAGCCTTGCATAACTACTATATTCATACAGGGCTAATATACTCGACATTACATTGCTACAACAATTGTATGCAATATGATGTATTCCTGGGTTTTGCTCGTTAATAAGAAACTCATTTCAGAAGTATAATACATGAAGAGTTTGTCGTTCTTACGTTTTAAAATTCAATTAACAGATTGTTTATGCAATATTCATTATCCCTCGAAACATCTTTACAGAGATTCACTGGCATACCGTATAGTAGTCCCGTAACCCTTGGTTACTATACAAACAAATCAATGAATTAGTGTAAGAAAATATCCAAATCTTTCTGTCTACGACTTTATATATATTAGCAGATTTCCCTTAGGGGAAATCAGCTATTGAGGTCGTACTCATGACGCGAGTTTTGAAAAATTTCCTCAAATGTCCATCGATCCTACCCAGGAGATGACGAAAATGAGGTCCGTTCAAAATTATATATATATATATATATATATATATATATATATATATATATATATATATATATATTTGTCTGTTAACGCTCTAGCGGTCGCAATTTTTGTTTAATCGTTACCAAACTTCATATTTAAGCGTTTTACGTAAAAAGAGAGATCAAGTTCGCTAATGGCTGAAATCGGACTAGTGGGAGGGGGGGTTTAGAGGGGGGATTTTTGAAAATTCAAAATATCTCCGTTACTATACGTCGGATCGAAAAATATTATAGAATCAATCTTATTGCAAATTAAATTTACTATAAATATTGTTATATACATTTATTCTCTATCTTGAATATTAACTGAGATATTTGCATTTGTATTATCCATGTGCTCGGCAGCAGTGGCTATGTTCGGACTTTCCGCCGTGAGCTCTGGCGGCCGTTTTTGTAATTATTCGTCCCTCTCGTGAATAGGTTTAGAGGTTACTTACTACTACAGCTGTTATTAGGCAGATTTCTCTATTGTAAAACTTCACGTGGGAAATCTGCTTAGTTTACGCAGCCCCTGCGTGACGGACTTTTTTTGAACTTGTAGTAGTTTGTTTTAAGTAAATAATTATTACAAATCACTTCTAGCTATTCGATATTTGAGATATTTAACTGAAGGATTTAAAAACTTAAGTCTTTATATATATATATATTACTACTAACTGCCAATTTCGTTAATAGCCTAAAATAGACAAGGAAGCGTGATGTTCATCGGAGAAGGACATTACAAAATCGTGTATATTTCCCTTATTATGCATCGGAACGAAACATGTTATATGCAGTGCTTATTAAGAAATTACCAACTAGAATAATGTGAATGTTCGATTCGATGTTTATCGTATTAGAAAATTAACCGAGTGATTTCCATTTTCGTGTTTTTAGAGTATATCCGCAGTTGTTGTATCTTTATTATGAATTATGCCTATTTGAACTTAATGAAGACATTATGTTCGACTTAAAAAACGTGATAGAATATGCCATCAGAGTATAATTTTCTGAAATGAGAATGGATATCTGTTTAGTTCAGGAGTGTCTCTGGCTATTTACCTTTAATTCCGGTTATTTCCTAGCCATTACTGCTCTGGAGAAATATATATATTCCAAAAGCTTACGGGAGAAAGTTATTTATCTTTTCCCCTTGCATCCACTTCTAAATGAGTGATTAGAAAATAGAAAGAGTAAGTTGGAAAGGCCGTTTGGTGAAAAGAACAGAGACAGACGTCATATCTCCAAGCTTAGATTAGTTATGTTTTCCTGTTCTGTGTGGTAGTGCGGAATGAGCAGTTCGGAAGTTCCTGTTGTCTTGGAAAATTCTAGAAAAATTCAGCTGATATGGCGCATGAAGGAAGTAAGAGGCTTATAATGTTCGCACATTTCTTGGCGGGTTTAACATGTTTTTCCCTTCAAAAGTCGGAACTTTTCGATCAGAACTTTTATCACTAATTATTAATAATATTTTAATTTATTTATTTCTTACAAGGATTTTCCTTATACCAAGGAGTAGGCCTTATATAAGGAGGTTAGTTTTTCTATGTGAGAAGCTTATATAAAAATATTTTTACAAACTAGAATTAAGTATAACAGACTAGAGTTTACATTAACATTTCTAGAAAAATCTAAACTAATAAGTGTCATTATATTTTATTATCTTACCTAATATTAAAATATTATATTTTGAACATAATAGTTTTATTAAACTTATATTATCTCGGTTCCTGCTCTTACTAATACATAGGTATAACAGTATTAAATAAAAAAAAAAAATTAGGAGAAGAAGAGAAATTTGAACTCAGATAAGATTCGCGTAGTTTGAAACTATTTCTTAAATATTTAAAAATGCTAATATATACTTCTCTAGTTGCACTATTTAGAATATTATGAAGCTGTGAATTATCAGCTGGCTGTTTGATGAATGGTAATTACTGTTCTCTGAAAGGGGAGTAAATTAGGCAATGAAGCATTATATGATAAATGTCCTCAGTCGAATTTATATTACACAATGTGCAAATTTCTTTTTGGTTAATATTATAGTATACATTTTTCATTGAAAATTTTAAACAATAGTTCTTGACGTTCTTAGCTATGCAATGTTAGAAATTCCTGAGGTGAACCGGGAGTTGTGAAAATTGCTTTTTTAAACGGGCCCATAATTTGAAATCAGGAGTTTTCAAGATCTATATAAAGTAATTTACTTTCGCATGCTTCTACTATTGTGCTAATGTGTATTTTAATTAAATTTTAGTTTTGAGACTAGATTACTACTACATATAAGCATCCTCGAGAATTTCTCTCCCTTCATGTTGCATTGTTTCCCTCCCTCTGCCTTCATCCAGACTGTAGTTAGCTATAGGGCTGGAAGGACAGTGTCAGATACCATAACGCCCGGCTCACTAATAGGTTAGCCGTGTTTCCCTCGACACTCTGATACTAAGCCCGTACTTTCTCTCGCCGTGACCCGCCCAGCCGCACATCCCTTTGGCGGCGCCTTCTCTTATCAACAGGTCATCGGTTTCCCCGCGCAAACCTCTTATTCTTACCCTAACTGAACTTGTACAAATAAATCTATCCCTTATTTATTATATTGTCTTAAGTTTATTACTATTTATTTTTACAACCAACATTAGCAGATATTCCTTACGGAATATCAAATATTCAGGTTGTACTCATGAAGCTTTTTTGGAGGTTTACTCCCTAGAAGGAGCTATAAGATGTCATTTAACTAGACTATTTTCATTTGACCTGAATGCCAAACCTCTTGATATATTCATGTTGGCTTTAATAACGCTGTAAAACTAGATTGGAGAGCTCGATTTCCGCCTGGGCAACAGGAATGTATGCAGTGAAACTCATTAAATAAAATACTTAGTCCCACCCTGCCTAAAAATGTTGGTAATCTGTTAATATCCTATCCCTATTAGCCGTAGTAGCAACAACTGGACAATAATAAATAATTATATATATCTATTTGCAGAACATGCTTTTAATACTTATTATAGCTAGATACAACAACTATACATTACTTACGGATACTCAATAATTATTTTTATTTATTTTTTCAAGACTAATGACTTTCTCTTTATATGTTTTTAATTTTGTTTAACCTTATTATTGTTTATTGTTTATGTATAACTTGTACTCTTGAAATAGTTTATATATAAATTATTTGTAATATACTACAAATGCATGTGATATGGTACCTTGCATGCAGAAAAAATATAAATAAACGGCTTTCTTATAGGGTTACTATAGGAAATAATATATATATATATATATATATATATATATATATATATATATAGGGAGAGAGAGAGAGAGATATTTATATTTTAATCTCTAGCGATCGCAATTTCTATTTGATCTTTACCTATCTCGATATTTGATCAATTGTTGAAGGGCGTAATAACCTAGTAGTTGATCGCTCATAAACCTGCAACCTAACCCTCTCAATATTTGAACGTTTTGTTTAAACTGTCATGTTTGTTAACGCCTAAAATTAGTCCAGAAAGAGGGGTAAATTGAAAATTATGCTATCTCACAGTTTTTTTTTCTGAATCGAATCGAAACGTTTTCTAGAGACAATATTATTAAACATTTAATATTCTACAATTGTTCTATACTTGTTTCCTTAACTCGAATGTTAACAGAGTTGCTTGTATTTTTTGGTTTTCGGTCTTCAATAAATGCCTACTTGTACTAGACAGATGTTTACTGAATTACTAAACGTCTCGAATCCTACTTAAATTTAAATTTTCGTTTGTTTATGATTCTTACTTCGAGAATAACAAGGACATGATCGTTAAATGAGGCCATCAGCGAATTTTTCCGACACTGGAATTAGATTGTACAACCATTTTTATTGTTGTCATTGAGTGTTAACCAAGTTTGTTCGTTGTACGTAAAATAGATTAATGTCTTAAAAGCGTTCGAATCTCATTGCCTGTTTACAGTCACCAAAGATGGTTCGCTAAATTTACCATGGCACCAATAATATTTCCAGTAATACCACCCGTCACATTGTTTTTTATTTATTTCAAGAATTTATCGATAACCAGTTCAACTCAATAGAGCAATAATTGTCCAGAAAATTAAAAACAGGCTTTTAATAGATAACTGGAGGAGATTCCGAAAGTTCAAACAGTGACAGAGAGAAGCAACGGTGACAGACGGTATTAGACAAAATTGAAAAAAAAAGAAATACAAAAAAAAAGTATATTTTAAAATCTCATGATGATCGTTAATGAATCAATATGAAATGGTTATTCTTCCACAAGATTGTATTCTGGGATAGTACCAGATATCCCTTACGGGAACGCTCTTCTCAGAAGTTCTGCTCAGCTCTAGTGAGAATCTTGTTTTATGTGTATTGTATTTCCTGTATAAGAAATCAAGTATTGAAGTTGTACTCATGACTCAATTTTTGAAAAATTTCCTCCAATGTCCATCAATCCTACCTATGAGATGACGAAAATAAGGTCCGTGTTTTTATTAACCTGTCAAAGGTCTAACTGTTACAATTTCTGCTTGATCGACGTCACACTGAAGCGTTTGGTGAAACACAAAAGATTAAAATCGTTAACGTCTGAAATTGAACAGTGGAGAGGACGATTTAAATTATCTCAATTATTTTGAGTCAGATCGAAACTTTGCATATGACCAATCTTAATTCAAATTTCACTTCGTATATGTTGTTCTGTACACTTTTTTTCCCATATTTCAAATATTAACCAAGATATTTGAATTTTTTAATTTTCAATCTTCAGTAACACGGCCCCCCTTTTTTTGTCCTTGTACATAAATAATAAGCCAATATATGATGAAACAGCATTATTAACAGCTTAAATACCTATATTGCATATTGTTTTCAACGGGCCTATATTATGTGAGATACATGCACATAAGCTCCATGATGTAGTCATTAATTAACATTTTACGTTCTTGGCTCGAAAATGTTTTTTTTTTGATTTATGATATTCAATATCCATACTCGGTACATAACAGTTTCATTTAACTCAACAGATTATTTTCGATAATCTGAACAGGAATAAGGAAGGGAGATTTTGAAATTAAACATATTTCCGTTATTATGAATCGGATAGAAAAATGTTATGAACTCAGTTGAGTTAAACTATTGATGCTCTACAATTCTTTCTCTATACATTTTAACGTAACTCAAATGTTCAGCAAGCTATTTATAATTTCTTTTTTTCAGGCTTCAGTAAACCTGACATCTACTCCTGGGACTTATACTTTGGGAATAAATGGTGAGATGAGATCACCCGTGTTGTATCCAGAGAAAACTTTTTGCTCATTTAGTGAAACATAAAGACCAAATTTGTTTAATAATGATGATATATGTGACAGTTGGATCAAATATAGAGATTTAAAAAAGAATAACTGGTTTTGAGCGGATAAAATCATAACTTCTTATGTACATTGATGAATTAATTCTTTTAACACGTTGACTGCCCAACTCATATTAGCGCTCTTCCCCAGGACACGTAATTCGTAAGAACCTTTTTTCTACAAAAATCATCCGGTAAACGTTTTAATGATTGATACAAATCATAATTATTATTTTTAGTAATACGTATAATATGATTTAAACGATTTGGCTTCTTGGAGTGGAATCTGAGTAAAGCCGTGGCAGTCAATGTGTTAAGGAATGTTCAGATATTTCCAGATGAATTCACAAGAAGGGAAACAACTTCTGTGCATAATAAAGATAAAGAAGAAGAAGGAAAAAGATTTCCCAACTGACATATTATTCTTAAGTACCACTGAATAAATTAAAACATGTACTTTATCACATCGCACATTTGTCTATGTTTCTGATATAGTAAAGGTCTATCTATTATTTGCCAAAACAAATGGTGATATTTATATTATAAATAAGTAGCTTCGTGATATACTGGCATATTTTTTTAGAAAAGATTAGTTGTATTTGAGGTTTACTTAAGGGTGGAAACTAAAAAAAATTCAAAAAGGTTACTACTAATTGGTATTAATTAACCATTAGGTAATCATCAAGCATTGTTGTAGAGACTACAAAAAGATTTCTAAGCTGTTGATTTGGAGTATCAAATAAAATATACTCGATTAGGCACAAAATTGAGTCTCAAAAGAATTCAAACGTAAACGTTCTAAATGGTCTAAGTCAAAAATTACGCCTAATCTAAGCCATAGAGAAGCGGAGGGCGAAGATTACAAAGCACATACAACAGGTATAAAAAAGGGAAATCTGCTAAAACCCGTGAGAGAGGGAGTGTCAAGGGAAATTATTTTTCGAAGGCACCAGCATCTCATAGAAACCACTGAGTATAGTAATGCGAACAAAATAGCTTCCAATAGATCCGAGTTTTAAAATGAAAAATATCAGTTCTATATCTTGATTATGGTATCCATATTTGTAAATTCCAGAGAATATAGTTTTAGGAGTTGTTATAGCATTGAAAAGAAAAATGTTATGTTCCATCACAAGCACACATTTCAGCGTTTTTATCGTTGCTTGGCTTAGAGCTACCAGTTTAAACCCCCCCTGAAGTCGTGCATTTAGTTTTGATATGTATTTAATCGTACATTAAAATAATTAAATACAAATTTAATGTTAAAGGTTTTTAACATGTATTATATTCCCTTAACCAAAATAATATATTGATGTTATTTTAGAACCTATTTTTATTTTAAATAACTTCAATTTCATTTAATGTACATCGTAATGCAGATTTTGATTAAACCGTTTATTAGTCTACCAATACGGCGAGCGTTGTAAAGTTTTCGACTATAGATATAGCTAAATTACTTCTGACGTTTAAATTACCTGACAATTTGTAAAACAGGCGGGGTCACTAACCGGAACAATAATTTCGTAAACAACAACTGGTGAAACAAAAGGCGGATATGCACCTGAGATAAGGAGGACTAACAAAAGGAAACAATGACTTTCAAACAGAAGTGGGTAAAGAGAAAGAGAGAGAGAAAGAGAATGTGTGTGTGTGTGTGTGTGTGTGTGTGTGAGAGAGAGAGCGAGAGAGAGAGAGAGAGAGAGAGAGAGTGAGAGAGAGAGTTGTGTGTGCGTGGGATGGGTGGGCAGGGCCTGAAGCTCTATATAGCCATGTGACATGCCCTCTGACGTCAGGGCCCCTACACAGCCTTTCATGAGCTTTAGGTTTAAACTTTTTATACCTCTGTGTGCTCCTTTCATCTGATATGAAGCTCTCAAGCAGCCACTTCACACCAAGCCTACCGCTTTATCATCCTATCTGAGGTGGCAGGAAGGCTATGACAGCGCTATATTACACCTGATAACTTGTGCATCTCCTCTTATTTTAACATAAAATAATGCTCCTTATAAATCCTTATCAAATTACAGAAATTCTAGCTAGGTTTTCATATTTCTATATCCGACAATTATTAATGCTAGCCATTAACAATGGTTGAGGATTCCAAGTGAAATATGAATGAATGTCTTCCCTAAAAATGATAGTTACTAAGTATCAGACCACCCTAATCATTCTTCTAAAATATTTGACGCCAAGAATAATTTAAGAATGTAACTATCAAAATAATGGTATAAAAATTTCTCTTTTCAGTCGAACAAGATGGTAATTTAAAAATAGCAGTTTATTTGAATATTCGTCATTAGAGGTAGACATGAAGAAATAAAACAATTTTACAAAATGTTGCAATTAATTTATTGTATTTATCAAAAATATTTGATTGAATTTTAGTTAATTTTTAAAAACAATTGAAGACAATAAATATTACACAAAAACTGTACCAGCCTATAAAAAGTGAGGAAGAAGTAGTGAACTGGCATAATTTGGCATTAGCCTCCCTTCAAATTTTAATAAATAAAACCAATACTGTATATTACAAATCATCCTAAATTGTAATAATCTGTGCAATTACTACCTATCTAATGCATAAACCTTGTTAACGAAAGTAAACATAAAATTATTTTGTGGCAACTGGGTTTTAATATATAATTTGTGTATTTTTTAAAAAAAGGAAAAAGATCAAAATCTGCAATAAATTAATTGTATTTTTGTGTATAATTTTATTTTTCATAATAATATGCACAGAAAAAATATCAGGGGACATTTATTAAATTATATTAGCTTTGAACACCGAGATCAATGTTCGCAACAAAAATAAGTTTACTGTTGATTTCTGCAACGAGATCCTGTGTATGTATTCTTAGATAACACTATGTTTAATGAGCTATATTGTAAAATGGAGCATATGTACTTTTAGTATTTGCCAAGGTATGAATAAAAATCAACAAACCTGTAACGAGCCTTGGACTTAGTGGAAATATTCGGCTGGAAGTTACAGTCACAAAAAAATACATTAATGCCTACATCATTTTCAATACAAAAGTATGCACCATTTATTTTTCTCCCATAAGTATCTCCTTTCTCATTCCAAATTATAAAAGAGAAAATGGAACTTCAATGAAGATATAGCAATTCTTAGTGATGTGGTTTCTTCACCAGCATTACTTTAAATTGTTCAAAGCACCCGTTTAATAAAGACAAGATTATTTTGTAGTCGGGGCTTGTACTTAATAATATGAGCCTGTATGAAGGGAGGGTGTGGAAAGTGAGCAATGGGCCAGGAAGGAACCCAGAGAGAGAGTGGGGTTCGAATCCGGAGGAATGGCTAGCCATCGGTCAAGAGGACACCCTCCTTAACGCTGACGGATTCAAACACAGCACTTATAACAATTTTTTTTTTCTAAAAAAGGTTGAGAGCCGCTAGGAAGAAGCGGATAAGATCTCCCCTGGCGGTCCATCCAAACCTTCCAGTATTTACGGCCAGTGTAACCCAAGTGTTGTCTCTCATGTTCCAAGGCTTTGGGTGCTTTCACTGTCAGTCCGTCTGTCCGGCGACTCCCAGTGATTTACACTTACACAACCCCTCCTTTTACACATGACTCACAGTGAACTCTGCTCAATGTGTCGCCGTGTACTTAGTGCTGTTTGTTACACCGGCGGCATAATTCGTCTTCCCTGACAGGAAAAACGCGCAATCATTTAAGTGTTTTTGTGAAGGAATCCGTCTACTTTTTAAAAGGGGACGTGGGGTAATAATACTAGTGTAATGACAAGTTTTTATTGTACGAAGCGGTCTGAAGTATTGTTACAAAACAATTAATTAAATATATTTTCTTTGCTCCTGAAAACAATGTTGAAATATATAATACGAAAATACATGGGAGCATCTTGCTATAGAATATTGTTGACAAAATTTTTTTTAAATTGATAAATATTAAATATAATTTAGTTGTGACATAAATTGTATTAAAGTTGTTCTAATGATATTTTATAGGATAAAATAATTATTGTTTAAGACATTCTATCCATGAAATGTCCCACGAGAATTAATCAAGTGAATGATTCTTCAATCATTCTCTTCTGTGAATTTATTCTTTTAGTTCTTTATATTTAAATTTCACGAGTTGCTATATACAACCATAAAGTTAGATAAGTAATTTCCAGAATAATTAAATTATTTAATAGTTTTGTAGGTTAAAGAAAATTATAAAAATTATCCTGGATTGAAAAACAATTTCTTCACAGCTGAAATATGAAGAGACTGAAATATGGAAGAGAAGGTTATAAAGACCAATACGATTGTAGAATAGAGGGGGGGGGGCTGCAGTAGAGAGAGAGAGAGAGAGAGAGAGAGAGAGAGAATTGGGCATCGTGACATCGGCTTTCCTCAAAATGAACTGCTATAAAGAGTAGTACGCTAAAATGTAAGAATACAGAGGGCAAAGGCTTCTCAGGACATTGGCTGTATGAGCACCGAATTTCCAAACCTCAAGGAGCCAGCCATTACTACAATATCAAAAGATCCATTACATCGTAATAATACACGTGAAAAATGGAAATAACTGCCTCATAATAATGATAATTTTAATAATATTACCATAATAATAATAATAATAATAATAATAATAATAATAATAATGGTAAAATTAACCATTTTAACTTAACTGAAAAGAATTAAAATTTATTTATTGGTAAAAATAAAATTGCTTTAGTTAACACGGAATATGTGTTTTGCACTTTACAAGCATTATCGATAGTTTCTGTTGACTACCTCCATTTCCAAAACATAATGTTATCAATGTCAATTGCACATAAATCATCAGTATCTTACATATGCACTATAAGTTGTATTTAAAAAAATGTATACATTACAATTTGTTAAGAATGTGATTGAGGGATACTGACAGTTATACTCTCCGTAGAAATTTGAAAGTTTTACGTCATGTTCCGGACAACACGTAATACTTCATTAGTATTACAAAAGAATTGGATTATATTATTTAGTTCTAATTCATGCGTTATTTGTATTTTGGCGGAAACCATACTTATGTCAAACAGTAAGCGACGAGTAAGGCAACGACTGTTGATATGAAAGTACTTACTGACGTAGTACCCAGCTAATTACTGAATGCCCCTCCTTTGGATTTCCAGCTACTAAATTACTCTAAATCTGTCTCGGGCTGTTAATATCCCAGTCGATGGCTCGTTAGCTACCAACATCAGATAAGATCATCTTATCGCTAATTACACTCTTTTAAGGGAGAAACATTTCTCCTACTTTTTTCCCTTTTTTCAAGACAATTAATTTCCACGGCAAATTTATGACACAATTAATTGGACGGCTCTCACACCACAAAGGATAGAAATTCCGAGCCCAAATATAATATCTAAGTAAGGGGAAACTGAGAGTGTTTGACATATTACTAATTTATTGGCGTGGGATAGTTATTATAATCCTCAACTTTATTTTATTGAATAATAAGATGGGACAAGCTACATAATTAAGTATAGTATATCGGTAAAAAGAATAAAGTTTTGATTATATATTCATTATTTGGTTTTGCTCCTTGAAAATTAAAATCTTGACTAATTACACTATCCATATTTCGCTAGAGGTGCTACAATGTTACTACAATAATGTCGTCTCACATCCTATATTCCCGTAATAAGAATCAATTAAATAACTTAAAAAATAATGAAGTTGAGGAATTTTTAGTTATTTTAAGTGAAAATCCCTTGAGTAGGAAATGGCGATTAGCGATTTAAACGTCCAGAAAAAAAAACTATTGTAATGAATGTCATTCCTAATAATTTCGTTATACAGGACTTCTTGATCCGAAAATATATTTGGTCAGGTATACAGCATTTATAGATTTTACACTTAGAAATCCACCCCTTAACCATCCAGCAATTAACCTCTCTTGGTAATAATCAAACAAAAATGTTGGCCAATAGAGCGTTAAAAGAATACTAATTATATTTACATATTCTAAGAATAGTCCCTTTTTGAGTTATGCGATATATATATATATATATATATATAGACGTCAAGTCGATACTAATCAAATTTCGTAGAAACTCCAGATTTTTTTTTGCAATTACAATACTTTTTTTTTGTACGACGAAATGAAAGAGGGCGATTATTAAGAGTTTTACATTACTGAAATATATATATATATATCTCTTTATCTCTATTGGTGTGACTCAATAAAAACAATACGAGGTATTTGTGGAAAAAATAAAATTTTGTAAACTTCCATCTACTTAAACAGACATAATACAAAACTGTTTTCCCTTAGCTATAAGGACAATGATTTGTCATATCTGGCCGAGTGGCTAATTTTTTTTTATGTTCAAATATGAAACATTTTAGTGAAAGTTAAAATTTAAAATATTTATCATTAAAAATCATTATCACAGATTTGGTACGTGCTGGTAAAGCATACTACTGATATCTCACCATACATTCCCTATTTCTAAATATAAATTCGGTACGTAGAAGAGGGGGGTTAACTAATGACTGAAAAAAACACTGGTTTAATATTTGAGTTACGAAAAAATGTATAGAAGTACACATGTAGAGGACCAATACTTAAACAAGATTGGTTTTATAACATTTTCATTAATCCGATTCATAATAAATGAGATGATATGAATGTTTGAACTCTACTCCTCTAAACCGTCCCGCCCCTATTCCTGATCCAAGTACCTCGAATAACGAATATGACCGTTGGTGTAGAGAGAAACAGATAAATATCGTTAGATCAAATAAAAATTTTTGCGTAATGAAATAAAATCTTAATTCGTGACGTCATCATCCACGTTTTTGTATGTATCTTATCTATTTAAGATCTGTTGGAAACAATATTTTGTATTCATGCTTGGAATATGACGTTCCATGATATATTCGCTTCTTGTATAAGTTCGATGACTAAAAGTGGTGTTTTGATGAAGGCTGAAAACTATAAATTGCGAATAATTGGGTTAGAAAGCATGAATATAAAAACATGTATTGTATACTAAATTTGCAATGAGATTGGTTTTATACAACGTTTCAATCGACGTATAATAGCAGATATATATCGAATTTTCAAAAGTCCCCCACAAAACCCCTCTTCCCACTGGTCTTATTTGAGCCGTTAACGAACTTGATCTTTATATATAAAACTTTATTAAGCTTGATAACACTGGAAAGCTGCCAAAGCGTGATTCTAATTACTATATACGTCTGACAGTCCCTTGGGATGAATAATAATTATGACTTTCTTAGATCCCGTCCATAGGCAAGCTGACACATGATGGACTAACCACAGCCCCCCCCCGCTGTAGAAGTCTCGATACCCGGATGATATTGTGGCCAGTCAATATACTGGACATTACTCATTCCAGGTCCTCTTTGGCTAACGGGGGTTGTACGTCGGGTTGATCACTCACTATTTTAAACTCTGAGTGAGCCAAATCAATCGATGATAGAAAACTAATAGAAAATCCAGAAATCTATGTTTAAGTTGGCAGTTTACAAAACTTAACGATTGGAAACTTAATGCATTTGAAAATTACGAACCTACAACAATTTATGAAAAAAAAAACACAGAAAAAATTAACTCTTTTCTGGATCTAAGTTTTGCTCAAGGAGTAATATATCATTTGCAGGTGCGTTAATTCCCTTGGACTCCATGGCCTGCTTCTTTTTCTAACCCTATTAACATTAAAAACCCAGGTTGCTGACCAAATTAAACCATGAAAATTACCTCATCCAATGAATGAGTACACGAAGAATTAAAATATTTTTACTTCTAAAATCTACCATGGATGTCGTCATCTAACATTCTATTCTGTATTTCTATCTTTATAATGTCCTTAACGATTCACTTCACAAAATATAAAGCGGAATGCCAAGCTAAATAAACAGATATTTACGAAAACCCTCTACGAGGTACTACTCCATGTCCAACCAACCCCTCCTCCCCCCTCTTCCTATACTTCCACGTCCAATGTCATCCCTTAACGAACTTGATTTTTAGCTTTATAGGAAACAATTAAATAACATCAAACATATACAAACAAAAATTGCGGTAAATTACAAAAATTCATATTTAAGCTCTTACATAGTTCAGGCAGCATAAGGACTAAGTAGAAAATTATAATGAAGAGTAACAGATACACTGAGTTCTTATGAAGGAATCCAGGAGCTTTAGAGAGACATTTCATTGATCATCTGCTTACGGGGAGATTTGATATGTATTTGCATGTAACTTGTTTTGGTTTATTTGAATAATACTTGTTTAGCCTGTCATTAACATAAGAACAGAATATTTAAAGTTAAAATTAGTATAATTTAGTTAAATTCATTATACTTTATAGTGCAAAAAACAGAAATCAGTTGTCGAAAAATATCCCTATTATTCAGTAATATTGAATAACATTTAAAAAAAAAAAAAAAAACATTTTTTGACAGAATATCAGTTTTACTAAGTCATTAAAAACTCTACGTAAACGCGGGTGCAGGAGAATTAAATTAATCACTGAACACCATAAATAACCCTTCTTATTTTAAAATACAAAGGTATGTCCCTCTTAATTATCTTTTGTCTTATTTTTTAATAAATTCATTACAGAAGCAATTACTCCTAGTCACTCCCCCCCGAAAATGCGGTGCTCGGGTTACAGGGGAGTAGTTAAGTCTTAAGCCGCCGTTAGATAAGATCAGCTGGCCACTGCCAGTGATATATATCCAATTTTCTAATTAAACACCGACTAGTGGCCAGTTTAAATTGAACCCCTTGGGTATAATTCCCCCCTTAACTCAGGGGACCGGTGTCGGAGCACATAACATGAATCAAGCAATTAACAGCCGAATCACTCCTCCGTTAATTGTGCTCTATTTCTCCCATGAGCTTCGGCTCTAGCCCATAAAGTTGCCTGGTTAGAGCAGGGGAATCCACCAACAGGCTGGGTTTTCTTACCCTGCCCACATCATGAGCTTTATTTAAATCAGCTAGTGACGTTCGGACATGCAATGCATAGGCTATGCATTAAAATTACAATATACTTTCCTATGACCTTACCTTTTTTGTATTTTGTAGGCCAGCACAATACAACTGGTTCATATTTTCATTCGATTAATTACAGAACCAACGGGTTAATTATTGAAAAATATAAACACAGTTTTAAGAATAATTTAAATATCTATATGAAATTAACATAGTACGATTTTTGCTTATATTAACACCCTTTACGTAATGTTTTTGAACTCACCTTACTGTACCATAACTAAAGACAATACTTTATAGTCTTGGTGAGACCTAGATCCACCACCACCTTAGAACATACAACGATGGCAGCATTTAGGTCCTTCAATTGCAGACAGCAGCCTCCGCAAGTCCTCCCCCAGATATTCAACTATTCCTTGGGTCTATTACCCACCTCTCCCTCCCCTAAACGGTACAATGGAATTTATTAATTTATTTGTCCTTTTTTACCAGCAGAAATGGGTCTATCTGTTGCTATCTGGCATACAATAATGTCCGTCACGAAGGGGCTGCGTAAACTAAGCATATTTCCCACGTGCTGGTATAGCAGACTTGTGAACTTATCTCACCACATATTCTCTATTTCTATGTAAAACACCATTGTGTAGAAAGGGCGAGTTTGGGGAGGGGGGTGGTGGTGTTTCAGAAGGTTGAAAACGAAGAAGTACTAATAACTCGATTAGTATTTGAGCTACGAAGAAATAAATAGAACATCAATTGTAGAACATTAATAGTTTAACCATGTTAGGTCAATAACATGTCACAATCCGATCATAATAACGGAGATATTTTGAATTTTGGACCCCCTCCCTCTAAACCCACACTACTCCAGGTTCGGTTACAGCCACTAACAAATATAATCTTAGAAAAGGTTAAATATCGAGTATGGTGGACATCAAACAAACATTTTCGAGGTAGAACATAAAATCTTAATTGATGTCGTCTTCACAACACGAATTAGCATGTATCTCATAATGAAGGTCTCTTGAATACAATATTTACTATAAAACTTAGAATAAAGTGATTCATGATATAACAGCTTATTGTTAATACGAAACGAGAAGAAGGGTTTACTTCAGGATGAAAACTAAAATATCCAAATATCTTGGTTAATATGCACGATAGAGGAAATATGTATATAATGACACGCAAAAAACACTACATTTGCAAGAAGATTGGTATTATATAATTTTTTGATCGGACGTATAATAACGAAGAAATTTCGAATTTTCAAAATTCCCTCCCCTAAACCCCTCCTTCTGCCATTAACGAACTTGATCTTTCTTATTATTTAAATGGATTAAATATCGGGATTCATAACTATCAAACAAAAGTTCTGACCGCAATTTCAATAGCTGATTTATTTAAGAGAAGTCTTGTTGGTAATAATGAACATATTATGAAAACCGATCATCAACTGTTTTAGCAGATTTCCCTTAAGGGAAATCAGCTATTGAGGTTGTACTCATGACGGAATTTTCGAATTTTTTCTTCAAATGTCCATCGATCCTACCTAGTAGATGACGAAAATGAGGTCCGTTCAAAACTGTATATATATATATATATATATATATATATATATATATATATATATATTTGTCTGTTACCGCTCTAGCGGTCGTAATTTTTGTTTGATCGTTACCAAACTCGATATTTAGTCGTTTTATGTAAAAAGAAAGATCAAGTTCGTTAATGGCTGAAATCGAACCAGTGGGAGGGGGGGGGTTTAGAGGGGAGGATTTTCGAAAATTCGAAATATCTCCGTTACTCTACGTCGGATCGAAAAATTGTACAGAATCAATCTTATTGCAAATTAAATTTACTATAAATATTGTTCTATACATTTATTCTCTATCTTGAATATTAACCGAGATATTTGCATTTGTATGCATGTGTGAGGTCGGCAGGAGTCGGCTACGTTCGGGACTCTCCGCCGAGAGCTAGTGCGGGCCGTTTCGGTAACTGTTCGTCCCTCGTGAATAGGTTTAGAGATTCCTTACTACAACTGTTGTTATTAGGCGGATTTCTCTATTGTAAAACTTCACGTGGGAAATCTGCTTAGTTTACGCAGCCCCTGCGTGACGGACTTTTATTATTAATATAGTGAGTTATATTCGTGCTAAGAGACACAAAGAGGGAACTCGTAGTGGATACGTGCGTTCCGATTGTTAGTATTATAATCATAGAACCTACATTATATCTTTGTTTATTTTAGGATACGTTTTCGATTGTAGCAATAATTACGTATTAGTTTTACACACTGCCGTGGAAGAGTATTAGTTTTGCCTTTTCTTCCATTTAGTTATTCAAGAATAGTTCAAAGACCTTGAACTTCCATGCAATATGAGAGGTATTAAATATAGGACCAGATAAAGAGCTTAGTATCGATTTAATCTCCTAATGTTATAAATATTCATACTTGTAAGCTTTTCCTTGATAGGAGCTGGTAATTAAGAAGTTGTCCCTTGTGGAGATAGAAGACGAGCAGTGAATTTTAAGTCGGCCATCGTGACAAATTATTGTAGCTTTGACGGAGATTAGGGCTGTCGCCATGGCTCTTTTCTCTGATAACATCTGCGCCTCTGTCGGCGCATTCTCACCATTTAATACGCATTCAAATGATAAGAGGACATTAAATGAATATTTTCATTAATAGGTCACACTCGTCGCACGAGATCCTCAGATAAGACAGTAGAATGAAAAATAAATTTTCTATGGGGGCAATCCTAAATTCCAACACGTTCGTGAATAAAACGAAACGGTGTTTGGACTTCGTGGAACAAGTTAATGTCCTAAATACTTGTTTAATTTGAAAACGGTGTGCTGCTAATGTCAAATTCTCTCAGAAAAAAAAACAGTCTAAAACAGGCTTTTGGATTTTTAATTTTTTCTCTGTGCATCCGTTTTGGACATGCTCAGTCGTGTCTCGAGAATAGACTTTTTAGACCAATGCGTCATTTCAACAATAATGAAGTGGTGACATAGTACTAGACGTCGATCCTTGAGAACTATGGATGGAAAAGATCTAAATGACAGATGAGAGAAGCAAATCGGCTACTTTATAGCTGAATTCCTTTCTATGTTTATGGCTGTCCATTGTCTAGTATTCTTCATTTTTATAACTATTAGCCCACATCTCAGGGTGAAATCAATTGCTGATGGATTCTAGGCAAATTTCATAAAATTTTCAACCAAATTGGGGAAAAATGTGTTCCGTTTATATTGTTTGTGTGTTTGTTTGTAATAGTACAAATTATATTATAATATTAATAAATTATATGATTATAATAATAATAAATTTTGCTTCGAATGATTACGTTTTTTATAAATTTGACAAAAAAGGTGGTTCATTCAGGAAGAGAGGAGCCATTTTTAAGTGGAATAGAAGAAAAGGAATATGAGTGAAGACAGTATAAGTAAATAAAGTACTCTTACCTTGTTCCAAAGTCAGGTGACTACGAAAGCTGTAAAGAAAAATTAAGTCGAACAAATTCCTTTAGGCTAATACACCAACCAAATACAATAACTTGTTCATAAAAAAATTTAAGAGGATATATAGTTTAGTTGTGTGATCCATATCACAAACTTCCCACAAGTTTATCTTGGAAAGCCTAAACGTATCCCACCACTGCCACCAAAAATGTGTGTCGTTTTATGACGACGATCGATTGGTTTTAACGGGTTGCTGCCAGGACGATGAACAAATAGAGGTCGTTCCCAATCCTTGGATCAAAGTATTTGGTTATTAGAAGGAAATGAAAGACTAAAAAATTCCAATATTTATTGAGAAGGTTATTTAACAACTTGTTAACCTTGAAGGTACTGCTTACAGTGTTTTAATCATGTCTTAAATAACTATATTAGATGTAACAGTGCCAGCTTGTAAACCGAAGATAAGGTCCAGGAGTCGGGGTCATGCGTTAGAATGAAAAATGTTAATGTTATTAATTAAAAATGTAACTTTATACACTCTAATACTAACTATGGCATCTATTTGTTTTTTTGACATTCAGTTTTATATAAAACCTACTACAACTTTGAAAAATTTTATTTTTATCTATTATATCACATGGCATCATCTTCCAGCTTACATTTCAGGTATCATTTACTTGTTTCCTTAATGTAGGTGAAATAGAGAATAAAAGTCCGTCACGCAGGGGCTGCGTAAACTAAGCAGATTTCCCACGTGAAGTTTTCTCATCCGTTATCCGCCCCGATTTCATAAAAATGCAAATATCTCGGTTAATATTGAAGATAGAGAATAAATGTATATGACAATATTTATAGTAAATTTAATTTTCAATAAGATTGATTTTATACAATTTTTCGATCCGACGTACAGTAACGGAAATATTTCGAATTTTAGAAAATCCTCCCCTCTAAACTCCCCCTCCCACTGGTCCGATTTCAGCTATAAACGAACTTGATCTCTCTTTTTACATAAAACGACTAAATATTGAGTTTGGTAACGATCAAACAAAAATTGCGACCACTAGAGCGGTAACAGACAAATATATATACATATATAAATATATATATATATATATATATATATATATATATATATATATATATATACAGTTTTGAACGGACCTCATTTTCGTCATCTACTAGGTAGGATCGATGGACATTTGATGAAAAATTTCAAAAATTCCGTCATGAGTACAACCTCAATAGCTGATTTCCTTTAAGGGAAATCTGCTAAAATGTGAAACGACGAACTTCCTGTGCGAGTGAAATTTGCTTGTAAATGCAGACAAAGGACATTTTTCGAAAATTGTACCTAGAGTGGTCATTATGGATTGTTTACAAAATATTTGTGAAAGATGCAATACTGAGCTCCAATAACGCTTTTACGCTATTGGTAAGGATCTTTCGTAATGCATTTTTTGTGACCCCTTATATTTTTCGATATTTTCTTTTTTTCAATATTCATTCGCCTAATGTTTATAAAATATATTAAAATTATTAAACGATTATATTAACCTAACCTATATTAAAATTTATAAACTTGACGACTGAGCCTTTACACAAGAGACCTCTCCCCAAAACTACTCAAATTGGTTTCAAAAAATGTAAATACGAATAATTCCTTTAAAATCTAAAATCCGATATAAAACAGATTGTTTTTGTCATTGCAATACATACTTACTTTTTTTCGAAAAAGGAATTAAAAGTATTATTACAGTTTGGTTCCTTTTGAAAATATTTTACTATATTTTCTACACACTAAGGCTGATGAAGCACTTCTTAAAACCTCTCTAAAGTTTCTTTTTGTTAGTCTATTCAATTAAGCTTGTAAATATTTTAATGACCACCAATTTTTGCTCTATAGATAGTTTCTCTACCTTCTATATTCAACAAGCCTTGTCTTTTTTTCCAACCTTGAATTAACTTGCTCCTCTACTCATTGAATTTTCACTTGATCCAATTAATCAGCAATATCAGGGGTCCAACTGAAAATGAATTGATTTTTCAGGCCAAAGTAGAGATTTTAATTTGATGTGAGCTCATCAGTATGCAATTCCAGCACGTGGGAAATATGCTCAGTAAAAAAAAAAGCTCATTTCGCGTAAGGAAAATCTTCTAAGATTGCCTTTTAGAGAATAGTTAATGATTTACTTCAGTCTAACTCAAGGTAATATTGATGAATGCAAGACAGCAAAATAGATTGGCCATATTGAGAGAGAATCATCTGCCAAATGGTGTTCCATGAGAAAAAGTCCTCTGTGTCATAAGTAGATAATTATTCCGAGTTAGATGTATATCGATATCTGTTAGAAGGATCGACTCAGGGGTGGTCGATATATTTGGCAGACTATCGGCCATCTTCTGACAGGTCTATTGTTCCAAGTCAGCTCTTCTCTCCCCTTATCTCCCACTTCCGAGTCATCGCCATTTTTCATCTTTATACAAATCACTCTCCCACTCCAAGACACATTTCCATATCTCCTCAAATGGGAGACGATTTTTTACAGCTGCCACTGACGGAATTTCTTCAAAATGCCACTGATCCTTCTGGAAGGTGAAAGATTAATTGGAGTCTAAGCTTGTGGAGAATATAATGTGAGAACTGGTCATGTAATATTATATCGAAAGTTTCACTTACAGTATAGGGAATTAAAGTTTTATTTCAGAATTTTCTAATAATACTTGTGGTATTGCAGCTTTGTAGATTATATAATTTATGGAAATTAAATGTAGGTATAAGTTACATTTACAAGAACTTATAAAGAAAATACATGTGTAAACATAAATTCAAAATTTCCCACCTAACGCAATCATTAAGACATGCATTTGTTTCATTCATAGCCATTTGGCTGTTGTCTGTGACACGGAAATAATAAATTGGCCAGCATCTAATTTTAGAATGAATTCTGAAGATTGATAAAAACATATTGCAGCTTATATTTATTTAGTACGATAGTTGATAAAGTTAAAATAGCTAATCAATGCATATGTCCCTACATATATGGCTATTAAATGAAAAAAAGAAAGCAGATCGCTATGATGTCTAAAAGCAGATTTCACATCTACAACATAGTATCAATTATGTATATGATAAACAGTTCTTCTAAGTACAATATAAAGGAAAATATATAAAAATTTAACACAAAACAATTTTTAAAACACTTAAGCTATTTAAAAAATATATAATTAAAGTTGTTACATTAAATAAAAAAAATTAAAAGAATTCGAAATTTATAATTTATGAAATTAAACCTTTTTATTACCCAGAATATATATTTGGGTATGTGTGTAGCCAATGATTTGTAAAAATCCATGCTTCAAAAATAGGTTTCACCTTTACTAGGTTATAAGTGTTTATTTCAGAGCCAGTATTCAAGATCCTGTCTAATCATCAGTGCTCTGTTAAAATATAAGATACACATAATAGAAAAATAAATAAAATCTGGATTTTTGGGGCAAATAGGGGCTTATTTATTCATATTTTAGATTTATATGTATAGTTGTAAGTTATATAAAATTAATGTATTTTAGAATTGTTTTTAGAAATATGTGATGTTGTTATGACTAATAGTATTTTAACTTTGGTAAAAAAAAAATTGTTTTAATGGCTATAACTAAGGTTGTTAAAAAAAAAAAAAAATCATGGTCTGTACAAAGTTTCATAAAATAATGAACTGTATTTTAGTACATCACTGATGATGAGGCAGGACCACGAATAATCTGAAATAAATATTTACAGTTTTTTTTTTTTTGTTTGTGCTATTTATAAACAATCTTCAGAATCAACCAAAACATTTATTTCTTCTCGAAAACAACGGATAATACGATATCTACAAATATTATTCAATTTATACCTGGTAATTTTTTGTTAAAACGGAGTCAAAACTGCCGGTATGCCTTCTGATACTCTAGGGAAAAATAATAAGATTAAACCGTATGCAATTTTAAGTTAATTACCTACAATACAAATGACTGCCATAAACTAGCCTATGATGCTGCCTTCTATAGGGGGATTCTTGAATCATTTGCACTGCCATAGTATGCCTCTGAAAGCTAGAAAATTCCTGCGAGGAGGTTATCAACCCCAGTAATAGGCCACAGTAATTCTAATTTACCTCTCATCACTTCACCCAAAATGGTAACTTGCTCCACAGCATTCAGCAATGCTCGCCTCTAGCTTTATTTCCCTTAATCGGCAGCAAACCTCCTCGAATAACTGGAAAAAGGAGAAGAGAAGAAAAAAAAAAGTGAAACAAAATGAACACTTGAAGCTGGTGTGGAAAAAAACAACACAGTTGAATGATTTTCTACACCCATCGTAAGGAAAATCAAGAAAAAAATAAAGACAGATATTATTTATTGGGAAATTCGAAACGTTTTAATGGTATACAAAAAACTTTATATACTTACATATTTTAATGCTTCACAAATTTGTGTTTGAATATTCCTAACAGCTATAATTGGTTTAATAAGTACACCTTATGCTACAATACCTTTCAGGGACGGAGTGATTACACAGGTTGCCAATCCTAGCCACGGGGGAGGTAAGGATTTTAGCAGATTTCTTTTATTGCAAATCAGCTATTGAGCTATTGTACCCTTGATGGGATTTTCAAAATATTACTTCAAATGTCCATCGATCCTACCTAGGAGATGACGAAATGAGGTTCGTTCAAAATTTAATATATATGTATGTCTGTTAACGAAACTTGATATTCCGTCGTTTTATATAAAAATCAAGATCAAGCTCGTTAAAGACTAAAATGGGACCAATAGGAGGGGGGATTTCGAAAATTCGAAATATCTCCGTTATTATGCGTCGAGTCTGAAATGTGTATAGAATTAATCTTATTGAAAATTTAATTTTCAATAAATAGTTTTATGTACATTTTTCATAATCTTGATTATTAACCGAGATATTGGCGTTTTTTAGTTTTTGGCCATCAGTAAACCCCCATTCCAACAATAAGCTGTTATATTATAAAGCACATTATTTAAAGCTTGAATAAAAAAATATTTTTTTTATTGAACGTTTACGTTTGGAGATAAATACAAATACGTGAGGCCCGGGGGAAATTTGATTAGTTAACGAAGCCCCGGCGTGACAGACTTTTATTTAGTAATGCCACATAGTTCAGTGATTTTCATATAATTTAGTAACAATTAAATTATACGTTCAGCTGAAGTATGAATTTTTTCCTACATATAAGGTTGATCAAAAATAATGAACGAATAAAACCAGTGCACTTTTCATTTGAAATTGTTTAGTTATTCAATCGATGACTTTTTCAAGTTGGACTTTCTAGTTGTACGATGAATTTGTGTTTCTTGTCTTTCATTTTCGTTAGAATTAGTGCGTAAAAACTCTACTGGCTTAAGTTAGCGTTTTCCTTATTTCAAGGTACCTAACTACCTTCAATGGTAGATATCCAATATACGGAACTTATTTTTCGTTACTGACAAGTATATAAACCCGATTAGTTGCTGCACCACTACAGGCGGCAGTAAGTAAAAGAAGCGTGGGCGTTAATCTCACTTTGTAAACTTAGAGTGGCGAGTTCGATTCCCACATGGGCAATAGGAATTTATTGAGTAACGAACTCATTAAATAAAATCCCAAGTTCCACCCTGGGGAGAAAAGGGTGAAAACCTGTAGATTACTCGTCCCAATTAGCTGTAGATGCAAAAAGTACTGGACCAGATGAGGCCGTCATTACTGGATGATGGTAGAGTACATATGGCAAGGGGTTTCGGAGTGAGGGCTCCATTTTCAAGCCTCTAAAAGTTACAATGAATAGTTTTATAAAAGCTCCCGTATTATGTAATACAATGGTCAGGTTGGGATGGTTAGCGATTCATCTGGGGATGAATCCGACGAGCAGATAGTACCTAATGAAGGTAAGTATGGGAAACACGTCCCTTATTCTCAGTTGAAATAAGCTCAAGAAGCTAACTTTCGCATCACATGCAAAAGTTAGAAGAAAATGACATGACATGTTCAACACCTGATGACTTCGTTAATGATTTTCGGAAACGCTTAAGCGTGATAAAGCATAACACTGCTGGGGTAGACAGTCAACAGGGATTAATTCCTTATGACTATAGCTGGCATTTTAAAATCCCTTTTCGAGAAACAGACGATTTACGAGATGAAACGTTTTCCTATATTATCACCCTTGGAAAATGAAAAGTTGTACAGTTGCATTTTCAATCTATATGGGTGTTATGTTTGCACAATTAGGAATATTTTTGCTCTTTTAAGGGTATGATATAATTAGTGGGGTTTACGTTTTTCTTTTATTACCCAGCAATTGATTATTATGAAACGGTTTTTCATTTCCAATGATTAGTAAGCTACGTATTCTCGTGTTCGCAACGAATATTAAAATACTTATTATTATTATATGTCCTTCATAGTGTCATGGCAAGGGTCACCAATAAAAAACATTTTTTCGTGCAATCTTTATTTATTACAAATGGATAACCCCTGAAGAGGTGGTATGTAGGCCACGAAAATTATATATATATATATATATATATATGCTCTGAAAGCGCCTTTATTTTCTTACCTGAGATAATAATTCCTTCGCCATCCAGCACTTCAAAAATGGATTTATTTATTTTTAAAACAGTCTAGCCTTTTGGAGAAAAACAGCAAAAATGAGAAATCGTAACAAATGACTAATGTTAGTTTTCTTCAGAAACAGGAAACTCGCATTCATGAAGCTACTTTGTCTTCAAGTGTTTCATTATGATTTTTTCTGGAATTTGGAGAAGTTTTATTTAATCGCAGAGTTTGTAACATTCTTAAATAATGTGTTTTATTACTAGATTTGAAAAAGAGAAATAAGACATTAGTTGATAAAAAGGTATATGTCGGTTAACTTAGAGTGGCCCAATATTAGTGTGTTAATTTAGCCCTTTATTAACTATTCACCATTGACCCAATGGTGAATAGTTAATAAAGGGCTACTTTCGACAATACCTAACTCTCTTTTCGAATGAAAACATGTCCAGAACACATTGATTGTGCTGTTATCAACACTACGGCACAGATATTCCTGTAGCCTTGGTTTATTAGATTGTCATTTCTTGAAGCATGTTGTAAAATTATAAATTAATCCGGACTAACAATCGCTATCATTAAATGCTATGATTAAAAAAGAGGAATACATCTAACGTGAATTGGCAATGTTTTTAATTAATACTGCTAAATATAAGCTGGTCATATATTCAAGAACGGGTCTATTTAGCTCGGAGCATTACCCACAACTTCATAAATAATATATCTCAACAAGCAACGCCTTGGCTAATATAGATAAATAATTTGTATGTTACAAAACACTCATGTTGTATGACTTTACCATAGTAATTTCAAGCCATCCAAAGCACATTATGTACGGTTGTAACTCATTTCGGCTTTCAAACTGTTTATGCAATGCATTTTCACTTACGGTAAATGTTTCAGAATACGTTTTAACCTCTTGCTCACAGAGTAGAAACTAATAAGCTATTTTTTATCTTTAATAAACTAGGTAAAATAATTTAAATCCGACGTTGGAAGGGAAATATACGCATTAAAGTTTGATCTTATATGTATTCAATTAACTAAAGCCCTATTTTCGAAAATTTTCCTCCATCGATCTATCGTACCTATTAGGGGCGAAAATGCCGGTCCGTTCAAAATATAATATATATATATATATATATATATATTATATACTTTTCTGTTATCTTCAAGTGTCCATCCTATACCCAGGAAATAACGAAAATGAGGTTTGTTCTAAACTATATATATATATATATATGTGTGTGTGTGTGTGTGTGTGTAGTCTAGATATTCTTGGAGCAGTGGTTACTATTCATCGATGACTCTTCCAGTGGTGGATCTGAAAGATCTGAAGGCTTGAACTTAGCCTTTTGAAACTACAAGGTTACTTCCTGAAGGTATTAAATTGCAATTTATATTTTATTCTGCACAATACAATAGCTAATCAAATTAATGTATGACTATTTCTTCATTTCCGAAAGAAATATATTAAAAGAGAAAATACAATGAGGTAGATTTAAATAAGGGGAATCAGTTGTTGAGGTTGTACTCATAACGCGATTTTCGAAAATTTTCTTGAAATGCCCATCGATCCTACCTAGTAGATGATGAAAATAAGGCCCGTTCAAAAAAAAAAAAAAAAAAAAAAAAAAAAATGTCTATATAATCTTATGTTAACGGCTGAAATCAGACCGTGAATGGGGGGATTAAAAGGGGGGAAATTTTGAAAATAAATTCGATATATCTCCCTTATCACATGTCGGATGGAAAACATGTATTTAACATATTTTATTGCAAATTTAATTTCCTATCAATGTTATTATACATTTATTTTCTCTTTCATGAATATTAACCGAGATATATTATTTTTCAGCCATAAGTAAACCCCCACTCCCACTCTGTTATACTTAGAATAAGCTGTTACATCGTGAACCATTTTATCCTAAGAATAAATGCCAAATATTGTTCTCATTGACCTTTTACAGTGTGAGGTGCATCCAAATACGTTGTCACCATTTAAGATTCTAGGTTCTTAACTGAAAATAAGATCTCCATACTCGAAATTTAACTGTTCCATTCAACACTCAAGATAATATTAATTAATGGCTAAAAACGGAGACGATATAGGGGGGGGAAGGTTAAGATGTGGGAATTCCAAAATAAAAAATATCTCCATAATTATGAGTCTGATTGAAAAATATTATAGAACCAATATTGTCAAACTATTGATGATCTATAATTATTGTACATAACCTTCATTATTAACTAAAATATTAAGCGACGTATTAGCACTTTCTTGTTTTCAACCTTCGGCAACCCCACCATTACCAAACGTGGGAAATCTGCTTAGTTTACGCAACCCCTACGTGACTGATTTTTTCAGTACTCAAACTTAAATAGGTGTTTTCGCATATTTATTATACTCACCAATACAATCGCACCGATTTTACATTTTATAAAGATCATATACACAAATGGAATTATAGATTTCATAATTGGTGTCAGAGCACACCTGATATTTAATCTTACCAAAAATAGGAATCTCAAGTCATTAAAACGTGTTTTTATTCAGAAAATAAAAAACATATTCAAGATATTAATAAATTCTGTATACTATATAGATATTAATAAAGTGTATATACTCAACCTCACAAACAGAAAATAGACAATATAAGTCATTTGTTTCTACCGTTGGGCTATCAACTTTTCTGCATACACACACACACACACACACACACACACACACACACACACACACAATTCAGTTTTAAAAAGATAAGTGCGAAATTTGAAACCAATTTGATAAATGCAATAACTTATTCACTCTTTAAAAACGCATTTTTATAATGATATATAATTTACTGCTTCAATAATAGTTGAAAATGAATAATACATATCTTTATTAAAATTGACTGTAAAAAATGATAGTGATTCCATGTACATAAATTTATTTGTTATTTAAACAAAATGTTTGGCGCAATATAAGAATTATATAAGTACTATTATTAATCATAATAAATATTTCTGAGCTGGCGTCAGCTTCGATGTATGTTCACTTATCTATTGCCTACAATAAATTAAAACAAGAAATGCACTGCTAAAGAAAGCTGGTTATGATATAAAAGCCATAAATTCACTGGCAACATCTTCAATGGACACTTTATTATGTATTTTAATTATAAAACATGGATTTTGAGTTAGTATAACATATATTTAAATATCAAATATGATTTCAAAGGGTGGAATGAATTATCACATGACAGCAACGTCGTCACCGTAAGATACTTCATGTGAACAAGCTCCAATTATTTGTAATATTTTTATTTATTGACTTTTCGTCGAACCCATAATTATTTATGTTAGCGTAAAGATTAATGCTATGGATGCAAGGACAGGGAGGGTGTAAGAAAGGTCAAGAGAAAAATTATATTACAATAAGGCCTTTTCTCTGTATATGTACCTTATTAACCACTTTTGGGTACGAAATGTTATTTTTAAATTTTGTTACGCTGTTCTGTGTCGAATTTTCTGTTCATTCCTTAATAAAATTTAAGAATATATTTTATTTATTCAAATTCTTACACACTTAGTATCTAGGCCTTCTAAATGATTCAATAGGGGGAATGACTTGATATTATTTGCTATATCTCAACAAATATTTACTTATTACCAAATGTTCCTCTTGATTATACTTTAAATTATTTTAAAGTAGTTTTAATATTTATTTATGATTATTCTCCATCTTTCCAGAAGGTCATTGGCAGAAAATTATACTTATATTACATTAAAAATAATATGAATTCCCAAAATAGATTTTTATGATTGATTGTGTCAATCCTAAGACTGGTTTGGCCATTTTGAAGAATGAAGTTAGAAACTAAAATTGCTTTGCTTCGTATTAAATTAAAGGAATATGATAAAGTCTATTAGTAATATACTACGGTTATTTGCATATAAATTTTCGAGTTATCCATTGGGGTAAATCTGAAATTCATATTTTAACATTTAGAGAAGAGAGCACTAATTTTCATATTTAATAGAAAGACTAGTCTCCAATTGGTCACTCCGCCGCAATACAGTTAGTGAAATAAAACGCCAGCTTATGTTAAAAAAATAGCATAATACTTAATGATAAAACAAGGGACAAGAATATGCTTCAAATATCCAATCTAATAGATCATAAATAGAATAAGAATATTTTTCACATTTAATTTCAATATTATTATTAGCAATTTCTTTAGATTCATTCCAAGAATTCCTTCCATTAAGATACCCAAGCTCATAGAACTGTTTGAAAGGACTATACAATTAATTGGAACAACAGCATCTTCTCTTAAATTTGATCACTCTGTATGGGAAGGTAGAATATCTTTAATGATCCGAAGAATAGAAAAAGAAATGATCCCTAGTGTAGGCATTTAACACCCTTACTGAACTTATACTCGAGTTTTGTTTGAGCTTCATAAGCTCCTTCCTTTTGACATCAGTCTGCGTGAAACCAGGGCACCCTGAAGGGAGTGGTGATTGATTTCAACTATTGCCTCGAAAGAGACTCATTGGATCGATATGGTTACGTGGTAATACTTAAAAGTAATGCAATATTAAAGATTATTTTAAGAACAAAATAGCATATAAGCTGCACCAATGTAAATGAACCGTAAATAATACTGAGCTCACATGCTGACATCGATGTACCATAACTATTGTTCCTGCTTTATTACACTGACAGCCCCTGACCTTTGACATGCTAGAAGGTTGACAATCTAATACTTTAATGAACTATGCAACAATGACAGATTTAATATACTGAAAAAGAAATAGAACACTATACATAACTTATAGGATGTCTAGGAGTCGAGTGGGTGCAAGGACAAAGGGTGGCTGTTCTCCTGTCAAACAAATCTGGTGTGACGACTCAAGCTCTGAGTACTCTAAAAGATTTATAAGAACCAATACGCCAACTCTTTTCCAAAAAATGCTATTCTGATATACTGTGATAAGTAGGTGCGTCTCCAATAACTGGTAAATAGTAAGCATTGTATACAAATGTTAGAACCATTTCTGGAAATCCTCACATTAGTGGCCCTTTGCAAGGAATAGAGGTTAAATCATAAATATGAAATTCTATTTATTTTCTTGTAAGAATTGCCTCAATAGAACGATGAATACACACACTGGACCCATAATATTTGAAGAGTTCTGACAAACTGAATGTGTACAAATGTGCTGAAAATGCACCCCTCAGCTCAACCCTAACTACCATCTCCTCCAACAATTAAGTAACGATAATTCATTTCATAAAACAAGTATTGTTGCTATTTACAAAACACCTTGAAATTCAAGCGATGAGAAATGAAAATAATAATTTGTGCCACTATCTCCTTGTGAAAGACTTATATTGAATGGCGCTTCAAGGCAGCGCGTGGGTTCGTGAGAGCAACAGGAAACCTCGGCATGAAAATATTTAGCGGCACTACCTGGGTAACGCCCACAAAGTAATAAATGACAAATAATTAATAAATAAATATTTGTGCTAACGTCATGGACAGAAAGTTATTTGTTATATGATTAGAGCTATTCATTATGTGTTTCTTCTTCCATTTGTTATGGGTGGCTTTTAGTCATTCAATCATCTGAGAAATTTCCGGAATGTGTATAAATTCAATGCTTCATAACCTCATATTGCTTACATCCAAAGTCCTTTATAATTTTCAATGGATTATTGGCATTCCTCTTTATTCCGACTTTTCATATAATTATGAACACACAAACTTCAGGTTCCTAAAATGTCTGAAACGTAGAGTTGGTCAAGAAATGATGCTTCCCAAATTAAAAGAAAATATATACAGTCTCAACAGCCTCCACAGTTTTTGAAAGACCTGGGCCACTTCTACCGCCACTGTTGAGCACCCACGACTATTATTTCTCCCGTTACTTGTATGAAACCTCAGCAAATTCAGATCTTTAAACTTTTTCCTTGCACTAACGCTTCGTAATTGCCCTGTTGGGGGTGGTATCCTTTCAACATGCGCCTACCACAATAGTCTTGTCTTTATTCACAACGGGCGATCTCAGATTCGTCATCCAATCCATGAGTTCGGCATTGATTCTCAGCTATCACCTATGCTGATGGGGGCTCTTCTCTTGCAGACATGTATTCCTGAATTCATTTTTGCTTTTCTTCACGTCTAACTGTTATGATGACTGGCCTAATCAGCGAATTTGTAACATTTGTTTGGCACTCTCATCAATGAATCGGGGAGTATTCTTCGAGGATATGAAGCATAGTTCATTGCGCACAAGTAGGAAACCTCTCATCCCCCTAAAAGACTTTCAACCGGAAGCACAGCTATGAGCCACTGTACCGGGCAATGCTGTGGTAATCATTAAATGTTAGGCACACTCCATATACTGAAACTGTCTGTATCACACTACCGAGATTATTTTTAGGTTTTTTGGATCGCTCCTTTGGTGACGATAAATGTCATCGGTGACAATGGGTCTCCTTGCCCTAGTCCTCTCGTAACCTCGGAGCTATCTGAGACTGCAACTTTTGTTGACTTTAGGAAATGTCCTTTCCTCTACCATCTTTGTCAATGTGAACTGGACTCTTCCAATCATGGTGAGAAACGAAGTACTCATATAATTATCTCAAACAATAAGCTAATTAATTTCGAAATAGGAATTAAGAATAACTAGTACACTACATTCAGTCTAGGCAGATATTATGCTATCTTAAGCCATAGTATATTCTACATGTTGGGTAAAATAGGCATCTTATTGAATGTAAATTGACTCTTAAGAAGAAATTGTGGTTTTTTCAAGATCACAATTAATAATGGCAGAAACAATCGATACTACTGCTGGGAGGTGCCAACCAAAGAGATAGGAAGTTGCGAAAGCTATAATTACAGCAGAATCTGTCTCTATGTTAATACATAAGCCCACGCAGTGTTGGGGCAACGCTATAAATACAGTCCACTTTATATAAAATAACAGACTGGTTTCTGCATAATAGCTGAGGCCAACTCCTGTCCTCTTTAATGTAGTCTATACCTTAATTTGTGTGGGCTGTTTTTTGTGTCAGGTGTCCCTCAGGCAGGAACTAGCTGTGTAGCTTGTCCTCTAATATAGGCCTTTATTATTTTTATATCTGGCAGGAAATATTTACTAAACTATTCTCTATAATTATTGAGACTGAAAAAGTAGCAAAACTTTTATGAAAATTAGTCCTTTTTCAATTTGATTAGTCTTTTTTCATGTCAAATGCGTATGACCATAATAGTGCTTAGCAGTTGACCTTTATTGGCGATATTTAAAAACATTCTTTCTAGTTGCTTGTATTCTATTCCTGCATTAATCACTCTCAACAATAAAGGGTTCGAAAGGTTTCCGAGGGACTTATATAAAGTGATTCCTTAATTTGCACGTATGAGAAATATATTCGAAGTCTCCAGAGAACGTAAAACGAATCTTATTAAGAATGTGATTAAAAAACATTTGTTCGAATTAGTTTGTTTTAATGTATTTATTATTATTTCACCCCAACCTTTCTTCCTTTGGTAAAAGATATTCCTCTATCGAAATCAGCTGAGGATGTTGTACCCATTGCGCGAAGGTGATACCAGTATTACGAAAATACCAATGAGATGAAAAAATGAAGGGAATTCAAACATGCGCTCATATATTCACCTGTTATTGGTCTTACGGTCTTAGTTTATGTTTCATTGGCCTCAAACTTGATTTTTCAATGTTTCCTTTAATACAAAAGATCAAGACAATATTCGGAAGGTGAGGAGGTTTAGGATTGGGCCAACAAATATCTCAGTTGCAATGGGATAGATAAAAAAAATATTATATAAACAATTTTGGTGGAATGTACATTTTTGTTTGGAAGTAATTTTTTAAACTAACGGGGCTCAGGTAAGACCTGTAGATAACCCGTCCCAATTAGCCTTAGTTGCAAAAATTGGACGTTAATAAATAATAATAATAATTTTAAACTAACTTGAAGGTATGTAGTTTTAGTCTAACTTATATGTAGTTATATGTTTGTTGTCTTGATTTCACTGGATTCTAACTAATGAGTAAATAGAAAATTTAGTATGATATGAAGTCATCATTGGGTCATATTGCCACTTGGGAAATCTGCTTAGTTTAGACAAGAACCTGCGTGAGATCTCAGAACTAGCGAAAATTAGTCTATGATGAACTTGAATGAAGGAAATATCGTTATCACTACTTATTTCAATAACTCATTGGGAAGCGTCCTATTAGTACAAAAGTTACGTATAGTTGTTAATAATATCAGGCACTTCAATAAACTTTTAAATAAGTACTTTCCTGAAATCACAGTCTATATCTGAGTAATTTTATAATAACTCCCTCTATAATGAAGTTACCTAATCAAATTAAAAATGGTAAATTTAATAATAACACTGAACAGCTCATACCTGCGAATGTCAGGATCAAGTAAAATACTTTTATTTAAATATGTAGAAATTATTTTTAATTCATATATGTTCATGTTTTCTTGACAGTTTTTCGAGTATTCGTAGAAGGCAATTTAGTTGGAAGAAAGGAACTTGGTTTGGATGTGGAGGGTGTGATTTTCTTGTGAGCTGCTGCGGGATGAGTGGAACTGGTCTTAAGAGGTGAGGATTTTTTCGTTTCTCCTGTTGGTTTTGGCGTATCAAACTGAGCAAGTTTGTCCTTGAGGGTTTTTAATTGGTCTTCAGTCTTCTTTTGCAAATTCTTTCTTGTTGGGGGAACATCATCACTATCGCTGCTCTCTTTGGAAGAAATTCCTTCAAGCTCCATTTTGTTCCAACCTTCTGAATCTAACGAAGGTTCCCTAGCTCTCAACCATTCCTCTGCCTTTTTCTTAGCCTCTTTGTAGTCTTCTTTTGACAACAGAAACTGTTTTGGATCCTTGTTATCCATATTCCGACCGTCAAACTGGTCACCTGAATAGGCAGCCGACATGGCTTTTTGGAACATCTCTTCTTCTTCAGGATCTAGACCTGATTGATCAGAGGATAAATCCGAGGACTTGAGTGAATCGGAGCTTTCCTTCTCAATTAACGCTTCAATTTTCTTTCGCCAGCTGTTATCCTTTGATTTCCCTGACATATCTTTGACGTACGAAGGAGGTGCTTTGGCCATCATTTCAGCAACACGCTGTTTATATAAATCCGTGAAATTTGGTTTCTCTTTTTTTTGTTTCATCAAATCTTTGACTGCTGGACTATGAATAAGTTGGTCTAAGAAGTCTGGCCCTTTAGTAGAAGTTTCGGTTGGTTTCTTTTTTGAATTGCGTTTAGCTAGTCTTTCAGGGCTCGCTTGGTCTCCACCTCCTCGACTGGCCCTTGGACGGTTTGCAGAATCAGATTTTTTATATTCTCCTTTTTTAGATTTAAAATTCATATCTTCGAGCATGCTAGAACACTCGGTAACCATCTGGTTGACATCTTCTTCTGATTTTACCGTTTCCCTCCTTTTGAAAATTCTGTCCATCAGCCTTCTGACTCTTGTTTCTGCCTCATCTTCCTTAGACGTTGAGTCACTGTCTGAAGAAGTAAAATCATGCTCTGCCATTACTTACTAAACTGATAACCTGTAAAATTAACACATTATTTAATCATGGCGAAAATTAGAGAAATATTGCATTATTATTATGTACATTATCTATAATTTTGTTATTTTTTAACGTCACCACCCTGTACTACTCTGTTATATACCATTTTTTAACCAAGGTGGGTCTAAGGATTTAATTTAACGTTTTCGCTGCTAATTATATTCCTATTGCCCAGGCGGGAATCGAACTCACCACTCGGGATTCGATATTACCATGAGGGATTAATACCAATGGCTTAGCTCACATGGCTAACCTGAGCACTCTTTTAATAATAATGTCAGAGTACATTACAGATCACTTCCAAAAAAAGGAGCTGTTGCATTGCATTTATGGGGATAAATTTGGGATGTAGAAACGCCAACGATCACTAAGTTCGTTCACTTAAATGGAGTAAACTTTAAAAATAGTCGCAGTAAAAGTTTCGATTAAATTAAAATTATGGATACGTAGGATGGCACCAATGCTTGCATCAAACTACATGCTTGAATAAACATGTAAGCGGGGGATGTGATGTTATAGTGAAAGCTTATATAACATTAAAAATACCATAGGGAAATATAATTTCATTATAACAAAACATTGTTGTCTATTAAAACATTAGTGTCTTCAAATACTACGATGAAAGGCAGTTCTGCAGTATGTGGTTCTTTTATTTTTTATGAGATTATATAATGACAGCTGCCCGTCCTCAATTTCGCCAGGTGCATAATTTATTCTCCTCCAAAATACACAACAAACCGTGACATGACAGACATTTCCTTTGCGATATGACTGATATATTGGTATACCAACAGTGAGGTAGAGTGTGTGTGTGTGTGTGTGTGTGAGAGAGAGAGAGAGAGAGAGAGAGAGAGAGAGAGAGAGAGAGAGAGAGAGAGAGAGAGAAAACGCCCACCGTTCCCATTGAGAGCTCTACCCACTCGTCGCTACGAGCCATTCACAAATCCGAGGGCCGAGTCCTCATTCAAGCTAACCCACACATCCATTCATATCGAGTGTGGGCATCGGCTCGCCCTGATAATCTCCTTCAGAAGGTCGCTCCCTGCCACAACTCAGCCAGATATAGCCACTCCTAGTAGCCTAATAGTAGGAAATAGGAAACAATTTCTATGAAGGAATTTAAATATGTTATAATAACATACTGGGAGAAGTTGACCGTCGACTGAAAGTTAGTCAGCGAGATTTTAAATTGGGATCGGCTGTATGTTAAGAGTGAAGCTGCCTACGTGGGCTGGAGTAGTCAGGCTGTCCTTAGGCCCCTTCGACTAATTTGAGGATTATTTAGATTTATAATACTATGTCATACTCTTTACGAAAAATCTCGTAAAACATTTGAGGTTTTTCAACAACATCTAACCCGCCATTTGGACATTTATTACAAATTTTACGGGACTGCACCAAGCGCCTAAAACATTAATTGAAATCTTCATGAGTTCCCCCAAACGTCTAAAACATTTTTTGTTGGTATTTTCTAGAGTTTCCCCAAACGTTTGAAACATTTATTCAAATCTTCTCGTGCTATCTCAAATGTTTTAAACGTTCATTAAAGTTTCCTGAACTAGACAAAACGCCTAAAACATTTATTGGAAGTTTTCTGATCTTTACTAAAAGTCTGAAACATATATTGAAATATTTCTGAGCTGCCCCAAACGTCCGATGCATTTATTCAAATCTTTTTGAGCGTTCTCAAACATTTGAAACATTTATTCAAATATCCCTGAGCTCCTCCAAACGGACCAAACATTTTTCGAATCTTTCTGAGTTCCTCCAAAGGTCTCAAACATTTTTTCGAAGTTTCCTAGGCTCCTCCAAACGTCTCAGGGATATTTGAATAAATGTTTCAAATGTTTGAGAACGCTCAAGAAGATTTGAATAAATGCATCGGACGTTTGGGGCAGCTCAGGAATATTTCAATAAATGTTTTAGACGTTTGGGACAGCCCCGTAAAATTGCAATAAATGTCTAAATGGCGGGTTAGATGTTGTTGAAAAACCTCAAATGTTCCTGAGCTCCTCCAAACGTCTCAAACATTTTTTCGAATATTCCTGAGCTCCTCCAAACGTCTCAAACATTTTTTCGAATCTTCCTGAGCTCCTCCAAACGTCTCAATTATGTTTTCGAATATTCCTGAGCTCCTCTATGCATCTCAAACATTTGTTCTTATCTTACTGAGCTCCTCCAAACGTCTCAATTATGTTTTCGAATCTTCCTGAGCTCCTCTATACATCTCAAACATTTGTTCGAATCTTCCTGAGCTCCTCCATACGTCTCAATCATTTGCTCGAATCTTCCTGAGCTCCTCCAAACGTCTCAATCATTTTTTGGAATCTTCCTGACCTCCTCTAAACGTCTCAACAATTTTTTTGAATCTTCCTGAGGTCCTCCAAACGTCTCAAACATTTTTTTCGAATCTTCCTGAGCTCCTCTATACATCTCAAACATTTGTTCGAATCTTCCTGAGCTCCTCAAAACGTCTCAATCATTTTTTCGAATCTTCTTGAGCAGCCCCAACCGAGTGAGAAAACAATATCATTGGAATTACTAAAAGTGATCAGAGTATATCTTAATTAATATTTTAACACTAACAACCAACAAAGTCTAAAGGGTAACCTGACATCTAATGTCTACATTTTGTCATATTTCTTATAAAGCTATTAAAAGGTGACGTTTGTAAACAAAAAAAAAACAATAGGTTGCTTACAATTTATGTCCTAGAGGGTCCATTGACTTATTAAAGGAAAGAAAAGAAAACCATATCCATGGTAGTTCCATGAATGAGAATGGGTTTAAAATGTAACTTGAATCTCTTGAATTTATAAGTTGATATAAGTTCCATAAAAAATCGTTTCTTGAAGTAGATGATGTCAATGTCAATGTATTGAGAAGGAGTCCATACTACAAAGAAGAATTCTAAAAAATTGTAGAAAATAGATGAAAAAGAAGAACAAAGAGTTATCCTCGGCAATAAAGAGAAATGGTAGTATATATAAGTACTGCCTTTTAAAATCACACCCTAATTATATGCTATTTCGTTTAATCAAAAAGCATTTTTTTTGTATTTACTATAGAAATAAAAGTGTAGCCATGAATTTGTTATCTCATCGTTTAGTTAGATAGTCAGGTAAATATACAAAGTAAGAAGGCATTTAGGGTATTCAGTATTTTTTTTTAGTATTGATATGTATTATCTCAGTAGGGCATTATATGTTGTATGTACATTTAACCAATACTTAAAGTGAGTAATATAGGAATCCGAGAGTTGCTACACTTCAAATTGAAAAGTATTAATAATAAAATTTATGGTTTTACTTACTATTTAAACAATAATAAATCTTTAATTTACAGAATATAATTTTGAGAAACACATGTGCTAATAATTGGAATATTATATAATAATTGGTATTATTCTAGAGATATATAATAGAGCTCACGTTAGCCATGTGAGATAGGGCGTTGGCCTTAATCTTAAATGGTAACCTAGAGTGGCGAATTCGATTCCGGCTTGCGAATAGTAATTTATTTAACGGCGAACTTATTAAATACTATTATTAGTCCCATCCTGGCTAGAAAAAGGTGGTGACCTGTAGATAACCTGCCCCAATCAGCCATAGTACCAAGTGATTTTGAGAATAATATATGTAGATAAATAATATATGTAAATTCTTTTTTTACATATACTTCTTATTAGGAGAGAAATAGAGAATTAATATGACTTATTTTTCATTTGAAGCAAGATAATACTCCTATTGATACCATGGTATACCATTTGATTTTGTGCTAACCTTGATTTAATATAATTATATATAATTATGAATGGAAATTATATAAGAAAAAATGCACCTTTATAACATTAGTTCATTCATCATCCTTCAGCAACATTCATTCACACTGACATTTAGTCGTTATAAATTGGCCGAGCAGAACCTGCTTGCTCTTTTACTCTCTAATGCCTGTAATTATACTTCGACTCCCACTCACATATTCGCTAATTTCATTCATGCATTTCTATTTTATTCAAATTAGCTATTTAAACAGCTTAACTAATTAATGAATCTAAAAAGAAAAGTAAAGTACTCCCCTTTGTCCATTAGTTTCGTAAGTATGTTTACACTGGACTGCAGTGTATCGAAAGCAGGCTACGAGGTCAAAAATTTCCCCTATGGGAAATCAGCTATTGAGGTCGTACTCATGACGCGATTTTCGAAATTTTTCTTCAAATGTCCATCGACCCTACCCAGATGACGAAAAGGAGGTCCATTCAAAACTGTATGTATATAATATATATATATATATATATATATATATATATATATATATATATATATATATATATGTATTTGTCTGTTACCGCTCTAGCGGTCGCAATTTTTGTTTTATCGTTAACGAATTTGAAATATGATCGTTCTAAACAAAAAGAAAGTTCAATTTCGTTAACGGCTGAAATCAGACCAGGGGGAGGGAGGGGGGGGGTTAGAGGGGGAGAATTTCGAAACTCCTTAATATCTCCGTTATTATGCGTCGGATCGAAAAATTCTATAGAACCAATCATATTGCAAATGTAATGCTCTATAATTTTTTTTATGTACAATTTTCACTATCTTGATTATTAACTGAGATATTTGCATTTTTTTTGTTTTCGGTCTTCAATAAAGCCCCATTCCTTCTCATCTCATATTAAGAAAATTCTATTATGTTATGAAGTTTTTGAATTTCATTTTAAATATTAGAGGACTTATTAAAGCACGATTAACTAAAAATAACCGTATTTATTTCTTGTGTTTTTTGTTGTGTTAGAATTCCTTGTGGTTTCCAAAGGTCGATGATAAAGAAACCCTTTATTTAACCACCCCAAGTTACCACATAGAAATACCTATCACAGCTATCCTGTGAGAGATAATCCAATAATAATAATAATAACTTGTGATAATCCTGGCAGATCTACAAGGCAGAGATTCTCTTGTTTTGGTGCAGTACACGTTTTCTATTTCTTATCATTTAAGCGTTGGGAGAAATGGTAGCACAGTATAATATAATAGCACAGAAGTTGGCATTTTATGTAGGATAGTTCTAATATTTCTATTCCCTGAAGAAAAGTCTACAATTCACGAAACTCACTCGAAAAATAACACTAATGTAGTAAATATCAGACCTTTATCCATGCCAGTGTCATGAATGTTGTAATTGATGTTTTCTTTACTTCATGATCACTCATAATCACTTCCACTGTTTCTATTCAACGAATCTCTAACTTAGGTTGCCTAGTAAGGATATGATGGGCCTAAGATTCGTGTAAGCCGATTAAAGTAGATGCTAAGTTAATAAGAAAACCAAATGTTTTGTGTTCTATGTTCCTTTTATGTTTTGTGTTCTATGTTACTTTTATGTTTTGTGTTTTATGTTCCTTTTATGTTTTGTGTTCCTTTTGTGTTCTATGTTCTACGTATTTATGTTTTGTTTAATTTTGTTATTTTTTTGTATTGTTTTGTTTGTATTTGAGTTTTGTTTTGTTTTTTAAGTTTTATTTTAGAGCAACATCGCCAAAGCTGCGAAGCTCAAATAAATAAATAAATGTGGCAATAATCTGAACTTTGCATAATCAACAGTTGAGACAAATGCAATGGTAAAGTAATTAGCTTTATCAATAAAATTAAAATATTTGCCTGTGACTTGGAATTGAAAAATTGCAATACTTTCCTTTTCTAAACGTGGCGAAACCTTTGGTAAAAGCAATTTTGAGTGTCCCAATACTTGTAAGGTTGGTTGATGCTTCTATAATATTGTTTTGCTGTTATTTTCAACGTACCGTATGGGAATTGATTTATGTCCGAGTGTGGAAAATAAGCCGTTTACGAGCAGCATTTCGCCTCTGCGAGCAGCTATTGCTCAGATGGTAACTATAATCTAGCAGCAAAGTGTGATGATTGTCGTGATTAGCGAAACAACAAGGGTGTGTTTCAACTTTGCCAAATGGCCAAACTCTCGTTTCGTACTGGCTCCGACCTTGGAGGGTTCAACACGGTACAGTTCTTCACTCGGGCGGAACAAATTTACTTGAGAGTCCTATCAATACATAGGTATTAGGATAGCTAGGCTGACTGGAATATGGTTTCTTTGAAATGTTCGATGTGTATGTGAGAGAGAGGTTTGGATTGTATCTGTCATTTATATAAGGAGCTTTCAAAAGTTCCACAAAAATGTTTATTCTTTGCATTATTTATTAAAAATGATATAGTCTGGACCAATTTGGCACTCTAAAATTGTTAGCTAGCTAAATTAGAAATTCCGATATTGGAGAGTCCCCCCCTTCCAAAAAATATTAGGGTTAAATGATAAGATAGTGACCTAAGATACTTCAATATATATCACTAGGAGGTAAAGGGTCAAATTATTTAAAACACTTTATACTTTCACTAAACTTTATTAAGAACTAGGTGAGGTGCCCGGCTTCGCCCGGGAAATCATTTGAGGGTGAACGATGATGGTATTTTTTTGGGGCTTTACTTTCTACAATACTTTTACATCTTCCCGTCTCAATGCTTAGGATTTGCACCCGAGTCCGGCTTGCTAAGGATATGTTAATAATGAAAGTATTTGTTATGTACTTAGTTGTACAAAATACTCAATATTTTTATATTACCCGATTCCAGTGCATGTATCTTTATTTATACATAACAACCATAGATTATCGTATTAACCATATTCATCATAATCATAGAAAGAATTCCGAATAATCATAGATAGTATTCCGAACCATCTATGAATAAACGTCAATTTCTTCAAAAGTGGTCCAAAGCACTAATTGGATGGCAGCTGTTTTATATATGTATAACCACAATTAAAAATACTCTTTTGTATGCTTGGGAAGTGAAAAATTATAAAATTGTTGACTCCCACTATAGTTTTTAGCGTATAACTCATTTATACTTCGGTATACGACATAAGTGTATATAACAAACGTTACTCTAAATAACAAAATAAACAACTTTTGTTATGTGCATATTTGCAGAAAAACCAATAGGCAACGAAATATCGCTATTTTTAATTTCAGACCACCCTTATAACCCCTACTCACGTCTCTGAGAATATTAATTAGCCTAAAATCTAAGTAGGGTTAGTAGTAATAGACATACCAAGTTTCATAAAATTCGGTTCAGCTGTTCTATAAAGGACATATAGACAAACATTCATTTATATATATATATATATATAGCCTACAACTATCGCTTTTTCTATTGTGCCTCTTAAGGAATATTATTTTAAATTAAAAAAAAAAAATAATCTCAGCCCATGACGTAAGTAAACATCTTCGTCGAGTCTGTTAAAAAGGCATAAGCAGGCACCTCATAATACACCGAATCTAATGATATTGGATTATTAATTAACATAGTTTTGTATTCGATTACACTCTAATGCATAAATTATAATAAATACAGTATAATCGATTACAAATCGTTAGTAACATCGATTGTGAACCATGAGGGTTTCTGACTGTGCCATCTTATCGGTCTTAGGTAGGAGGAATCACGTCTACCTCGGACTAGGGCTTACCATGGCTTTTATTTAATGATCATATTCCTGAAGAAGGAGTTTCAGTAAACGTGAAAGATTAAAAAAGGATCACAAAACAGAAAAACACAAAAAACAGAGATGAAACCAAAACAGAAATGGGAAAGAAATAGAAACACAACACAAACCAGAAATGGAAAACAAAAATAAAGAAATAGAACACAAAAGCCGAAATTAAAAACAAAACTGAATAAAAACACAAAAAATGGAACTGGAACTCAAAAAACTAAAATGGAACTCAAATGACAAAATTGGAAATCAAAAAACTTAAATGGAACACAACAAAGAACAAAATAAATAAACAAAGACAAAATTCAAAATTGATAGTTATAGAACATAGATTGTTATCCCAATATAAATGGGTTTGTTTTGAATCTCCATCCAATTATTGTCGTGTTTCTATTCGAGAGGTAATGAGAATATTGTAACATCACCTTTTGACGTGCTGGCTTGTCAGAGGAGGCCCTGAACCACGCAGGTGTATTAGCAAGTCTTGATGGCCGCCCACGAGTCACCGCAAAGTAGTAAAAATGCACTAAACCTGTCGGAGCCGATTGATTTAAACTCTACCGGCCTAACCTACATTGATTTCTCAAGAAAATGAATGAAGTAAGATGGCGTGGGCAGAGCTACTCCTCAATGACGACGGTTTTGCCTCCTCAGACAAGGTTCGCGTAACGGCCACTGACGTAATGCACAGTTGGCGCCGCAGGTACAACAGGAAATGTGAGAATTCTTCAATTCATATTTGTTTGAGAGATTATTATGGCAACAATGACCCCAGGGAAATAGGGGAAAGTGGGGTAAAACCGGGGAGCTAAGGTTTGAAGGCTTCCAGAAACCACAATTTTTACCACAAATAAGTGAACTTTTGTTGAAATTAAGTCTACTTATCTGTTAACGTAACTACAGTTTCAAAAACATAATCTGAATTCTTAAAGAAGTTTTACCCTACTTTATTTGTAAAAAGTCATTTTGCCCGGTTTTGCTCCACTAGTAGGGTAAAACCGGGTACTATGTTTTTCTTATGGGAAAATAAAAATGTTTAAAAGAAAATAAGGATTTTTAATCAAATTAACGTTTTTTGTTAATAAAAAATGTTGATGCATTAAAACAAACCCCCTTTTGGGAACAATACAAAAAACAAATTAAGTAAAAATATAGACTAATAACATTAATCTTTTTAGCTATTTCGAAACAATTATATATTTCAAAAAGTAAATTCATAGTGGCAAGATTTATCATATCGTTTGTCATAATACATGCTTTTACAGTGAAATAATTAAACAAAATTATGGAAAATTATACTTTTCGTGTTTCGAGAATCGTGGCATAGCTGCTACCTGATTTTATCCCTCGCGTAAAGTTAAAATAAAACATTGCGTCATTTGGGCATACCAAACGCTAAAGACAATTAGTTAGTGCTAAAATAAAGGTAATTAAAACTTTTACTAACGAAACTACATGCATGTATTCTAATTAGAATAGGAGTGCAGTACAATCAAAAACCTTTTCAACCGAAATCATAAGGTTCCACGAAAATTGAATTATTGTCACTGCCACAAAACAAGCACGACTAACGATTTGGCGTAATGGCCGCTGCTTCTTCTTCAAAGGTGGATTGTAGTTCCTCTGTTATCAGCCCGACTGCTGTACATACAACGGCTAAGAGGAGGTGCAAAGACTGCTCGATTGCCCAAGGGCCCACCCTGCTCCATGGTTATCTAGACTCCTTCCCTGCCGGTTCAGAATTTTATACCAAAATCCCCCTGCAGACATTACAGTCCAATAATCAAGGTGCATAATATGACTGACTTTTGGTTTTCAGAGTACATGAATGAGTGTAAGCATATGAATTATTATTAGGGGGTAATTAATTAGGAAAGGTCAAGTGGCACGATAAATCCACAAGATGAATTTAATATTTTTATTATGTTTTAAAGAAAAAGAAAAAGATTCCTAAAACTATTTAACAGTTTTTTGATGCTTCCAAATAAATATCGAATAAAAGGCAGAATACCCTGAGATGATTGTTGAAGTTTTTGGAATACTTTATTACATTTGGGAAGGTGAGAGTAAAATTTGTTATGAATTAGACATGATCCTATTCTATGGCTAGTAAAGTACTTACATAGATAACGAAGTGAACCAGGTTTGATCTCGAGCAGAGCTAAATAATGTCGCTGTAATGTATAAGCGTTAAATACTCGTATATATAATTTTATATATATATATATATATAATTCTACTGTACGTGTGTATGTCACTGAACTCGTCCTAAACGGCTAAACGGATTTGAATGAATTTTTGTGTATGCGTTTGGGTGACGCCCTGAATGGTTTAGATTCACATATCAGCCCAGCAGATGGAGTATTTCGTTTCCAATGGGTTTTTCGCCAAATATGCACAAAATAAAAGTTGTTTATTTTATTATTAAGAGCAACTTTTGTTACATTCACTTTTGTCGGATAACAAAGTATAAACACTAAAAAAAATACACAAAAAAAATTGAACCGGGAGCCAACAATTTTACGGGGCACTAACGATTGAACCGAACTTATCAAAACTCTATATGTAAATTAGCATTAATTCTTCCATGATTATAAGCTATATTAAATTGTTTAGGGCCGAACGGGAGTGGGGGTTATAAGAGAGTCCTGAATAAAAAATTCGCGATATTTCATTTTCTATTTGTTTTTAGGCAAACGTGCAAAAAAAAAAAAAAAAAAAATACTTTTTCCAAGAGAGTAATAAATTATTTTTCAAGCCATCCAATATATTTCAAGAAGAATTAACTCTAGAATAGAACATCACCAGCAGTTCTCTGGACCACCCCGAAGTTATATAATGAGATAAAGAACAAATTAAGGCAGATATTCAGAAAAAATAACTACCCAGACGAATTAATTGAAAATCAAATAAAGAAAGTGGAGAAATCTATCGACTACAATAGAAAAGATGAAATTGTACAGATTAAGATAGAAGATGGAATGCTATCTTCTATCTATCCAACTGTTTTTAAATTTGTAGACTCTAAATCTTTTTGACTATAATTATTTACAATAAACGCAAGAGAAATAGATTACGTTAAACGGCCAAAAATGCAAAACATTGCAAAATAAAAGAACATAATTTTAATAGAAAAAGAAAACGTAGTGTCGACAATACTGACGTTGGCATTATTATCGGTCTCAAGAAAAGAAAATAAGTTCAAAAAAAAAGTATCATTTGCATAAAAATAAAACAGAAAATGAAATAGCGGTCATAGAGCAATATCAAGCGTTAATTAATTGTCTTTATGTTTTAGAGTTTCTCCTGATGAGGCGTCATATGGACGCGAAACTTGTAGAGAAATAAAAATGATTTTCAAAATCATTTGAGGTTTTTGTTCTTTTGGTGACATGGTGCTACAGATTAGTTAATTCAAATGGTTAAATGGAGGCCCTGTGATACAAAGAATTGCAAGCACTTCTTTACCTAAATATCATTTACCTAGTTTCGCCTGTCGAAAGAGTTTCATCTATTTACTTACAAATCTACTTGCTCTATCGATAAATCCAAATATATCTCAATAAGCCATTACAAATAACTCATTAAATGGAAATCTTTAATAATCTAATGAAGCAATAAGTAAATAACAGTGAGAAAACAAATAGTTCGTAAATATTTATAATAATTTCTGTTTCGCGATACCACTGCAAGTTTTGTTTATAGTTTATATTTATCTGTCATTATCCTTAACTACCTGAGCACAATAAATATCACTTATCCTATTGGTTTTGATGCGAGATATTGATAAGGAGCACAAGATTGCTGGATATCTTTTATCATAACAATCCATTATCTATAACAGCAACTTTTATGCAAGTTTTATCACCTTAATCCATAAAGAGACTGAGGAAGGCGCCAACATCCAATAACGATATACAAACAACCAACCAATAAATTCCAGTTCAATGTCCAGTCCGAGAAATAAATAACGAGCACTGCTAAATGATATACTGTTTGTGATAAAAGCCTACAGCTAATACCACTTAAGCTACCGAAGTAATGAAATGGCCTAGTTTGGATTCAGGGAGATGTTACTCATTGCCTTTTTTTATATATATTATTCTGCATATATCAAAACATAAGTTAAGTTTTAAATTATATGTTCCTAGTATCTACATATACACCGATAAGCATTATCTTCTCAAATCGAAAAATATTTCATATTACGATCATAAATATTTTTTGTACTTACTGAATTGAATAGGTCTGTACTAGTTTCACTAATGAAGACGAGAAGTCGTCAAATTGTAAGTTCTATAACTTCAATTAAGAATAACAAAAAATATAAAATGCAATGGTCCTCAATTTATAACTGATAAAAAGTTAACCATAAAACCTAACCATAATTACCATTTATTATTAAAAGCAAGGCCACATGATGTACCACATGATGCCGAGTCCACGCTAAAATCCTGATGCATTACTTGGAGGTGGCTCAGGTTAGCCATGTTAGCAGATTTCCCTTAAGGGAAATCAGCTATTGAGGTCGTACTCATGACGCGATTTTCGAAAAATGTCTTCAAATGTCCATCGATCCTACCCAGGAGATGACGAAAATGAGGGCCATTCAAAACTATATATATATATATTTGTCTGTTAATACTGTAGCGGTCGCAATTTTTGTTTAATCGTCACCAAACTCGGTATTTAATCGTTTTATGTAAAAAGGAAGATCAAGTTCGTTAACGGTTGAAATCGGACCAGTGGGAGGGGGGGTTTAGAGGGGGGATTTTCAAAAATTCGACATATCTCCGTTATTATGCATCGGATCCAAAAATTGTATAGAACCAATCTTATTGTAAATTAAATTTACTATAAATATTGTTATATGCATTTATTCTATCTATCTTGAATATTAACCGAGATATTTGCATTTGTAATCTGCGTGTGGTCACCAGTAGGCTATGTTCGTACTTTCCGCCGAGAGCTCTGGCGGCCGTTTCCATAACTATTCGTCCCTCGTGAATAGGTTTAGAGGTTAGGTTAACTGTTTTTTGGGGCTAGAAACTACTGGGTTATTACGCCCTAAATAATGTTTTAGGTTTAGAGGTTTCTTACTACTACGGTTGTTATTAGGCAGATTTCTCTATTGTAAAACTTCACGTGGGAAATCTGCTTAGTTTACGCAGCCGCTGCGTGACGGACTTTTTTAATTAACGCGTTGTAACTCAGTTAACCTAGAGTACTGGATTTGATAGGAGAAGGAATATACTGAATAACGAACTCATTAAATTATATCTTTGAGATATTGGCTAGAAATTAGAGGCGAAGTGCAGATTAGCCGTAGTAGTATAAAGTTGACGTTAATAAGTAACTAGCACAGTTCACTTTACCTTAACTTATTCAAAATTAAAACTACGATTAGAGAATTGCCTCTATTTTAACAAGCCACCACACCAATAAAAAAATAACGACTTCTAACACATTTTGTAGTTCAAAAAATCTAAAGCAAGACATTTCTAGCCCATGGAGTAACAATTTGTAAATTAATAAGTAAACTTTTCACAACTCGTTTTCGGTCTTCATTGTCAAGGGAGTTATAGGTTTTAATAAAATACTTAATATTCACTAATTGATCCCTACCACGTATATTTTGACTGTTTTCCGGATTTTCTTTTACTCTAGGGACAAATAATATCCACATTGTTATCCAAAATTCAAATTATTCTGTGAGTAATTATAAAACATAAAGACCCTTAGAAAAAAGAGTCAATAATGAAGGGTAAAAACGGGCCAAGTAATAAAATAATTTGATCAAATATACAACGTGAGAAATTATTTCACACTTTCGGACTCAATGGCCTACAAATTAAAAGTTATAGTATTAGTTTACACCCAACTATATATATATATATATATATATATATATATATATATATATATATATATAAGTTAGTAGTATAATATCAAAAATTAATTTTCAAGCCTTTTGAGCTAACTTCAGACATCTCATTTCGTGTATCTCCCTGAGTAAGGGCACTGATGTAAGTAATACATGGTATTAAGCTAATAACATTTCTCCTAATCTGCCAGATGAAAGATATTATCAGATGTGTGTGAACAGGGGCTTACGAAAGAATGAAACAAAAAATAACTGCAACTACAACCAACAGTGTACAACAATTCAGTAACTGGAATTACACTCACTCAAAAGGACAAATATTATTAAATTCGTTGTTTAGCTAATGCCCAATGTAAATAGTAAGTGCCATTTGGTATATATATATTGGTATTAAACGTGGTTTACGCTTGATGTGCGGGCGTAGAACAATTCATGATATATGAGGCTAATAAACACACACACACTCAGACTCGTAAATATATAAAATAGTCTGTCACGCAGTGGCTGCATAAACTAAGCAGATTTCCCACGTGGAGTTTTACAATAGAGAAATCTGCCTAATAACAACTGTTGTAGTAAGAAACCTCTAAACCTAAAACATTATTTAGGGCGTAATAACCCAGTAGTTTCTAGCCCCCAAAAAAAGTTAACCTAACCTCTAAACCTATTCACGAGGGACGAATAATTATGGAAACGGCCGCCAGAGCTCTCGGCGGAAAGTCCGAACATAGCCTACTGGCGACCACACGCAGAATACAAATGCAAATATCTCGGTTAATATTCAAGATACAGATTAAATGTATAGACCAGTATTCATAGTAAATTGAATTTGCAATAAGATTTATTATATACAATTTTTCGATCCGACGCATAATAACGGAGATATTTTGAATTTTCAAAACCCCCCCTCTAACCCCCCCCCTCCCACTGGTCCGATTTCAGTCATTAACGAACTTGATCTTCCTTTTTACATAAAACGATTAAATACAGAGTTTGTTATCTATAAACACAAAAATAGCGACCGCTAGAGAGTTAACAGACAAATATATATATATATATATATATATATATATATATATATATATATATATAAATATATATATATATAAATATATATATATAAATATATATATTTATAATTATGAACGGACCTCATTTTCGTCATCTCCTGGGTAGGGTCGATGGACATTTGGAGAAATTTTTCGAAATTCGCATCATGAGTACGACCTCAATAGCTGATTTCCCTTAAGGGAAATCTGCTAAAATGCAAACTCTACACGTATAAATCTTAATTACTAAAAATAAATTACTATAAACCATATATGTAGAAATAAGTAATTTTATGTAATTGATATGTTCTTTAATTCCGTTGTCGTGCGCTTGCGCGTGTGTATGTGTGTTTTTATTTCTCCTTTGACGAAGGATTATTGAGTCAGAATTAGCAGGGAAGAATCGGAAGAATTCCCCGATCTTCGATGAACAGCTCAAAAATGGAGTGTGGAACAAGGAGATACCCACTAACACCATGATCGAACATAGATGTATGTTGAACTAGGATTCGTTTCCTCTAGGTTCCCCTAGGAGAACAATATGAATCAATCAAACACATCCTACTTTGCATCTGCGGTTGGAAATCAGACTGCATATTAGAATAGTCCCTCACGCAGGGGCTGCGTAAAGTAAGCATATTTCCCACGGGAAGGTTTACAATAGATAAATCTACATACTGCTAACACTACCGTGAATGTTAAGTGAATAAATACAAACGGTAATGTGAAATCCTTCAGTCAATTTACAAGTTAATAATCTCTACAACGGAAAGCGGCTGATTTGTAAACAAACAGCCCAGCCAACCTCGTAGCCCTGAATAGATAGATAGACCGGAAATAAAAACAATTAATGAAATATATCTGAATATAACATATTCATTTAATTGAAAACAATTTACTAAAGCTAGTGCTGTAATTTGCAATGAATCATAATCCTTTTTATCTCAATCAGTCAAATTTTAGTAATCCAAGTACAAAAGAAGGGAGGGGGGGGGGGGTTAACAGAACGTATTTGTTTGTATCTCGTATAATAACGGTTTGTTGGAAACAATATTTGGTATTTAACCTTGCAGTGAAGAGGTTCATGATGTAATAGTTTATTATTTATATGAAACTAGTAGGAGTGTGGGATTTGACCCCCACTGCCAGTTGGGACTGAAAGCGGAAAACGATAAAATCCAAATATCTCAGTTAATACTCATTATATGTAGAATAAAATATGCTTAGAACAATATTTATAGTAAATTTAATTTGCTATAAGATTGTTTCTAAACACATTTTCGATCTGGCGTATAGTAACTGAGATATTTCGAATTTTCGAAATTCCTTTCCGCATAATGGCTCATGCACCTAAAACAATAAACCATTCTTTTTTAAAATCCATGAAATCGCCTCCTCGCATCAGGTCTTTTCAGAGTTATTATTCATACGAAATCGAATTTATTTGCTAGAAAACGGTGGTTTTAAAATAGCAGAAATGTGATAAGATTCGAATGAAAGTTAACCTATATAGGGATACAAGTGGTAACACCAGTAGCCCAGATCTAATTCTTTATGCGCCGACTCCATAAATTGTTCTAAGCGAATTGGCAGGACTTGTCTTCTAGTTATACATACCATGAATAGATTGCCACAATTATATTGAGAATAACTTTTGATTTGTGCGCTGCCAATACAAATTTAACGGCCCACCTTTCATGAGTTATCCATTCCTCGATGTATATCCAATACATTAAATCTATTTCATCAGTAAATCAAATTCATCGATAAGGATCGTCTAAGAATATTCTTAATATTGTTAAGATTACAATCTGCAACTATCCATTTTATATACAATTGTATAAATTAAACAACCACAAATATTAACCAGCCATAGTAAAGGAAAATAAATAATTAATTATTTTTTTTATAAGATGAAATGCTACTTAATTTTATCTGATTTTATGAAAAGCAACTTAATTTTGTGGAATGATCTATTTTTTCTTTTTATAAGCACGAAACAGTAATTAAATTTTTTGATCGATTAACTTAAAACATCTTTGTTTTACTGTCACTTGAAACCAGGCCCTGTATAGAATTCGACCTTATCACAATGGGGCTTAGGTTAAAGCGTTAGTCTTAATCTCACATGGTAAACCTAGAGTGGCGAGTTCGATTCCCGCCTTGGCAATAGGAATTTACTTAGTGACGGAATTCATTAAATAAAATCCTTAGTCCCACACTGGCTAGAAATGGGTGGTAACCTTTAGATAACCCGTCCCAATTAGCCTCAGTTGCAAAAAAGTGAACGTTAATTAATAATAATTAATAATCACAATGAGGACATATAGATACAAATTTTTAGTATCTATGTAATTGAATTCAAATTTCAAGTTTTGAGGGCTTTTAGTTTGTGAAAGACTCTCATATTCCCTTTAGAATTTTCACTTGAGTTTGACAAAAACGTCATATAAACGAATATCACACGTATATAAGATTGTAAGTTCTATGAGTTGTTTGATATGAGAAACGTAAATTTATAGGCCGTTTCACTCTAATATTTCGAGGTTGCCTGAAAATTGAGGAGGTCACGTGAAAAGGGCTGATAACTGAAAACCTAGTATTGAGATATTGTGAGTGCAAAATTTCACTTGTATATATCTTTTAACCTAAATTTGTGTAACTTGAACTTACAGTAATGAAATTATGTTCAATTTTTGGTGATCTAATTTATGCAGAAATCTAATAAAAAAAAATATTGTTAAAAATATTAAATAAACTCCTTTTAAATATAACCTTACATACGCCCTTCTTGCATAGACATTGCCAAGTAATATCTGATATTATTGAATATTATTATTATTATTTATTAACGTCCACTTTTTGCAACTAAGGCTAATTGGGACGGGTTATCTACAGGTTACCACCCTTTTCTAGCCAGGGTGGGACTTAGGATTTTATTTAATGAATTTCGTCACTAAATAAATTCCCTTGCCCAGGCGGGAATCGAACTCGCCACTCTAGGATTACCACGTGAGATTAAAGGCAACGCTTTAACTCACATGGCTAACCTGACCCCCTATTATTGAATAAGAACTAAAATAAAAACACATTTACAGTTATATGTAGAAAGTTATTTTTTTAATAAAATAATACTGTATAAGAAACGTTACAGTATAGGATTCTCTTTTCTCAGTGAAATTACTACCAGAAAGTACTTTTCCCTGAATGACACGAAGGCGTTTTTCAAAAATTTGGTAAAGGCTGAGTAAACATATGAGACAAACATTAATAGGAGTTCTGATGCATTTTACTGAATAGTTGCACAGTATGTCTCTGTGTTTTTGTGCTGGTACCCAATGAGTGGAAGCACTATAAGGTATCCCGCAAGAAGTGAGTCTTGGTGTACTGTATCCCAACCATAAAAATGATCAAACAAATTCTCGTGCTCATTTGCAGTAACTTTAATTCCAAAGGTTTGCTTACAACAGTTCAATATCGAGGTAAAGTTCTTAGTATCCATTCTACCTTCTGTTGAAGTATACGATTCATCCGAATATCGTTTATTCTTATTGTTTATGCGATCTTTAAAAGATTCATTTTTCCTTTTTTTCTTCAAAGTTTTGAAAATACGTTCATCACTAATAACTTCCTCCAAATTGCTCCTTTTTAAAAAGCACAGCAACAAACGAAACAACCTCATAATTTACACTGCACTCAATATAGAATGTTTACGAATCACAATAGCAGAAAGCAGGCTAAACACCAGCTCATTCAAAGAGGTGGTAAACGGTGAATTAAAGAGATATAAACACGCAATTTCGTACAGATATAAAAGAGACCACAAAGAATCTAAAAATGTCATCTCCGCAAAAACGGCTTATACCGCCATACGGCCTTTTTACATAGACCTCCTCAATTATGAGTCGTCTATTTACACAATATTTAAATAACGAATATCAAAGGAGGGTATCATTAATAATATTTAGAATAGAAAATTATCTTTAATCCTTGAGGATATTTCTGCGTTTCTACGGTTCCTCCTAGAAATTAATTTCCCAAAATGAAAGTCGTGAAATTTAAGCCAGACAAGAGGTGTATCGACATGAAATGAGGAATAACTGAACTCTGAACACAAAAAAAAATTCACTGCGTTAGTAAATATGATTTTTTAAAATCTTGATATAACAAATAATTACGAAAATATTAATCATTTGTGTCCACTAGGAAAAGAAAAATATTTACGACAAATTTACTAAATTTTACTCGGAAAAATTTTGGGAATCATTTGGGGAGCGGGATTTTCTGGTGATAGGCTTGTGGTTCGGTGCCCGAGGAACGGGAGGAACGGGGAATGGACAAGAAGGCTCTGCAAACCTCGGCCGAGGGTATCATTATTGATACTTTAGGGATTATTTCCCACCATGTATTTTAATTTTTCTTTGACCAGTGATCTTATTATAGATCGACGGATCATGTTAGTACAATAATGATGTTTATATCTATATCTAGTGACATTCACCTTTTAGGTTCCTGACTGTGTTTATTTTAGTTATTGAGCTCACTAAATACAATATGTATTGTTTTACTGTTGTCCTAGGGATTGACTAAGTTGCTGTGTGCTTCAGCATCTCAATGTAATTGAGCAGCCCCACAAACTGTATAAAAATGTATACAATAAAGTGATTCTCTAGACGATGATTGTATATGATCGATATATCTTTGAGGTGTTTTTTTTTTTTTTTTTTATAAATGTGTCATGATTAACCCTTAATTGATGGTTTGTTTTAAATCCTACAAAAAATAGACGAAAATGGAGGTTCTGAAGTAATAACAATATACTGAATCTATATGGGAGATGAGGCACGATCATTAGTTTTAACTAGAACATGCTTCAGTGGCTGGGACATTTAGAATGAATGCAAAACTGCAGGCTGCCCAGATCAAGTGAGCTACTACAAGTAACACTGCACAAGCAACGATGCACAAGATGAAGCTTGATGCCGGGTGTTCTAGAAGTGGATCGTGATGGATTCTCGGGGTCAGCATTAGAATGTAGAGCCTGTTTGTAATGAGTACTTTTAACAAACCAAAGAACGGAAGTCACAAAGGTTTGGTAAAACTCTGCACTCATTGTATCCAATAGAGTTGGTGATAAGGTGATAGATGCTTAGTTATCCATACGTAATCCTATCACATTTTAGTAGATTTCCCTTAAGCGAAATCAGCTATTGAGGTCGTATATGACGTGATTTTCGAAAAATGTCTTCAAATGTCCATCGATTCTACCCAGGAGATGACGAAAATGAGGTCAGTTCAAAATTATAAATAAATAAATATATATATATCAATTTGTCTGTTGACGCTCTAGCTGTCGCAATTTTTGTTTAAACGTTACCAAACTCGATATTTAAACGTTTTATGCAAAAAGACAGATCAAGTTAGTTAATGGCTGAAGCCGGACCAGTGGAAGGGGAGTTTAGAGGGGGGGATTTTCGAAAAATCGAAATATCTCCGTTACCATACGTCGGATCAAAAAAGTGTATATACCCAATCTTATTGCAAATTAAATTTCCTATAAATATTGTTCTATGCATTTATTCTCTATCTTGAATATTAACAGAGATATTTGGATTTTTATTAAATGAGGGCGGATAACGCACCAGTGAGTTTCCCGCCAAAAGCTAGTTCGGCCGTTTCCGTAACTGCTCGGCTCTCGTATGGATATTTCTCTATTGTATAACTTCACGTGGGAAATCTGCTTAGTTGACGCAGCCCCTGCTTGACGGACTTTGTTCATTATTACTAGTAAATCCATTTAGACCATATTCCTGGAAATTCAATTATTTGATTCTCTTATAACAAATTTTCAACACAGAAGGAGTTTCTTTATATTTAGAAATGAAAGAGCATGTGGAGGGCTCAGTTCTGTTGAGATCTATAATAGGGCCTCAATCCCGGAGACAAGACTGTAAATGGGGCTAAATTATGTAAGATATTTTGATAAGAAAAGGAAGGGATTCCAACTATGCCATTAATATGGCTGAGGTTGGTCATAACTCTTGGCCCGTAGGTGTCTGATCAATGTTTCCCTTGTAGAATAACTGCTAATTGTGAAGCTGCCATCTGAAGATGAGGAGGTATCTCTGCTAAGGTGTAGAAGGCGCCAAGGCTAAGTGGACCTGCCTGTCTTTGCCCACATCGCTGACCAGATAAGATTATTGCAAATATCACCGGCACCGTCAAAAAAATCTACCTTATTAGCATAATGACGCCCACCAGCTTCGCTCGGAACGATTTACTTCCTTTTATCACCAATAAAAAGGAAGAAAAATAAAATATAAATATTAAACGTGTCTCATCCGCTAAGGATTAATCCAACCCATTACCTAAAACTTCCAAGTTGTTTCGAAACGGGATATTATACGCTCCACAAGGTGCTCAAAAAACAGATCCACTAATAAGAATAATGATAGCTGGATATATCTTTTATTAAGGAATTATTTGTTAGGAAAGATAGAACGACATTGCGGATAATCCCTGATGCAAAGTTTCCGGAATCCTTAGTATTCGATTCAAATCTAAACTTGATTCCATCAATTCATTCAGAATTTCAGGGCCAATGTAATGTCTCAATGTCAAGTTTTAACTGTGTCTTAATAATTCCAGCATTCATTGCAGAATAGTGCCGACAAGAACAAGCCATATTTTTTTAGTCAAGGGGAAAAAAACTTCTGGAAAAAAGGCTTTTCAACGCCATGAACGTTAGAAATAGTATATAATAGTAACTTTCTTCTATTTATTTAATTGGATTGTGATGGGAGATTAAGAAAACATTTAATTACAACATGGAGCAACCTCGCTGGTCCAAAATTTGTGAACAATTTTGTTAATATATTTAAGTTAAAATAAAAGTTAAAACAATTCACATAGTTGTAATAGATATTATTGTACTAAAATAATTAATCTTAATTATATTAGATTAGTATATTTATACAATATCGTGCTGAATTTCAGAAAAAAATCCTTTATCAGACGAAATCAGTATGTTTTATTTATTTGGATTAAAATTTAAAGTTATATAAGTGGCATAGGTTGTGAAAGAAAAATTAATGCTGTAGCTGAATCGCTATCTCCTGATACATAGATAGATATTTGAAGTGCCACTTAGAATGCAAATCCCTGTCGACTGAATGTGCGGTGTACTCCGTGAAAGCGTGCCTCCTCTCTGCACTAACTACATATAATCACGCTGCACAGTTCGCCAATATCGGCTGTAATCGAAACACAATGGGGTTCTATTGGCGAGAGGAAGGAAGCGGAAAATCCTTAATAGGTAATACATTCATTCATATTAGACATTCTTAACAGCACGTTCACTATTCAATAACTATTTACTGAATAATCACCATTAGTCACGGCTTTGGACTATAGTGTAATTGTCAACGATAATTACAGTTGACAACAGCATAATACCGTCCTCTCTCTCTCTCTCTCTCTCTCTCTCTCTCTCTCTCTCTCTCTCTCTCTCTCTCTCTCTCTCTCTCTCTCTCTCTCTCTCTCTCTCTCTCTCTCTCTCTCTCTCTCTCTCTCTCTCTCTCTCTCTCTCTCTCTCTCTCTCTCTCTCTCTCTCTCTCTCTCTCTCTCTCTCTCTCTCTCTCTCTCTCTCTCTCTCTCTCTCTCTCTCTCTCTCTCTCTCTCTCTCTCTCTATCTCTCTCTCTCTCTCTCTCTCTCTCTCTCTCTCTCTCTCTCTCTCTCTCTCTCTCTCTCTCTCTCTCTCACACACACACACACACACACACTCACTCTCCCTCTCTCCCCCCCCCCTACCGTCCCACCAGGAATACAATAGGGTAACGCTAGCATTATTTCTAATTTATAATGTTTAAGGTTTGGGTTCCAAGAACTATAGGTAGTCCATGCACCACAATAACAGGCTCTTGGCAAGCCTTCGTAGGCACTAGAGTACTCCTTCTAGCCAGATTCTTTATTTTTATTTTCATTTCGGGCCAAGGAAGAGCAAATGGGAGCCTCCATATTGTGAGCTCAATGCCTCTGCTTAGCAAGGTGCCAATTTCTACCTAACCTGTCTAGTACAAATTACTTTTAATGAAATTAACTACAATTGAGGTCATTAATTGCAACTTAGACACTTATTTACAAGTATTTAGCTATAGTCTGCCATAGTCTGCTGAGCCCATTATGTTCAATTTCCTTATATTTTTCTCGAAGACTCTAAATAAGGATAATAATAAAAAAATAAGGATAACCCTACAATAAGACTGAGATATAGGCACGTTTAAATTATCTCTGGTAACTTATCTCCAAAAGATTTCATGGAGTATGCAATAAACTATTTTATATATCTGTTTTAACGAAATAATTATAGGATGGTGAATTATTTTACTGTGCGACGAAAACAAATAATTAAAATATATTTAATTGATAATAATTTACTCTTTAGTGATGTTATTTTTGGAAGATTCCTTTCTTTATAATCAGATTGACAAATTTGAGGCACAGTATTATCTAATTGGCAATCGCTGTGTAGAAAGTTTATGCTCTCATTACAACTTATAAAAGGAGTCTATTTCCAGCTCAATTAACTATCACAGTTTATCATATTGGAGGCGTATATCAGAACAAATCTTAAAGTAGAATCACAAATCACGTCAACAGGAAGACTGTGGAGCAGGCTGTTAGTAGTTATGTACAACAGCTGATGTATAAATCAAGGGCCATTACATTCCTCATATAAACTAGCTCGGCCTTCCTATTCTGATTTTAATATTGCTCCAAGATTATAATTCACTAAATTCGTACTATAAAACAGTGATGGATATGGCACATAAATCATAAATGCGAAACTGTTAACAGTATGGATAAAACAACAACAACCAAGAAAATTCAAACGCCCTGACGGTTATCAGCAATTCCATGGGGAAACATATTATCGCGGTAAACAAAGAATATAATACACAACGGCATTGAAACATTTGTAACACAATATTTCACGAAAAGACTATGGATATTTATATCCCCTCACTCCATGGGGAGTGAATTAGGAGGTACCTTGGTTTCCATTTCAAATGTTTTAAACCGAAAAACTACCAAGGTTTTCTATTTCCTTAATACAAAATCAATATTTCAGAGTATTAAACATAAAAAAAAAATGTATCTATACTGATAACTGAATTATGAAGTAGGATTAATGAAAACTAAAATAGGAAATTTAAACTATTTATTTTAATTTGCTCTTCCACACTGCGATAGTTGATTGTTGGTATATAGTTTTTATTAGATTACCCTAAATTTTTTTGGGATTAATTGTTACTTAAAGAGTCACCCGTGTTAATCTCTTGTCTTATATAGCATATGATATTGTCTGTCCTTTTCTGATACTTCGTTGACTTCTTTAAGTATTTTTTTTTTGTATTTTTAGGCTCAAATGCTCAAACCATCAATATTTTGCTTAAATGACATTGGCTAGTACAAATTCTGGCATCTATTCATCTCAACCGACAGCTTTGATAAAGTTTTTACTGGCCCTTAGTTCAAGAAATTGAGAAGAAAGCACGGTTAGTACTGATAATCCTCAGAGGTTTTAGTAAACATACCGTAGCAGGTAGTAATTAGTGTTATCTCTCTATCTTTGGGAAGAACATGTGTTTTCTTATTACAGATGATTTTTTTACTACCATGCAGATGGCATTTTCTTCATTAATTAGGAAACCTATCACTATTACAGTTAATATCTGGGAACTGTATTTTTGTTTGTTTATACGTAAACAGACTATTCGATTTTTAGAGATAAACGGAAATTTTGTATTGGTAATTTGAAGAAAATGTAATCGTTGAATTGTTGAGCCCTATTATATACAGTGCCTAACAGAAATATCTATTCAAATAATCCACTTCCAAATCAGCAATATATAATTGAGTGTGGGGAGAAATGATTTATTCCAAAATGACAGACCTGCATGAATTCTGTTTTGAAAGATCAAAGCCATCCACTCCACCTATTGAATAGTCTGGGAGAAAAATCGCCTTGAATTCATCTTAGAGCCGGCATTACAAGATAGGCCGGCCCCTGGACATTATCATCCTAACAGTCACATAATAATTCAAGCCATCATCTAAAGAGCTCTACCGCTCGAAATATGAATTCATCAATCACTGGAACGACCAATAGCCCCGTGATGAGTATCACTGCTGGCATACCTGTGACCAGAGAGGAGAGCCTACCATATGAAAAAAAAAGGGGGCATCAATAAAGTAGGACTCGGAATGAAACGGCTCGCTCTTAGTACTGTGACTTTATTGCTGGCCAATGATTACTTTTTAATTACATACCAAGAGACTCTAACAAATTGCTTATTACGGAAGGTATTTAATGAATAATAAAAGGATAATGGGAAAACCAATCAGCTCTTTCTGGGTAAAGGACATGGAACTAAAGCGGGCAAGGATGAAATATGAGTGCCCATAATTAATAAAAAGATTTAACTATTTAACCGTCAATTGGATGAACCATATTTGATTTAGCTGAGAGAAGATATTACTTATTGAACAGTGTTAAGATTTAAGTTTCCCGGAAAAAATCAAGATGAAATAAAAATAAAAAGCCTTTTAACAGATGATGTCAGAAGTTATGTGTATTAAGATTATGTACGAGGCTTATATAATTCTTCGGCACATATTTCACTCTTGGAAAGCTTCTTAAGGTTTGTGAAGGCAAGTGCTTATTATCACATACTGTAAGTAACGTGAACTTTAGCGAAGGAGAAGAAGAATTAAAAAATATGTATTTTTTTAAAGCATTTATGTAATCAAAGTTTGTGAGGAATAGGCAAAAATAAAATACAATTTTGCTTATGATGTGCAAAATGTAGTAATATTTGGAAAAAAGATAAATATTCAATTACTTTAATTTTTTACTATTAAATATTAAGTCAGTAAGTTATAAGTACTTCGGGAGTAAATTCAACCACCGTACCAATACTTCCGTTCCGTACTTACCCCAAGATAGTTCTAAAATAACAGCATTTATAACATATAAATCTCTTGAATTGAATGGATAATTTGTTGAATCGACATCTAAGAAAAATATAGTGCAATATGTATATACGAAAACAACGGCTTTTCTTCGTTTTTTGAGTCAGCTTTCGTGTAAATCGGAGATCCTTTTAGCCTCTTTAAACCACCATCCATATTGAGCTTATTCAGAAAAATCCTTATCTGAAGTTATTAAATTAGAAAAAAAAATATGTGGGACTCAATTGTTGGCACCTAATAGTGTAGATTGAGTTCTATACAGCACAGAATAAACAAATACTCGTGAAGCCTAATTTGCAGGAATTTTTCGTCTTTTGGAAATTGAAATTGTAGCTACATATTTTCTAATGAACATCAATAACAATTTAATTTCCATATATCTCCCTAGAAAAAAAAAATTAAACATACTATTAGTATTGTTAATTAGAAAAGCTTCAGAAAAATGGTTCTTAGAATAGGTCATCAAACAAATAAAATAACATTCAAAAATAAAAATGTTTCAAATATATAATTATGACAAAATCCACTTTAAATCTGAACATAGCCGTTTCCACTGCGGTGCCCTACCACTATTCAGAAAGTCTTTAATAATATTTCTTATTAAACCCTCTTAGAAAAGTCGCAAAAAATACACAATTAAAAAAGTCCGTCACGCAGGAGCTGCGTAAACTAAGCAGATTTCCCATGTGATGTTTAGTAATAGATAAATATACATACTGCTAACACAACAACATCGTGAATAAATACATACGGAAATAAGAAATGTTTCATCCAATTTCAATAACCTGCCGACAGGAAGCGTTAGGTTAAATTGTAAACAAATGGGGGCCGACCCGTTTGTTTACATTTCTAACCTAACCTCTGCCTTACACCGGAAAGAAAAACAATTACTGAAATATATCAAAATATAACACATTATTTTATTGAGAACTATTTACTATATCTAGTACTGTAATTAATATTGAGTCTGAATAATTGTTATCTCAATCAATAAAATTTTAGTAGTCCAAAACTTTAAGATGGGGGGGGGGTCACCAGGGCATATTTGCATGTATCTCGTATAATAAAGGTCTCTTGAATACAATTTTTGGTATTTAAACTTCCAATAATGTGATTTATTATGTAGCAGAGTATTGTTTACGTAACATGAGTAGAAGTGGTGGTTTGCTGAAAACTGAAAAATGCAAATATCTCGGTTAATATTCAAAATAGAGAATAAACGTATATAACAATATTTATAGTAAATTTAATTTGCAATAAGATTGGTTATATACAATTTTTCGATCCGACCTATGGTAACGGAGATATTTTGAAATTTCAAAAATCCTCCCCTCTAAACCTCCCCTCCCCCTGGCCCGATTTCAGCGGTTAACGAACTTGATCTTTCTTTTTACATAAAACGACTAAATATCGAGTTTGGTAACGATTAAACAAAAATTGCGACCGCTAGAGTGGTAACAGACAAATATATAGATAGATAGATAGATAGATAGATAGATAGATATATATATATATATATAGATATATATATACAGTTTTGAACGGACCTCATTTTCGTCATCTCCTGGGTAGGATCGATGGACATTTGAAGAAAAATTTCGAAAATCGCGTCATGAGTACAACCTCAATAGCTGATTTCCCTTAAGGGAAATCTGCTAAAAAAAAAGCTCCCTTAATATTCGACTGAGGAAAAAAATGCATTGAACCACGATTGTAAATCATTAAATGCTAAACATGGTTAGTTAGCTCTATAAGAAACTACCTTGGATCCATTAAGTGAAATATATTGAACTTTCTAGTCTTCGGTAACTTACGCCATCAATTACAATATGGAGGTATTAAAAAATTAACGTTCGAGTCGGGCATAACATTGGAGATTTTTTTTAGAGCAGTGGTTAACCGTCAAAACAAATATTAAATTATTTCCCTGCGAAATATAATGATTGCATTACCTTAAACATTAAAAAATCCTTTTACATCAAATGCTGCCAATCATTATATTGTTTACGCTTGCAGAATAGATTAGCTTTTGGCCATTTCGTTCATGGATTCAAATAATAAAAATGATTTTTAAACACATTTCTCAAGTTTCATTAAATTCCCTTCTTAAAACCGATATTAACGATGATTATGAGGTTTTGGCAAACAAATAACAAATCCTCAATTCTTACGTGCGTAAATATTTATATATATATATATATATATATATATATATATATATATATATATAAGATTTCTCAGACCAAATAAATTCCACTTTTAGCAGATTTCCCTTAAGGGAAATCAGCTATTGAGGTTGTACTCATGACGGAATTTTCGAAATTTTTCTTCAAATGTCCATCGATCCTACCTAGTAGATAACGAAAATGAGGTCCTTTCAAAACTGTATATATATATATATATATATATATATATATATATATATATATATATATATATATATATATATATTTGTCTGTTACCGCTCTAGCGGTCGCAATTTTTGTTTGATCGTTACCAAACTCGATATTTAGTCGTTTTATGTCAAAAGAAAGATCAAGTTCGTTAACGGCTGAAATCGGACCACGGGAAGGGGGGGGTTTAGAGGGGAGGATTTCCGAAAATTCGAAATATCTCCGTTACTATTCGTCGGATCGAACAAATGTACAGAATCAATCGTATTGCAAATTAAATTTACTATAAATATTGTTCTATACATTTATTCTGTATCTTGAATATTAAACGAGATATTTGCATTTGTATTCTGCTAGTGGTACCAGTAGGCTATGTTCGGACTTTCCGCCGAGATCTCTGGCGGCCTTTTCCATAACTATCCGTCCCTCGTGAATAGGTTTAGAGGTTAGGTTAACTGTGTTTCGGGGCTAGAAACTACTGGGTTATTACGCCCTAAATAATGCTTTAGGTTTAGAGGTTTCTTTCTATTACAGTTGTTATTAGGCAGATTTCTCTATTGTAAAACTTCACGTGGGAAATCTGCTTAGTTTACGCAGCCCCTGCGTGACGCACTTTTTTTTGAAAATCGTAAATTTCCATCTCGAGTTTTAATATGTTCTTTGTATTTTCTGAAATAAATGAACATTAACGTATATCCTGGAATATACATTTTGACATGGAAGTAAACCATCTTTCCTAAGTAAAAAATCAAACTCAAAGAGCCTATTCAGTACTTTGGCATAGTTCCCTTAGATTATGAAAGCTCACCGAAATACTTTTGAATCTTCTTCAAGCAACTGAATTTCAAACAGGTCGACAGGCAAGAATTTAAATTGTGATACCCTTGCTTTTATAATTTTATGAAAAGTGAAAAAACATTGTAACCGCCAAATGCAAGTAGAATTTCAGACAAAGAATATATTTTTTTTGTCGAACATTATATGTGATCTTTACAAGTAGTTATGTCTTTGCACGCAATTTCTAACTGGACATGGATAGACAGAACATTATTTAACACGATATATAACACAGATTAACACGGGTGGTTTATTGATTTAAAATTCAAGAGACTGACAAATGAACTTGAAACACAAAGGCAACGGAAACGTTTTTACATATACTGTTCTACATTAAATCAAAATAGATCAAATTTCATAATGAACATAATTTAAAAAGAAGGTAATTGGCCATGACCACCTCATATAGTATTTAATAAATATAATTAAGAAGTCACAAAGTTTATTAAAAGTATAGATATGGATGTTGCAAAAATACATTACAATATAAAGTTGGTTGTGAGGAATAGTATATTTCATTACAAGGGCGGAAAGTGTCTGTTTCCTATGCGAGATCGTGTTTTACGGCCGAGGCGAAGCCGAGGCTGGAAATTAGATCGAGCATTGGAAACTCACTTTCCGCCCGAGTTATGAACGATACTTTACATCACGAGGCAAAAAATGCGAAATATAATTTAAACTCGTAATTATTAAGTATTATCATATTAAATGATTTGTTTTGCATTCTGTAGTATCGATTATTTCTGAACAGCTGATTTAGAGCACTAACCTGATGCAAGTAACTTAACTTTAATAACTCTTTCAAACACAATTCTTTATTATTTGAAATAAATTTATAACAAATTCAAACATTTACAATTCAACAATTTTAGTGGTTTCCTTCATTAAATTTTCTGGTATGCTTCCAGCCATTTTGTATAAATAAAATAAGTGGTTTGTAAACATGAGATGTAGCTGGGACAATCGATTAGTTGATAACAAATGACAACAATGTCACAAATTTGGATTTATACAGAACTCTTTTAAATGACATAAACGAATTTTATAATAAAACTAAGTTAAATTAGTGTAATTATATTTTCTAATGATAAGTAATCGACCAATAATATCTTTAGTGCTTTAAAATAACTAAAATATAAATCGTTTTTCGAATAGAAACCCTAGCGTTGGAAACTGTAACTTCATTAAAGGGAGGGAAAAGTTTTTCCCTCCCTAGAGTGGGAAAGAGAACAGCTGTTTCAAGTTATTATAAAAAGACCCACTTTCCATACTTGCATACGGTAGCGAAAGTACCTACTTTCAGATCAGAGTGATGTAAAGATAATTATATCTCAATAAATTTACCTTGGAAGTGAAGAACCGTAACATTGGTTGGGCATATATGTTTTTTTTCCATTTTCATATATTGATTTTATTTGTACTTTTCTTACTTATTTTAATATTTTAATTTATTTTATCTTTTTTATTATTTCATTTTTATTTTATTTTTATTATTATTACATTTGATTATATGGTAATAACCCATTAAATAGTATATATTGTAAAAATGTATTTAAACATAATCATACATGTAATATTCTATGTGGCAATGGAACATGTATTTAAATAAATACTTCTCATAGACTTGCTATGAGAACCCAAAAAAAAGATGAAAAGTAATTCTTCGTCCGATTTGTCTAAAAGAACGTCATAGCCGATTTGCGTAGCAACAGTTGTCGAAGTTGACAGTGCTAATATATAATTTCTTTTTATTTATTTCATAGCGGAGCCGGAATCGGGCGCTGTCACGTCGTGTAATCCGAATTCGCCTCCTACTCTAGGCTTCCTTATTAGGAGGGAGTGATGGCGGTGACAGGTTTATTCAGGGCCTTCTTGATGGCTGTTCGTGCGGATTGAGCGAGCATTCGTGATAGGCATGAAGCCCAGAGACCGGCGCCGCCGCCAGCCACCCACTCCACCAGGCTCCAGTCAGCTCCAGGGCCGCTGAAAAGTCCTACCAGGGGACTACTCACCTGGCTTTCCGTGTACGGTGAAGTCATCTAATAGACCCGCATTCTTATAGTTGTCTCTCAAATGATAGCTTTAAAATATATACGTGGGCAGGGGGAATTAAGTTCTCCAACATGTCCAGCCAATACACGATTATTATTACTTCGACTCACCAGTTCCTAATGATTAGTACGATTAGACGTTCGGAACACCAACTGCCTTTAAAAGGCAGCCTTGCATCAGTGAATCATTCTTTATTTAACATATATTCTTTTTAAATCAATATAATACAACATCTTAAAACTTTTCCATATTCTTTTCGCAACATACGACTATATTTAAAATAAAAGAAAAAATCACTTGAGCCAATAACTTAGGGTTTATTGACTAAATACATGATGTATTGATAAATATAAGTTACACTAATTGAGGTGCATATAAAGAATCATTGCTCTGACTGGACTAAACCTCCATCTAAAACGGAATTTGGTAATCAATTGAAGACTTAATAATGATTAAAGCTTTGATGTAATAATTTGTAGACCCGAAAAGGTATCTTTTGTACTCTTTTTATATTCTCTGTGAATGGATGTTTCAGATGCAAATTCTTTATAAAGAAGCCTCGGAATGCCAAATAAATACATAGGCAACGCTCATAGCCTCCCTTTACGCCTAAGGCACAATGTGGACTGGACCCTGGATATAGAGTTAGTCAGACGTGAATTAACTTCCATGCATTACCTTCAGTCTGGGACTTACTATAGTTTAAAATATTATATTATTGAAATGAAGTAATGATGGCCAAATGGCGGACGGCAGATATATACATCCACACACTAAAGAGTGCTTTGGCAAAAGAAGGGCTTAAAAACGAATATGATCACTTGATGGGATTCGTCTCGAATGCAGCTTTGATTCCAGAATAATTATTATGTATTCGTCAGTATGTGCCAACTAGAAATTCCAACATTGAGTATGTATGCATATTTGTCTATTATATTAATTTTTATTTTACATATATTTTAATAGCAAAGGTAATTATTTAGTGACGAAATGCAATAAATAACATCCTAAAATCCCACCCTAGCTAGTAAAGGGTGGTAACCTATAGATAACCCGTCCCAATTAGCCTGCGCAGCAAAAAGTGGACGTTAATAAATAATAATAATAATAGCAAATCATTTAAATAAACTTGTCTTCTACAATTGATGATCAATGTATTTGAAATTACTAAATAATTTATTATTCCCACTTTAATAGTCCCCAGTGTTGTGATTTTCATAGGGAAGTATATTAATAATTATCTTTAGATTAGTTAGGTATGAAATAGACACCAGAATGTTCATAATGCCGTCAGTTATTCTAGAATGTGAGAGTTCTTGTATTGTATGGGCAACGAACTTTTCTTCTTCTACTAGGTAGATGGGGAGGACAATTAAATACAGTATTCAAAAATCATCATGCTTAAAGAAACCTGCTAATAGAGTTAAGCCATATATTCCACGGCAAATCATAAGATTTGATTGAAAATACATTTAATGACAATTGTAAGAGATTCTATTGGAATCATTAGAGTTTATGATTATTATATTCGCCATAAAAAGAACTAAACAGGCGAGGAATTGGTTTCTTTTATGTAATATTTGCTTAAAGAAAAGGGTTTTTAATTGAAGTTCTTTCTGTAAATGTACACATCCGAGATACTTCATATAAGGAAAAAAATTAATCTTCTCAGTATATTTATATGAATCTAAGACAAACAGCCATAAATTCAACGGATCGTGTACTGCTGAACAAACTTAGAATAAATTAACCCATGCCCTTTGGAAGATAGTGAACCCTGAACTACTGGATGTGCTGAGGAAATAACCTACTGCATTACACCACAGTTCGTACATTCATTATCGAAGTGGGAATCGTTAGTATGAATTAATGAACGGGTTTGACAGCTAAGGAAGATTGCAAGGAGGTAGCTGCCACCTTTCTACACACTACTAGCTATGAGATTTCTAATTTAATTTGTTTTAAATTTTAATGGTCTTCCAAATCCAGACGTAAACCCTGTTACCTTTATACCAATAAGATTGAATGTAACTACTCTTGTAAGATACCTTTCTTCTGAAATAAAGTCCAAATTACAATTATTACAAATGATTTGTAACTTCAGGTATAATTATCGATAAACATATACATTTGTTGAGCTCACTTAGACCAAACTTAAAGATTTTACGATATGTAGACGTGTAATGTAAAATTAAAGTTATTTAACTGCTGGAATAGAACCAGGTCAAAGTGAAAATAAAAAATTCTGAGGGGGTGGGAAGGATTAGAAATTCGTAATATCTTCATAACTATCAGTCGGAACGAAAAATTACACAGAATCAATCATGTGAAAATTTAAGTATCTCACCATTGTGTTTTGTAGGTGTTCGCAGTCGGGGAATTTCAGGTGTAGGATCAAGGGAGGAGTTTCTAGGGAAAAGCTTATAGCGCCTTCCTTCAATCCTCCATTCGAACTCTAGGAGCAAACCTTACCTTTCTTTTTCACAATTGCAAACGTTCAGTACTATTTTATCAATCATAGCCTACACACATGCTTATTCCATCGTGTTAGTATATTAAATATCAGTAATTCGTGTATCTAAGTGAAACGAGTTTGGAGTCATTTTTTTGGTAAGTATTATTTTATTATTAAATTTCTCGTTTATAACGATACACTTAGGTATTTGCATATGTATAAATATATTCACTTAGCCACTGTATGTAACAATTAGAAGAACGATAAATTAAATTTATGTGACGAGTTTCAACTGCCCATTTACTACTTTTCTTCAGATGCAATTAAAACACATTTTATTTTTTGTTCATTAAATAAATATCTTTGAGCTATAATTATTCGTTTATTAATTTTTTTTTTTGGTAGGAAATAATAAAATTCCAAGAAGAAGAGATTTTGGACATTTGATTTTGAATTCGAATTCAAGATTTGAATTTTACAACCAAATTCTTATTAAATACAATTTGTCGGAAAACGAATCCATAAAGAGAAAACTGAACGAATTACAACGTAATTATTTAATTAAATGGAGAAAAAAACTGCTTCTCAATGAAACATTTTGAAGTAAAAAATGCATCATAGTCTTACAGTAGATTTTCAACCTAAGGAGGAAGCTGGGACTGAAGAGGGTCCATCAAAAAGCGCGGGAAAACAGTCGGCCAGGAAAAAGTTTCGAGGAAGCCAAGAAATGGAAAAAATAATAATTAAATATATTTTAATTTATTAGAAACTAATAATTGTATTATTTTTAATTTATTAGAAACTAATAATTATATATATATATTAATGTATTAGTAACTAATTATATATATATTTTAATTTATTAGAAACTAATAATTATATATATATATATATATATATATATTAATGTATTAGTAACCAATTATTATTTATATTTTAATTTATTAGAAACTAATAATTAAATATATTTTAATTTATTAGAAACTAATAATTAAATATATTTTAAGTTATTAGAAACTAATAATTATATTATTTTTAATGTATTAGAAACTAATAATTATATATTTTATTAGAAAAGTGATGGTTGGTCAATTATAAATTTATCATTTACTCGTTAGACTATTCTTCATTAGCGATAATATATATTTTTTTTTATTATTTTGTAGCGTATTAGTATAAATCAGCTGACTTTACCAGCTATACTTTGTTAGCCATTAACTGACTTACATGGCCAGTGGAAGGTTCAATAGGTTCAACGGCTAACGATAGCCGTTAGTTTAGCTACCTTTTTGTATTATATTTTATCGTGATGAGGCGTTATAAGGGCACGAAACTAGTCGAGAAATAAAAATGACCGTTTGAGGTTTTCATTTCTTTTGGCCTTAGATAGATTAGTTAATTGAGGGTATACGCCCTTTGCGTGCGGTTGAATGGTTGCTAGCGGCGGTAGCTCACAGTACCGTATAATCAGTAGTATGGAAAATATTTCTTCATTAAAGAGTCTCACCACAGTTAAAGTAAAAGGGAGAATTCATCAGTTACGATGACTGTCGGTTTAAAGATGAGTCGACTATGAGCAGATGACAAAGTTTGAGGAAAGAAGGTGAGTCGGCCGGAAAGGGGGTGGCAAGTGTGGGAGGACTTGTCCAAGGCTGACCCAGGAATATTGGGACAACTTCATGCCATATCTCTGCCATATACTAACGTATAGCTTCAAAAACTAGTACTTGCCTTAGGAATGAATCGTTTTGCCATCTCCCAATGTACATAGACCGATTTTCGAAACATTTTTTCATATGTACATCAATGCAATCTAATAGTTCAGGGATGAGAAACACGTGGCACGATCGCCATGTTTATGTGGCCCACTAAGCATTTCTAAAAATGTATTTATTTAATCGACTTTCTCCCATCAATATATTGTTATAAAATTAATTATAATTTAATAATAATAATACTAAACCAACACAGTTTTTTATGGCGAGTTACTCACTTGACGCCGACTTGTTCAAACATGGAATACGAACTCGCCGCGTCTGTGCTTGTTTGTGGTGGTTTCTGTCTGATCTGATTAAACACTTTCAGTAAATTCGTTTTTCTGTTCTTTTATTATTTTTATTTTTCATTAAAATTTGTATATGAAATCTTTACTTTTTTTGAATTTTATATTTTTCTATTCAAATGTCTATTATAAATAAAGTTTTGTAAATTATTAATAAGTGCTACTTTTATGTGTGGCCCTTAAATTAAAATTAAAATTGGTCCGTTAATTAAATAGGTTGCTCACCCCTGTAATAGATAATAAAATGAAAACGTCAGCCACGCAGTATTTCGACGCTCAGGTATAACACAGGAGTAATGTCATCTCTCCATATATTCCCTATTTCTCCAACCCTGAAAACAATTAAGTACTAATATCTTGCTTAATATTTGAGTCACCATGAAATGCATAGAAAAACAATTTTAGGGTATTAACAGTTTAGCCAGATTGGTTTTATAGCATTTTTTGATGCAACTCATAATGACGAAAATACAATCAATTTTAGAATTCGCTCTACCCTCCCCCCATTCCTCCCCCGATTTCAGCCATTAATGACGATGAACTTTAGGGTTGAATAAAACGATTAAATATCACGCACATTATAAATAAAATAAACATTTTTGAGTACGCAACGCAAAATCTTAAATGATGATATCATCACACAACATATTAGTATGTACCTCCCACAGTAAAAATTCAAAGAAAATAATACTTCGTATTTAAGCTTCGAATAAAGTGGTCCATGATACCACAGCTTATTGATAATATGACATGAGTACGATTTGGGATTTACTGAAGGCCGTTATCTAAAAAAAATAAAATCCAATTATTTACGTTAATATTCATGATACGAAAAACATGTATACATGATCATTTACAGGGAATTATATTTATACAATAGTATCCTCCATTATAAATTTTTGATACGACGTAGAATAACGGAGGCATTTAGAATTTTGGTATATATATATCATTTTTAACGGACGTCATTTAGGTTATCTCCTTGGTAGGGACATTTGAGGAAAATATTGAAAAATCGCATTATGAGTACAACCGCAATTGCTGATTTCCCACAAGAGAAATCTGCTAAAATGAGGTAAGCTCAAATATAAATCAAGTAGCTACTGAGTAAACAATGCAGATTTTCCATTTCGTTGGAACTCGCTGCAGAAATCTCAATATCTATTTTCCATTATTCCTATGAATATAAAGCCTATATTATCAGTAGTTGAAATTTAAGCCGGATATGAAATTTATTGTGGCTCAGTCACTCTGTTTGAAAATCCTATTAGTAGGATTGGGAGTTTGCAGAAGACTGAAAACTAAAATATGCAAATATCTCGAATAAAATTCGAGTTTGATAAAAGCTGTATCATCGACAATTATATAACTTTTCTAGAGCGACAAGAATATAACAATTTTACAGAACGGGTTATATAACTTTTTTTTATTCCCAATAATGGAGATATTTTTATTTTATTTTACTCCGCCTGTAACCCCACCCCCACCTCTACTTCTCCGATGAAAACAATAAGTCATTTAAGCTAGAAACTTGGTACTTCCTGAGCTATTGGCTTATTGGTAATGAATGATGAGTAGCACTGGGGATTCGTGAAGTGAATCTTAAAAATTGCAAATATCCTTGTTAATATTAGAATTAGTAGCAAAAAGTATATACGACAATTGCAGAAAATAAAATTTGCAATAAGATTGGTAATATAATTAGAGTTGCCTAGATTTAAGACAGCAAAGCCAATTATTTGTCTAATAAAATAAACCCTGTAAGGAAGAGAGTTATCAAAAACTGTATTCTGAATCTTTGAACGATTAGGGAAGCCTACAGTGTCCAAACATATTTTTTTTTCAAGTGAAACCAGAAATCCTGTATTATTAATTAAAATTTACCTTACATCGCCGAAAACGCATAAAATCTGCGGCCTGCGTCTATGGCTGTTGGGTTTTCTCCATTATATTTAATGACCAGGAATTTTTCTAGTGATTGTGAAGAGATAGGAATTAAAATATACTTGGCCATTCAAACATTGACTCGTAATGTAGATATACTCCAATTTTCTACTCTGTATAGTGTAATAATATAAAAAAAAGAAGATAAAAAAACTATTTTCCTGTTGTCCAATACTATTCCCACACATAAGCAAAAAAAAAAAAAAGCTACAGTATTCTCGTGAAGTATTAGAAGTTTTCAAAAACAATTTCTCATATCCTACATAGATGATTGCAAAAAAAGAAGTCAAATTTCAAAGCTAGTGTGAAGAAATTTGACTCATCAGTGAACACAATTTTTATTTTGAAAATTAAAATTTCGTCTACAACTCAAAGGTAAATTCGTAAATGGCTTAAACAAGACCAGAAGAGCCCATTCTTATAAACTCAATCCGCTTTTTATTATAGATTAATTCAGTATTCTTTATCCACCCTCGTAACTAAATCCGAACTATAGGTGAATGATCTCTTTTAAAAAATAGTTGATTTACATTAATTACACGTTTTCATATTCTGTTTTATGATTTACATGAATAATTATATCTGTAAGATTAGAGAAAGCATTTCAGGAAAACCAACGCCATTTGTTCAATCTTTGATAGACGATAGGACTTAAAATTAAAGACTACCTTTCAGAAACCGTGCTTCGAAATAGTCCTAAGCCAAAGACTACAAGGAATCTCTCGAATTAACATACAAATGGTTTAATTATGTTAGTTTTCAGTGTACATGCGTTTAATTACAGTAAGATTGATGTCTGTGCAAAGAGGAATTTTGGTCCATTCTTATGCAGTGGTACGACAAATATCGCGTATCCAAAGAATAAATTAGTTAGTTTTCTCTATTGTGACCAATTCGTCTTTCAGTTCATAGACCATCTCACGCAGGTTCTCCTTCTTTTATTTTCCCCTCCTGGGGTGCCATACAACATATGTTTGGTCACGCTACCAAGTTCCACTCTTTTAACATGGCCAAACCACAACACCGATCCATTTCGGGGATACTTGTTCCTCCCTTCAACGAATCTAAATACCGTTCCAGAACGTTTGCTCTCCCGTTCCAAGAAAGCTGTTATATTCCTCTTTTCTTTCTCAAAGTTCATTGTCATAAAAAAAAAGTCATGATAGAATTAAACACAATAAAGATTGCACTACAGTCGTGCCATTACACTAAACCACAAAACGGTTTAGAACAACCCATATTGTCTGTAGAAAGTTCAAGTGATCTTTTAATAGACACATGCTACATATTTTTTCTATATATGTTTTCAAATAAGTAAAAGGTATCTAGAAAAGATGCCTTATTTTTAAAAGATAAAGTTATTAGTTTTCTATATTTTATGGCATTTCACCATTTTAGCAGATTTCCCTTAAGGGAAATCAGCTATTGAGGTCGTACTCATGACGCGAGTTTCGAAAAATTTCTTCAAATGTCCATCGATCCTACCCAGGAGATGACGAAAATGAGGTCCGTTCAAAATTATATATATATATCTATATCTATATATATATATATATATATAAATATATATATATATATATATATATATATATATATATATATATATATATATTTGTTTGTTAACGCTCTATCGGTCGCAATTTTTGTTTGATCGTTACCAAACTCGGAATTTAATAGTTTTATGTAAAAAGGAAGATCAAGTTCGTTAATGGCTGAAATCGGACCAGTGGGAGGGGGGGTTTAGAGGGGGGATTTTCGAAAATTCGAAATATCTCCGTTACCATACGTCGGATCAAAAAATTGTATAGAACCAATCTTATTGCAAATTAAATTTACTATAAATATTGTTCTATACATTTATTCTGTATCTTTAATATTAACCAAGATATTTGCATTTGTATAGTGAGTGTGGTCGGCTATGTTCGGGAGTTTCCGCCGAGCGCTAGTGTGGCCGTTTCACTAACTATTCGTCCTCGTGAGAATAGGTTACTACTACTGTTATTGGGCAGATTTCTCTATTGTATAACTTCACGTGGGAAATCTGCTTAGTTTACGCAGCCCCTGCGTGACGGACTTTATTTCTATGATAAGGGTAAATAATACAGGTAGTGACTTATTGTAAAAAGCTTCGCCACCCAAGTCAAAGGAGACATACATTTTTTTTCTTTTTCTGTACACTTCTAAATTCGCCTAAATGGAACAAATAACTCAGCTAATAGCTACTGTTAGTAGCTTTGTCATTATAGAGAGTTCGCGTGTAACGAGTTATTACACGGAAATCGTCTTTTAATTTGTCTGTAAAATCACTCTATTTGGCGGTGAGGAGAAAGGGGCGCAGATAAGCCGATTCTTGGTATTCCTAATCACACCACAAATCAATCATTCGTCGGTGTCGTCACAGCTTCAAATCAAATGGGAAAGACGTGAAAGTAAATGTTGCTAATTGCTGTTTGATTTCTCCGGAGATTCCAACTACAATACAGCTCAGATTGAGTTCCTCCAATAACGAACTTTACAATATGGCTTCCGGGATAATCGTACATGAAACTTCACAGAGAATGTCACAATTGTAGTTAATCATTCTTAAAGAGTCTTCGAGAGCCTAAACGTAAAATTATGGAGTCCATATGTCAAAATATTCAAGTGGTCTGTACATTTTCGAGTGTCTTACAAACCAGCAAAAGCTACGCGCACATTATATACTCAATACTCACAAGAATAATTGTTATTTTACTTACGGAATGTGTATTATTTCGTACAACTGTACTGTAATGTGCAAAGTAAAGGACTTGTACTTAAAAAAGAAAAAAAAATTATCTTACAATCTATGGTGGTTAGCCTATGTGGCACAAGTAAAAAGAATTTGGAGAAAGTAGGAAAATGAATGACTGAGAACTTCCAATGGTGTGTTAAGTGAAAGTTAAGGTAATTCCAAACTTAAGCTAATATAGAGATAGAAAAACAAGTCAGGTACGAAGGGTGCACAGTTATTGTTGTTATAAATTTAACCTTTTGAGAATACCTCAAAAATAAAAGTATTTAAGTAATCTTAACCGTAAAAAGTGAGAATGAGTACTTTATATTATGTATTATTCATAAGTAAGTAAATGAAAAAAAAAACTTAATTGTAGGTAAAATAATTAACACTTCCTGAAGCTTACATCAAATTGATTCCGGGAACAGTCTCAAGGTCACTCAAGACGATTAAAACAGCTGCAATTACCTACCAATCTTTCATCACCGAGGAAGCCAGAGGGGGTGGGGATAGCGTCACTCTCTGCTAAGAAGGGAAAATTTATACTTTGCTAGAGATATCATTGTGTCTTGTATAATCTGTTAGGAGTTCCCTCAAGGTATTGTTTGGATAACTATTCAAATTAACGATTTGGGGGAAAAAACGAAAATTTATTATTTGTGCTAAGGAGCTGGTTGGTCTTTAAATATTTAGAAAACTGGAAGGGACCGAATCACGCATGAGCAAAAGGAATTTATATAATAGTCCCTGGCCACATCCAGGCTAGAAAAGGGTAGTAACCTAAAGAATCCAATGGAAAATTACAACAGTAAGACACAATACAAAGTGCCATTGTAATTTTTTATGCAACACAAATTTCATAAATAAGTATAGTCTGGAAGGTGAGTTTCCTTCTCAATAAACAAGCCCGGTTGACATTAATTTTCATCTTATCTTCATTTCTTCCATTCCTCATTTGTATATACTTACCGGTCTCCCACTGGTTTCTGCAATATCTCTTCTACTGGAGCTCTTCCAGAAGCCATAACGCTTATCAAATCGCCACGACCAAGTAATGTTATATAGAAAGAAGGTGTGCCATACCGGACTGCAATAATATCCCCGCGCCGGCTGAATCCTACGTGCTAAAGGTCACCATAAACAAATAGTTATTGGCTCCCCGGTAGGCTGGGCTTGCCCGCTTCGCCTCAGACCCAATGTATTATAAATCTTATTTCGCATTGGCCCACAAATCAAAACTCGTTTCGCAATATAAGCTCGATAGGAGCTCAATCTCAAGAAGAGTATTTCATCAAGTTGTACATCCAAAAGAGGAAGGTGTTTACTAACAGATAATAACTCATTACGACCGGCCATACCGAGCAAGTAGAAACATCGATAGTACTTACATATGTAACCTTTTCATATACCACACCTTGAGGTATACATTCGATCACGTACTATCTAGAAGATGTATGTGTCTCGCTTCGATATATGTGTCTGTAATTAATAATTCTTAATATATTCATTTCAAGCCACTTTCTCGAAGTTATTGCAATAAGCATAACTATACCTAATTCTTCAGCTTTTGTACCTCAATTTAATTCAATATTATGACTGTACCTACTTTTTTTTTGTACTTTTATTCCAAATAAACCATCCTTTTAAATTCAAAGGAGCACTAGCGTGTTACTATTCATATTTAATATTACACATCGTATTTTTCGGCAATTTTGACGAGTTTCATGAAGAACTTTCATCTAGGACACCTCGGGAGTAGCATACCAACCTCTCTTGTATATCGGTATTCAACACATTGCAAGCGTTTGGTTTCGTAGGAATTGATAAATGTACATCGTCAGAGTGGTTAAAGGAGTTCTTCCCAAAATAAGTAAATAAGATAAATAAAACATTATTTACATAGAATTTGGTCAACTTAAACATTAAAACCACGCAGATACCACTCAAGCTAAGCATATAATAACTTTCTAAAATGATTATATATATATATATATATATATATATATATATATATATTTATATATATATATCCTCCTTCTTTGAACCCCTGCTTTACCTTTTCCTAATTGTCCTGTTCGCGGAAGAATCAACTCCGCGAAGAGTGAATTAGGCGCTAGACCTCCATGACGTCATCCACCGACACTCATCTTTGCTCTGGACTGGGGCCTCGCTGTCAGCGTATGTAGCCACGAGGGGGACCGGCAGGAAAGGGCAAGAAGAAGGTGACGGAACAAGATGGGAGCCTAGTGCGGCTAGTGAAAGAAGCCATTATCATCGAAGTGAAAAACCCCCTCAAAATGCAGGAGTAGGCCTAAAAGGGCCCGTCGGGCGATGAAGCGGGAAGGAAACAAGGAGGGGAAGAAACTACGACAATAAAATAGTGAGTACTCACATTTATCTCAAAATTCAACGCACTTCGAAGCCAACAGGCATAAACCCCATAATGGGCCCCACCACAGCAACCAGCTCCACCACGAGTTCAAACCAACCCACAGCAGCTCACCAATCGAACATCATTAGACATTAAAAGATTTCGTTATCATTTGTTCTTATTATCGACCACAAACATGGTCCATGTAATTATATCTATTGTACACATCCATGCCTTATAATTTGCACCACCATACCCCCTCTCACCATACAGTCCTCTCTCTCAAACCCAAAATAAGGGGCGAAGGGGCATCTCCCTATATATCTTTTTATGGGAAGCCTCTTTGATCCCCAAACAGTCCAATAATGAACTTAACATTTAGTTTTACACGACTACGTATAACTGACACCATTGCTAGGGGCTTGATGACAATTATACGCCATATTATAAGATTAACATTTTTTTTTTTAATGGCAGTTATCCCTTTATACTTTATTTAATTATGATTTTTAAAGTATGGTTCTAAGGCCCGTCAGGTCAACATCCAGGACGTTCGGGCACTGATGATCGAGAGTGCTCTGTCGCTTTAATAAATTGTTATTATGGAAATTTAGCCGTTTTTCCTCTCACTGCAGTAAATTATTTCAGTTATATGATAAGTATAATATTAATTTAATAATTATTTATTAACGTCCAATCTTTGCAACTCAGGTAATTGGGACGGGTTATCTACAGGTTACCACCCTTTTCTAGCAAGGGTGGGATTTTAGGATGTTATTTAATGAATTTCGTCACTAAATAATTTCCTTTGCCCAGGCGAGAAACGAACTAGCCACTCTAGGTTTCCCATGTGAGATAAAGGTCAACGTTTTAACTCGCATGGCTAACCTGAGCCACCAGAATAATTTTATATTATATAATAATAACAACGTTAAAATAATTTATACACTTATGATTTCAAATAAATGGATAATGTGCGAGCACTGATGAAACTTCACTAAATCAGCATTCACAATTTTTTGGTCTACTGCGTCCAACGATGAACGAAGTCTTGATTTATTTACAGTGGAATTCTATGAATGATATTTTTTTATTGGTTTCAGTAATATTTGTGGAGCTGTGTTTAATGTCGCACGAATGCTTAAGTAAGCAGCACAATGTTGATGCAACATCGGACGTGGCCCACGCGACGCTATTTATAAGGTAGGTAGTAGGTGGGTGCTGCACCTTGTGCCTCTACTCCATCCACTCCTCACCAAACCTTTTTCAATTCCAAATATTCCCTTTAATTTCGTTTATCATGAATGCGGTTTATTGTTAAATCATAACATAAATCACGGAAATCTTACATTAATGTTTAAAAAAGAAATGCTAGGTCATTTAATACAGGTAATAATGGATGAGAAGGAATGCTGACGGTTATCAAAAGTTCCCCATTGAGACAAAACATGTTATGAGTTTGTCGGTGCCCTGCGGCTAAAGGTTTGTAATAAATTAAACGGTAAACTTGATAACTTAGAGTCATCGGTTTGATCCCCATGTGGGCTCTAGTAACTATTTAAAACGACGAACTGACTAACTATAATCATTAGCATCATCCTGGCTTGAAAAGAGTAGTTACCGGACGGTAACCATTCCCAATTAGTCAGAGTAGCACAAACTGGCCATGTACAAATAAGAATAACAAATATAATTTGAAATGACAATTCTACACAACATGAAAATACATAATTGCAGTAATATACTGCAAAATCAGCTATATTTATGCTACGAAATGTTTCATAATTTAATTTTTACAACTGCAATTGAAAGAGTTACCTTACTTTTCTTGTTGAAAAACATAAAAAAAAAAAAATATAAAAAAAAAAACAAAAAAAAAAAACATTGTATAGTTCTATAAACGCAACAAGACCAGAAGGTTTGTTTATAGAAAGCAGCATAACACAAACTATTTTTATGATTAAAACCAAACAATTAAAATCTAATCAATATAACCGCTGTTTATAAATGACTCACCTAATATTTATAAATGCCCTATCTTTTGATTTTCAAATACAAGCATTAACCATGTTACAATTTAAAAGATGTTTTTTATTAATGTCCACTTAATGCTATATGGCTTCATGAGATCAATCATCTACAGGTTACCACCCTTTTCTACTTTGTGAGGTTTCCACTGAAAAAAATCCTATTCCCCAGGTGGGAATCAGACCTACGACTTAGATTTACTAAGTAATTAAGACAAAAAACTTAATTTACATGGTTTCCCTGAACACTCAAATAAAATATAAATTTCTGTTTCAAATTTAAATGTGTAATGCAAGAGAATAGACGACTTTCGCCTTCATAGGAAAGTCCGGGCAGTTCTAGAAGAAGTCTTGGATGTTCTAGACCTCTGGCATTGCCTGATCTTTAGGAAGACGGCGTGTTGGAAATTTCAAATAATCATTGTTCTTCGTATTGAAAGGAAAGCGCAGGCATTTTAGAAGAACTCTTGGAATTAAGATCAGTTCTAGACCTCTGGCAATGCCTGATCATTCGGAAGAAGGAGAGTTGGAACATTCAAAAAATCATTGTTCTTCGTATTCAAAGGGAAGCGGAGGCATTTTAGAAGGACTTTTGCAATTAAGATCAGTTCAAGACCTCTGGATTCATCTGATACTTTGGAAGACGGCGAGTTGGAACTTTCAAATAATCATTGTTCTTCGTATTCAAAGGGAAGCGGAGGCATTTTAGAAGGACTTTTGCAATTAAGATTAGTTCTAGACCTCTGGCAATGCCTGATCATTCGGAAGTCGGCGAGTTGGAACTTTCAAATAATCATTGTTCTTCGTATTCAAAGGGAACTAGATCTCTTGGGAAGTCTGCATTTCCACTCGAACACTTAAAATACGAGAAGGGAGCGTGACTGGCTGGGATTGCTTACGTCAAAGCTAAGATATGGTAAATATCAAGTGCTGCATTTTTCAATTTTATTAGCAATTGCTCTACCAGATTTTACAAATCTATTCCGCCGGTTTCCACCAAGTATACTGTGGCAATTGAGTAACTACTTGAATAAAAAAGTAGAAATCTAAAAAACGTCTCAAATGCCAACATAATTGAGGAGATAATGCATCTAGTATGCCATACGACCATCAACTACATTCATGTGACAGTCTCTATCTCTTCTTGGGCTGTTAAAGTAAATATTTTCTTTCTTCATTAAAGAAGGGCTTATTGATCTTACCTTAAGTTATTAAGTTTTTGAAACTAAAATATGGCACTTGATTTAGACGTCAAATAAATACAACTCAGATTTAAGTGGGACAACCTTACGAAACTAAGTTCTTTTGGAGTCTTTAGGCTTAATATTTGCTGAATTCCCAAGAGCTGTTAACCTTTCGGCTGGAACTGAGAGGCTGATTAATGAAGCGGTATTGCATATATGCAAATGCATAAGCTGGAATAAACTGGGGTATTTGTTTCTGTTTCATTTGTATATGGAATCAAATGTTAGTTGCTAAGTAAGGATAATGCTAAGAAATGGCACTCATTCATTATAAAACTAGTCCTTAGAAATGCTGAGATGAGCAATGCACATAGTGTCAGTTGTGCTATTCACCAGCAAAGCAATACTAATCACCCCATTTTTCTATTTTGCTCAACTTCTGCATCGAGAGGTCTGCAGCTATGATAATGGGTCAACCTTTAAGCCCGACATCTCTAGTCAATTGAATGCAATTTATTATTATTATAGTTTAAAAAGTTAAGAAATCCAAGAGCAGAGGTAACATGAAGCACTGTGAACTTCTTTCAACTAACCAACTCTTCCCTCTCTACATCAAAACTGTTACATACACCTTATGATTTTTTTTCCCCGATTGGAACTATGTTTACTTTCGGTGTGCTGAGAGTAGTAGATTATGTACCCACGTCTTAACCCGCATGGCCCCCAAATCATACCATTATTAGTCTTAAAATTTATGGTATAAATCACATGTCAGAACATGAATCACTACTAGAAATATTGTGGCATAAGCTGGTGTCCTGAGAGACTTGCAAGAGAAGGCTAGATTTAGGACTCAAAATAAGTTTAAAAGAACTAACTACATGGGAAACTTTTCAGGGGGGAACTAAAATGGCAAGGACTTTCACATTACAAGTTGAGGAAGTTTACAACCTTAGTTTAAATACCTGGGAGAGATAATTACGGAATGAAATGGTGTGGGGACAGATATAAAAGCCAGGATGACAGCGGGAATCAGATGCTTCCTGGCACTCCAACTAGCTGACTAAATCTCAAAATTCTAGAGCTTCTCCGGGATGACCAAAGTGCAAATATATAAGACATCTATAAGACTTAACAGTTACGAGTCGCTTTCGTAGAATGCTCATTGACGATTTTTCAAGTCCCGATGAAAAAGGTTGGCTCCACATCCAAAATATAAGCATAAATAGAGTTTGGTGATTCCATTATTGATTAGCTGTGACCCGTACTTAGTCTGCATACACAACCTAGTCACACAAAACGTTCCCTTACTCACCTGAAGATGGTGACTCATTGACTGATCGGTTGTAAAAGAATTTACGCAGGAAAACATCATCTCTCTTAATGATCTTAGGTCTCTCGGTATGAACCGACTCTTGAATGTTTACCAACCTTTCACCAAAACTAGTACCAGTGGACCAAAATATCTTAGTAATCAAGGCGCTTATGAGAAGCGCTCAAGGACCATGACGTGGGCTAAGGAAGTCTATGAGAACATCTTTCTTAATCTCATTTTATAAGATAGTGTCCTATTATAAATTCACATTATCTTGACTAGAGTACGAAATAAAGTGCTGTAATGCGATAAAGAGAGGGAGAGAGAGACAGAGAGAGAAAGAGAGAGAGTGAGACCCAAAAAGAATGATATAATAAGAAGCTTCTCGCTAGTGAATAGAATTGATGTTTTATTGGAGAAAAGGAGTTTTTAACGATACGACCCCTATCGTCAATAATATTGGTATTGCTTCATCTTTGTTCGAGACCTCGAGAAATGGCTTCATATTTACGAGAATTCTATTTATCGCTTGCCGAAGTGAAAGTACAGCAAAATGAAAAATTGTTCGTCTTTAAAATAGCTTATTAAATGAAAAGCGGCGGCGGCTCGAGAGATTGCAGGGAAGCCATTCCTTCATTCGTCACGTGACATTAACTGGTGCAAAGAACATTAACCCTGAGTAATAGAGTCTGAGTAAAGGGTAATTATTGTCGGCCTAGGAAGTCTCTCCTCTGTTATAAGCCACTCCTATATTTGTGGCTACAAATGAAAAGTTCATCAGCATATTTATGGTGGTGCAAACTGTTTTAAATAATCATTGAACCACATTCTTTATATCCATGAAGCATATTGAGGAAGAGGTTTTCTATATCGAATCCAAACAAAACTAATCAGTAAGACAATAATAAATATGCGAGAAAGGCTAATGAATTTATCATTATTGTAATCAACGATATTAATTGTGTTGTTCTTCGAAAGGTTTATTAACGTGAACGAAAATGTTACCCGAGTGAGAGAGTCACCGATCAATAAGAAGTGTTATTTCTATGCTATAATCTCAAAAGAAACTTACAAATCCTACACCAGAGCCTAGGAAATCAAAGTTTTCAAAGTACTAGTATAAGTATAGGGTAGTTCCACAAGTTTGTTAGGTTTTGGGGGGGTTAAATGAAACACTTATTTTGAAACATCCTCTTGAAATCTCTTCTCTCTCCGTTCCTTATGGCAGGACCATACCAGGACATCAGCCCATTTATAATTTTTAAATGTGGACTCGATCTAACAGGTAGCCCATGACCGAAAACACCCACAGAGTGGTTCTTGTAGGTATCATCCTCACAGCCATTTGCTGCATATTTATATCACGGGCCAGGAAGTTTCAAATGGTCGCCTGCAATCGGAGCCTCACTGCCTCTGTTCAATCAGACTCCAATAATCGCCTACCTTAGCTCGGTATCTCATCTTCTTTCAACAAAGTGGGGAATATTCTGCAGCTAAGACACTTATTATAAAGAGGCTCGAAAGCAGGTATCAACGAGTCTTTACATTCGTTGATGGTCTCCCATTCGGCGCTGTACAGTCAAGAAGATTTCTTCCGCTTCAAGGCGTCGATGGCCACTTCTACATCTACAGCATCCCATTCCGGAACGTCCTCTGAATGTGGAACCTCGTTGGTAAACCTTCTCCTTATCGTTTGCAGTAAAGTATCCTCATCAAGCCAATCATTTGGGAAGGAGTTCAAAATGAGTCGCACAGACTCAGCGCAATATATATATATATATATATATATATATATATAACGGTAAATTATTTACTTTGACAATTACATTTTTTTTATCTACCTTACTCCTTTCTTTCTATTTCTTAGTTCACGCAGCCCCTGCTCGGCGGACCTTTTGATTTACCTGCGGCGTTGGAAAGGCCTGAGATTTGACGGAGCCGCCCAATACGTCATGAGCTATAAGTTGATAAAGAAGTGAATAGAGCCGTGATGGAAGAGGCCTAAGCCATTCATTATAAGAGGTACTATTGAGGACCTCCATTCTTCCTTTGGTCACGCGACATTAACTCCCAAATGAATGGCGTAGGTCGAAAGGTAATTGATTTTAGATTCGGCGTAAAGGGCAATTATTGTTTAGAGGGGGATCGAGCCGATTTGTAGCTGAGGCCACGCCCACCGGCGGCTCTATGCCTCCTATAGTATTTGGTTAATGGTCTTGCTATGGCTTTTATGTCACCTGCTCCAGAGAGATCTTCATTCCATATAATCATGACTCAGAAGAAATGTCTCTATTTATGAACAAAGCAGCTGACTTGTAAGTGTTGCTACTTCAGTCCGTGAGAATGATAATTAAATATTTGGACGGAGGTAATTATAATTTGTTTGATACTTAATTTACAGCTACAACTCTTAACCCCTGAACCATTAGGAAAACTAAGAAGCGATTGAGGAAGAATATCTGTGAAATGTTTTCTTTTGATATTTTCTGATGTTATAATCAAGACATTTCGGAATTGAGTTACGATTAATAAATTGGAATATGGATAAATAACCAACACCATATCAATTTGTGGCATTGGACAACTTCTAGCTGAAATTGCGATCAAGTTAGCATCTTGTAAATGTACACACTGCTGGTCCGATATTTGTCACAAATAGAAACTAATATCATATTGTTACATATCACTATCTGTGGCCGCTTAAGCGCAACTGGATCGTACTCGCGCACTTCTATACTTATGTATCAAATTTTGATAGTTCAAATATAATGGAGCAAAAGTGCACATTTTTACACTTTTTTTCTCTTCATACAGTAGGTACATATACATATATTTCATTTCTATTGTTGTTTTGTTTCTTTTATTTCATTAAAAAAATTGAAAAATGTGTTATTTATCTGAACAATTGAAGGTTTTTGTTTAAATAAAATATACAGAATAAATTGCACTGATCTAGATGGTAAACTTCTCATAATAACGATTTTAAACACTAGTTATTCGCCCCTTCTTACTTATTGAGCTACAGTAATACAAGCGATATAGCTTTTTATATGATTGATTTGAAGAAAATATATGATAACACTAATTAAGAAGCGATCTATATGTACATTAAGCAAGAAAGTAATAATAAAGTTGTTATTATAAATGGACATGTATAAGAAATAACCAAAATTTCAAACTGTAATTTTACAAAAAAAAAAATAAAAGAAGTAAAAACTAGTGGCTATGTTTTAATACAATTTAAGACGAGCAACATATGTTCAAAGAAAAAAAAACATTTATAAGAGTATATAATATATATGTATATTTATATTCATTTATGACATCTACTAGGTAGAATTGATAAATATTTGAAGAAATTTTATGCCTAATGACAACCTGAATTGATACTCATTTCGATGTCATTTTCCTTAAATGAAATAGGAATAAGACTAATGTATTATTGTGTTTGAAGGGCAATAATAACTGTTTAATGAACGTATCTCACAACGCATATTGTATAGTCCATTGAATACAAAGCACATTTAATAGTCATTGCATCTCAGTACCTCATAAACTGTATTTCAAGTCCTTTTGCTATGAAATTTTGTACTCCATGTATTTTCTTTGAAGCCCAATTGGGACGGCTGTTTGGATTTCAAAAAGTATAGCACAATGCTGAAATAGAGGAGAAGCACCGAATCAATGAACGCTCATCTTGCGACATTTGAGACAAGAATTGCACCTACTTGTCAATTGGGATAAGGTTTATGGCAATGGCAGGGGCTAGGTTTTCCTCACGAATACAGAAACCTCTTTGTTGATAGTAAAATCGGTGGCAGGCTAGATGAGATTGATGACTCTGGATGGTCTATACCTTCAGCACGATCTTACTTACGCCACATCCTCCCTCATAGCACTGCTGCATCCATCATCGTGGTGACACTTCACCGTAAAAGGAATCAACACCGTCCCCCTCACCCAGTGTCGAGCCTGCAATAAAACTGTCGTATATCAAACCGGTGGCAGTTATCCAAGCGGCACGTACCCCGTGGCGAAAGCGGTTTTTTGTACATAATTTTCCATCGGAAAGGGGTTTCTCATATCTATAGAACAACAATATGTACTCTTGAAAAAAAAAATAGCTACGGAAACTACTACTAGCTATTATTTATAACAAAATAATATAATACAGGTTCAAGTACTAATATTGAAAAAAGAAGAATGATCAGCCAACTAAGACTAGGGAGGGACAATGTGATAAGACACAGCTGTATGCAAAGTATGCCATGAGGACTATGAAACCCTAGAACACTTCATGTGCTTATTGTCCACGATACCAAGCTGTGAGGAAAGAGTTCAACATGTCATCACAAGGTAGGTAGCATTGCTGATTTCCTGCAGATCATATCCCTCGGCAAACTAAATAATATCTGCAAGTACATTCACCAAGGAATAACACTAAGAGTATCAGGGATAACTGGGAGCGCCCAGGAAGAAACACTCAATACTGATATAATTTTCCATATTAGCTCTTCACTAAATACTTATATTTATAACATTCATGTATATATAAATATATTGTATTATAAATGTTATATTGTATTATTATGTATTATACTTATTATTTTGTATTATATTTTGTTTAAAAATATTGCACTCTGTAAGAGAAATAAGTTTAATAAATTATTATTCTATTCTATTCTAAGTACTAAAGAGATGAAGCAAAAACTTCAACTAAATATTCAGTGCAAAGACCTGCTGAATTCTTCTACGTTTAATATTCCAAAATCGTTCTTCACTTTAGCCTTTAGGACATTGCCAAATAACTTTAAAATTTAAGAAAGCCTAAATCATATAAATAATATACGGCATCGGGCTATGTTATTAATATTATTGTAGAATCCAAATTGGGCAAAATTAAATTGCGAAGCAGGCTGAGCTTGGGGGAGACCATAATAGAAAACATCAAATGTTAGAATCACAATATCGGAGGACTTTCAGAGGTCACATTCAATTAATAACATAGCAGAAGCTCCGAAATAATTTTTGGGATAATTTGTGCTAAAATAAAAAGAAAACGCTAGTTCAACCGAATAAACCAAATAGAATTGCTGAATGGACTCAAAGCGACAATCAATAAAAGTTCATTCAACAATGTATAATGTAAATAAATTAACTTGCATCATTCAAATAAGAAATCACCAAGTAACACATATGCATTATTGTCCCGAAAAATCTAATAATAACCTATAAAGTGTGAAATTATTATTTTAGGCGGTCTCTGATAAAAACTAATTTTCCAAAATGTAAATAACTAATTGCCTACGGTGACAAAATTCGTTAGATCCTTCAGTGGTGAAATTGAGAGATATTGCTTACTTTACTGTTCTATTAATAAATAATGACGTGACCAACTTACTTCATGCTGTCTACGATACAACTTCGCCTGTATTTATTACATTTGAAAATGGCATCCAGTTATCCTAGTCTAGAAGACAAATTCGAGTCTTATCCAGGTAAATGACTTATCCAACTATTCCGTTCACTCGAAGGTCCTTGCCTTGCTGTCGAAGGTGCCAGATGGATGAAATGGATATTAGATTAGATACTAAAGCCTATGACGGTCTTTTCATTTTGCATTTAATATAAAATAATCGATTTCTATCAAGAAGAAATTGCAAGACCAAAATCGTTAAAATTGATCTCCCTATGCGAACGATACATTTTAGAAGTTTAAAATTCACTTGTTCTGTAAGGCTGATTAAGACACCTGCTTACCCCCTCCTCTTGTTTTCAAGAGTTCTGAGAATTTCAAAATGGTACTAAGTTATGGGGAACGATGATTCATTTAGGGATGAAGTCGATGTTCTAACCATTTCCCGATTTTCTCAAGCACTACAAACTCTGGAATTCCTCTGCGAAATGCATATTTAATTTAAAGGCACATTTAATCCGAGATTCTAATGGAAAATTAAATTTTAAAATGATTTTATATCGGTGATTTTTTTTCCTATACGAAACGTTACGAAGACGTAAATTACGGAAAACGGACTTATAGTTATCTTTAGTTAGTAACTTTTAATTATCTTTAGAAAGCAGCATTCCATCAAAAACACCTTAATATATAATAATAATAAATTTACGAAGGTGATATGATATGAAAATCTACCCTGTCCATATATCTTTTTAACTTTTTAAGAGTGTCCTATGAGTTACATCGGCCGGGGGAGGAATCTGAAATTATGATGACAGGTTCTATTTGGAGTTGGCTAAAGAAAATGGTTTATTTTTAATTTTTATCATTAATCTTTTAATACATATTATTGCGTACACTTTGACGAATGGCGAATTGAAAGCTGAAATAATGCTGCTAAATTTATACAATTTAATCAGTTTTTGTGAAATGCCTAATAAATGGGATTCGAAATTACAGCGACTGAAAATGTATAGATTAAACTTTCACATGCTTTATAAAGATCTTCAATATGTTTTTTTTGTATTTTTCAAATAAAGCAAGTTTGTGAAAGAGTCAATGTTGGGCAATGATTCATTTATCCCATAATCCGCATGAAGAATTAATATCAAAAAGTTATCAACACCAACACCAAAACGTTAGTAATGTAATCTGTTGTTCAGGTGAATACGAAAGGGTTTTCATGATAGCCAATGCTGATTTCTAGTACGGACAATCCGTTTAAAGTATAAAATGGGCATTATTAGATACAGTCGTGTGGTGTAACTTTGGTATTGCCTGATTATGGTTTATTGTGTTCATGACTAGTATAAAAATAAGGACTAATGTATAGCTTAGAACGAGATAATTAATTGTTGTTAAGAATTTTTGAAGAACGAAACTATTGAAACAGACATTTAGGTTTAACATAGCGTAACGTTAAATTGGGTTGGCTCATTAATATTTGAATAGTTTAGAATAAAAATGAGATATAGAGTCTTAGGACTATGATAGTAGTAGGTTAGAGAGAGACGGGTGCGAAAGGCGAGAGCACAGGAGCTTAACCGCATCCCCTAAAGTGGAAGGATGAATAAAGGCAATTAGGCAAGCTAATGGGCGAGTGTGGGAGCGTGTCATCCAAATCCTAATCACTGGACAGATTGACTCGCTCGTGATTGACTCGTTCTCGGCCATAGAGGATAAATCAACCTAATAGCCTCCAGCTAGCTCTGATGTATGCCTCTCCGCCATCTTTCCCGGAGTCACCCAGGGAACAACACCTAGCCCATTCCTTTTCTCACTCCTCTAGACCTTCCTCATACGCGCTCTCCCTCTCTCTTTTCTCTTTCATATAATTATACCCTTACTTTCAAAAGTGGCCGCTGCGCGCTCCTAAATAACAGTAAGTAGACAAGATTATACTAAAAGCCCTATGTTTAGTGTAATCTGTGCTTCTTTAAAAGAGTAACCGATTTTTAGTTTACGCTTCTGATGTTGAAAGAATAGGTATGTGGAATGATTTAAAGAAGAATTTATTTTATTTTGGAGCATTTGCTACGTGGAGATATTGCTAAGATAACAAAAGGGAAAAAATAAATAAATAAATTAAGATGAACATCAATAAACAAGAAAGTTAACAATAATAGCAAAACAAAAATCATCAACAACAATAATAAATATATAATACATGAAAATAACAAAACATCTCAACAATAGTAACAAGAAAACAAATTGAATAATAACATTAGGGGAAAATATTAGATCTAAGAGAAAAAAATTACTAATTTGTAGTTTCATATGAAACAAAAAAGTAGGAACCAAAAAATAGAAATGAACAACAAATAAAAAATATTAACTTAATAAATAAGACCTTACATGCGTAAATAGTTGGTTGTTTAAAAAAAAAAAAGTTATAAATAAATTTGATAAAAAGGGAAGATCAGTAACATACAAATACTTGGTTCATACTGATCAAAGTAATGAATTATTCAAGAATTCCATCCAAAAGCGTTAAAATATATTTAACAAAACCACAGGAAAAAAGGAGACTTTTTCAGTAAAAAGGATATAACATGTAGCACGGGAGTGGACATAAAAAAACCAAGTAAAATACTGTATTTTTGAATGAAAGTGTTTAATCTTAAGATTTTGAAGTTTGTGTGAATGTATGGATTACCATTCGTCAGTTATTCGTTAAGCCGAGTGGTATTTGTAAGATAATACGCTGATGACACTCAGTAAGTATGTTATTGACAGTTAGGTGAACACTGCAATTCTGACAAATTTGAGTTGTTTTTCTATCAAATATAAGTGTGCCAGTAATGTATGTCCAATTCGTACTCGTGTTAGTATGACATCGTCTCATCGTGTCATGTATTCACTTGACCATAATTCGACTGTTTACTTAATTTTAAGTGGAGTTTAACAGTCTAAGAAACCCACATTCTATGTATGAAAATTGTGAATAATTACAGACCAAGAACATGATTTAATGCAATTGAATTGAAATGATTAGCCCTTGCGCTTTCAAATCCAAGGATGGGTAAACAAATTTTTAGTAAATTCATTGAGAAAACTACTTATAATTATGTTTAATTCAGTTTGGAGTTTATTTAATAAAACAATGCTCATAAATATTCAAGTACGTAAAGTACATCTTATTTCATAACTTGTCTTGTTATCTATTATTCCCTAGAAGTCACATAGCGAACACCACGCTCCTACACTAGCGCTATCTTGCAAATTTTTAACTGTTCTTTAGCCAGTTTCAATAAATTTCAGTAATCATTTAAAATTGTCTTTAGATTAGTATTTTTCTTAATTTTGGTGAAGACAAATTGATGCTACTTGAGCCGAAATCCAGATACAAAGAGAAATGTGATGGACTAATGTTTCTTTGTTGAAATACACTGACGAAGCAAGCAGCATGAACAACAAACTTAGGTATAAAATACCATGATGTCGTAAATAACAGAAGATCTCAATAATCAGGACATGGACTTTTTAATCAGGTATATTCAATTAATGGAGATATATTTGCTTAATTGTGAATATACTGCACTAGCGGATGGAACCCACGATCAGATAACTTCCTAACGCTATAATGAAGATTCTATGAAATAGAATCACCTGGACATCTGGAGAAATAAGACTTTTCCTAAAGTATAATTCACCTAGTATTTCCCCTTAAATTAAACATCAATTATACAATGTTGTTAAAATATTTATGAATCTAAACCAATGTTTCCATTCAAACATTAAAATTATTATAGAAAAATTGAATTACTTCCTTAAATGTATTATTATCTCCATTTTGAATCGTTTCCAGAGAATTGGTATGCATCAAATAGAGTCATATTGAAATTTGTTCACTAATCGTTTCATAAGAGGTTTTAATAATATTTGAAAATAGTAGTTAATAGCAGGAATTGAGTAAGTTAAGAAAAATAAATTAATAAATTGTTGTATATTAGAGTGTTGGCATATGAAATCTTCTTCGATGTTGACCTATGAAGTAATGTGCAAATAGGCCTTATCAATTCAAGATAAGCGGAATGGAAACATTTCACTACATTTGTCTTGCCTTTCCATTACATGTTGCTGCAATCATATATTTTGACATAGCTATATAAACGTAAAATATTTGAACGAAAACTACACTTACTCCTCTATTAATGCTTTCACACACCGACGTAATGGTAAAAAAAAAGTAAAAATGTTTTGAGATTTTAGTGTTGTAAATATTGCTTGTTATTATTTTTGAACTGTTAATTCATTAAAATATATGTATGATTTAACAGCCCCTTATTTCATAATTCAGTGGGGACTCAAGTTACCCGTGTGAGTTAAAGCATTAACCTTAATCTCGCATAGTAAACCTAGAGTGGTGAGTTCGATTCCCCCCTGGACAAAGGAATTTATTTAGTGACGGAATTCATTAAATAAAATCCTTAGTCCCACCCTGGCTAGAAAAAGGTTGTAACCTGTAGATAACACGTCCCAATTAGCCATAGTGGCAAAAAGTGGACGTTAATAAATAACCATAATAATAATCTAGTGAGCAAAACAAACAAGACGTTTTAAAAATAATTATAATAAACATAAATGCAATTTATATGTTTGCTACATTATAACTAATGTATACTTATTTTTTATTAATAATTTTATTTTAACCCCAAATATTCACCATTTTTTGCAAACATAGTAAGCACTGATTTAACTATTGAAAATATATAGTGTTAAATGAAAGCTAAATGCGTTTATTTGCTTCATTGTAATCGTGGAAATATTTGGTATTCAGATTTCACTTCATTATGCCCTGAACCCATTTTTACTATTTTCGTCCAGCCGTCACTAGCTATGAACGTATTTCCCATAAAGCAAAAAAGAAAAACCTTTGAAAGTCTGAATTTCATACTTAGGATTGCTAAAGTCTAGTTGCGCGCTTTCCCTTTTGATCGAAGTCAACTAAGGAGGAGGGGGTTGTTAAAGGCGGGCGAAGAGGTACTCAAAATTCAAATTAAGGGGACTTAAGGGCATTCAAGCCTTAAAATGTTAGGAAAGCCAACTGTCCTTGGAATGCATTGATTGAACATTGCTAGGCATGCCTGAATAAAAGTAAAGTTTAATCAGCTTCATTTGCTATTTTTTGCTACTTAGCAATTCATATACTTCTTAGTACATATATGAATAAAAAAAAACTTGTATTAAACCTATTAATGAGGAGTTGGAACAAGGTCGGGTCATTTACTTCGAATAAAGGAGGGGCGTCACGTGCATATATTACCAAAGATATTTATGGCAAAAATAATTAGATAACTTGTAGTTTTTTTTTTTTTTTTTTTAAATGTTAAAGCTAATCTCCTGAAAAAAGTAGAAAGTTCAATTTTATCCAATTTGTATGAAGGACTAATTGGATATCCATTTGTCATGGGATGCATTAGCACAGGTTTTACCCTTGTCAACCGCCCCACTGAATGGGCCACCATTCTTCCTTAAAGGAAGTTAATTGCAGATTAATTCCAAGTTAGACGATTTTCGAAGTGGCATATATTAAAAAATTTCACCAATATTTGAATGTGTGTGTTTATACACGCGCATATATGTACACACACACACACACACACACACACACACATATATATATATATATATATATATATATATATATATATATATATATATATATATATATATATACTAGCTAAGGTACCCGGCTTCGCCCGGGAATTCATTTGAGCCGGAATGATGATGGTATTTTTTCGGCAAGACTTTACTTTGCACAATTTTTTGACATTTCTCCGCTTCAGTGTTTAGGGCTAGTACCCGTGGTTGGTTTGGAATAGAAAATGAAATATCACGAATTTTTATTTCAGGCCTCCCTTATAATCCCCACTCCCGTTATAACCTAAACTTTTTAATTTAGCTTCTAAGCATGTAAGAATTAATGCTAATTTATATATTCCGAGTTTCGTTGGAGTCGGTTCAACCGTTGGTGTCCAATAAAATAGGTGACTCCCGGTTTAGCTTTTAGTGTTTATCTCGTTTATAATTTGTTATACAACAAAAGTGAATATAATAAAAGTTACTTTAAATAACAAAGTAAACAACTTTTGTCATGTGCATATTTGCCGAAAAACGAATAGGAAACGAAATACGGCTATTTTAAATTCAGGCCTCCCTTACAACCCCCACTCCTGCCCGTTTCTAGAAATGTTGGTATGGCTTATTATAATGAAAGCGTTAGTGCTAATACACATACCGAGTTTTATTTATTTCGGTTGGGTCTTTTGTCCCACATAAAATTGGTCACACCCGCTATAGGTTTTAGCGTATATCTCGTTTATAATTCGGTATACGAAAAAAGTGTATATAACAAAAGTTAGTCTAAATAACATACTAGACAACTTTTGTTATGTTCATATTTGCTGAAAAACAGATAGGAAACGAAATATCGCTATTTTTAATTTCTGGCTTGTCTTATAACCCCCATTCCTGTTCGTTTCAGAGGATATTAATATAGCCTAAAGTCTAAGTTGGGTTAGTAGTAATATACATACCAAGTTTCATAAAATTCGGTTCAGCCGTTTATGCGCGAAAAGGTAACAAACAAACACACACCAAAGAAACAAAATGCAGTTATGGTGTCTATGACATGTGAAACAAAAAGTTATCATGAAATTTCGCGAAAAAAAATCAATGTACAGACAGAGGTTACAATTTTATATATATATATATATATATATATATATATATATATATATATATATATATATATATATATTTGTGGATTTTATTTTTGTTTTTTCCAGATTTTCTGACTCTCCCCTCCATCCATCATCTACACATATGGAACAAAATTATGGAGCCAGAAACGACAAGTAAAGTATAATTATTTACTTGTAATAACAATTCAAAAATATTTTATAAGGATAGTAACATTATGTTTACGTTTCACAGGAGTGTTGTTGGAAGTGAAGAATATAGTGTACTTGGAGAGGGGAAAAGACCTCCAATTCTTCACAAGTTTTTTATTTCAGCGCTAAGCGCTTTCGAAGACCATTGTCTCCATCTTCAGAGCTGCATGCATGCGCTCATAGGGAATGACAGCAAGTGACTCTATTTTATTATTAAACTCTATTAGTTGATTATGTTTAAGGTTTTATCACATACTAAATAGAAAAAAATTGTTAATATGTGAATATTAAAAAGAGATGCAGCTTTTACTTTTATTATTAAAACCGTCTGTGCATTAAATGCTTGTTTTTAGGAAACACTTCGCATTTTCACTTTTGTGATTAGGAAGAAATATTATATAAAAACTTAAGAAGAGAGTAATGCAATCAAATTACTTACTATTCCTCTCCATTCAAGGGATTACTAATTAGCCCAAAACTAGATTTAGATTGCAGATCATGGAAACGAGGTAAATGTTTCAAAAAAAGGTAATTATCAAAGGGAATGAAGTGCTATTTATTTATTTGTTAAAGGAGAATATATGAGTATATAAACAACAGTTACATAAAATAAAAACATGATAACTAAGGCACGTAGAGACAAACTAGCAACAATATTGCTAGTGCAAGTAGACTGATTGAAGCCAATATATCTGTATCCTTCAGGGAAATCTGCTTTTAAAAAGGAGCCGTCTAAACTAAACAGATTTTCCCCGAGCTGCAATAACTACTGATGACAAACGTGATCACACTTCATCACATATTCTCTATTTATATGAAACAAATAACGATGAGTAGGATGGTGGGGAGGAGAGAGTTACTGAATGAAAACAAAAAAGTACGAATGATTCGTTTAGTATTCGAGTTATGAAAAAAAGCTTAGAAAAACAAATGTATAACGGAGATATTTTAAATTTTCAAATCACCCCCTTCTCTAAACTCCCACTATTAATAGTCCGATTTTTGCAAATCACATATACTATCCTTAGTGTTGAATAAAACGGTTAAATACGGTGTATAGTATAGATCAAATGAACAATTACATAAAACGCTTATATGTTTAGTATTCGTAACGATAAGACAAAAATTACGACCGCTAGAACGGCGAAAGACAAATATATGTACATGTATAATTTTGAACGGACCTCATTTTCTTAACTTCCTAGGTAGGGTTGGTGGACATTTGAGAGAATGTTTCGAAAATTGAGTACTGAGTAAATGAGGTGATTTACCTATGAGAAATCTGCTAAAAGATATAGAATTGGTACGATTACAAATTAAAGTGGTAGGACTCTTATAAGAACTTTATTACAGGAAGAGCAGTTTCTTGGGAACCTGTCCCATCTTCAATGCTATGCAAAATAAACACAAAAGATATAAAATAACACTTTGCTTAAAGCCAAGTTTAATATATGCCGTACACAGGTTGTGAAAGGGATAAAAAATAATGTAACTACTTTTTTATAAACTCTTTATTTTTTGATTTCAACTCATACCGGAAGTGCATATACATTTGCGATTGATTTCTAAATGTTATCAGCTTTAGATATTCGGTGACTGAAAGGGTTGTAAATCTGTATCGACAGTTACCATAAGAAATTAATATTTACTTTGGAGATCCGGAGTTAAGGTTATCTCAATTACTTAAATATAAAAATGTAAAGAAAAAGAGTGGGGACATGCCTTCAACATCTACAGGAATGTTGACGTCATAACAGAATCGTTCTCAATTTGTAAGACTTTGGCAATTATATACCTCATTGACCGACTCTTGAGTGTCCCATTAATCAAAAATAATTTCCAAAAAGAACTGTTATACATTAAACTCCTATCATTAATAAATGCTTGCGTTAAAAAACAAATGTGAGACAAGATTTTGAAACGCCGATTTGTTTGGAATGTCCAACTGGCTCACGAGGAATGTCTACCTCCAGGAATTCGAGGTACTGGATAACCTTTGGAAAGGAAAGGGTTTTGGGAAAACAGGTGTAGATTAGAATGGGGATTTTGAATAATAATATTATCGTATCAACAGGGGATTAGTGCCCCTCAACTGCAGGTAGCTGTGATTCCAAAAGTAAGCCCCGTTTTTCCTGAGGAGAGCGAATATTTTTTTTTAATTTACGTCCACCTTATGCTACTATGGCTAATTGGGACGGGCTAACTAAAGGTAACCACCCTTTTCTAGCCAGGTTGGAGCTAACGAATTTATTTGGTGAGTCCGTCACCAAATAAATTTTATTGCCCAGGGCGGGAATCCACCCCGCCACTCTAAGTGTACCCCGTGAGATTAAGACCAACGCCTTAACTCACACAGCCAAACTGAGCTCTCCTGAGCGAATAGGAACCAGCTCTAGATTATTTACTCATCTAGGTCTTCATCGCATTAAGGAGTCTTGGTCTACCATTATTTTTAATGTTTTATTGTTTATTAAAGTCTAATGTTTTTATCATATCTCCCACGCTTTTCATATTTCCTCTAAATCTCACCTTCATTTAAGTAATGATAGAGGAGTTATTAGTCTCCATGGAATAAGGGGAGAGCTATGTTATTATATTTGTATTTATACATATTTTCCCCTAATGAAAATTCTCTAAAAAGGTAACTAAGTAATAAGTAAACCGCACACTAAAAACTTTTATCACGCATGTGCTGCGTAGACTAAGCAGATTTCCCTCGTGAAGTTTAGTACTAGATAAATCAACATACTGGTAACACAACTCCACCGTGAATACTAAGTAATTAAAAACAAACGTTAATAAGAGATCTTTCCCCTCGGAAAGCGTTTGAAATGTAAACAAACATGTCTTCCAGCCTCACACTGGAAAGAAAAACAATTAATGAAATATATCAGAATATAACATATTAATTTTATTGAAAACTATTTACTATATTTAGTATTCTAATTTATAATGAGTCAGAATAATTGTTACCACAATCAATCAAATTTTAGTAGTCCAAGACCTTAAGACCGGGTTAGGGGGAGGGGTTCACCAGAACATATTCGCATATATATCATAAAATAAATGTCTCAAGATTACAATATTTGGTATTTAAGCTTTGAATAATGTGGTTTATTATATAATATAGTATTGTTTATGCAAGATGATTAGAAGTAGGAGTTTGCTGAAGGCTGAGAACTGAAAAATGCAAATATCTCAGTTAATGTTTAAGATAGAGAATAAATGTGTATAACAATAATTATAGTTCATTTAATGTGCAATAAGATTGGTACTGTACATTTTTTCGACCCGATGTATAGTAACGGAGATATTTTGAATTTTCAAAAATCCTTCTCACCCCCCCCCCCCACTGGTTCGATTTCAGCCATTAACGAACTTTTCGGGAAATCTGCTGAGATAAATAAAGTGTAAAACAATTAAAAAATTAGAAAATGATTTACGGTCACTTCTTTCGTTGGCGGCCATGGATTTACTTGTCCTAAAGGTAGAATATTAAACGGTGAGGTAAAAATATTATATGACTAGTTTTTAGGATTGCAATTCATATGAGTTGACGTTTTAAAAACGTTATAAGACACCAAAGAGTATGTGAGTGACATAAAGCCGGGAGTATCCCACGAATCCCTGCTTGGGAACAGTGAGAGTACAGTCGTCGCTGAATCTAAATACAATACGAAGAGGCCGGGTGTATGGTAATGAGTACTCAGATGATATATCCAGCCGGTGACGTCTTAATCGGCTGCCATATTGGACCGTCCGACATGGACCACCGGCGAGCCCTGACCGCCAAGATACGTCATCTTCGGCGAGTGATTCATACCATTGTCTCCAGGGCCGAGGGTCATCAGTCAGCGGGGAGGTTCTTTATTTATCTCTAGCCCCATCTCATATGTCATCGTCTCTTTATGACCCCCATCACCATACTGCTCCATGCTCTTCGCAACAATAACATTTTTGCATATGATGAGCATCTCATGATCGACTCTCTCCACTGAAGAAGGGAAGAAGGAAACGACTAGACTTCTAGGTTGGGTGACAACCTATAGTGTGTTTTTTTATGATCCATATATTTGAATAGATATTTTCGCAAAAATCATAATATTTCCTAGCGTAAGGTTAAGAATCGCTTTGGCAATAGGAATTTATTTAAAGTGCGATCACTAAAACTTTACTGAGGGCCCAAAACTGAAAAATACCACTATTGCGGTTAATATTGAAGATAGAAAAAACATGTTTATATCAGTATTTATAGAACATTAGATTTACAGTAAGATTGGTTCTATAGTATTTTTCATATGGCGTGTAATAACGGAGATATTTTGAATTTTCTAAAGTTCCTTCTTCTAAACAACCACCCCACTCCCACTAGTCATATTCAGCCGTTTACGAACTTGATCTATAATTTTACATATATAGAGATTGGTACAAATCTCTATATATGCAAAATTGTAATTTTCAACGGACCTCATTTTAGACATTTCCTAGGTAGGATCGATGTAGGTTTGTGGAATTTTTTGTTGAATATCGCGTCATGAGTTCAACCTGAATTGCTTATTTCTCTTAAGGGAAACTGCTGAAAGATTCCAAGATGCGTGAAGATAACCGTCAATTGAGGTCATTGGTCATAAAGCTATTGAGCCCTTTAGAACTTCAATCTCAGCATTCACAAATAGTTTAGTTACAAATCCTGCGTGCTGTCCCTCACTCATATAATAACGCGTTATATCCTCACAAACCTGAGCAGTGCTCTTTTACTTATGGGTAGTAGTGTTTCCAATACAATAGGCCGTACATGAGTGTGTGGAGTTTCTCGACGAACTCGAAGCCCTGGCCCTGAGAAGCGTGAGAATATAATAAAAATACGAAGGACTAAGACAGAAATAAAAAATTGAGACTGGGGTGTAATATTTTTGAAAAAAGGAAGGAAAACACCTAACCTGATTTGCGATATAGTAGCGTATCGGTCTCGTTAAGCCGGTGGTCGTTATAACCGAGACTAACGACTTGTCAGCCTTTATTCTCCTCAGTAAAATACGACCTGTAAAGAACCTTCAGCGACAAGGGCTCTCATACACACATTTACTAATAGATTTATTCATTTAATAAAATACATAAAATATAAGCCACATCTGCACAAGAAAAACTTCGACTTGTAGACTAGGGCAATAGCAAAAAACGAATATGATCTTTAACATGGACTGAAACGGTTAAATATCGAGTACAATAGAGATCAAATAAACATTTTTATTTCATTCACCTTTTACTAGGCGACCGGAAGCCGTGATGCAATCTAATGCTTTTTAGCGCTCTTCAAAAATATGGAGCTCTTGTACTGAAAGTGCACTCTGTCAAAAATAAAACGTATTATAGAGGAAAACAGGCCTACTGAGTACATCCAGATTAATTCACTCCTGTACCTCCCAGCTTATCTAGAAGAAAAAGTATCAATGGATATGTTACATTTCCAAGTTAGGTTTTGTTTTAGCCACCCATTGACTATATTTTGAAAATGTTTGAGCAATGTTTTTCAAAAAATATTCCTTTAATCCTAGAACGGACTCTTAATTCATGCATAGGAATTCCATTTTCTGTTTTTATTTTGGGAGGACTACCTACTTAGCCATTGTAGTTCTAAATAGTCCTCTACGATAGTAATTGGAATTCTCAAGTGAATTTAAAATTTAAATGAATTATATACTGTGATTCACGTCATTCTCAACGCAGAACAATATTTGGTATTAAGGCTTCGAGTAAAAACCTTCATTACAGCTTATTGTTAATATGACATGAGTAAACCTAGAGTGGCGAGTTCGATTCTTGCCTGGGCAAAGGAAATTATTTAGTGACGAAATTCATTAAATAACGTCCTAAAATCCCACCCTGGCTAGAAAAGGGTGGTAACCTGTAGATAACCCGTCCCGGTTAGCCTAAGTTGCAAAAAGTGGACGTTAATAAATAATAATAATAATAATAATAATAATAACATGAGTAGGACTCGGGGTTTACTGAAGGCTGAAAAACGCGATGCCAATATGTCAATTAAGAATCAACATAGTAAAAAATTGGTACATAGCAAAACTAATATAACATTACACTTGCAATAAGACTGGTTCGATACAATATTTCGATTCGACGTATAATAGCGGAGATAATAAGATTTTTCGAATTTACCCCTCTAAATCCCCCCTTCCAACTGGTCGGATTTCAGCCGTTAACGAACTTGATCTTTGCATAAAACGTTTAAATATCGAGTTTGGCAAGGATCAAATAAAGAGGAGTCTTAACATACATACATACATATATCTATATATATATATATATATATATATATATATATATATATATATATATATATATATATATTTGAACGGACCTCATTACCATCATTTTTGGCATCTGGTCACAGAATGACGAAAACTACATCCAACATCGTCTATCTTGCTACACTGAAACGTGATAAGGTTTTAGGAAACTAGCCTTAAATGCTCAAGGCCCATTTTCAATTGGGGCAGACACTTTTGATGTCCTTTTGAAGTATTTTTTGCACCATGATGGGGGAATCGGGACGACTGTGCGTCAATTGAACATATATCTTTTGAGCATGGCAGTTTGTCATAATTCCAACACTTATTGGCGTTACTGGTGAGTCATAGAATATCGTTTTAACAACGAGAGTTACTAGGCCCATTTTCAACACGTTTGATGTACCTCGTTTCGATCTTTCCCCTTCATCTAGACGTTTAAGTAAACGGGAAAGATTAATGGTTGTTCGTAAACGTTCTTCCAATAAACTACTAGCACGTGCGTAATCTTAAAGTTTGAATAGCAGCAATGTGAATGATAATCTATAAAATCTGTTGATAATCAGTTTTTCTTTTGAAAAAATAACTAATAGGTATGTATTTATTTACTTTCTCAGGCATTAGATGGGACTATTTATTTCTATGGTGCCTTTGTGATTGGTACCGAATAAGTAAACTAATTCCTTTCAGGACGACATATTTTCAGAATACATCTTCTTTAGCAAGCCTAGCGTCAAGATCTGTGCTATTAAATGTATGGATTATATAAAGAATTATGATGGTAAGGATACCTCACTCAAAACCCTCTAAACCATAATGTCCTACATTCTCAAGTGAGACTTACATTCTTTTTTGAGAGGGAAATCAGAATTTCACTTGACTGAGTAATAGTTTAAACCCAATGATTTGCATCTCAACGCTGTTAACAATCTCCTAAAAATCGATTTAAACGTAATAAAACATATCTGAGAAAATAATTATAAATTGTCATATAAAGTAAAGAAATATGAGCAAATTATCAAATAACATATTTAATCTACAGCTACTGAATGAATACTGATTTTAGGGAGAAAACAAGGAAATGAAGCCATTTTGAATGTAAAATAAGCTCCATTTATCGTTGGTTGCGATAATATACCTTTTGGGGTAACTCCTCACCATATTGGGAATAAAGTGTGCATTATGAGTCAAAACAAGTTTAGAATACCAATCGGTTTTAATAAGAGCTAATTCATTATACCCATTATACTTTCTAATTCTCCTTTTCGAGTAAACTTTCAAAATCTCCTTATAGGTAATACATGAATATATTAAATTTGACATCTTTTTCGGTGTTTACCAAGCGTTTTGGGTAATTCAAAGCAATAAATCATTCAATTTTTACGTGGCATTAGGTCACGGTCAATGTGCTCATGAAAGCAATTCAATTTTACAATAATTTAATTAATTGTCGTGCACTATCATTCAACGTTTTAAATTCGTTAATGCATCATTTTTATATTTTTGTAAATTAGTTCATTTATTTACTGTCTTTTACTGTCTACATTACAAAGTCTTTAGGGAAAGTGGAACTACATTTCTTGAAATAAGGGCATACGTTTAATGGACACCAGTTTGTCCCCCGTGGTCTGATTACAGCCATAAACAATCCTGAACTTTAGTTTTGCACAAGTCGTTTAAATATACATAATTTTGGACCAACCTCTTCGTCATCTGGGTAGCATTGATGGACATTGAAGACATTTTTAAGAAACCGCGTCTTGAGAACAACCTGATTTTCATTAAGGGAAATAAGCTGAAATGTCAAACAAGAAAATTGAGATTTTTAAAACCGCATAGGGAAACAAATCAGACTTTAGAATTTTACATCGATATGTAATAATTAACGCTTTGTTTAAAAGTCTGAAGTTCAGCTCAGCTATAAACACATTATCCAAGAAAAGCGAATTAAGTTGTACCGAAACATTGGCAAAGCTGTCTCTTTAGTTTTTTAAACCTACGTGACCAACAACCATACAATACGAGGTATTAATTTAACATGAGGAAGGGGAAAAACACGAGGGGATATACAGCTAGAGAATTTCTAGTTGTAAGCTAGTGTTAGTGTCATAATGTAGTTTGTTAAAAGCGCCAGAGAATGTCACTCTTGTACTTGGAACAGGCTTAGAATTACGAGGAAAGGTTGAGTACAATGGAGCCTAATTAAGTGGGAAGGCTGTTTATTCCTCGTTCCTGTAAACGACTAACTTCCGGAATCTAAAACAACAAATAAAATGAGTTGCTCTATATTTCATGTCTGATGCATTACAAAATAACGACGTTCATTTATTACTCGATATGCACATTAATCACAGTTTTTTATATCCAAACCTCGTTGGATAATCGTTTACATATATGAAATGTCAAAAACTTCTAAGCATAACCACGATAAGTCTAAAGAATTGCAGCAAGTTCTATTGCGCTTAATGGAGCATAAAACCATGTCTAAAAAGCTTTATTGAAAAATACACGTTTATACCAGTTTTTTTTTTGCTATGATATCCAGTTTTTATAGACTATCTAAATGTTATTAGCAAGTAAATGCCATCAAGGCTCTGGTTAAAACAAAAATAAGCAGTGCCACCATGCAAGCAGTATAATTTGCCGAAGAACCGGCCTCGAGAAAACTACACTTTTACAGTCCTGTTAGTCCTGTCTCATTGAGTTTATTGTCGCATGACCGGTTCGTGGGGGAATTGCGCAACGAAGCGATTGATTCGGTAGGTAGATTCAGAGCGGCGGCCCCTACGAACTTTGACAGAGCTCCCCCATGTAACAGCTTCATAAAAACGATCTTTTCCGTGATCTTAATCTAACGTCAGAAAAGTGGGCCAGTGCCCTATCAGTTCGTTAGCGGACAAAAAGTCACCTGAAGTCAGAGTAATGGGGAACCTAGGTACCTGTCTAAGTGACTTGGCTTTTTCAAGACTTTTGTTTTGAAAGTTTTGAAATAATTCAACAGGATAGGTTCATTAATTTTATTTTTGAACCCTCAATACATTCCTTTAATAGAATGACTGAAGCAAGATTATTAGATAAAGATTTAATTCTCAATTCAGTACCTTATAAATAAAAAACGAAGAAGAGAACAATCAATTTATAAGACTAAACTTTTATATCACCACTTATTCATTTATTAAGAGTACTTAAATAGTGATTAATTAAACGAGTAAGTAAAATTACTATAAATCTGGCGAAAGACAAAGTCTGCTTTCTTAATTCCAGTTGTGTTATACAAGTAAAAGTTATGAACTTCATTGGAGGTAGACAATAAATGTGAGTTCTTAGTCATTAACTAAGCTATAAATGAGAGGAACTAAACTATAAATGTATTAGAGAAAATATATAAACTTTAAAATCAGACTTGAGTACACACGATATTACTGACTCTTTGAAATATTTATTAAATATTAAATCGTTAGAAAAAATCTTGAATTTTAGTGTCTATCAACTTTGGTAGTCTAGCTGTTGTGCCCGACGTGATTTATGTCACAATTTCATATCGGTATAACTTATGAACAAAAGTTCACACTAATTTGAATTGCTTTGATACACGAGAATATCCAACAAAATAACTAACTCTATTTTGAAAAACTTCAGTGAAATGCAAAAGGCTGTAAAGACAAAATTGTGGGATTTGGCTGTTAATAATCTCCCTGATTTCAGCACTGATCATTTTTTTTTTCAAAGTTAATTGTCAAAACTTTTCAAGTACTTGGTAAGAATAGTTTAAGTTGGCAGGAAATTCAGCTTCCAAGTTCTTTTCACCATTATTGAAGTTAACTCTAGGTATCTTAGGTCTGATCATATGCAATCTACATACCAGACATCGTGTACGTTACAGGATCTTAATAAATTAAATTAATCTTCAAGATTTAGCTTATTTTTTAAACAAACATCTAAGATTGTATCAAGCCAAAAACTAACGAATATTCAACTATGAGTAATAAGCATGGAATAACACCATTTTTGAAGTGGGTGACTTCTTTTCAATGAGTTTAACAACATTGCTTTAAAAGTTTTCATTCTTTTCCCTTCATCATAAAATACTTCAGTAATACCTGTTTAAGTACTCATTCGTTCAAATTATTATTGCCAGGTACGATGAATAACTACTATCTCCAGTAAACTGATAGAATAGTTATCGATTGATATATTACTAGTAGTTGGCATTCTATATATTGAGCAGTAAATAGCCTCTGTTCCCTTTCCATCATTTAACATAAAACCATTGTAATTTAAACTGCTTATCTTCCAAATTTCCATTATAAATGTAATAAGTTTAGCGATCCTACATAAATATTAAGAAATGAATCAAACTGCCTTCTTCTTTTTGTAAAAAAAAAAATCAGTTGTTCTAAAACCATAGCAAATAAGGAGTTGAAATCAGTGAGTACTTTCATTTCCTATGAAAGAGTATAATTTAAGTAGGCAGAGACGATTAAAAATATACAAATGTATTATTGTAGAAATTTATTTACATGTTACATTGTAGAGTTTATCTAAATACTCGTTTATATAGGATATTATGTAAAGGCCATGTCTTGGAACCCCCTTCATTCAGTATGATCTGAAGTAATATATCCCATAAAGGAACCAGTCCCGAGTAACCATCGTTTAGAGAGTAGGGAGAATGTGAATTCCAAATGGTATCACGATTTTACGATTATACGATCAAATATTACCATGAGAAGGGGAATAATAATGCCGATGTATACAATGGAAAATAAAAACTAATTTATTTCCTTCGGAATCTCATTGTGATGTGTCTGGCTCAAGTCGGATTCCAGATACATCTTGATACGATTGTTCATTGGCCTATTTAGGTGGAAGAGATATGAGCGACAGGTCAGGCCCAGTGACAAATAACCAGGGTACATTTTATTAATTCAAAATAAAAGCCCAGTCGGTCCTGAATACATACATACCTAGGGGATACAGGTTACGTGGGACGGATAGACACACACTCCTGTCTAATCATACCAATAATTCTAATCGAATCTATTCAAATTGCTATTTATGTTTTAAACATTAACCTATCTTTCATAACAGGCCGTATATAACGTTTATGGAGCTGTAATGCAACATTATTTATCGGACTATCGAGCGGCCTTAGCTGAGTTACAGCCTCAACAGCGTTTCCCGACGACCCTATCTACATGTGAAACACTAAAGGCGCTTAATTCATCTATTCAACCTGTACAGCTTATTTAGTGCTTGGACCTCAGCATTTAGCAAGTAGGTGAGTTCAAAGAAACTGAAATTTAAACTCTCTGCCAAACTGGCATTTCTCCTTTCTATATTTATATAAAAAAAGAAAATAGGATAACCAGCCTTATTCTAACTATGTGTCATTCAAATAAACTCAACTATCACAAAACTCTGAAAGTGGTAAATATAGAAAGAAATTCACTGCTTTTACAAAAGGGGTATTTTACTTATTAATTCCAGATAATCATTGTATCTTTAGCAATTTGCATATACATCATTACAGTGGATATCAGCCGGCGAAGGACAGATTCGATTCTCTGAAGTAAAAAAAGTATGGTTATACCATATTTTTTAATGTATAATATAAATTGTAAATAAAATCTGCTGTAAATAACTAAGTGAACACAAACACACATGCCCATAGACATAGACCCAAAACACACACATACAATCTCACATATATAGACACAAACACACACCCATAGAGAAGAAACCCTATATAAACCTTCCCTGACAAATAGGAATATTTCAGTTAGTGTTTTAAGCACTGGTTTTTTAATACCATGCTTTTCTTCTTGCTAGAAGACATTCCTAGACTACCTACCAATCATGAATCCCCATAATTTAGTATACTAGTTTTATATTAGTAAGGTTTTCCAAACTCTCGTTTAAGTTTGTTTTTTCATTACGATTATTTTGTTTTAAAGGTATTTCTTTGGTTGAAAAGTTATAATGAGCTATATGAAAAATAAAATTGGGGTACGCGGAGCTGTGTACTTGGGTATTTCTTATATGTATTTCATTGAATCGGTTATTTAATTTTCATATAACCCTCCATTTGAACCCGCGAAAGGAGACATAAACTTCAAGTAAACCTCTACTTTAATAAGATATATTATCCTAATATCAAAATATTAATATTATATAAAAATAGTTAAGACAAAAATTTAAAATTTACGTAGATCGTTTCTAAATATTTGAGTATTTAATTTAATATTTGATAATTAATAAAATGCCGGAAACAGAAAAAAAAATTTCTTGGAGAGATGAAAACGACCTATTCTTCAAAAGCTAAGCGCTTTCAAAGACTATTGTCTCCATCTTCAGAGCTGTTTGCATACACTCATCGGGAAAGACAGAAAGTGATTGGCCATAGTCTCTTAAAACACTTAGCGCTGAAATAAAAAACCTGTGAAGAATAGAACGTTTTCTTCTCTGCAAGGACACAATATTCTTCACTTCCATCAAAAAAACTGTGGAAAAAAAGTTGTAAAAAGTTCTGTCTAATAGAAATTTACTTATTGTTCAGTATTTCAACTAGAGCTTAGCTTAGTTGCTTCCTAGACTAGCTGCTCTAGGAATAGACCTGTTCAAAAATAATTAGAGTTGTGAATACTTAGAGTGGGCGGCTAGAGGAGGAGCGTGGGCAAGACAATGGCTGGTAGGTAATTCACTTAAAATAGATAATTATGTGCCGCTCCTCCCATACTGCTCGTGGGAGACACCGGGTTCCAGGCTGTCTCTGGAAGGACTTGCATCGCCTACAGCTGGTTAGCAGTTTCTCTGAGTAGGCACCGAATGGACAAAGCTGCCTTGGGGAACCGTTAATCGCTCTGCTGAAGAAAATTGGGCGTGTGATTTGAAAACGAATCCCTTATTGTCTGTCTCACCCTGTCTCCTCTCGCTCTCCTTCCCTTCTAAGGAATATAGACGACTTAATGTAATGTGCCTTGCTAAAAAGATCCTGGATTTTGGGATGCCAAGAAATCTATATGACAGATTCATTCCTGTACACGACAAGCAGATCATTTCCAGCTTTTAGTCTACAGACCCTACGTATTCACCATTATTTTTGCTCTCTTGCTGCAATAGAGTTCTTAAAGAACCGGAAGCATCTTAATCATTCCGTTTGCCTTGCATTAATTAATGCTATGAAAACCGAGATGGGGACATGACAGGGCATTTGGAAAAAATAAATCATTGTTAAATATTATTATTCACTATTGTACTATTAGCAATACGTATTATTTTATATAGAACTACACTATAGAGCTAAATGTATTCAGAATATGTTTATGAAAACATCTGTAAGAGAGGGCTACTGGTCTTATGGCAATAAAAATTTTCTCTTTTTCTCCGCCCTTTCACCCCCCCCCCCTTTCAGCCTCCCCCCCCCCTCTTAAATTCGACCACTTAAGTCCACTCCAAAGGAAAAGATTCATTGAACCTTAGTGTAATTAAAAATGAAAAATATAATTCCAAACCCAATTTGTAGCAATTTTAATGAAACTCCATATAAAACCCCTTTAAGTAATATTCCAGTAACATAGAGTGATTGTTCATATTAATAACGTGTTCAGGAAGTGGTTTGACCGTGACTGAGTTTTTAGCATAAAATATGAAAATAATTTGCATTTAACGCAATCTGAACCAAGATTTTCAAATAATAAAATTCCAATTAAATTGTTCCTGAATACATTAAGCTTCCCCGAATGGGGATAATCTCCATTTTAGGAGAACCGTTCCAAAACTGGGTGGATAAGGTATTACCCTCATATCTGCAGAAAACATTATACGAATAAGCACATTTAGAGTTAATTATTTATACATGAAATCATCTAAGGGAACTAAAAAAGTGGACTTTGGAATTTTTTTGTTATTCCTTACTGATTAACGTTTTTATTCTCGGGGGAGGGGAGTATAGACAAGGATAGTCATAAATAATAAGGTGTGATTTGCCCCTACTGGGCTAATCACTCCTAGCAGAGATAGGATATATTCCCATAAGTTGCCTCGCACCTGCTCAGAATCAAGTTTTACGATCGATTTGTTAACATGTTGTATTAATAAATAGTAAATATACGTCTTTGTTTTTTTTTAAATATTTAATCCTATTATTGTTTATCCATTTTTTAGCTGTATTTAAGTGTACTGTTATCGTTTATACATATTTCATTATTTTTGTTAATAATACTTATTATTCTACGACCATTGATAATCTTAAGAGTGCAGTTAAGCCATTTATTAATGCTACATTTTGGAACACCTTGGTCAGGAGGAAACAAAGGCCGGCAGTCACACTTTCCTACCGCGTTTATTGATAACGAAGTTGATCGGAATATTTTTTGAATGTCCTAAGGTGCTTTTCTAGGTCAATACACCTGGGAATATAAGTTATCAATGACCTTTGCTACGCATGACAACCCCTTATGAAAATAGATTACACAGTTGGATTAACCTTATAGCAGAAAGACAGCAATTAAATAACGCCATTTTTCTTCAGGCAAGAGTGCACAATCTACAAATTGATGTATCAATCACCCTCACTGTCGCCTATTAGTCATTTTCAGATGGGTTACATTAACCCTTGTGTCTCTCTAGCGCAGGCTGATGGACGTGAGGAGCCGGACAGCTGATTAGGCTCTAAACTGTCGGCACGACCGACTGTCGCAAGCCGAATATGAATATTTAATCCGGGGATCGGAGAGACTCCCGAAGAGCAGCGCCTTGACCCCGGCTGTTAGCCAATCAGCTGGGCCTCTGGGTCATGTTTGCCCAGCTGATGGCCAGACCTAGGCCAACCCTTGCATCAGACCACCTCATGCAAATTGTTAAGCTACTACAGGCATAGCATTCCTTTGGCAATCATGTTCAATTGATAGTCACTCCTTTTACTCTTGACTTGAAGCATCTTAAATCATTGTTTAATAAAATGACACATTATGCTTTCTACATTTATTTTTGGAAGACCTTGTTAGTACTTATTCTTATAGTAATTACATTTCTCGACTGGGGCAATTGAGCAACTCATCAGATAAATTCTTATCATGTATTATTTTTTTTTTTGATAATGTTATGTTTCAAGTATGGGGCAAGTAGGCTACGTTCATGTCGTAATTCAGTCAAATTGTATGGTAGGTCTATGTTAGTCCTTAGGTCATCTTAGCAGTCTAGCAGGGCTCGTTAAAACTACTTCTTCTCTTCTAATTAGCCTTTTTGTGGGATGCTATTCTCCGAAATACATGTTTCATTTCTGGACTTCTGTTGTCAGTTGTGGCAACCCAAGATTTCTGCTATGAATTGATTATCACATCATGGGCTTGGGCTTGAATATCTTGGTGTTTACAATATGTGTTTCCTATAGATGTGAACTATATATGTTTCTTAATGAACGTAAAGAGCTAAGAGGCTAAGTGCAAATTATGATGTCCGAGTCCGTAGTTCAGGGCTTCAAGCTCAGCTATATATATGATAGTCCCATCTGGCAGCTTTAGTCTAAAGTTAGCTGAGCCAACAATTGCAGCAGCCCGTACTCCTTGGTCCGTTTTGGATCCTTCCGTATAAATAAAGAGGTCTTGTTTCTTGTCTGTTAGTAGATAAGTCAAATATTTTTGGTAATAGTGTTGAGAAGTCAGATTAGTTTTTGGAGTACTGTGTTAGAGGTAAGTCAAAGTTCAGTTTGTTAGTTTTCTAAGGATAATATTTTTCAGTAGGTTGTCGTCTCCAAGGGTTTGCTATATACTTCTCTATTGTAAGTTCATCAGTGTTGTTAGGGACAGCAGTGAAAGACCTTATGGGAAATCCAGTAAGTAAACACGGTTCGGCTTATGAAGTTTGGGAGGCTCCTTTAAAAATGGAGAGATTTTTCATAGATTGAATCCTCTGTTTCTGTAATCCATATTGCTAGGAGAATATGTTGGGAAAGAAAAGCGTTTTCTAGAGTTTACTTATTATTTGAAGCAGTAGCTTGAAGTGTGGGACTCACTCGTCAACATTAAGATAGAATAATGAGACATCTTCTGAGACAACCGTCATTATTCTTCTACTTGCTGCCGTCTTATTCGTGTGATTAATCATATAAATGTTCCATGTTTTTAAGGATTAACTAAACATTTCTATTTAGGGCTCAGGTTAGCCGTGAGAGTTAAAGCGTTGGCTTTAATCTCGCATGGTAAACCTAGAGTGGCGAGTTTAATTCCCGCCTGGACAAATAGGAATTTATTTTGTGACGAATTCATTAAATAAAATCCTTAGCCCCACCCTGGCTAGAAAAGGATGGTAACCTGTAGACAACTAGCCCCAATTAGCCATAATTGAATAGTGGACGTTAATAAATAAAATATTAACACCTAAATCAAGTTTCTGATATTCATTAGATATAAGGCACTTGATACTTCTACTACGGCTACTAAACACACACACACACACACACACACAAACACATACACACACTCACACACACGCGCTCGCGCGTACATATATCACTGTCTTCAATGTATACATTTAATTTTGTGATGTCTTTCAACTATCAACTATTAATACTTACAAATACCTAAAAATAACACGGCACGAGTACTGACGAAGTGATGAAGAAACATATATTTTCTAGTCTACAAGCGGGATAAAATGTTAATAGCATACCCGCTATGGTTGAATTCCTTTGATACATTCAGTATGCAAATCACTTATTAGTAAAGATTGACAGCTGAAGCTCAAGTAGTCATCAGCTGTCTACAAAGGAATCTTATGTGACGTAGAAATTATATGACGGCATATATCTTCTAAATCTACATTTAAGATTTGAAATTTTGACTAACAATGATGTTATTATTATGAACGTGTAAGTTGTTATTACATATTCTTTAAACCATCCTGTCTTTCCACTATACGTCAACACAACCTCATCCGACAACCTCATTTTCATGTTTATTGTGTAAAACATTCAGGCAGACAACCCTGGGGTGGATAATGCTTCAAGTGTCAGTAGTAGTAGTTTGATATTAAGCGGAGTATATTTTGACTATTTTTAATTTAATTAGCAGTTTCTCAACCAGTAAATATTAATTACATATACTGGAATTAAATTTATTTCCCGTAGTACAATGTAAAATATGAATGGGGCTCGTGCTCCCATGAATATCAAGGAGTATTTCATAAAATGTTCAACGTCAAAGCAACCAAATATTTCAAAGCCTTATTGTATTTAATTAAAAAAATATGTATTAGGTATATGAAGAAAAAAAGTGTATTTTGCCCCACTATGGTTAATAAAACATTCAATCTTTTATATATAAGTATAGATGTGTGTTTCCGTTAAACGCACTCCCTTCAGTATTTTAGTATAGGGTGGAACAAAAAGTTTTTTCAAGACCCTGTTTGTTAATTATTTATTTATTATTTAGAGCTCCGCAACTGTGGCGACTTGGCTCTTCTTAAACATGGGGGAAGAAACAAGTAAACAAAATAACAAAACAAAGCAACAAGAAATAATATCAAACAAACAAAAGAAACACGAATACAACAAAATAACAAAAAAGGAACAAGAAATACGAACACAACATAGAACTAAAAACAGGTGAAAAATAAATAAGTGAAAAGAAAACTTGGTGACTTTGAAACAAAATTATTCATAAAAACAGTAATAATAAATTTCAATAAAAACTTAAACACACACACACACACACACACACACACACACACACACACACACACACACACACACACACACACACACACACACACACACACATACACGCATGCACTCACACACATTAAAAAATTTTAAAATATGGAATTAAATATTCTCAAGCTGCTCAATTGTTTTTAAATATGTCAGAATCGTGGCAATATGTGGGCTACCCTCAGTCAGTAGTTCATTCAAGTCGTGTGGAATGTTTAAGTAAGTTCGCAATCTGCATTCTGTTAGTAGGTGTTTTATAGTTAGTCCATTGTTGCAATGAGTACAAGTAGGCTTGTCTTTTCTGTTCATTATGTGAGAATGTGTCAGGCATGTATGTCCAATACGTAATCTTGTGAGGACGACTTGGTCTCTTCTTGAATATACGTTCTGTTTCTTAATTAAAATAGTAATAAAAATTTTTCTCATTACGGGAGAAGTAGAGAATAGAATGTGAGATCAATTTTTCATTCCAGCAAGTGGGAAATGCATCAGGTATTATGGCTTTTCGATAACAAAGTTACTAATAGTATGTCAGTTAATTTCTTTACATATTGTTAAATAGAAAACATATAAAATAGGTTGTATATAAAATTGTCTCAAATTCGATAAAGGCCTCTTATAAAACGTATAAATTTAATAGTTGGTAAATAAATTGTGTACATTCAATTAATTTTGACAACAATATTAATAGTTTATATATATCTTTATTTATTAAAGGGTGTCATGATTCATAAATAATGAGGAACTTGTATCATGTGTCAAATCGAATTCATAATCATTCCTTCCCACTCTCTCTCTTATTTTCTTTTAAGGAGTGTAGACGACTTAATGTAATGTGCCTTGCAAAAAAAATCTTAGATTTTAGGATGCCAAGAAATATATATGGCCTATTCATTCTTGTGCACAGTGCAAGACAAACAGATAATTTACAACTTTTAATCTGCAGACCTAACGAATATCAGCATTATTTTTGCTGCCAAATAGAAATTATACACTGTTATAGTTTTCAATGATCTGAAAAAGTGTGCTACATATTTATATTGAATGTTTCTTATGTCTTATTAATCATATAAATGTAATATCTATTTAGGGTATACGCTTATAAGTAAGGATAGTCTAGTGCCTACCAGTTATGGTAACCAGGTGTATAAATAGTCGGCACAACACCTACCCGGCCTCTTTGTCTTAAGGACGCATTAACCGTAGTTTTCCGGCGGGCTAAATTGTGAAATATGTAGCCGACAAGCCCATTTGCTAATAGGCCGACAGTCAGCTGGGTAACTGAAGGATATCATAGATAAGGGCAGAAAGTGCCAGCCTTCCAACAATCTGTGCTTGCCATCGAGAAGTAAGTGCGCCCATGCATCTTATAATGTGTGTGGGAGAGTTAAAAAGTAAAGCGACTGAGCATTAGGCTCGACACTTACTCTTGCTCTCCTAATGCGCCCAGTTTCTTTTAAAGTGTGAAAATAAATTGTTCTCTCTACGACAAATACTTATGGGGCGGACTTATATCTTTCCGTGTGTACTGTTGATAGCCGTTTTCTAATATTAATCGTTCAAAGGTTAAATCTATTATAGGCTACTGATCTTGCTCCAGTCTAGTAATACGGGTTCGTTACGAAATCGTTACAATTGAAATTCATTGTGCAGTTATTAAATCAAATAGATATGTATATTAGAATCTACTCTGAACATATAAGGATTCTTGCGGCGCGAGAATTTCTCTTTCAACAATTAAAATAGCCATTGCTGTAAGTAAAATGATTACAATGGGTTACAACATTATAATGACAGATTTGTAGATGGGTATCCTGAAATACATTAAGTCAGTTAACAAATTGGTCTTCTTTCTTTCATTCACACACTCCTAAAAAATCGAGATCATTGTTGGTTCAAGTAATTAAAGGAATTTCACTTGATCATATTTCATTTAGAGACGCGATGTAATTTAATTCTCACGATTTGGCGGTAATGTGGCCCATCACCCACGCCCAATAGTATTCTCCTTCCTCATAAATTTACATTTCGGTAGTTACGACTGTTACTGAACAAACGTTTGACACGAAAGCCACATATCACAGGAACTAAACATATGAATTACTCATTTAGTCCAAATATTGCTCGGGTAAACAAAACATTCTCTTGTAAACGCATTACACATCTATATTTCCATGCTTTGACCATTATGGACTTACTGCCTCATCTATGGAGATCCCGAAATCAAACGAATTTCTGCAGAATCAAGACATGTCTTTCAAAATCCTTCACTGCTAGCTAAACCATCAGCTTCTGAAGAACTATCAAAGAAGAGGCATTTACCTTAATATGGAATTGACAGAAGGTTAATCTGGAAGTCTGATGAAATGGAGAATCTTCTAAGAAAGGCCACTATTGTTGATTCCCATATAGATTGGATATGACACCTCTAGCGACCTAATATTCACCCTTAACGCTCCATTTTTCAATACCGTATTTTCCTTGAATTACACTCATTAATGTCCAAAAATCCTCTTCTTTTCCTCGTCTACTTCAGTTAGATGATTGATATTGGTTTAAAGCGACACTGTTTCTATCCATCAGCAGACTTGCCCGTTACTTCTTCATAGTCTTCCCAGACTTTGGGAAAACTCTAACTTTATAGAGCAAGCTGTTGCGCATCAACTCTTCCTATTTGCAAGAACCAAGGACATGAGGTAGAGTTTCTATCTCACCGCAATGGTGGCAGTGGCTTGATCCTAGGTTCCTCCAGGGATCCAGTGGGCTGGAATGAGGTTGTCATTAATTTTCACACGACTGTCGAGCACTCTGAACAGAAGTGGCCTTTCTTCTCAAACACGCATTGATTTTTAGGATTCCATTCACTAAACATAATGACTCCTTTCACTCTGGGTGGTAGGGAACTTCATTCGACGAACGAGTTTTCTCCATGCTCGTCTCGTTTGTTTCAAACGTCAATTTTAGTCTATCTTTTAAAATTTAACGATAGAAGCACTTGGATATTTTTTCTTACATATTTCCTGAAGCCATGAACACGGCTTCACAGTCAGTCCTGAACAAACTGGAGCCTCACATATTTCAAGAGTTGTAGATCATCGTATCAATAGTGCCAGAAGGAAGGAAAAGAACTCCTTTGATACAGCTCTGATGATTTTGTCTTTTTTCACTAGAAATTCACTTTAGATTCTCTTGGGCTTACAATGTTCAGCTTTTGATCTACCGTCATTAACAGGATGGAACAAAGTATGTTTAATTAGTTAACAGGTATCTAGATTACATTTGATTCATCAAGTTTTATTTTGTCTTCGATTAATCAAAGAATTTCATTTTTGTCATCTCCTGGGTTGGATCGGTGGACATTGGAAGACATGTTGCGGAAAAATCATCAGTGCCCACTTGCGAATCTGCTAAAATGATCATAACCGCTACTAAGACTGACAATAAGACTGTAAGAAAGAGACAGAGCGGGAGAGCGGGGTCTCTCTATTTAACGGTAGAGCTTGATCCGTAGATGGGCAGCGGCAGCGCCGAGCTGTCTCCCACAGTCGGGGCACGTCTGTAGATTTGTCTACTCAGGAGCTCTGTTTCCCACGGCCTGTCCCCTCCCAGCCCCATATACAGCCCGTCCTCTCCTTCTTCAATATATCGCCGTTATTTTTATAGAGAGAAATCTATCAATGGTTATTGGACATTGAGAAATCTTAGTTTCTCCGCTTTTCCTGCTTCCTTCAGGGAGTTTTTAGAAAGAGTTTGGTTTCAGAGTTGCAGTCCCTTTAAGTAGCTGGGCAAGGGAAGAGCTGAGAGTGAAGGCAGAGAGTCTGGTTGCGTCAAATAAGCAGATTCCCACATGGAGGAACAGACACAAACTATTTTCCATTATTCCTGTAAACAGAACTTGAATTTTAAAGAATGGACATATGAATAATTTTTGGAGCATACACTCTCTCATCAGAGTTCTGCTGCCAAACATAAACCATTAAAACCGCCATAGTAGTTATAAAATATATATATATATATATATATACATCGAAGGACGAGAATTTGATTTCGAAACATATAGCTTTAAGAAAAAATACAAATTAGTGCCCCAGTGAATATTTACAGATTAAAATTGAATATCAGTTTACAATTATGATGCTTTGGCAAATATAATAAATATCTGTAAAGAAAGAAGGCAGTTTTTTTGTTACCAGATTCCTTCACCATCCAGGACTTTAAAAATGGAAAAGCCAGAATGGTCTGAAGAGCCAGATGTCTTAACTCTCTATAAAAATTTCTCCTTTCTAGGAACGTGGAAATCCCTATATACAAGAAATTATCATACCAACAGTTATAGTTTTCACTGTAAAACGTGGGCTCTTGCCAAGGAAAACAGTGGTGTGTATATGAGAGAAGAACCCTGAAAAGATACATAGGCAGCATTGACCGGGGTCCAGAAGTGGACCTGATGACAACTTTACTATGAAGACAGGCATACTGTGCTCAAGATAAATATGCCTCAGGAAACGTCATTCACCCAAAGGCTGCGTAAACTTAGCAGATATCCTTATGACTGGCTAGTGATCTAAACCCACTATCTATTCTCTATTTCTCTCGTAGTAAGAAACATGTGTAAATAGGAATTGAGATACAAGCTGGATTGGAAGTTTTTAGTGACTCAGCAACTCAAACGTTTATATAGGATGGGCAGAAGTTAGGGTTTACTGAAGACTGAATACTTAGAAATTCAAATATCTCGTTTATCTTTGAGATAGATAAAAAAGTCCGTCACGCAGGGGCTGCGTAAACTAAGCAGATTTCCCACGTGAAGTTTTACAGTAGAGAAATTTCACGAGAGCCGAAGAGTTAAGAAAACGGCTGACCTAGCTTTTGGCGGGAAACTCACTCTCATCCGTTTTCCGCCCCGATAAACGCAATTCATAAAATTGCAAATATCTCGGTTAATATGCAAGATAGAGAATAAATGTATATAACAATATTTATAGTAAATTTAATTTACAATAAGATTGATTCTATACAATTTTTCGATCCGACGTATAGTAACGGAAATATTTCAAATTTTAGAAAATCCTCCCACTGGTCCGATTTCAGCCATTAAGGAACTTGATCTTTCTTTTCACAAAAAACGACTAAATATCGAGTTTGGTAACGATCAAACAAAAATTGCGACCACTAGAGCGGTGACAGACAAATATATATATATATATATATATATATATATATATATATACAGTTTTTAACGGACCTCATTTTCGTCATCTACTAGGTTGGATCGATGGACATTTGAAGAAAAATTTCGAAAATTCCGTCATGAGTACAAACTCAATAGCTGATTTCCCTTAAGGAAAATCTGCTAAAACAGACAGAAATACAATCACATTCTAGTGGAACTTGTCGGTGCGATTTATAATAGAGATACTAATAATTTTCGATTAACCTCCTCTTCATAATTTATTTTATTTTCAAATTCTTTTAAATCCTCCTCCTTCCCTCCTCTTTTGTAAATCCCCATCAATATACAAAAATGACATACTCATTACGGAATTGATCTTTAAAAAAAAAAAAAGTTTAACACAATCACTAACCAGATAATGAGGAGTGCAGTGAGAGAGGCAGTGTATTTATATTTTTTGTTCATTCTAAACGTACAGCAGATGAGGAATTTCCTTCCGATAGTTTAAACTCCACTGATTACGACTTTCAGTTGGAGTTTCAGCTACTGCGAATAATTCGTTCAGGTTTGAACATGTGTTCGGCAATATACGGCTAATATAGACTACTTCTCACTGCTAAGAGTTTACTCTAGATCGGAATAATGCTCAGCTTTTAGTCATGGAGTTGTGGATTACTGCGTGGCACGGAGTGTCTAGGATTGAACATAAACCATTAAGAATCCATAACTAACAAGACTCAGAAATCAGACAATACTGCTCAAAAAGGTGATCGAAATTTGTTTTCAGAATTGTTCCATGATATTAGGGCCAAGATATATATCAAAAACACAGATTTTGAAATGAAAAGAATCCACAATGCCTTATCTTTTCGTTTGTCTTCCATTTTTCGTTTAATCGTTTTTTCTCTATAATTTAATTGTTTTATCATGAATAACTTCATAGAGTGCTCATAGATTTCATTCTACTTTCATGTGCTAGAATCCCGGTTTTAAGGGAAATCAGCTATTGAGGTTGTACTCATGACGGAATTTTTAAAATTTTTCTTCAAATGTCCATCGATCCTACCTAGTAGATGACGAAAATGAGGCCCGTTCAAAACTGTATATATATATATATATATATATATATATATATATATATATATAGCTCACATACCCGGCTTCGCCCGGGAATTGATTTGAGTCTGACTGGTGACGGTATTTTTTTTTTTGGAAAGGCTTTATTTTGACATTTACCCATCCCAGTGTTTAGGGTTTATACCCGTTGTTGGCATTTGTTAATAATAAAATTAATTTTTTATCTAAGACTTCACAGTCCTCCATATTGCCATATTTCCCGTCTCCTGTGCATTATGCATAGATTTCATTAAAGTTATTAAAGACAAAATATTAACGTAGATTTTAATTAATTTTTCCAGATGAGGTACCTGATAGTTCAAATTGGAATGAATTGTTGAGCATATGAATATTTCTACGCAAATTACTTGCTCCACATATTGTTCCTGGAGAAATGTATAAAGCAAAAGTTAATCTAAATAACAACGTAAACAACTTTTGTTATGTGCATGTTTGTCGAAAAACAAATAGACATTGAAATATCGCGATTTTTTTTTTTTAGGCCTCTCTTATAACCCCCACTCCCGTTCTAACCTAAAATTTTAATATAGCTTATAATCATGGAAGAATTAATGCTAATTGACATACCGAGTTTTTAAGCTCGGTTTAATCGTTAGCGCCCAATGAAATAGTTGACTCCCGCTTTAGTTTATAGTGTATATCTCGTTTATAATTCGGTATAAGAAAAAAGTGTATATAACAAAAGTTACTCTAAATAGCAAAATAAACAACTTGTGTCATGTTCATATTTGCCGAAAAACGGATAGAAAACGAAAAACCGCTATTTTTTATTTCAGGCCTCCCTTACAACCCCCACTCCTGCCCGTCCCTAGAAAAGTATGGCTTGTTATAATGAAAGCGTTAGTGCTAATACATATACCGAGTTTTATTTATTTCGGTTGGGTTTTTAGTGCCAAATAAAATTGTGGGCTCCCGCTATAGTTTATAGCGTATAACTCATTTATGCTTCCGTATACGGCAAAAGTGTGTATAACAAAAGTTACTTTAAATAACAAAATAAACAACTTTTGTTATGTGCATATTTGCTGAAAAAGCAATAGGAAACGAAATATTGCTATTTTTAATTTCTGGCTTCCCTTATAACCCCCACTCCTGTTCGTCTCAGAGGATATTAATATAGCTTAAAGTCTAAGTTGGTAAGTAGTAATATACATACCAAGTTTCATAAAATTCGGTTCAGCCGTTTATGCGTGAAAAGGTAACAAACAAACAAACAAACAAATAAACAAACAAACAAACAAACAAACAGACACCAAAGAAACAAAATGCAGTTATGGTGCCTATGACATGTGAAACGAAAAGTTATGGTGAAATTTCGCGAAAAAAATCAATGTACAGACAGAGGTTACAATTTTATATATATATAGATATATATATTTGTCTGTTACCGCTCTAGCAGTCGCAATTTTTGTTTAATCCTTACCAAACTTTATATTTAAGCGTTTTATGTAAAAAGAAAGATCAAGTTCGTTAACGGCTGAAATCGGACCAGTAGGAGGGGGGGGGGTTTAGAGGGGAGGATTTTCGAAAATTCGAAATATCTCCGTTACTATACGTCGGATCGAAAAATTGTACAGAATTACTCTTATTGCAAATTAAATTTACTATAAATATTGTTATATACATTTATTCACTATCTTGAATATTAACCGAGATATTTGCATTTTTATTAAATTTAGGCCGATAACTGATTTTTGAATTTCCCGCCAAAGGCCTTTGCCGTAACTGTTCGCCTCTCGTATAGAGATTTCTCTATTGTATAACTTAACATGGGAAATCTGCTTAGTTTACGCAGCCCCTGCGTGACGGACTTTTTTCCTTTGCTTCTGTGAGCTTATCCATATAACTTATAACTCTGGATACCCAGCAAATACTAGTATAAGTATAGGACACCGGCCTATACAGGGTCATTCAAAAAGAATGAACTAATTTCAAAGCTTTATGGTGCTTTACACCAGCATCGCAGCAGAACACGTTGTGATGAGATACTGGAAAACTGTATGTTAATAAGATATAGCTTAATGAAATCGGTTCATTCTTTTTGAAAAACCCTGTATATACATTACAATAATTATATATCACTTGTGTTGTACACTAGTTTGGTAGTTACTCATCATCGTTGTGGCTAAAAATGGCTGAAAGGAAAGTTTCTTCTGTGAATACAACACACACACATGCGTATCCTAAATTGTATGATAATCAATTGAATCTACCTCTTTGCCTATAAATAATAATGCCAAGGCAATTATACCCTGAGCATGGGGCTACCTGATAGAGCCTTCTCATCCAATAAGAGGGTCGTGACCCTTGCCCGCTGCCATATCCAATGGCCACCGGAGACAGGCTACGCGCATGTGCTAAATGTCAGTGTGTCGGCGCCATCCATCAAGCGAAGGCGGGAGAGCAGGCTAATTGCGCGCCAATACCTCCTGCGCAGGCGCACTCCCCTCATTAACACCTGTAAGGGAGGCTAGACAGATAACCTTCTCTCTAGCCTCCTCCACGGGCATCACTGTTCCCCTGCCTATTTGAATTATGCATTAATCGCACCTACAACACAAAACAGAGCCTGTCCTCTCCGATTCGGCTTCAGTTTGAACAATAGAGAATTTATATTTCTTTTTTTTCCTTTCATGCATAGCAGCTCTGTTGCATAATACCGGAAATAGACCAGAATAATGGCTGGGAACCATGTTAATCGATCAGGTTCTCCTTATGCTAACGCTACGGATTTCCATTTTAGAAGGATGTAATTGATTGATCTCTCATGTTTCTTTAATGAAAATAAAGTCCTCCGATAATTTCTGTTGGGAAAAATTCATTTTGTTTCTAATGGGCTACGAAATGCCACGAATCATGAAGGATAGTGCTTGAGATTATCTACAAGGCTGAGTTACAATAAAATAATAAATAACTTACATTTACAATTGATCAGCTACAGGTGCAGCATAAAATACATACTATGTTGAAAAATTGTTTCTAATTTACAAAATTCTAATGCTATCACATGATATATAAAGTTCCTAATTCTTTTACAACTCCGCTGATACACGAGTTGTATATCTGATCTAAATCTCAATTATTTTAAATTCATTTTAGATACATATTCCATTTTATTCGACAATTTATATATTTTATTATATCTTGTTTAATATTTTTTGTTTTGGATTCTATATTATGATTGTCAATTTGTTGTGTTGGATTTCCATTTATTGTTTGATTTCTACTTATTGTTCAGTTTCTATTATTTGAGTTCCATTTTGGTTTTCTCTTTCTGTTTTTATGTTTCATTTCTGTTTTTGTTTCCCATTTTGGTTTTGTGTTCCATTTCTGTTTTTGTGTTCCATTTCTGTTTTTGTTCTATTTCTGTTTTTGTGTTCCATTTCTTCTTTTTTTGTTTCCCATTTTGGTTTTATATTCCATTTCTGTATTTTGTTTTTGTGTTCCATTTCTGTTTTTGTTTTTCCATTTTGTTTTTGTGTTCCATTTCTGGTTTTTGTTTTCCATTTTGTTTTTTTAATTTCCATTTCTGTGTTTTGTTTTCCATTTGGTATTGTTGTGATCCATTCCAGCCCTGTTTTTCGTATCAATTCTGTTTGTCTGTTTCTGTTTTTTGTTCCATTCCTGTTTTTGTGTTCCATTTCTGTTTCGTGTTACTTTTCTTTTTTTCATGTTATATTTCTGTTATGTTGTTTTATGTTCGTTTAAATTAATTTTGTTTCGTTTTTTTTTTGTTTTTTTTTCAAAATTTTATACAGGTTTTTTTCCCGAGCAACATCGCCACAGCGGCGAAGCTCCAAATAAATAAATAAATAATTAATTCTTTTGAAATCCTTCAATTCCGAATTTGAGATAACACGTTTATCAATATGAAATCATCTTCGGATCATAGGATTTCCAACTTCGGAAGCAGATTTCCAACTTGCGTCCCGAATTTGTATTTATCTTATGACGTAAATGTTCAATGTTGATGAACAATATTTGTTAATTAGCCTTCAAATAAAGTGCTTCATAATGTAGCAGCTTATTGTTGATATGACATGAGTTGGAGTGGGGGTTTACTAAAGCCCGAAAACTAAAACAAAACGCCAATATCTGGGTAAATATTAAAGATAATGAAAACATTAACATGACAACATTTATAAATCTTTTAATTTTGCAATAAGATTAGTTCTATACAATGTTTCGATCCGACGTACAGTAACGGATATATTTCGAATTTTCGAAAATCCTCTCCCCCTCCTACTGGTCCAATTTCAGCCGTTAACGACCTTGATCTTTATTTTTACATAAAACGTATAAATATGGAGTTTGGTAACGATCAAGCAAAAATTGCGACCGCTAGAGGGTTAACAGACAAATATATATATAATTTTGAACCGACCTCATATTCGTCATTTCCTGGGTAGGATCGATGGACATTTGATGAAAATTTTCGAAAGTCGCGTCATGAGTACGACCTCAATAGCTGATTTCCCTCAAGGGAAATCTGCTAAAACCAAACAAATAAATATAGTATAGTGTTTAAGCTAGTTAAGGATTTATTGTTGTATTATTTTAGTAATTAATACTCGATTGCTACACCTATTTTGACAAAATATCTTATCATCTGATAAAACAAAACGAATATTAATTTTTATCCTGTAAAATAGACTATATTTATTTATAACTTAAGAGCACGAGTAATATTATTAATTTTTTCCTAGTATTATAATTGAAAAATTATTAGCAAAACTTTTTGATTAACCATTTTCTTTACACGAGTGAACTAATATTCGCGGCAGCTGTTACCTATAGATGTCTCAAATCAATTTCTTTGAGGAAATGGCAGACGACGACCTGTGAATGAATTTTAATATGGCTGCTAAATGGTCGCTCACCGAACTTCCAATTATTGGTAAATGGCTTCTGTGATAATTGCCAATTTGTAATAACCAGTCATGTTTTCCACTCAACTTTCGGCTCTATATCACTCAAGGTATTAATTAAAAGAAACCCGATCGCGTCTCTAATTTATCTTAATAATCAAAAAAATAATTCATCAACAAATTAAACATAATTCATATAATATGAAATTCAATATTCTATTTTGCATAAAAATTTTCTTAAATTTTCATATTTTAAGTTAGATTTAGGTAGTTAACGTCAAATTAGAACTAAACTTACAAAACTTCCAATCTTCGTTAGTTCCGAAAAAGGAAATGCCAGATTTTGTAACTAACCTCTTGCCTATTCAGTAATGAAGAAGCAGTAACATTTAAAATACCGACTTTAAAAAGAAATTTGTATTAACTGACTTTAAGCAACGTTCAGTCCCACCGCAAGAATACTCATTGTTGAATAAGACTTTTAAATGGTTTGTACAGTAATTATACGGCTGGACTGAACGTTGCTTATAGTCAGTTAATACAAGTTTCTTTTTAAAGTCGGTATTTTAAATGTTACTGCTTCTAAGTATTAAAGAATGGATGTCCACGACTGATACGAAGGAACTTTTTACATATTTTATTGTCATACAACCACATTATTACAATTGCTGTTCTACACATTTTTCTGACTGACTTCAATTATTTTCTACAAATCTTTTTTAATTTCACGATTAATGATGACAATAAATAATCTTTTCTCACAGGATCAGTATAATTTTTACATCATATGGTTCCGCCATTCAAAATTAAATATAATGCTAAAGATTGGACAACTTTTGTTATTTCTATTTAATTACTAAAAGTTTTCATATTACTAAATAATCGTTTCATGTACCACATAAAATGATTATTTTATCTACAGTTTTGACTAATATCATTTAAGACAGCAATAATTATCACTTAGGCAAACAAAACGTTATGTTCTATAACCATTAACTTATCAAAGTTAAAAACTCATAAACATGCATTGATTAAAAAAACCAAATAGTATATTAAATAAAAACAATTCACATCCAAAGTTATTAACTAAAATATATGACTTGCATTTATTTCGTTCGCCAATTATATTTACTATGTTATATAAGTATATTAAATACATAAATACATATATTATGATAATTTGCTGAATTTCTAATATTACATGTCTTAACCATTTCTTTCAAACAGCATCTTCACATATATTCATAACTATGCACCCTACAAACTTGATAGTAAAAATTTACTTTTAATTTTAAAATAAGACTCAAATTTTCAAAATGGTGCCTTCTGTGTAATATGTATTAATGTATTTGCAAAGACACCTTAAAATTAAAAAAATGTAATTAGAATGTCAATACATTCTGTGTAATGGATATTATTTGTCCGGAGATCATAGAAATGTATTAACGAATTGAAACATAGGCATCGTAATAGCGAAGTATATCAGTTTATTGTTCCAAAATATTTTTTTTTTTTATTCAACTGAATAGCCGTTTTGCAATTATTGCCGTTCAACAACATAAAGCTGAAGTATCTGAACGATAGAGAAGGCGAAGGGCGTAGTACTGGAAGGTGTTATACACGACTTATTGAAATGAGCATACGTGACTCAAGTCTAAGCTTCCGACTCTTATCTCAGAAACAGCTTCCTTATCGCTAAAGTAAAACTTCACGCTACGTCTCAAGCTCTTCGTTAGCAGCTGCTTAAAGGCTAGGCTTGTTTATCATACATTAGCCTATAAATTTATTTAAATCCTGTCAAAAATTGTCAACTATGCGAAACGGCGAACATTTAGTAGTAGAAGTTTTTCTTTCAAATATTTAAAGCCTAATAGGGTAGTTTCTTCATTTATCGCATGAATATGATTTTTAATATAAATGAATTAATTTGAACTTTAGTAATTAAAGAGTGTAAAAACAAATTGAGCCACAGAGTTTAGAGGAAGCAGACAGGGACAGGTAGGTATCTGAATGTTTCATCCCAAAACGAGGTATTATCCAAGCATTGGTAAACAGAGCTTCTTCATTAAACAGTAATGAAACATACACTCAACCGCAAAAAAAAACCGGACACTTAGATTTAGTCTTATAATTTTGTTAAATACTTAACATATATATATGTTAATCTTTTTAATTAAAATAATTGGTTAATCTATAGGTTATTTAAACAAAATCTGCCAAAAGTGATTAATTTTTATTGATTTACAAAAAAATACAAAATAAAAAAAAGAAAAAGATAAATTAACACATTTAAAAAAAAAAAATTATTCTTCATTTTTATTACAGTGAATGGTAGACTTCGCTACCCCAAGCGTTTCGGCAATGTAAGCTCCGGCCTTCCATCTAAGTTTGAAAGACCCATTATTCTGGACCGAAATAAAAATAAAACATTAATTAAAGAAAGTGCTTGGTTAATAATTAAAGATGTTTAAATATGCGAAAAACTACTTACAGTTTAGAATAGATCAACTTCACGACAAATAAATCTAATCTGAGTTTTATCTAATTGTTTACTAATCCTGAAGGGATTAGTTCAATGGACTTAGACTCTAAATTCTCTGTAATAACTAGAATAACCACATAAAGAAAATTGCTGAAAATTAGCTTTTAATACGACAAAAATGAAGTGTCCGTTTTTTTTTTTGCGGTTGAGTGTATTTAAAAAATCATAAAAATATTTAAAATTATTTATTAACATCCACTTTTAGCAAACTAAGGCTAATTGGGACGGGTTATCTACAGGTATTCTTTTCTAGCCAGGGCGGGACTAAGGATTATATTTAGTGAATTCTTTCACTAAATAAATTCCTATTGCCCAGGGCGGGAATCGAACTCGCCACTCAGGTTAGCCAGGTGAGTTAAATCGTCAACTTTAATCTCACATGGTCAACATTGAGTGGCGAGATCAATTCCCGCCTGGCCAATAGGAATTTATTTAGTGACGGCATTTACTATGTAGATTAGCCTTAGTTGCAGAAAGTGGACGTAAAAAAATATTTAAAACATTTAAAAAGAGGACTCTACACCAAATTGTTACAAAAAAAAGAAGGAATTAACGAAAACATTCTTAAGGATAAAGAGAAAACCCAAAAAGTCCGTCACCCAGGGGCTGCGTAAACTAAGCAGATTTCCCACGTGAAGTTTTACAATAGAGAAATCTGCCTAATAACAACTGTAGTAGTAAGAAACCTCTAAACCTAAAACATTATTACAGCGTAATAACCCAGTAGTTTCTAGCCCCAAAAAACAGTTAACCTAACATCTAAACCTATTCACGAGGGACAAATAGTTAAGAAACGCCCCCCAGAGCTCTCGGCGGAAAGTCCGAACATAGCCTACTGGTGACCACACGCAGAGTACAAATGCAAATATCTCGGTTAATATTCAAGATACAGAATAAATGTATAGAACAATATTTATAGTAAATTTAATTTGCAATAAGATTTAATACAATTTTTCGATCCGACACATAATAACGGAGATATTTTGAATTTTCAAAAATCCCCCTCTAACCCCCCCCCTCCCACTGGTCCGATTTCAGCCATTAACGAACTTGATCTTCCTTTTTACATAAAACGATTAAATTCCGAGTTTGGTAACGATCAAACAAAAATTGCGATCGCTAGAGCGTTAACAGACAAATATATTTATTTATATATATATATATATATATATATATATATATATATATATATATATATATAATTTTGAACGGACCTTATTTTCGTCATCTCCTGGGTTGGATCGATGGACATTTGAAGAAATTTTTCGAAACTCGTATCATGAGTACGACCTCAATAGCTGATTTCCCTTAAGGGAAATCTGCTAAAAAGATTACTAAGGATCAACATGAAAAAGAATATGCACTATTTAAAGTGTTGATAACTGTCACCCTTCTTCGTATATATTCCGAATGACTTACAAGTATACTCCGGAAATATAATTTACTAATAGCATTTTAACCACTTAAGATGGTCAATGGATATTTTAAAAGCTCCAAAGACACCCAATTTTTACAAGTAGAAGTTACATGATCCGATATGGTTGCGGTAAAGTTTACTTAGGCCTGACGACAATGACCACCAAACATAAAGCAGAACTGAAACATTACAAATTAAAAACGTCCGCCATATTCTAGATACACAAGTGTTTGGTCTCACCAAAGTAAATTTGACGTAAGAAAACCTTTAAATAGAGAAGAACACATGGTTAAAATATTAGTGCTAGAAGTTGTTTAAATTAACGAGGGAAAAACACTTTTCGGAACGTGGAAGGTGATATTTGAAAATCAAATTACATGGCTAATGAATAAATTGCAGAAAATAAATATAACCAAACTAGAAACTGTCTGACGAAGATGGACGGAGTTCCATCGAAATGTTGTGAATCCAAAAATAGTAGATCCGAAGTAGATCCGGTTACTTCAAATTAAAAATATTAATTTTATTTATTGTTAAGTTGTAAATATTTCGCATTAAAACTCTGAAAAATCTTTTCTCATGTTATAAGAAGCAATGAAAAAGTAAGTCCGTCACACAGGAGCTGCGTAAACTAAGGAGATTTCCCGTTTGCTTGTATGGCACACAGAGATCTCATCGCACTTGATATTCTCTATTTCTACCTATAAATCCGTTTAATAGAAGTTGGGGTTTACTGAAGTCTGAAATCAAAAAAAGTACGAATACCTCTTTTAACATTTGAGTTACGAAAACAAATGTATAGATCAAGAATAGTTTAACAAGATTGGTTCTATAACATTTTCCGTTCCTACTCATAATAACGACGATATTTGGAATTTTATAATTTTCTCCATCTTACCCCCCCCCCTTCCTATTCTTGGTCTCTTGGTCCGATCGTAATCATCAACGGCTATGGTCTTAAGTGTTGTTTGATCAAATAAACGTTCTCGAGTCAAGAACGTAAAATTGCTTCTTAATTGCTCACGTCATCACAGAACACATTTGCAAATATGCATTTTTTGTAAACAATATGTGGTATTAATGATTGGAATAGTGTATTAATTAGCTTAATGTTAATGTGTGATGACTAAAAGAGGGAGTGGGTTTACTGAGGGCTGACAATAAAAAAAAAAAGAAGGAAAATACCTCTCAATTAATTTTCAAGAAAATGGGCATAGAATTGCAATTACAAAAAATTAAACTAATATCACTCCAACTTTTTTCTCCAAAAGACGTGCTCGAATAACTTAATTTGTGCATAAACACAGAGATTTACTTGATTTGTATTTTACCCCATCTCTAACTCCCACTTCTCCTTGTACAATTTCCGACCGGAACTGCCTTAACAACTATTATTATATGGGATGGGTGAATATCAAATAAAAATCTTAAAATGAATGCCTCTATAATATCCATTGATGACATCACATTGCTCATTTCTAAGTGCGTCATATGGAAGGGAACCGAAGAAAATAATACGTTGTATTAAGGCTTTGAATAGGACCTTTCAAAATTTACTTTAGCCCTTTTTAAGGCTAATTATATTCGTGCAACCAAATCATATACTTCCAATTCAAATATTTTCTCAGAAATACATGCATCTCTAACCTCAGGGTCTAATAGACAGTGCGTTTTGAAGCGGATGTTAAATATTTGAGTTAAACCCCATTGAAGATTTACTCCGACCATTAAAATCATCTAAAAAAAAAAAAAAGAAAGGATTTAAGCCAACTTGGAGAAACCTACATTAAGCACCTTATATAATTTGTTCTGATGTATAAAAATATTCAATAATATGACAATTTTATTGTATTTCCTGGCTAATTAATTCTACCAACAGAAGAAAAATAATTCATTGGCTCAAAAAATAATTTATAATCAATATAATCAAAAATCAAATTTTTCATACCAAAAATTTACTTATTATAAGACATTGCTATTCGTCGAAAATATCTTGATATAAACTGATAATGGCAAAGATGCCGGTTCTATTGACGTCAAAGGTGTTATAGAAGGCACCACTAGATTTTTGAAGAAGAGTGACACATTCTCATTTAACGTTCCACTAGTACTGAAAATAAGTCTATGCCTAATTCTCTTTGTAGTATATCTGACAAAACATCGAAGAGTATCTGGAGGGGATCGTTTTGGAAAGTTTGCGGTTGTTTACGTATCTTGCAACTCCCAACCAAACAGAACATTCGTAAATGGATGTTAGTCTCTGTAATGTCTTTCTGTTTAAAAGTTCGCAGTTGAGTATATGCGTCTTGTCATTTTTGTATACGTTTAGTTACCAAATACTTTTAATACTACCAACATTATTACATCATGCTATAACTTAATACTATAGTCAAATCTGTCTGTATATGCCACTGGCTGATCGTGGCAAGCGCATTGGGTGCGATGGGACATGTACTCGAGGACTAGTCAGTACGGAAACTATCAACTACTTCAAATAATATTATAATTTAATGTTATGAAAATAAAATGTAAAGGGAAACGCTGCTGTTTTCTTGTGCTGCAATTAGATTTTATAGGTGAATCGTATAAGGTTCGAATCGGAGATAACATATGCAGCGAAGTGCGGCAGGAACATGAGTGACTTCCTTCAGGAACTGTTTGAACAAAGGAAAGTCCAAAAATTCATGGATACTAACTGTTTTCTTCAACAAGGTATTAGATGTCGAAGAAGTCCGATTTCGCCAAATGCCAGAATTGTTGAATGTCACTCTTCGTTAAAATGTCACACGGTTAAATTATTATTTATGAGCTAAGGCAAGTACGATTTCAGAGGTCCAGTATGATCACCGTGGTTTATGAAAAAAGACCGAAAGGGAGAACGCTTCCACAGATGGAGAAGCAATTTTTTATTCATCGTTTAAGCAGGTATGTTACACACATAATGAGAACATCTAATAACTCTGAAATGTGGACGCTATGCGGGCTTAGAGGAATAATAGCAGGAAGAACGCAAGCAGGTACAAATCATATGAGAATACAATACGTACAAGGCGGATAAGGCGCCGTTGGGACAAGCCTTGCATATTAAGAACAAAACCCAGCTGAGAGCATCAGTAATTCCACGGGTCCTTTGTAAGTGAGGGTAAATAATTAAAATGAATATACTGGTAGTAGGGGTGGTCCGCCCGAGTGCCACGGACCACACTGGATAAAGGGCCCATAGCACGCTATCCACGTAGTAGCCATAATTAACAGGCTGCCCACAACTATTTATCTAGCTTGGCAAGCATTACCGCTGTTCCTTGCCATCTATGCCTGCCACCGGATCAGTATGTCTGTCATGGTCCGATTTATTCCAGCAAGAAAACCACTAGAGCTTTCTTCATCTGGAGGAAAAGTGAGGCGTAACTAACCAGAAAACAAGTATCCGATTCTTTCCGAGTAGCGCCAATTATAGGCAGGTTACACTGCAATAAATAGGTGCGCGTTAAAAATTACCATTAAAACTGTTAATAGTCACCCGCAACAAGCCTGTTAATTGTACCGCCTAATGCACACATAACTCCTGGTTTAAATTATTTTATACCACGAAAGAAATAAACTTCTATGACATCGCGCACAATGGAAATTCCCCTAGTAGTGTTATTGCTTTGTCAGACTAAGCTTAGTAGTTATTCTCGAGAGACTGGCAGTCCCATTAACATGCATTCGTTCAAGAAAAGCATATGGGGTGGGATGACCTACAATGGTTTATCATTGCACTCAGTATGAGTTTCGCCAACAATAAAGGTATCATGAAGAATAAGAGTAGTCCATTTTTCGCCAAAATAGATAACCTTCCCTCCTCAAAACCTAACCTCATTACTATAAACCTCATTACTATTTATTTATTATTTATTCTTGCAGTAGTCGCATTTTTTTTATCATATTTACGCGTGTATGCTCATTTCTATAAATATTATCAATATTGTCCTACATTATAATTTTTTGAAAATGTTATGTTTCAAGTAGTGTAATACGCTGTCTATGTAGTAATTCAATCAAAATGTATGGTAGGTCTATGTGAGTCCTCAGATAAAAGTCAGTTTTTATATGTTTTATAGTAAGTCTACAGTGACAGTGTTGGAAGTAGAATTCGTCTTCTCCAGTAAGTGTGTGACTTACTTATGTAATCCTGATTTATCACTGCCACTGGGTAATATATGGAATTAATCAGAATTTAGACTAGGGGAACCCTGGATATACTTCAAAACAGTTCAGTAATATTTGTTCGAAAACACAAATAATTATTGATAATGGCCACACTCACTGAATCTCTGAATCTGATCTCGTTAGATTTAGTAGTATTTAATCTAGTTTTGAGTATAAGTTTCTATATTTTTTCTTGGTCGTCATATTGGATTTGGATTAGTGGAAGTGAGAGCTACGAAGATATAGCTCTAAGTAGATTTTACATTACATTTTTTTAAGCGTAAAATAAGAAAAGTCGCGTAAACTATAAAATAATAAAAACTTTAAACCCACAATTCCAATTCTATTAGTTTATAATTTATAAACTAAACGATATCTTCATTTTCTAGAATCTTTAAATTCATTGACTTTTGAATTGAAAATGGGAGTGTAGACTAGCTATATCTTTCCTTGGGATGTTTGCTAATACCGCATTTATTAAAGGAGAATTCGTGACTCAACTATATCTAGTAGTCATGAGATCAATGGACATTTGAATTATTTTTCCGAAAATCGCTTACAACCGCAATAGAATATTTCTAATTAGGGAAATCTGTTAAAATAAAATTGATAGGGCTAGGAGAGGTGAAGGTTAGCAGTATATCACACAAAAGCAGATATTGGAGAAATAGATGCTTTCAGAGGATTTTGCCGTTATGCACATCCATCTATACAGCAGAATCAATAAGTGGGTGTACGTTTTTGATTCAGCTAGCTACCTGACAAATAATACTCACGTGAAACATTTAGAAGAAGAAGAAATAAATCCATAACGAGAAACAATTTTTAGCTTATAGTATGGTTTAGTATTTGTGGCTATTATCATGAGAAGAGGTTTGAACGATGGATCGTTAAAAAGACATTACCTATCCCAAGAACTGTCCCTTGCGTCCTACGCACATTTATGCATAGGCTCTTAGTCACTCATCCCAGCGTCGCTGTTCAAGTGGCCATAACATTATACTAAATGGTCAATTGTCTTAACACAAATTTTACTGATCTATTCCAACTCTAGTACCATTGTTTAGAGTCGTATAATGTTATTTTTATTCATGGGAAGTGAAAAATATTCATTACAAAATATTATTGTAAATAAAATGTTTTTTTTTTCGCCACCACTAAAAAATAATAAATAAATATATCCGGATATAGGGGCATCATAATATAATATAGGAAAGTTTTGCATATTGTTCCTAGTTTAATTTTCCGCAGAGCTTGCTTCAGACTTTCATAGTTCGTAAATATATTTCCCACTGTTACTAAAGGAAACTAAAACATAAAAATGTTTTATTAGGAAAATAAAATCTCATTTAGACACCACTTGACTTCCTTTTACTCTTATAATTTCATTTGAAAGTGATTAGCTATATTTACGTTCGAAAACATCAGAAAAATGTCATATATCGTATTACATATATCATTCGCCTTTTCATTATAAAGAAAGGGCCTATATAATACTTATTTGTATCTCTAATAGATTCGGAGAATTTTAGCAAATGTCCCTTAACGGGAGTCAGCTATTGAGGTCCGTACTCAAGACGTGATTTTTTGAAAATTTCCTCAAATGTCCATCGATCCCACCCAGAAGATGACGATAATAACGTCCTTTCAAAACTGTATATATATATATATATATATATATATATATATATATATATATATAGTGGTCGTAATTTTTGTTTCATCATTGCCAAACTTGGTACGTTTTATGTAAAACTAAAGATCAAGTTCCCGACTAATGGGAGGGGGAAATTTCGAAAATTCTTAATATCTTTGTTATTATGCGTCTGATCGAAAACTTGTATAGAACCAATATTATTGCAAATGTAAAGTTCAATAAATATTGATATTTATGTTTATTCACTATCTTGACTATTAACCGAGATAATTGCATTTTTTTAATTTTCAGCCTTCAGTACCCCCACTCCAACTCGTGTCGCTTTAACATTAAGCTGTTATATTATGAATCATTTTATTTGAAGCCTAAATACTAAAAATTGTTCTCCATGAACTTTTACGTTTCTGTGATAACTTCAAATACGTGACGCAGGTGGGAAGTATGTTTAGTTAACGCAGCCCCTGCGTGACAGTCTTTTTTTCGCCTTTCACTAAAACCCTTTCGCCTTAGTCGATTTCATTCAAAAGCGGAGGTTCACAACTAGACGTTACGTCAATCCTAAATAAAATATTTCAACATTCTAGAGGAAGCGGTTTCACGCATTTAATGTCAGAGCCCAGATGACTATTCATACCGGTTAAAATCAAATTTTGGGCAAAGAAAATCCTGGAAAATCCTACACCATAGCAAAATCGCATGCTATTTTATAACTCTTCAAGGGAAGTCGTAGCACCGTAGCCGTCCATGTTTCCACCTCTGAGTAATATTTTTGAAATCAATCCTCACCCTTTAAAGCCCATAAAATGAGTGACTTTGAAGATCCGCCGCTGTGAGGTGGTAGCTAGCCGGTCAAAACAGCCCGTCATGCTGTTTAATACTGTATAAGAGGGAGACAGCGCTATATCGTTACCGGGTGTAGTAGTGGCGGCCCTACAGTGGGGGACTATAGTCGGATAACGAGGGCTAGCATTCCGATCGGCCACAATAGTCGGTGATTAGGGTTACCATTAATACAGCCTCCTTCATAACAAGCCCGCTAAACAAATAGCACCTCTTCCAGCTCCATCTTATACCGCTACCCGATACTCTAGTGGTTTACAGAAGCCTACTTGTCCAGGCGCAAGTTTGTTTTCATTGAAAATTATCCCCTGGCTGTTGATGTGCTGCCAAATCCACTACAAACCTGCTGAAGAGTCCTCACCAACCACGTTGGCAGCTTTACTTGAGTAAATATTTATCTTCATGACATTCTCATAGACATATCAGCTGATCATAATGAAGGTATATTAATGCACTCCAGATGTTTTACATACTTTATAGAAAATACAATTTGTAATTTTTAAGGTAATACAAATTACGTACCTTAGACTAGAAATCATAAGAACTAAAGGGTAGCAAGCAGAGTTATATCAGGACGGATCATAATTTTCCTATCCAGCGATCTAAAAAAACCAACCACATTTAAATTATCCATTTTTGAGGTGCTAAATGGTGAAGGAATTATTAACTCAGGTAAGAATAGAAAGGCGTATGTTCTGAAAGCGCTCTGTCGCATAGAATAAACTACTGTGAAGGAACGGGGCCTTTCAATTCTTACCTGCGGGAAGAATTCCTTCACCATCCAGCACCTCAAAAATGGATATGGGAGCTTGCCAAGCTACGTCTAGAGTTCAACGTTGACAGAAGCCGGCACTGATGATGGAGCGTATGCTCTGAAAGCGCTCTGTCGCATAAAATAAACTGCTGTAGAGGAACGAGGTCTTTCTATTCTTACCTGAGATAATAATTCCTTCACCATCCAGCACCTCAAAAATGGATATAGAAGCTTGCTGAGTTACGTCTGGGGTTCAACGTTGGCACAACACAAGCCGGCACTGATGATGGAGCGTATGCTCTGAAAGCGGTCTGTCGCATAAAATAATCTACTGTGAAGGAACGAGGCCTTTTTATTATTACCTGAGACATTTAAACTAGATTGCTGACAGCTGTGTTAAGGAAAAACCCCTCATCTTGGTGAATTTAAAAGTAAAATGCACCATTCCAAATAACTTCTTCCAATAAGATATATGATCGATTACAATTGAAAGACAATTTTTTACAAAAAAAAAAAAAAATCTAGAAATAAGTGCATGGTGATATAAAAAGCCCGCCACGCCGGGAAGTAGTATTCATTCTAAAGGATTTAATGTAACTCCACAGATTTCTGGGGTTTTCTTTTTCCATTTATTTAGTATTCTCATAAAATTCAATGCAATTAAACAAGGTCCAGTGACCTTTCAGAGAAAAAAAAAAGTCCATCATGTAGAGGTTGCGTAAACTAAGAAGATTCCCACGTTTGACGCACTGTAGATCTCTTCTCACCATATAAATTAAGTCTCCCATTAAAATTCTGATGAGTAGAAGTGGAGGTTCACTGAGTCCTTAAAACAAGGGAGTACAAAGAACTCACTTAATATTTGAGCTGCGAAAAAATATAAAATAACAAAAGTTGGTGAGCATAATAGTTCAACACGATCGTTCTATTAAATTTTTCTGTCCGACTCATAATGACGGAAATATTTTGTTTGTCCAATCGTATGGCGGAAGGTCAAAAATGAAGAAAAACCTGAAATGATTATGTTTAATAAGGAAAAGTTGGATGTCACAATTGTTATATACATTTTTCAAAAGCATTATGAGTTCTTGACTGCCTGAAAAATATATTCTAAGTTAAATGTGCCAAATTTACATATTTTAAACTTTGGTCTTTTTTAGTACAAACTTTTTTGTTAATTCACAGTAACTTCACGGGAATGAGAAGATGAGGACCAATTTATTATTATTTTATTTCAATTTTGTGTAATAGACAATCAGATAACCCGAAATGTAAACATAAAAATTTAGTCAGTTATTAGTTCGAAACTCATTAAATAAAATCCTTTGTCCCACCCTGCCTAGAAAACGGTGGTAACCTGTAGATAACCAGTCCCAGTTAGGCATAGTAGCAAAAAGTAGACGTTAATAATTTAATTTTAATTTAAAACTCAAGTTAATTACTGGCATTCTAAGCTCAAAAAACAAGTACTCACTTTTGAAAGTTTTCAAATGTTACAAATTTTATTTTGAACAGATTGTTGTTTTATAAAATACCTGATCCTACACTAACATATATTTAAATTACAATGTAATAACTAAAAATTAATATAAGTATAATTATAATGTTCCACTTGAACACATAGTATAATTTAAAAGATTATGGTTTTTATTGCAGAAAATAATATTCACCCTAAATAATTCATACTATTTCTTCTTAAAGGAAGAGATTTGTATTTTAAATTGCAATATTCCTTGTCTTTTTGATCCCGCAAATGATTTAAATTTATTAAAAGCGACAAGGCAGCACTGTATTTGAATTGAATCATTAGTTATTCTGCCTGATCAAGAATCAATACATGGAGAGGTCTTTTTCTTTTGCCTGTTGCGTTAGACTAAGTTATAAAGTGGCTCTAAATGGGGATGTAGAAAGCAGGCCAAAATTATTGGCAAAGCTTATTCAGGCTGACACCTGGTTCTGCTAATAGAATTGAAGCATTAACATACGTGGGCGAACAGCGTCCTGCTCATTGTGCTTAAGCATTTCCTGTGGTGCCAAGGTTGACTCAAAGAGTAGCTCACCTAAGCTGATCATTTCAGGAACATTATTTTTTTTTTTAAACCGCTTCAGAATTAAGTTTTATTAATAAACTTGGTCTGTTCTAGTTCTAAAATTGACATGCTGGTTCAAATAATTTTTGAAGTTCCATTAGAATTGAGAAATATTTTTCTTTAGCTAAAACATATGTAATTATTTCTTTTACACAGAGGTAAAAGCAATTATTCGTGTGTTCCTATATTCTCTGCTTTGTTTAACACTCATCACCCTGGAACTGTTTTCCCCACATTGATGATCTAATGTCACCTTCTATTTGCGATTTCTCTCATAATAAGAATTTTCTGTAAACCAGGATTGAAGTTTAAGCTGTACAAGAAATGTTTAGTGGTTCAGTTGCTTTAAATAAAAATTCATTAGTAGTGATGAGTAGGGTATTAGGTTTACGGAAATACCGATATATATATCCTCACACAGAATAACTTCATTAGTCATAGAGACAACTTCTGATAACGTAGCCTGCTTCAATTCGATGAATTGTGACCAGTGAATTAGATTGTAGACATGCAACTATTGATTCACTTTATATTTTATACACGAATTAAGTTACGTAAATGAATTTAAAAATACAATATTTTTAATGCAATATCCAACTAATGATAATATCATCATATATATATATATATATATATATATATATATATATATATATATATATATATATATATATATATATATAGTTAATATTGGAATATTGTGATAATAGGAAATAATGTAAAAGTCAGAAATAAAAATTCAAGTTCATTGTAAATGCTTAAAATATGTTCTTAAAGGAGCATTAATTAATAAGTCTTTAAGGAGTTATTCTAATAATCCCATAAGCCTAATCACCTAAGATAAATCAATTTAAAATTATGAACCCCTTTAACCAATTGAAATCATAATATATTGTTGAGTCCCATTGTTCTTTCAGAAATGCAAGTTTATTTTTTCCTGACTATGGAAATGTCGGGTTAAAAATATTTATTTACAGGTAACTGTATATGTTTGTGTACTCATTTTATTTTCATTAATAAATAAGTAAATATTGTAGCAATGTGCATTATATATAATATTGTTACAATGAGCATTATATAGTATATTGTTGCGTGAAAGATTGGCAGAGAGAGAGAGAGAGAGAGAGCCGCGTGCGTGTTTGATCTAATTAGGGCCATTCTAAGTAGGGCCGCCGGCAGAATCTAATTAGGGCTTCCAGGAAGTTCTGGACCTTTCCTGCGCCTAGGCCCTTCTACAGGTATATATAAGGGACTATCACAGTACCCCACAGTTCAGTTGACGCTCGTCGGCCTTCGAGGGATGTTCAGCGTTACAGTGCGACTTAGTGCAGTGCGGTAAAGTGTGGTGCCGTGAAGAACAGTGTTGTGCCGTGTTCAAGACAGTGCAGTGCCGGGAAGTAAAGGACAGTGCAGTGCTGTCGTTTTATATGAATTTCAGTGACCGTGAGTGAATTATTGGACTGTGAAATCTGAATAACAGTGACACTATCAGTGTAATACTGTGAGTAGTAATAGTTAACCAAGAGTATTGTGCATTGTGAAATAAATTGTGCAGTGATAAACTGTGAAACTTGTGTGTGTTTAATTTTGCAATCCAAAAGAACTCTTATTAACAACGTTTATTACTGGTTTTGTAATAAAACATAACAATATTATTAGTGTATAGCATACATATCAAATGCACTTCTCTTTAATAGGTGTTACTTAACAAAGAGATAAAATTAATAACAACAGTAAAATGAAGATCTTATATTTGAAAATTACATTCGCCTTCAAAGTTAACAACAAGGGAAAGTTTAGGAACTTTTGTCATTTAAAGAAACCACTGCTCAAAACTTGAGAATGGGGTCCATAATTTACTTTAACTTGATAAATATTAAAGAAATGAAAATGTGTTTCATGTTTTTCCAGTTGTGGGACCGACCTGCCCTCGTCATAGTATGAAGATTGACAACCACGCTGGATTATGAAAATGAACTCCATAGGATTATTCTCTGGTAATAAGTAAACCTTTATGCTATTTTTGAAGATCACTAGTTTTCTGGAATAAACAGTTGATATTATTCTATTACATATTTAATTGTTTTCCCCAAGGTCCTTCTAAATTCTTTGTGGGGAATTGTTTAGTAATTATGGATTCTTAATTCTAAGAAAGCAGTATAGTCGCTGCATTAAACGATTTCGTTTCTCTGAATAGCCTACAGGAATTTTAGAATTAGGGACTTAACAGTTATCATTATTGATGTAGGTTACCTGGTGCTTAAGGCTATGCTGATGGCGAGTTGAGTCTTGCTGAGGGAAGAGAATCATGAGTACCACGCACGTCCCATGCCTAAGCGACTGTGCACGCTTCCTTGTGAACATTAGCCCAGCTATTTCTTCACGTCCGATATAAGATACGTACCTCAGGTAACAACCTGTTGCTTCGAAATTACCTTAGCTCATTAGGTAATATTGATCCTTGAGTCCTAAATGAAATGTATCTTCCGTAATACATATAATATTCAGAAGGACACAGTGATTCGTAGAGAAGGATTTTACGCTGTGGGCCAATCTTATTTACTTTTAGCAGACTTCCCTCAAAGGAAATCAGCTATTGAGGTCGTACTCATGACGCGATATTCGAAATTTTTCTTCAAATGTCCTTCCATAGATCCTACCTAGGAGATGACGAAAATAATGTCCGTTCAAAACTGTATATATAAACTCAACCTCAAAAAAAACCGGACACTTAGATTTAGTCTTATAATTTTGTTAAATACTTCATATATATGTTTATTAATCTTTTTAATTAAAATAATTGGTTAATCTATAGGTTATTTAAACAAAATCTGCCAAAAGTGAATAATTTTTATTGATTATTTACAAAAAAATACAAAATAAAAAAAAGAAAAAGATAAATTAACACATTTAAAAAAAAAAATATTCTTCATTTTTATTACAGTGAATGGTAGACTTCGCTACCCCAAGCGTTTTGGCAATGTAACGTAAGCTCCGGCCTTCCATCTAAGTTTGAAAGACCCATTATTCTGGACCGAAATAAAAATAAAACATTAATTAAAGAAAATGCTTGGTTAATAATTAAAGATGTTTAAATGTGCGAAAAACTACTTACAGTTTAGAATAGATCAACTTCACGACAAATAAATCTAATCTGAATTTTATCTAATTGTTTACTAATCCTGAAGGGATTAGTTCAATGGACTTAGACTCTAAATTCTCTGTAATAACTAGAATACCCACATAAAGAAAATTGCTGAAAATTAGCTTTTAATATGACAAAAATGTGTCCGTTTTTTTTTGTGGTTAAGGGTATATATATATATATATATATATATATACTTGTCTGTTGCCGCAATTAATGTTTAATCGTTACCAAACTCGATATTTATTGGTTTTATGTAAAAAGAAAGATCAAGTTCATTAACGGCTGAAATCGGACTAGGGAGAGGGGGGGGGTTTAGAGGGGGAGAATTTCGAAAATTCGAAATATCTCCGTTACTATACGTCGAATCGAAAAAATGCATAGAATTAATCTTATAACAAATTAAAAGTATTGTAAAGATTTGTATATACAATTATTCCCTAACTTGCATATTAACGGAGATAATTGTATTTTTCAGTTTTCAGACTTCAGCAAACCGCCACTTCTACTCATGCTACATAAGCAATACTCGGTTATATAATAAACCACAACATTCGAAGCATAAATAACAAATATCGTTTTCAAGAGACATTTATTTTACGAGATACATGCAAATATGTTCTGGTGACTCCCCCCTCTTCAGTTTTCGGACTACTCTTAAAGTCGATTGATTGAGATAAAAATTATTCTGATTCATTATTAATTACAGTACTAGATATAGTAAATAGTTTTCAATCAAATTAATACTTTATATTCAGAAATATTACAATGATCGTTTTTCTTTCCGGTGAGAAGTTGGCTTGTCCTCCAAGGTATCGGCAAAGTTCAGCCCACTTGCATCTGTATAGGCAACTCCTATGCTCTGATGCTCTGAGGATAGGAATGCAAGTTCCCGAAAGCGCCTCAGCGTCTGTAAAAATGAATTGTGAGGAGCCAAAAAACAGTGTTTCTGAATAACCTGATTCATCACCCTCATCACCATAAAAATTAATTTTGTTAATGTTGCCTGACGTGATATTTAGCCCTTGCCGGTAAGCACGTGCTGTAAATATTCTCATGAAGTGCCTTCGTGCAGCCTGTTCATTTTATAATTTACTAGCGAATCCAGAGAGAATCTTTTTACTTACTTTTAATTTTAATTATTCCATCACAACTTATAAGGTTAACTATATATATATATATATATATATATATATACATATATATATCCTAACTGGTAATAAATCGGTGTATGTACTAACCTCTATAGAAGTGTAACTAATAGTACATATATTACTCACACAACTCAATTTTTGAATAAATGTTATTTGAACAAGAAGGAAATAATTTCGAACAATGATGGAAGCTCTTTGACAAGGCAAACGTTTCTTAAGTAAAGTCTGTTATTAAAATATTTTTTCTCGGTATACTTGAGAATGCATTTCGTCAGAATCAATCATGTAAGGGTTTGTCATTTACTGGTGTTTGCAGAGGACAATGGGGTTCTTCATTGCAATTAGAGAATTTATTCATGTTTAAACAACAGCAGAGGAATTCGTTTACACGTTATAAAAAGTGAAATACCTATTGTTTTTTATATTTTAAATAAATTTGGTAAACCTAGAGCCATCGATCCGATTCCCATATGAGCAATAGGGATTTATGTTGTAACTACGTCACTAAAAAAAAGAGTGGTGACCCGTCCCGGTAGGCCAAAGTACCAAAATGTGGACGCTAACAAATAACAAGAATTTAAATTTTTCGATTTACTTATCTCTACTGCAGATGTCAACAATGATCGGATGGCGAAACGCCTCTGCAACTCCTACCCCCTCCCTTCCTGTCCGTCGTATTCCCGTAAACTGAATTTCGTCTAACACAAAAAGGTCTTGTCTGTCTAATTGAAAAATAGTCTCCGGGCTGTTGGATTTATTGGACGTAGCTTTTCCCCTCGTCTCTAATCTGCAATTTCAATGGAATGCAAATGTTGAAGGGAACGGACAGGCAGGCCGTATGGAAGGATTAACAGGTTAGTGTTCTTTACATATTTTACCTGTTGCTCGTGAGTCCCGAGAAGAGAGTCCAAAGACAAATTAGACTCTGGCAGGCGGTCCGTGAATATGTTTAATGGTCACATTGTGGAGTGAACACGGCGTGAGGAATGTTCTCGTTCCAGCAGTTTAAGCAGATTATTTCCACTTAATTTCGTGCCGAGGTACCGTACCCCTCTCCGGTCCACATTTCCTCCAGGACCTTTAGTTTTGAAAGTCAAATTTCCAAATGCTAAACGATGTCGGCGTTGATTTGGAAGTGCCTGTGAACTATGGAGTTCACACTTAGTCCCATGTCATTCGATCGACAGTCTATAATTTACTCTCCTCGCGACGCACATCACACTAATCCGTATCTCATCTTAAAAATGAAAAATATCCATAATATTTTAGACTCATTATTCAGGACTCACAATTATGGAATAATGTTCTAGAACAACATTCGGACTGGTTATCTACAGGTCCCTGTTTAACCACGTACTTTTTTTCAATGAGTTCTTCAGTAAATAACATTTCTATCTCAATGACCAGCCTTAATGGCTGAAATGGGACCAGAAGGATAGATGGTTTACGGAGGAAATAAATTAATTTAAAATATATCCTTTATAGGAGAACGAAAAGTATTTACTAACCATCATGATAAATAATTAAGGTTAATCCTGTACATTCTTCTTTCTCTACCTCCAATATTAAGCGAGTTCTTTCTATTGTATTGCTTTCAGTAATCCTACCCCATTTCTATTAGTATTTATCATTTACAATAAGCCAATGATGCATGACGAAGAGTTTTATTTCAAACACAAATATTAAATATTGTTTTCGTTAATATTTAACCTTGATTCGTGGATACATGTGGAGTGTGAGATCATTAATAAACATTCTACCCTCATGGTACTTCAATCTTTACATCATGTACATCATGTTTAATTTATAAATGATTCATATAAAAATAAAGATAAAATTCGTTAACGCTCAAAACCAGACTAGGATGAGCGGAAGATTACAGAGCGATTGGAAAATTAAAATCATATTTTAGTCTGTAATTATGCCTTAGATCGAAAAATGAGTAACAAAATTGATAAAGTACAAAACGTACTACATTTTTTTTTTTTTTTTTCAAAATTACTGAAATTGATTTTTTTTCTGGGAAGAAATAAAATTTTATTACTAAATACATTTTGATGAATAAAAAAATTATTTTTTTATCTACCCCTAGAAAATAATTAATTTATTACAAAACAACAAACATTTTTACTTTCTCGTATGAAGTAAAGGAAATATTGCAACCACGAAAATTGTCAGTTTTCAAATCTCAAATAAATTATCCATTTTTACCCTCCCTGAACCCGGTTTAGACTAATTTAAACGAAACGTATGTGCCTACCTTGCTTTTTGGATATCACAAAAATATCTATAAATTAAGTTCTACGATTGTTTTCTATCAGATATATGGGAACGGCGATTTAGAATATCGCTTTTGAAATAGTATAATTTTAAATGAAATGCAGTGAAGTATTTTTTTACTTAATTTTATAGAAGTACAAGGAAGTCAAGTGGTGCCCACATCAGAATTCTTTTTAATATTTTCTAACGTTGGTTAAATAGTTATGAGTTAATTAGTCATATATAATCAATTTTCTGAGTAATTTACTTATTCGTAATGGACTTATTCATTTATATTTCCTGGCCTAATTGCCAAACACTGACTGAGAGCTCTTAACGAATAATGAACCCAAAACTTCCCTTTAAGCACGCTAGTTCTAGTTCAACAGTTTATATACCCTTTTGGAAGTGTGTATTACTAAATGAGCAAATTTTCTAAACAATAAAGAAGAGCAACGGGAGCCATGAACGGTAACAACCAGACGTAATACCTCACAATTCACAATATTTATTTATGTATAATTGTATTTACATTAAATAGCAATGTCTGGCTTTGAACACCCCAAAAAACACTGCGATGTCAGCCTTATTAAGACCCCCTCAGTGTTAATTTCGCTTTTAGAACGCTTGGGTTTGGAATTGTGAACCTGCCTGAAACAATACAGACATAAATACCTCTGGAGATCGCTTTGAGGGGAGTTCTGGATTGGCAATTAGAGAAACGTTACTACGACACTGATTGTGCATTGTGGCTAATGACCGTGATATTTTTGGAATGAAGTGCCTTAATATTAAATTCAAAATTTAATGTGTCGTTAGCCGTAACGCTAGTTGAATGTTTATTACAGTGAAATGCTTTGACACCCAGAAATCCCTTGTTAGGAAATTATGCCGAGGGATTTGAATTCCTCGCGTGTAACAGGATTCTAAGGACTGTGGATAGTTAGGCGGAGGAAATCCCGAAAGCAAAGAGACCGCCTCTTAGACTATTCACAGCCTGTTACTCTGTGAAATTCTCCCATCGTAGACATTCACACCTCGCACTGAATGTAAATAACTTAATCGGCCCTGCGACCAACAGCCTATTCATACATAAGCATCAGCACTATAGTTACTTCCATTGTGAATCCGTCACCTTTCTGAATATCAGCTATCGAGAACCACGTCCCAACGGCAATCATGTAAATGAATATTGTATGAAAACGGTCTAACAAGACTAGTTGAACGTAATCCTCTTAAATTAATTGCTATATTTAACACGGAACTGGCATTTCCATTTGAGATATTTCTTAACCCAACAAATATTGTAATTATCAGCGATCACAGGGATGCCGGTTTGCCACTAATTCTGCAGAAATAATCCTTGTTTTTAATATTATTATTATTTATTAACGTCCACTTTTTGCAACTCAGGCTAATTGGGACGGGTTATCTACAGGTTTCCACCCTTTTCTAGCCAGGGTGGGATTTTAGGACGTTATTTAATGAATTTCGTCACTAAATAATTTCCTTTTCCCGGGCGAGAATCGAACTCGCCTCTCTAGGTTTACCATGTGAGATAAAGGTCAACGCTTTAACTCACATGGCTAACCTGAGCCCCTTGTTTTTAATAAAATAAATCCAATGACTAAGCTAAAAAATTGAAATACTAATTGTTTATTCCTTCTTTCAGGACTTATGCCAGGACCATCTTTATACAGTTCAGTGAGATTCGCAGTTAGAATTCTATGGTCAGATGCCTAGCTTCAGCAAGTCATTTTCAGGCCATCCAACCCACTTTCCCTGGGCCTTCCATTCTTCCTTCTCACCCCACCCGATTTATGTAGGATTACCACATTTTCCTGAACAGTAGTCATATTCTGGATGCCTTTCACCTGCGTAATCCGCGTAATAATTATTGTACAGAAATCACGTTAATTTTGTGCGGCTAATCCATCTTATAGTTTTAGGAACTTGTAACTTTATTGAATAATACAGCAACTAATTTAATTCTCTTTGTTCACACAGATCTCATGACTCAGATTAAAAATGTGCATTACTCCCGAGCTATAACACACATGATAATCACGTGCCTCCCGCTAAACATGAGTCTGATATCACAAATTATGCAGTTATTACATAGTCTGATACATCAAATTTTCTTTTTGCTTGCAAACTGTCATATTATTTGCAGCTGTTCAGTTACTGTTTCAGATATTTTACATCTTTTTGAAGTGAAAACTTCTTTAGGCACGTTGTGCACCCCGTAAGGAAGCATTTGCGGGAGAGGAAAAAAAGTATGAAATCGGGACACCGCCACCGCCACCGCTAGTACTAAGGTTTAGAAATAAAATCATATGGTATTTTATAACCTAATCATTTGATAGTTTATTTACAATTGAAGTGAAAACTTCTTTAGGCACGTTGTGCACCCCGTAAGGAAGCATTGCGACACCGCCACCGCCACCGCTAGTACTCAACTCAAAGCTAAAGGAGCTTCTTTTCTTCATAACTCCTGAACCAAATTAGCTAGAGTTTTCGTTCGCATACCATTTTAAAGAGGACAAAACCAGCATCATTTCGTTTACAGATACTATATATCTACCATTTTTACTTTCATAGATATTTTAATCCGAAGTTTAAATAAATTGGAATATTTAAATAAATAAATTCGAATATTTAAATAAATTCCGATATTTAAATAAATTCGAATCAAAACTGTTGTATCCTACTTTAGCTACCATATACCGATTGTATCAGTTTTAGAAATTGGTGATGATGCTGGCAGTGATGATGGTGCAAGAGTTGTTGAAATTATGGATAGAAATTGATTTTTCTGAGTGTACTTAACTTATTTTTGTAAAGCATTTGTAATAATTCTGAAATGTAATTTTTTTTCTTTTATGTAAAATAACTGAAATAATTATGTATAGTATTTTATATTGATAAATAAAACAATTTGTGGTACATTATTTTTTTTATCACTATTATTTTTGTCATTTCATTTTTTCATGTAAAATAGAACATAACTGTTACTTATTGATAAATAACTAAAAATAGTTTTAAAATAAGACTTCGTAAAAAAAATTTCTCAGCAATGCCAAAATTGAGCGATCAAAGCTAAAGGAGTTTTCACTTCTACCGGCAGTCCCCTGACTGTTTTTTTTTTTTACACAAACTGTAGAGTTTTTATAAATTTTATTATTAAGAAAAGTCTGAATTTCGTTCACAGGTTCGTTCAAATTTTGTTCGTAATTTGAATGTTATTCCTGATCTTTCCAACACAAAATCAAAAATGTGCTGGGTTCCGTACAGCCTTGTAAACCTAACATCAACTAAAGTAGTTTCTATAATTTTCGTCATCTACTTAGTAGAGTTTTTCAAAACGTTTTAAACAGTCAGGTAGAGAACAACCTCAATAGCTGATTAACCATATCGAAAGTCTTTACAGCCTTATTTTAATCTTGATACTCTCATTGTTTTAGTATTCATATATTATTAGCAAATGTCCCTTGAGGGAAATCAGCTATTGAGGTCGTACTCATGACGCGATTTTCAGAATATTTCTTCAAATGTCCATCGGTCCTACCCAGGAGATGACGAAAATAAGGTCCGTTCAAAATTGTATTTATATATATGTATGTATGCATATTTGTCTGTTAACGAGTATTAGCGGTCGCAATTTTTGTTTGATCGTTACCAAACTCGATAATTAAACGATTTATGCAAAAAGACAGATCAAGTTCGTTAATGGCTGAAGTCGGACAAGTGGAGGGGTTTAGAGGGGGGATTTCGAAAATTCAAAATAGCTCCGTTACCATACGTCGGATCAAAATATTGTATAGAACAAATCTTATTGCAAATTAAATTTACTATATATATATATTGATCTATACATTTATTCTCTATCTTGAATATTTGCCGAGAAATTTGCATTTTTATTAAATGTCCGATAACGGACGAGAGAGTTTCCCACCAAAAGCAAGCTTGGCCGTTTCCATAACTGTTCGGCTCTCGTATGGAGATTTCTCTATTGTATAACTTCACGTGGAAAATCTGCTTAGTTTACGCAGCCCCTGCGTGGAGGACTTTTTTTGATGTGAGTGCCACTATCGATACCATTACATAATGTAGCAAAACTCTGTATGCTCAATTTAATACATTAAATTTTAATTTAAATCCCGAATAATTCAAGAGTGTGTACGTTTCTTCGCAGCTAATAATTTTCAAGAGACAGGCGGCAAGTATGGAGCATTTTACAGCCCGCTCTATACGTGACCTGTACACAAGTGGCAGTCATCACTGCTCACACAACTTAAAAGGATGGAAGTAATAAAAATGAATCTAAATTATTGTTAATCCATGAATATATAAGATGTTGTATAACATAACAGTTATTTGTACTGTTGGTAACGCTTTGAAAATGCCGTTCTGCCAAAGAAGCCGCCAGAGGTCCCAGAGCTAATTGAGTCAAGACACAATTACCGACGGACACTTTGTATGGCCGCGCCTCTAACAAGCTAGCAAGCCAGATATTTTAATGAAACTCAAGAATTATTTTCTAACCGGTCAGTTTTTTATTTACTCCCTTTTTTAAGTAATGTAGCTACTAAAGGTGTCAGGAAACTCTGCTCCTGAATACCAATTAATCCCAAGGAAAGCAGATGAAAAGTAATGAAATCAGGGCGTTTTGGTCTCCATGGAAAACGAGTATGATGAGATGAAAACACTCAGAATATCTTGTGTTGCTAGTTTTATTGCACGAATGCAGATTAATTACAGTAGCATCCATTATCCACAATTAGGGCACGAAATGAGTGAGATTCTTATCATATGAATTGTAAGTATATTGATAATTTCATAAATTGAAAATTTTAAATTTCTGACTTTCGATACTATTATTAATAGTTCCTAGGTCTTGAAAGGTTTATGATTTGACTTCGAAATTATACCCCATTCTTCTTAGTGGTATTGAAGTGAAACACAGCAAATGTGACGGTATCTGACCCTAAAAAAGAAGCTCAATTTTATTTAGATTTCGGAAGTCGGAAGTCTAAATGTTTAACCCCATAACTCCAAACAACGTTCATGAGAGTGCAAAATACATTCTTAACACAATTCCTTCATTTCATTTTTTTAGATTGAACGAATAGAGTTTGAGAGTGCATATGACATCCTCGCCAGTACTTATTTAAAATCTTCACTGCTTGCAGGAAAATACAATTCTCCTACCCATGTAATACCAATACATATCTCAGAGTAGTTGTCCTATTCCAGTTTCATGGGGTAGGACTTTTTCGCTGACCATTCTCATAAACTATTCTATTAGGGTTTGTATGTATTGAAAGTAAAATTCATTATGGATTTGTACCAGAGCTATTTATATAACGGACGCCTAAATACATTAAAAACAGATAGCAATGAATTTGACATCGGCTTGGAAGCAACAATACAACGCAAAACAAATGGAAATAATTCATTCGCCAAGTCTGATTTTTAATACGGTCTACCATTTTCTGCAAGGATGCCAGCCCCCCCCCCTATCCATCTTAAGTTTTCCCGCATCCTGCAACATGAGTTAAAGTTCAGAAAATTACTGTTTTCCTATGATAAACATTAACAGTAAACTTGTGTAATTTCTATCAACAAATAAATTCCCCACTAACTGAAATGCTTGTATGAATGAATTTAATTATAATAAACATATTCTAATGATTTCCATAAATAATCCATTAGGTGTACTTCAGATTTAGGAAGGCTACAAGTCACATTGAGAGACAATGTTTATGGAAGAACACCTCCGAATACATAATACGTTAATCATTCTAGTCCATACCCTCAGGTTAAGAAGCACACAACTCTTAGTTAGTGAGAACCTTCTCCTTAAAATATTATTTAACACCACTCTGGCATTTAGGTTTATTTGATCTGCTTTATTATTCGTGTAAATAATGTATAAACAATTTAAGAGGAGAGGAGACAAGACTCTTAATATGCTAAATAAATTTATGCTATCATACATAAATAATGAGACAAATATGGTAAGAAAGAAATGCAAATGACTTAAAGAGTGGCTGAAGATGGAAAAAATGTGATTCTAAATTGTTAGTATTTGATATAATTATTGATTTTAACTTTATGGATATTGACAATAACTTAATAATTATAAATTATTAATAATAATTTAAATCCAGTAGAAACTTATGCTTAATTAATTTAATAGCAGACAGTATCCAGCAATTTAGTAGATTATACGCGTGACACGTGAATTTTGAATTTGTTATTTAACGCAAAGTAATTTAAAGAACTTAAAGTAAAGCCTAGTAATAATTGGCCATATCACTTAAAAAAATATTCCAGTACGACTACACTAAGTACACTGGTGTACTTGGCGAATTAAATTTGTATTGCATCCTTTGCTACAACTCTCTCTCTCTCTCTCTCTCTCTCTCTCTCTCTCTCTCTCTCTCTCTCTCTCTCTCTCTCTCTCTCTCTCTCTCTCTCTCTCTCTCTCTCTCTCTCTCTCTCAAACTCTCTCTCTCTCTCTCTCTCTCTCTCTCTCTCTCTCTCTCTCTCTCTCTCTCTCTCTCTCTCTCTCTCTCTCTCTTACCTATTCAGTTAATTTAGTTATTAGATATTTATAAATAATTCTGTTAAATAGTGAATTTAGAGAAAATTATGTACATTAGCACTGCAAGGCAACATTATCAACAAGTTTGGTCCTTCCATAACAGTTTTAATTTAAGTAACAATAAAATTAATAAAAATTCGACACTTTTCGACTAGTCTATCCTCTCCCAAGTCCTAGTCCAATTTCAACCTATAACGAGCTTCATCTTTAGTTTTACATAGAGCGTTTGTAGGACGAAAATCTGAAATTGCGCAAATAGAATAGACAAATGTGTATGTATATATTTTACACATAAAATGAAAAGAGCTTACTCCTAGTACTGATGGTCATTTGAAGATTTTTTCTACGAATCGTGGGCTGTATGTAAGCAGGAATTACAATATGGGCTGTATGTAAGCAGGAATTACAATATGGGCTGTATGTAAGCAGGAATTACAATATGGGCTGTATGTAAGCAGGAATTACAATATGGGCTGTATGTAAGCAGGAATTACAAGTGATGCATTGTAGATATAGGGTGGAGTGTAAGCTATTATTGATAATAGAGGGTATTTGGTGGCAGTAGTCTGGCATTGCCCCCTCCTTGCATCCATCAGCCCTCTCGCAGTGCTTCCTTTGAATTGCTGATTAAAGGCGGGTACTGATGAATCATAGCTATTGCTGCACCAACAGCACCCATCACTAATGAGCTTCTACACAGCTTTCCAAGAACCTCCTGTGTTTATCTATCACTAGATTGTGTCTTCACTGTGCCAGGACGTGGATACGCTGTAAATGTGTTTTTGTATTTACAGCCGATTCTTCTACTCCGATACTCATGACCTCTTATACAGATGATGACGAAAATGGAAACCGTTCAAAACAATTGATATATATGTGTGTGTGTGTGTGTGTGTGTGTGTGTGTGTATATATATATATTTATACTTACGCTCTAGCGGTCGCAATTCTTGTCTGACCGTTATCAAACTCGATATATAAACATTTTAATAAACTAAAGGTGAATTCATTAATGTCTGGAAACGGAACATTTGGGGGAGGGGGTTACGAGGGGAATTTCGAAAATTTGGAATATCTTCGTTATTAATAGACGGATCGAAAGAGTTTTTAGAACTAATGTTATTGAAAATTTAATTTCCTATAAATTTTGTTATATTTGCTTATACATTTTTCTACGATAGTAACCGACATTTTCGCTTTTGTTTTACTGCCAGCCTTCAGCAAGTCCCCAATCCTACTCTTGTCTTATTTCCATTAATCTAAAAATATCTATAAAGAACCACTTAATTCGAAGTGAATAAACCAAATATTGTTTGTCGTTAGCAATTAAGATTTTTCGTTTTTGACTGAGAAATGTTTATTATACCTATACTAGCTCAGATACCCGGCTTCGCCCGGGAATTGATTTGAGTCTGAATGGTGATGGTATTTTTTTGGCAAGGCTTTGCTTTGCACAATATTTTGACATTTACCCGTCCCAGTGTTTAGGGTAATACCCGTTGTTGGCATTTGTTAATAATAAAATTAATTTTTTATGTAAGACTTCACTGTCCTCCATATTATCATATTTCCCGTCTCCTGTGCATAGATTTGAATTATTAAGGACAAAATATTAACATAGATTTCAATTAATTTTTCCAGGTGAGGTACCTGGGAGTTCATGATGGAAAGAATTGTTGAGCATATCAATATTTCTACCCAAATTACTTGCTTCATACACTGTTTCCAAAAGAATGTATAAAACAAAAGTTACTCTAAATAACAAAGTAAACAAATTTTGTTATGTGCACCTTTGTCGAAAAACAAATAGACAATGAAATATCGCGAATTTTTATTTCAGGCCTCCCTTATAACCCCCACTCCCGTTCTAATCTAAAAATTTTAATATAGCTTATAATCATGGAAGAATTAATGCTAATTGACATAGCGAGTTTTTTTAAGTTCGGTTTAATCGTTAGCGCCAAATGAAATAGTTGACTCCCGGTTTAGTTTATAGTGTATATCTCGTTTATACTTTGTTAAAAGACAAAAATGAATATCACAAAAGTTACTCTAAATAACAAAATAAACAACTTTTATCATGTTCATATTTGCCGAAAAAAAAATAGAAAACGAAATAAAGCTATTTTTAAATTCAGGCCTCCCTTACAACCCCCACTCCTGCCCGTCCCTAAAAATGTTGGTATGGCTTGTTATAATGAGAGCGTTAGTGCTAATACATATACCGAGTTTTATTTATTTCGGTTGGGTCTTATGTCCCAAATAAAATTGTTCACTTCCGCTATAGGTTTTAGCGTATATCTCGTTTATAACTCGGTATACAAAAAAAATGTATATAACAAAAGTTACTTTAAATAACAAAATAAACAACTTTTGTTATGTTCATATTTGCCGAAAAACCAATAGGAAACGATATATCGCTATTTTTAATTTCAGGCTTCCCTTATAACCCCCACTCCTGTTCGTCTAAGAGGATATTAATATAGCCTAAAGTCTAAGTTGGGTTAGTAGTAATATACATACCAAGTTTCATAAAATTCGGTTCAGCCGTTTTTGCGTGAAAAGGTCACAAACAAACAAATAAACAAACAAACAGACACCAAAGAAACAAAATGCAGTTATGGTGTCTATGACATGTGAAACGAAAAGTTATCGTGAAATTTTGCGAAAAAAATCAATGTACAGACAGAGGTTACAATTTTATATATATATATATATATATAGATTATATTTCATTCAATAATAATGATATTAGGTAATGGCGAATTTGTCATTTGAGGAGGGGTGGTTTAGAGGCCGGAATTCGAAAACTTTATATTAAAACAATCTTGTTAAATTATTCATGCTTTGCATTTGTTCTTTAATACATGTTTTCACAGCTCAAATGTTTAGCAACTTATTCAGCTTATGTAATCGATTTTGAGAAAACCCTTACTTCAACTCATAAGATTTTTACTTAGAAAATGAAAATGAATGGCTAGAAGGGCATCTGCGTGACTTAATATTTATATTTGCCTAAAATGTTGAAACTCAGATCAAACGAAGTAGCCTCTAACAGATTAATGCCCATAACCCACATCTTATCATTACTTTTTCGGGTCACTCTAGAATTCATTGAGACCATATTAACCACTGAAAACGTACATAAAGATCTTTCATTAGTACCCATGATACTGTATTTTTTATAAACACAATCTTATTGGAGATACATTGATGAGAGAAACTTAAATCCTGAGTAACATGATCTGAATGGGCATTTTATAAATGACCTCTTGTTCCACCGTATACTGTTAAAATTAAATTCATAGTTTTTACAGTGCTAAGAATAAGATAAATATATACACTAAGAGGATCTTAGACTTATTTGCAAGTAACCCAATATTAAAAACCGTAGACCATTTACGTCAAACTCAAAAATATATCAAATCTCACGGGCTTTGCACGATTTGTGAAAAATCTACAAAATATTCGAATGATTTTACATAGAAGCTCAATCATTAGAAAATAAGCTCAATTCAAAATTATACTTACATCCGTAGACAATATAGTGATCCCTATTAATTCTTCATGTGAAATTAAAAAGTCCGTCATGCAGGGGCTGCGTAAACGAAGCAGATTTCCAACGGGAAGTTATTCAATAGAGAAATCTGCCTCATAATAACAGTAGTAGTAAGGAATCTCTAAACCTATTCACGAGGGACGAACAGTTACGGAAACGGCCGCACTAGCTCTCGGCGGAAAGTCCCGAACATAGCCGACTCTTGCCGACCCCACACAATACAAATGCAAATATCTCGGTTAATATTCAAGATAGATAATAAATGTATATAGCAATATTTATAGTAAATTTAATTTGCAATAAGATTGGTTCTATACAATGTTTTGATCCGACATATGGTAACGGAGATATTTTGAATTTTCGAAAATACTCACTTTCACACTGGTCCGATTTCAGCCGTTAACGTACTTGATCTTTTTGCATAAAACATTTAAATATCGAGTTTGGTAGCAATCAAACAAAAGTCCGTCACGCAGGGGCTGCCTAAACTAAGCAGATTTCCCACGTGAAGTTATACAATAGAAAAATCTCCATACGAGAGCCGAACAGTTACGGCAAAGGGCCAAACTAGCTTTTGGCGGGAAAGTCAAACGTTCATTATCGGCCCAAATTTAATAAAAATGCAAATATCTCGGTTAATATTCAGAGAATAAATAATTCGGAGAATAAATGTATCTATATATATGTATATATATATATATATATATATATATATATATATATAATTGTAACCTCTGTCTGTACATTGATTTTTTTCGCGAAATTTCACGATAACTTTTCGATTCACATGTCATAGACACCTTAACTGCATTTTGTTTCTTTCGTGTCTGTTTGTTTGTTTATTTGTTTGTTTGTGACCTTTTCACGCATAAACGGCTGAACCGAATTTTATGAAACATGATATGTTTATTACTATTAACCCAACTTAGAGTTTAGGCTATGTTAATATTCTCTGAGACGAACAGAAGTGGGGGTTATAAGGGAGGGTTGAAATTAAAAATAGCAATATTTCGTTTCCTATTGCATTTTTAGCAATTATGCACATAACAAAAGTTGTTTATTGTGTTATTTGGAGTAACTTTTGTTATATACACTTTTGTCGTATACCTAAGTATAAGTGAGTTATACGTTAAAAACTACTGCGGAAGTCAACAATTTTATTTGCCACAAAAAACTCAACCGAACTAAACCAAACTCGGTATGTGATTTAGCACTAACGCATTCCTTATAATAAGCCATACTAACATTTCTAGGGGCGGGCAGGAGTGGGGGTTATAAGGGAAGCCTGAAATTAAAAATAGTGATTTTTCGTTTCCTATTGGGCTTTCGGCAAATATGCACATAACAAAAGTTGTTTATTTTGTTATTTAGATAAATTTCCTGAACAATTCTTTTCAATATGAACTACCAGGTACCTCACCTGGAAAAATTAATTCAAATGTATGTTAATATTTTGTCCTTAATAATTTAAATCTATGCATAATACACAGAAAACGGGAAATATGACAATATGGAGGACAGTTAAGTCTTATATAAAAAATTTATTTATTTATTAATAAATCCACAGAAACGACGGGTATTAACCCTAAACACTAGGACGGGTAAATGTCAAAATATTGTGCAAAATAAAGCCTTGCCAAAAAAATACCATCACCATCCAACCTCAAATGAATTCCCGGGCGAAGCCGGGTATCTGAGCTAGTAGAACAATATTTATAGTAAATTTAATTTAGAATATGATTCTTCTATAAAGATTTTGATCCAACTTATGGTAACGGAGATATTTTGAATTTTCGAAAATCCTCCCCTCAACCCCCCCCCCATCTCCAACTGGTCCGATTTCAGCCATTAACGAACTTTAAGACAGATCTTTTTACATAAAATATTTAAATATCGAGTTTGCTAACGATCAAACAAAAATTGCGACCACTAGAGCGTTAACAGACAAATATATATATATATATATATATATATATATATATATATATATATATATATAATTCTGAAAGGAGCTCATTTTCGTCATCTCCTGGGTAGGATCGATGGACATTTGAAGAAAATTTTCGAAAATCGCGTCATGAGTACGACCTCAATAGCTGATTTCCCTTAGGAGAAATCTGCTAAAACAAGATCGTTAATGACCAAAATTAGGCTAGGCTTAATATAACCAATTTTTTAGATAATGTATAAACATTTGATGTTTATATATTCTACTCTAACATAGCATCTGTATTTCTCACCAGTAACCTCACTCATAAAATTTCGATGATGGATTAAAATTACATATATTTAGGTACGGCATGGAAGAAATCATGAGGCCAATTATTTTAAGTATTTCGAAAAACATTAAAGACCATAATCATTGAAATTGTCCAAATCACACATGAAATGAGTAGTTTCAATGTAGGCTTTTGTCGTTCACATCAATTACAAACGCTGAAGCTAAGATTGAAATGTCCAAAGTGTTCAAGATCTCTAGATGAAGAGGAGTCATGGCCTTATTATAGGTTTTTCTGTGTATGTTGTAAGCCGGTTATTTGACAATACAAAATAGAATTTTATAGTTGGTCTACACTTTTTTTTGTATTTTGACTATATCTTCAGTTGAAATTGATTGAAAGAAGACCAAGAGACATGTAAATATAATACTACAGAATAAAAAAAACTCTTCATAGACTGCGTTTATCAGCAGGAATCGCTGTTTTTTTTATGGAAAAACGAAGACACCGTTCATTTATTTCTGTTATTATCATCCACTGGATCTCCGCATAGTGCCTTAATATGCAATTCTACTCGTACGTACCCTAAAGGTCATTTATATGACGGTAATTTCTAGGAAATCAATCAAATTTATGTAATTCGTTATAAGCTTGAGTTTACTCTGTCTGTGGCTTTGTTGCACTTTTTCATTTTTTTTGGTTGTCTCAACATGCGCACCTCAGTTGTTACCAGATATGAATTTTACATTCACAGTAAGAGTATGAGTGGTTTTACGACCAACTGCAATTTACATCTTTCATTGCCTCGATATAGGCGAAATATCTAAATTATGTCTTACATTTTACTGGGGGATAAAACGACGAATCTTGCTATGTTATCAATCAAATTGTCATGAAGGTTACTTGCTCCGTGTGAACTGGTTTGGTACATTATGCCCCTTTGTGAAGTTACCGAAAGCAGGTTTTAGTTACCTCCCTTACAACTTTAATCCTATAAACATGTTTTTAGATGTGCATGTTTAGTGGATGAAATAACGGAAATTTGGGGTTAGTATGAGAGTGAGAGTACTGGCCAAAATCTCACATGGTAAACTTAGAATGAGTTTGATTCCCAATAAAATCCTTGGTCCCACTCTGGCTAGAAATGTGTGATAAGCTGTAGATAACCCACCCCAATTATCCACAGTATCAAAAAATGAACGTTACTATATAATAGTATCACGGATGATATAGAACGCACTTAAATAAATGATGTGTCACATGTTTCAACAATGTATTCCCTGGACAAGCCTTTAGACTGTTCCAAGAAACTCCAGTTCAAATTTACTAGAGATGACCCTTGAAAGAGAAAATGTTTTGGAGCCTTTGTACGTAAAATAAATTGTACCATCTATCTGATAAGGCTTAAATTACCAAAACGGGAGGCATATTAAAGATGATTGAGCACCATCGAAGTATGTGTAGGACACAAAGCTTTCTCCAGAAGACAGTCCTGGCTGGAGGAGGTGTCATAATGAGCGCGGCACCCTTGATCTATGGTCTAATCCACTTCCCTAAGGCTAGGTCCTCTATTAAGCCATAAGTTCTCAAGTCCGTGCCCTGGAGCGACACTACATCATAGCTGGAATCAGGCCGTTCCAGCGCATACATCACCTCGCTAAAACTCCGTGTCTGGGGAGATTTGTCTTACTCCAGCACCGTAGTCCTCGTGGAGTATAAGGTCGAGAGAGTGGAGTACGGACAACGCCCGGTATGGACCTCGGGAAGAGGTATATTTCAAACTTCCTACGGCATGTAATTCTCCATGTTCCAGAAGGAAATGGCCCAGAGCAGGGAAGCCGAAAATTTCCATTCCTACCAAGATATGTATCGAAATATAACCTAGTTTTTATTCATTTGAGGGAATTAGTTATGAATGCCATATGAAAGTACTACATTTTAATAAATAAATAATATATACATACCAGTTGAATTCAACCAACACTTTTTTAATATTGTGTTGGCAAATGCACTATCTATTTTTAATTTATCACAGCGTTATTTGCTAACTGATAAATAGACTTGTGTCGTAATATTGTTATTTATATACATGAATCCCCAATAATATTTTAATAAAGCATTTATAGTAAACAGATAGATATGCCATATATATTCCTAATAAATTGCTCTATAGTGTATCGAAGACAGATACATATTAATCAATACACTTTCACTATCACATCTCATAGTTAGTATCAATTTATTTTTTTTTTGAGGAGGAGATTACATAATTAATAATAAATCCTTTAAATGTGAACTGGGCTGTTATTTATTCAGATTAATGTTTGCACTTCGTTCTAGGTATTATTCAAGAAAATGAAATACTTCGTCTATAAGACTGTCCCTACTGTCCAAGTGAAATATATTGAAATTTTAATATGTATCAGTGTTTTCCTAGGCCGCAAATAAATCCCGTGAGAAAGTAACATAACAAGGACGACATTTCAATTACTTTAGACTAGCCATTATGTAGAATTAATAATAAAATAGAAACTAGAGTAATATATTAAGATTTCTTTTATCACTGAGCATGCACATAAATTAGAACCATAACTGCCAGATAATACATTATAATATAATATGTAATCGTTACTGAGTTGAAGTAGGCTTTAATATTCACACCTGGACAATTTTAAAGAGTATCAGAATGAGTGACCGAGTGAGAAATATTTTTGGCATCACCTTTTTTCCAATGGCGCAACGTTTAGTAGTACTAAGAAAATAACAGGTAGGTAATATCAACACAATTAAACTTCTCATAATTTCCTTTGTATAATATTCTACTTGAAACCTCTGGACTCTCATGCAATAATAGTCAATGAAGAGTATTTAAAAAATACAATTAAAGGTTTTATTTGTAGTTTGCAATAATATTCTATCTTATAAGCTAAAGAGAAAACCAAATTATTACTACATCTTAAACTAATGTTGTCAAGTTCTCAGATAAAGGAGAATCCACGTGTTCGCTCAAAGATGTTGTTTCCGCCTAGTCTAGAAAAAAGATCTACAAACACAATTTATTTATTAGACATGAAGAAGACAACTAAATATTTTACAAAAATTATCATTCGTGATGGATAAACATTTTACCCTAAATTATTTTTTTTTTCATTTGTTAGTAAAATATAGTTATTCTATGAACAGTATGATCAAAGAATTTTTTACCTAAGCAATAGGGACTACAATATATAAACTGCAATAAATAAATATGCCAATAAGTGTGGAACTATCTAAACTAGAATAACACCCACTTACTATTCTAGCAACATAAGTTAAAAATGATTAAGAAATTGAGAATTAAATAATACTTAATGCTAATAAATAATACTTAAATTAAATAATACTTACTTTCTGGATCAACCCCCTTAAGATTCAATGAGACACACTTAAATGAATCCTTCGTTATAAATCATATACTATAAATAATCATGAATGGATGAATACACACGGATGGATTCACATTAACGAAATAATACTGATGAAGCTAAATTGACACATATATACAACAAAAATTACATTTTCTTGTTGTAGAATTTCCTTAAAAAAATTGCTTTATTCTGCATAAACTATATCTTAAAAGAAGTTATGAAAAATAAAAGGAATTCTACCTACCTTGAATATTAGAATATTTGAAATTGAAACGACATAATCCTAGAAGAAAGAAGTAAAGTAATATAATATATATATTAAAAAAATTATTTTGTAATTCAAACAAACTTTTGGTGAAATACTATAAGACATTGAGTAACTCAACGAGGTCTTATTAACACCTATAATAAGTATTATATTACAAATTTGGTATGTATGTTATATCTTAACAAATGAATATAAAATAAATACCGTACACTTTTTTATAACAGAATTTAAATTAAACCAGATAGATTATGCTGGATTGAAAATCGACTGGGAAGGAGGAAAGGCAGTGTAAAAACTACGAGGTGTGGATGCAACGGCTCGGTCCCACGAAGGGGAAAAACTGGAATTATTCATCGGATGGTTTCGCGTCCTGGGAAAAAAAATCAGCGGTTTCCTTCGGATCTAGGGGACGAGACTGTCATGGGGCCATTTCATATCTTAGGCCTGCCATCGGATTTACTTCACGTTCTCACCCTCTTCTTCTTTGTAAATGGGCAAAAAAAAAACCAAAGAGAATAAAATAAAATAAAAAAGAGGATGAATCTAAAGAACTCTATACCCAGGAACTAGGGGCAGCATAAGTAGCTCCTGTGAGAACGCTCAGGTATTCAGGGCTTCCTTATACGAAACAAGGATAATTCCTTCTGGCACCTCTAAAAATGATTTGATAAACGTAACTTCCGTTCAATGTAAAATCAAAATAGTTATTTTTCATTCCTTCGAAGCCATTTTATTTCTTAAACGCAGACACCACTGCCAGATAGTAATTAACAAGTTACATGTGTAATTTTTCTCAAACGTCTGTAAACGCTTAAATTAATAATAGCAGTAAAGCAGTGCTTAAAATATGTTGTGTAATTTATTAAAGGCTAGTATATGCTACTAAACCTAATCGGGACGAATTATATACAGGATACTTCCTTTTCTAAAGAAAGATGGACAGCAGGGGCGCCGTAAGGGCTACTGGGCCCCTTATCGCCATAGGAATCGACAGTATTTGGATGATATGATAATCAAATTTCGTGTGTACTTATACCTAATCCCATTTAATTTCTCAACTTTTATTTTAAAATTATATTTTTTTTTTTTTTTGTAATTTTTGTTTTTGGGCCTTGGTTTTGGCGCCCCTAAAGGATGGCGCCCATGTGCATTGCACACTTTGCACATATGGTAGCAGGGCCCTCATGAAAAGGAGCATATTTTTATACGAACATATTATCAACACATAATCTGTAAAAGGTATGTTCCTCTAAGTAGTCATTAAGCTTTAACTTAACAATATGCTCCGACGGAATTCTTCGTAGAGAGCACTGTCCCTAGCAGCCGATGAGTATGTTTACAATTCGGAACCCCTTCACCAGCCATTGATCCCTTCACAACTTCCGCATCCCATCCTGGTTCAATTTTTAGCAGATTTCCCTTAAGGGAAATCAGCTATTGAGGTCGTACTCATGATGCGAGTTTCGAAAAATTTCCTCAAATGTCCATCGATCCTACCCAGGAGATGACGAAAATGAGGTCCGTTAAAAATTATATATATATATATATATATATATATATATATATATATATATATATATATTTGTCTGTTAACGCTCTAGCGGTCGCAATTTTTGTTTGATCGTTACCAAACTCGGAATTTAATCGTTTTATGTAAAAATTAAAATCAAGTTCGTTAATGGCTGAAATCGGACCAGTGGGAGGGGGGATTTTTGAAAATTAAATTCATAATATCTCCGTTTTTATGCGTCGAATCGAAAAATTGTATAGAATCAATCTTATTCCAAATTAAATTTACTATAAATATTGTTCTATACATTTATTCTGTATCTTGAATATTGACCGAGATATTTACATTTGTATTCTGTGTGTCGTCGGCAGGAGTCGTCTATGTTCGGGAATTTCCGCCTAGAGCTCTGGCGGCCGTTTCCATAACTATTCGTCCCTCTTGAATAGGTTTAGAGATACCTTACTACTACAGGTGTTATTGGGCAGATTTATCACTGGAAAACGTCACGTGGGAAATCTGCTTAGTTTACGCAGCCCCTGCGTGATGGACTTTTTTTATTTTTCATCACGTACTCTTCATACCACTCTCGGCCCTTTAGAAATTATCGTATATTATATAGTGGCTAGATGAATCTGAAAAAATTAATATTTCTAATTTGTATCTGTCCCTATATATATATATATATATATATATATATATATATATATATATATATATATATACGCTCACAAAATTACAATAAATGCACACATTTTTGAATACTTCGTAACCGGCTATACTAAGAAAACATTTAGGCTGAATAATAAATTTGTTTGTTATTCATTGGGGGGAGGGGGGAATTCAAAGGGGAATTTCAAAAATTCAAAATAACTCCGTAAAATCACTCTATTACTCATCGGAGTTTTGAATTAGAAATAGAGAATATATGGAGAGATGGGATCACAAGCGTATTATACCAGCATGTGGGAAATTCCCTTAGTGGCAGCCCCTGAGTGACGGACTTATTGGTTTGAATTACACCTTATTGAGAACTAAGCATTGCGAATGTTTATATATTTCACATTTTCCGAGAAGAATTTCCCCAAAATAAAATAAAAACTAATATAAACATCAAATACTTGAAATAAGCCTGGGGTTCCTATAAGTCATTTTTGTTAAGCTTTAAATACTCTTTGACAACTATAATCTGTGGGTTCAACTCCCGTGTGGGCACAGTGAATTTATGAGGGTACCAACTCACTACATGCTCATAGACACCAGTCTAGATCATAATTGGATAATGTGGAGATTAATTTAAAATTAAAATTTAATAAAAATTAATTCCGGATACAATTAAATGTATGTTACAAATACAAAATATAAATAATAATTTGAACAATTCTATATTTGATGAAAAATAAGGAGGCAACGAATTAATTTTATGTCAAACCTACCTTTCAAAATCCGACTCTCTCACTTTGTACCAAGAATATAAATTTAGTCAAAAGTCAAAGCCGGGTTGCAGGTAACACGAATGCCGAGATTCATTCTATTCATTTATTTCATTTTTACGGTTCAATTGTTGACTTATATTAACTAACAGGGGTTACTTGTAATGTGTGTACCAAGTTGAATCAAATTTTGTTCCTTCACCCAATGGTCAAACGGACAAAAAAATTGATATTTATTATATGCTCAACTATATGATTTTAGTAATTTATAAATGGAAGTTTAGATTATTTGTTTATCTGAATTACGTTTTATCAATTTAAAAACTATTGCATTACCGCGATTTTTTAAATCGCTGAATACTTAAAGAAGCCTTCTTTTTGAATATAATATGCTAGTAACAAAAACATACAGCAAAAATCCATCAACCATTCCTTCCTAGTAAGACTTTGATTGCAACATTAAATGGTCCAGTAATGTAGACTGGAGGTAGTGGAACTTCATTTTCATAAAGAAGAAATAATCAAACTGACTAAAAACAAAATAAAGTACTGATTTTGAGAGCCTAAACCAGGTGTGGGCAACCTTTGACTTGTTGCGGGCCAAACTTTAGTGTTCATATACGTTTGCGGGCCACTTTTAAAGTATTGTTTATAACGAAAGATATCAGCCATGAAGTTATAACGGCAATGTAATTATAATACAATTTATTAAAATAACAAAATGAAATTTAAAAAAGTCCGTCACGCAGGGGCTGCGTAAACTAAGCAGATTTCCCACGTGAAGTTTTACAATAGAGAAATCTGCCTAATAACAACTGTAGTAGTAAGAAACCTCTTAACCTAAAACATTATTTAGGGCGTAATAACCCAGTAGTTTCTAGCCCCAAAAAACAGTTAACCTAACCTCTAAACCTATTCACGAGGGACGATTGGTTATGGAAACGGCCACCAGAGCTCTCGGCGGAAAGTCCGAACATAGCCTACTGGTACACGCAGAATACAAATGCAAATATCTCGGTTAATATTCAAGATAGAGAAAAAATGTATATAACAATATTTATAGTACATTTAATTTGTAATAAGATTAATTCTGTACAATTTTTCGGTCCGACGTATAGTAACGGAGATATTTCGAATTTTCGAAAATCCTCCCCTCTAAACCCCCCCTCCCACTGGTCCGATTTCAGCCGTTAACGAACTTGATCTTTCTTTTTACATAAAACGACTAAATATCGAGTTTGGTAACGATCAAACAAAAATTGCGACCGCTAGAGCGGTAACAGACAAATATATAGATAGATAGATAGATAGATAGATAGATAGATAGATATATATATATATAGATATATATATACAGTTTTGAACGGACCTCATTTTCGTCATCTCCTGGGTAGGATCGATGGACATTTGAAGAAAAATTTCGAAATTTCCGTCATGAGTACAACCTCAATAGCTGATTTCCCTTAAGGGAAATCTGCTAAAAATAGGTACATCATGGTACAATCAATGAGTTCGAATTCGGGAAATAAATACATCGATGTTTGGATTAATTCCACTGATACAAAGACGAAAGGAATTTCCAAATTATCGTCAATCAGCCTTGTACGATGTTATTTTTTAATAACTTTCATCGATGAAAAGAACTTTTCGCATTTATAAGTACTGCAAACAATCACAAATCTCTCCTCATCTTCCTTATTTTTGATCCTTGTTTGATTGGGTTTTTCAAAATATCTCGCGGGCTGGGGGTTGCCCACATTTGGTCTAAACCAACCAAACCGAGCATAGCCTGTAAATGAGTAATATTAATTTTCTAATGAATAAATATTAGAATAAATATTCACTATCGTTCAAAAATTTTATTGTTTAAATCGTTCTGTTTTGAGAATTGTGGAAGTTGTTTTCTAGACAAACAAATAGTCATGATTGACATAATAGAATTCAGGAACTGACTTCATGAGGGGGATTCATTACAAAATTTCCTATATTAGAAGCTTCATTTCATTCAACCTGTCAGGAATGAATACATAATGTATTTTGTAATAATAAACCCTTATCGGAGGATCTCTTTAACAATGGCGGCTTTACCTTTGCTCAAAGTGACAGCTTAATAAATTAGATAAGCGCTGACTCTAAGGCGATAGTATCAGAGGTTGAATCGCCTCTAATGAATGGGGTTAATGAATCGACTCTAGTGTGAGCTATGAGAGGGAGCTGTTCGCCCAGTGTGGGTGGTCGCACCTTTCAGTTTCTCCATCCATAGCAGGCACTGGCAGATTTCAACCAGTTCCCCGAAGAGCTCTTTATATATATATATATATATATATATATATATATATATATATATATATATATATTACGTTTTTCAGGTATAAAAAAGTCCATCACGCAGTGGTTGCGTAAACTACGCCGATTTCCCACGCAAAGATTTACAATAGATAAATATACATACTAGTAACACCACCGCGAATATTAAGTGAATAAATAAATACAAACGGTAATGAGAAATCTTTCAGTTAGAAGTTAATAACTCTACAACGGAAAGCGTCAGAATTGTAAACAAACTGGCCAACCAACCTGATTTCTAGACCGGAAATAAAAACCATTAATGAAATATATCTTAATATAACATATTAATTTTATTGAAAACTATATACTAGAGCCTAGTGCTGTAATTTGTAATGAATCCGAATAATTTTAATCTCAATTGCTTTAATTTTAGTAATCCCAGAACAAAAAAAGGGGGGGGGGGATCAACAGAACTTCTGCATTTATCTCACAAAGTAAAGGTCCAATGAAAACAATATTCCTTATTTAATTTCCTTCATGTCTGATTTCAGACACTAACAAACTTAATCTTCCTTTTTACATAAAACGATTAATTATGGAGTTTGGTAATGATGAAACAAAAATTGCGACCTTTAGAGCGTTAACAGACAAATATATATAAATTTGAACGGCCCTCATTTTCATTATCTCCTGGATAGGATCGATGGGCATTAGAGGAATTTTTTCACAAATCGTGTCATGAGTACGACCTCAATAGCAGATTTTCCTTAAGGGAAATCAGCTAACATCACTATCTTTACCTTTTATGGAAAAATGTATTTATATATTTGTTGACTAAAGTCATGTTTAAGTGTTCGCTATTTTTCTTGTGTTCTGAGCCTTTAGTTCACTTTTTACATTACGCTATTAAATAATTAGACATGTTATATCTAGCTTAAATTTAAAGTTTGGTTCCACAGAGGTCTTACTAATCGAGAAATAAAGAATGAAGCGAGACCTATAAGGCTGTAAGTCATGGCCTCTGCGTGGATGAGTTTTTACAAATAATATTGCACAGGTAATATTGGGATTTTTACCATAAATAATAAATGGAATGCTATTGAGTCTGAGTACTTACTTAATATCTTATGACATCATTAATGTAACAATTAATAAAATTAATGTTCATCTAGAAGTACAAATGTGTAACTCTAAAGTCGAGGGATAAGTATATTCATTTCCATGAGGCGATGTTATCTCCGGGAAGAAGGTCTAAGCCGAGAGAGCAAAGACTAACTCCGGGATTAGTACTAATGAATATTTTCATAAATTATAATAATTGTAGGTGTGCCGCAAATGGCCTAAAGCCCTTTTTGATGGGATTTACAAAAGGAGCAAGCCTTGAGTCTTATCTGCTCGGATCTTTCTCATGGATTTAGAAAAACAAAGTAGACTTAAGTTGGCGCCACACTTGAGATGCTATCGGCCCTTTATTGAATGTCAGATATCTATCAGTAAGTTAACTACTGTCGGAAGCCTAGGGAACACTACTTATCTGGAGTATCGCAGCAGCTGGCAAGCTCAGCTCATGTTTCTTAGGTCTAATATCTGCTCAAAAATTATTTATGTTCCTTAATATTTCGTCTACCATTATGTTTTGGGTCCTCTATTGAGTGATGAAGGCTAATGTGGTAGGTAATAGAGAGCTCATCTTGAAGAGCTATCAGATAACTGTTAATAAGGACTCTTAGGGCCTGTAATGGCCTGGATAACAATATATTTATTGGGTTATAGAACATTCCCATTAGAATTTTAAAAAAAATAACCGTGGTCGAAATTTCTTTTTGGTACTATAAGTAGGACAGTTTCAATTTCATTTACTGCCACTATCATAAAACAAACAATTAATATGTATTCTCGACGATGCTGTAGAAATTAAAACAACATAATTCATTGATAACATTGTACATAACATCCCCTTTCTAATATGGACATCATATAAAATATATAAAAATGCTACTAGAGTGCATTATTGAGTTTGTAAAAAAAAACACATTTGTACTAGGAGAGAGAAAAAGACGTCCAATTCTTCACAAATTTTCACATTTTCGTCAAAATTTGTCAAGAATCGGACTTCTTTTTCTCTCTCCAAGTACACAATATTCTTCACTTCCAACAACACTACTGTGTAACATATTTGTCGTACAGGAAATAACTGTCTACACCTCATATAAAATTGAAGGTTCTACGCTATAAAGAGCGGTGGTGGTAGAGTGTGCTATTGCTGTACTATAAGTACTGTTATTTCTCTGGAATATGCTGGATGGTTGAGGGACCAATTGACAAGGATCAATAAAAAGACCCTGTCCTCTACTATTGTTTTTAATTTTATGCAAAGTGCACTTTCGGAGTCAGCGCTCCATCGTCAGTGTTTGCTGATTATAGGAGTGTAGCCTGGACAACAACCGCGAGGGAGTCCAACGCCCTCCAGGGGAGTCGCCCGGCTGTTATTGTCCAAGATACACTCCTATAATCAGCAGGCACTGACGATGAATCGCTGACTCCGAAAGTGCACTTTGCATAAAATTAAAAACGATAGTAGAGGACAAGACATTTTTATTGAGCCTTATAAGTACTGTGTTCTTAATGCTAACTTCTCACTAAATTTTATTTAGTCGTGTGGTTACTGGTCATCCAGGATAGATGTGTGAGGTAAGGTCCCACTCAGCATCATGTGGTGGATTTAGTAGTTACTTGAGTAAAGAAGTAGCTTGCAATAGCTCCACCTTACAATTAGAGAGACTGTCTTACCAGAAAGGCGATGAAGTCTTCTTTTTTTGCTTAAAATGAAATTAGGTTTGACGATCCAGCTTGCAAGGTCGAATAAGAGAACATGCTCCACTTAAATTTAAATTAAAAAAAAACAACGACCTTTAATGCCACCTCAATAGGGCAGGGAGTGCATTAATATGGACAACTTGAGTTTCTACTAAAGCCGTATGACAGGCCCTGGCCCTTCATTGACTGTTGAGCTAAAGATTTTCATTTTCATTCCAATGTCTAGTTCATCATGCGGTGATTTCTAATGTAATTTATTAGCACTATATCCTCAACGACTACTTTATGCAAACGGCAGATCGGGGCTAGCAATCTACTGCTTACTTCCAATTTTCTAGCCATAGTGGGCCTATGGATACTATTTAGTGGCCTTGCCAACAGGCATAAGAGCTATTTCTAAATCGCGTTGCTCTGGCGAAACCCAATTGTATTCCTGACTATATTGAATGAACACATTTATACTTATATAGTAGTATTTTCATTTGGATTGCATCTGTAGTTATGCATCAACCAATATCTACTTCACTTCCTCCTGACACCTGATCATTCTCGTATAAGCAAGTAACACAGGCGGTTTTCATTAGTGATTAGTAATATCCTCCATTGCTCTATCTACAGGGATATCCAATCTAGAAGCCATATCTGGAAGTCTTATCTCCATCGTCGGCTAACACTTCGTAGGAGTCTATAAGTAGCAGTGACAAGACTTGAAAAGCATTAGTATAATCCTATGTTAGTAGACTGTTGATACTAAGGCTGTCTTAGGAGCACGCAGGTGGCCCATTCCTCTATCCATGTCACCTTCAATACCTTATCCTAATTTCAATTAAGTATATCTTTGAATTATTTATCAGTTTGTTCGTCTTGTGTAATAACCTACACTCTATTCAATCTCTTTCGGGACCACCGGGCTGCACACCTTACACTATTTTTCATCGGTCAGATCTGGTCCTCTTTTCTAAATGAGGTCTTCTTGTTTCTTTACTGATATGATAAGATTAGAAGAGAAACAAATCCGTCACGCAGGGGCTGCGTTAAGTAAGCAGATTTCCCACGTGACCCACGTATTTGCATTTATCTCAAAACTTAAAAGTTCAATGAGAACAATTTTTGGGATTTAAGCTTCAAATAAAGTGTTTCACACATAATGGAATATTGTTAATATGAGATGAGCAGGAGTGGTGATTTACTGAAGACCGAAAACTAAAAAATGCCAATATCTCAGTTAATAATCAAGATAGTGAAAAAATGTACATAACAACATTTGTGTTTGAAATAAGATTGGTTCTATACAATTTTTCGATCCGACCCATAATAGCAGATATATTAAGAATTTTCGAAACTCTCCCCCTCTAAACCCCGCTCCCCTGATCCGATTTCAGCCGTTAACGAACTTGATCTTTATTTTTGTATAAAACGGTTATATATCATGTTTGGTAACGATAAGACTAAAATGAGAAAACAGAAGCTACATTGTCATGTCTAAAAGCTAGTTTTTTACCTTTGCAATAAACATCTCTCCGGGACCTCTATCTGTCTTTTGTCAATTTAAAGAAATAACGTATATTTTACAATTAATCAAAATTTTATCAATTGGCACATAGAACTCCTGTCTCAGAGCCAGTCAATGTAGTATACGTCCGAAATAGGAGATTACTATGTGTGTAGGTGTTTTTGTGTGTGTGTGTGTGTGTGTGTGTGTGTGTGTGTGTGTGTGTGTGTGTGTGTGTGTATGAAATCTTATTACAGGTTGATTAAAAAGGCCACACTTCCACAATAACAATTTATTGAAGTAACATAGCGCTTTCAGCGCAGTGCATCATTGTCAGTGCTCTGTTGACACACCAAAAAAAACACAATAAAAACCTATCTCTATTACGGTTTCAAAAATATTAAAAGTGCCTAACAGTTAACACCAACATAAACATTAAAGAATCTTTCACGAAATCAACAGTATCACTATTTTGTATTGGGCATAGTGATATTAGTCGGGAGTAATCATTATGTCACTCGCAATAGGTTTTATAAATCTTAAAAGAATGAAGGCTCCCCCCTCTTCACAGAAAAATATTCTGAGATATCTAATTACACTTGACTGTTGATTAAGTGAAAGGTTTTTTTAATTTTTTAGTTAGTTTTCTATGTTGGTTTTAACCATTCGATATTTTAATATTTTTTAAACTGTAATAGATATAGGTCTTTATTTATTTTTTGGTGTGGGACGATGGTTCAAAAAGAAAGCGCTCTGTCACTTCTATAAATTGTTATGGAACTTTTTTCTCAAAATGCAATATAATTCATTTCCATCTGCCAGAATACCAACTTATAATGACACGTGAATTTAATATTTTCTATTAATAATCTTGGTCATCAGAATACAAATATTGTTTTAACAATAGGTAAAATAATAATCAAAGAACGAAAGTACACTTTTTGATTTTAGAAAAGGAAATAATGTTTATTCATGGAAGGCTTAGATGAATGTTTATTTAATTTACTGTTTGTGCCCAACCCTCAACCGAATTATTGTGATGTAGTCAGTGCTGGTAGCTTACCTACAAAAACCTGTGGAGCTATATGGAGACCAAATTACCAGAGCCACAAAAGACATCTGGGAAGAGAGGTTATAAGACAAGGAAAGAAGTAAAAATCACTCTTGGGAATCACTGTTAATCTCTTTACCATGCGGGACGTTTAAATACTATAAACGTAAGCAATATCGGGTACGGGTGGGACATGTGAATACGTCCATTTATTTTAAGCATAAAAAAAAATATATAATTAAGAAGGGACCGAAATGTATATAAGAAAAGTATAAACATCTAACTAATCAAATTTGTAGTTCCTGTTCGACCATATTTCACAGATTAGTGGAGAGGAATGAAAGGTTACTGAGAAATAACCAAAGTGGTTTTTGACCAAGACATTCACCCAGAGATTAATTTGGGAGCTTATACAGTTGAAGAGGAAAAGAACTATTATATTCATAAGGCGGTGATCTAAATCTAGAATATTGCTGTTCGAAAAATGCCAGTATGTACAGGCTAAAGTTATTGGAAGAATAGTAGCTTTGAGAACTCGCCACGTTTTTCACATTGAGGAATGTAATTATGAAAAGGACTTTTGCAAGAAGAAGAATAACAGTTATATCTAATGCAATCGAGCGAAATGACAGGATCTGGCCCTTGGAACAAGTAATTACTTTAGAACTTCTAGGCAGTCCCGTGAAACTGTTATTCCAGCTGGTATTTGGGAGAATTAAATACAAGATATTCAATTTAGTTAAAGATGTCCAATCAATAACGTTGGGGAATATTAAAAGAAATTACTATCATGGAATTGTCTCTAAGAAGGGAAAGGTGCAAATATATCATTTTAGTTAATATTTAAATAGGTTAATGAGTAATTTCTAATTTGCAACGGCTAACTACTATTTAAACTGAAATGTTGCTAAGTAATGACTGCTAACTACAATTTAATAGTTGTTCTGAGTAACTTATTATCTTTCATATGTTATAATTTACGATAACTGTTAAAATAAAATTTTAAATTATTTATTTATTAACGTCCACTTTTATCCACAGGTTACCACCATTTTCTAGCCAGGGTGACACTTAGGATTTTATTTAATGAATTCCGTCGTTAGATAAATGTCTTTGTCCAGGCGGGAATCTACTAAAATAACCTCTGGAAATAACTAAAATGTCTTGGCTCCGTCAAGCCTTAGTGGTTACAGTATATAGTTTTTAATTAGAAGTTCTATAAATGAGTAACATTTTTTACTGAAAAGCACAGTTTTGTAGTCCTTTAATTTGTTAACGTTACTGCTTACGACCAAAATCGTGTGTGTTTATTTTTATTTTGTTTAAACATTAAAATGATTAAATTTCAGTGAAAACAGTTTGGCGGATTATCTACAATTTCATATTTAAGGAAAAAACCCGAAACATGAATTGATTTTAATGCAGTGATAATTATGTGTATTTAAATAAATTCTTGGAAGGCTTAGATGAATTTTTATTCAATTCACTGTTTATGTCCAACCATTAACCGAATAATTGTGATTTAGTCAGAGCTTGGAATGAGGTGGTAGCTTACCGACGAAAATCTGTGGAGCTATATGGAGAGACCAAATTAACAAAGCCACAAAAGACATGTGGGAAGAGAGGGTTTTAAGACTTAAAATAACTCTCATATTAAAGCTGACAAATTGTGTGGCTTTGCTGTTTTGGGTAACATGGAAACTGCTAATGAATAGTCTGAATTACCAATATTTTTTGAGTTATCATGTAGATGGAGCATATCAATGGATTACGTTTTTTTACAAAAAAAATCGGCCAGAATGAGGTTGGATAAAGGTCTCAGACTAATTCAGTTTGGTGTTCAAAGGAAATATGTATATAGATCCATGTTAGGTAGCATTTGTGCTATGTGGCAATAGCTGGACTAAAAAGTGTAATTACCCACTAGAGAATGTGAGCGGAGAAATCTGAACGGTGTATGTTGCCATAATTTTTAAAATCATAACAATAAGATAGAGAAAAGAAGATTAAGTGCGACATTAAAGAGAAAGCAATATAAAAGCAATAACATTCGTCAAGTGTCTCTAACATATGTTCCATTACAGTGTCCACGAAGGTAAAAACTGAGCCATTTGGAGAGGACTCCAATAAAGAAAGGGAGCCGCTGGTATCCTTGGAGGATTTATACATGGTACGGTACCGGGGCGGTTAGCACTCCATTATAGTGGAGCTGCGCGCATCTCTGCATTTATGCGCAAGGGGAGATGCGTTGCACGTAGCTTCTGTCCGCGCACGACTGATGGATTCTCTTATTGTTCGGTAGGAGGATTCTGTTAGGGGCAAAGGAAGCCGAAGGGGAACGGAATCCCTAATAATATGTCTCCGCATCGGCCATCGGAGGGTCTGTATGGAAAGCACCCGCTTCGCATTCCGATATTTAACAATCCTTTCAACATGGCGTCTCGAACTGTTCCGCTAGACTGAAACTGAAAGGTATTTTGCATTTTCATTTGAATAAGGAAAACCTCAGAATTTAATTAACGTACATCCTGAGCATACTGCATAAGTTGAATAGAAAGTACTATATCCAAAACAAAAATCATTATCTCTCCACTAATCTTACAAAAACTATATATGATGAAATATGGTCTGGTGACATATTCATCCATGTATTTCCTCACTTTTTAGTATAGTGATCTTCACTGGAAATGTCCCTTGCAGGAGAAGGTTTTGGTTACCATTATAATGAAATATGATAAACTTGGACACAAACGAAAATCATCGTTCACAACGTACAAAGGAACAACACAAATTTTAAATGTTTCGCTCTTGGAAAAAAATATGCCAAGTCATAAACATATTAATCATTTTTTTCGGGTATTTTTCTACGAAAACCAGGACTTTTCTTCAAGGAAGATAGAAGCAGATGCAGCCCGTAAATCCAACAGGTTTTGTACTTTGTAGTGTTGACTATTATAGATAATAGAATTCGGTGGTCATAGACAGTAAACTTTAGCTTACTTCGCGCACTCTTATTAAACAACTGAGTCCTTTATAGAGCTTATGTCGCCTACCTCAGTATTCTCATTTATTTTTCCATCTCCGTAACTTAGATGATAACATGAACAATAAACTATATATAGCCAAAAATATACTTGAATAGAAATATAAAAAAATATATAAAGAAAAACAAGACTGCCAAAACCAATAAAAATAAATAACAATGACAAACAATCTGCTGTAGTTCTTGAAAGATCCGGGTCTCAGCCCCCATTATTTTGACTATTGCTGGTAGTTCTTGACGATTTATTTCTCAACTTTTCAAAGAGCTAGCTCAAGCAGATTATGCCGATAGTGATTGAGGTGAGCATAACTGAGGATCATACATGTACAAAATAAGCAAATTTTATATTCCTGTAAATTGCATTACAATTATTTCAGAAATGCATAATAATTTACAAAGTGTTTGGCTTATTCCGTTAGCACGAGTGACGTATGATACAGATCATAATAAATCTTCTTTATAAATATTTAAATAAGATAATAATAAAATTTTTAACGATATTACAGAACAGGCAACTAGAAGTGTTTAGGTTATATTAGATCATAAAACAAAAACTGCAGCAATACATTAAACTTAACACAAAGGAGCCTGGGATATCTCCCAACGCTCTTTAGATATTTATACAAGTTATTGTAAACTCCTGCGTACAGGATAGCTGTTACTTAATCCCTGCTGAGAGTAATTCGACTAAATACTGCAAGGCGGAACTCCCGGAGAATGAGACAAACAGCGATGAAGTGATAGGTGTCTTCAGGCTCCTGGAGGTTACAGTCATCAGTTGGCGGTGTCATCCCAAGTAATCCAATGCGTTTCCCAAGAAGTTGAGCGTTTCTGTCCTGGTTCTGACTATAGCTCTGATATAGTGGAGATTATTTACATTAGTATATTCTAGTGGTTGTTTGTGAAATGAGAGTTCCTTGTATAATTCATGGAATTGTGCATCGGTAAGGTTTTGTTTAAATTTATGAATTTCTATTGACAGTATTTTTTTTTTTAAATCGGAGATCCAGTGTTTGAATTGAATGGCCGTTGTGAGACAGAGTGACCCGCCGTGGTCTGAACACTCTACTGAAGTTCTATTTTAATGGGTGTTTGAGCTGGTATGTGTGTAATAGAAATGGGGTAGGTTAACCGTGCAACTGGAAGTACCGGGTGGGTTGTGAGGATAGGAAAAAACGAAAGAAGAGAGGATAGAGATATTAGTAGAGGAGGTAAGAAAGAAAAGAAGAAAATCTAAAAACTAGAGATAAAAGATAACTTAACCTAAGAGTGGTCCACCGCAAGCCAGTCAAATAGGCCCAAAGCGGTCGCTGTAGGCGAGGGAAGAAAGGAGACGCTCAAATACTTATCTAAGTCTAAATTAACCTAACTTAAAATTGACTGTAATTGGATAAGTAATTCTTTTTTTAATTTTGTTCTTCTCATTGATAGGGGTTTTGAAAAATTCATCTGTGGATTGGTTTACTGTTTGACAAATTTCAGCTACTGTATCGTACCAGAATACATGTACAAAGTAAAATTCGAAGAAACGTATCAATTTAATACAGTAGTGTTATAAAAGCCCGTGAATCAAGACATTTGAAAAAAACTGGGAAGTTGGTAAACAACCCTTCACTTTACAAAAGTCCCTCAGAGTGTGTTCTTAAGACTGTGATATCAGTGGCTGATAACACAGCACCATAAGTCATAAATGGCTAGGACATTTGTTTTGTATCACTCTCCGTAAATGTAGGGCTAATATAAATGCACTAATACGCCATTAGTGGATGGGATGGGGCCCTTTGCAGGTGAGAGGGGCTACTACAATAGGGAGAAGGCTAATAAAGTGAAATAGCGAAGAGGAGAGAGCGATTATCTACAGTGGATAAAGACAGTGGAGCTAGATAGAGCTATGTGGAGCAGCGACTAGGGACCACCTCTGAGGTCACGACTCCAAGCTGTCACCTACCTCTGCAGATTGCATCTACTTCACTCCTCCAGCTCCAGATTATAATGAGCCTTGCCACACTTTAACCTATAGGCACATCATCGCCCCAGTGGGGCTAACATGGTGGCAGAAAAGCAGATGCAACCTAATCGACGGCTACATAAAAAATAATGTAATTACTCGAAAGGATCTAATTGTATCTAAAAACCTAAAAAGCTCATGTGAGAACAAAATGACTTTCTCGAAGCCCTGCTAAATTAAATAAACAAAATTCATTTCATTTCAAAGAGATATACAATATCTCCGTTCCAATATACAGGATCGTAAAACGTAATACAGCATAACTTTCAGATCTTTCCAAGATAAATAAAAAAAGGAGCTCCACAAATATTTTATATTTATAACGTAAAAAAATGATTTTTATTTTATTATGTCCCATCTAAATCTCACTCATTCTTAATCGATTTAGATCGCAACTGGCGCACAACTAGTAGCTACAAAGATCCCAAACATCATTCTAAGATTTTTGAGTTAATTGAGATATGTAGTACATACGCTATTTTGAAACTACTGAAAATGGGTCCCGTTGAAATCTGAAAACTGATATTTTTTTGCGATTAAAACACTTCCTTAACTTCGTTCTAAGAATTAAATATGAAATCTTAAGTGGAGGATAATCAATTTGAGTCCCTCCAACCATAGTATGGACATAAAAATACCGTTATAAATAGTATAGTGTACCGATTCTTATAAATAAAAGTTTCTTTATTCTCACTCTTAAAAGTAACCGAGTATGGAGTGACTTACTTACTGAATTACTCAACTGTTACAACAATGTTTGATTGAAGGAGTTAGAAGTTGGATGGCATGAGAGGAAATGCTTGCCTCCCAAGATAAGCCTAATCATTAATCCAGAAATTACTTCCTAAGATTATAAATTCTTTAAAGATTCCACGTATCTTAACTGGTATAAAATAGGAATTAGTTCCATATATATTCACTTTATTCCTAGTTAGCGTAGATGGAAAGTTTTATATGCTGAAAAAATTTGGAATTCGTAACCACCATTTTTTTTTTTTCAAATTATTCACATCAAGCTGGTTATAATAAAAGATATAAGAATGTAAAATTTTCCCCGCTATATAATTATAATTTTATATTTTAATATTCACACGTAATTAAAACGTTTTATATAAAACTTTAGGTTATGATCCCAATGGCTGAAATTAGGGCTGAAAGGGTTAAATAATAATTTCAAATATCTTTGTTGTAACCACAAGAATGTTGGTTGTAATATTCTGCAATTGTTGTCCTGTATTTGTATTTTTCAGTTTTCAGCGTTAAGTATACCAATTATCCAATCCTTACTCACGTCATGTAACTATTACTTCAATATATCACGAAACGTCTTATTCCCAAACGTCGCGTCGGATTGAATTATCTTAAATAATTACAATTGTGTACTAGAAATGAAAAAGGCTGAAAGTGCCACAAAGTAAAATTTCCAGTATTCAATAAAAACTATAAAACTTATAATGTGTACTTAAAACCTGTATAATTAATTCATTATAAAATACATTATATATTTATATTTAATTAATACAAATTTTTATTTAATTGAACATATATTACTTGATTTTGTATGAGAAAAGCTGTAAGTGCCCTGCCTTTTTAGTTGAAAGGCTTTAAGTGTAGCGCACACTACTAAAATAAGATGAATGTTCATAGTGGTGTTGCCATTTTAAGCGTAACATATATTTTTTAGGTTGTTTTTTTTTAACCATAGTGAAAAAAAAAAGTTAAAAAATGGGTTTAAACATTAAAAAAAATGTATTTGTTAGGCTACATTATTTTTAAGAGGTATTATAAGTTGTATATGTATTAAAGCTATATATACAGTATATTAAAATATATGTATTAAAATATTATCTCTCTCTTGTCTCCTATTCTCCACTGTCTTCTAGAAGTCGTCTTCTTCTTGCTCGTCCACGGCAGGGTGCTCCTCTACGGCAGGCTGATTAGCTCCATGAACGATAGCCCTGTAGAACGCCTTGTCTTCTTCTTTCTCCAAGTATTCAATCATTCCCTCTATATCTTTCTTCTTTTCTTGTGATATCTTGCACTTCAAATGAGTTTTTGGTAATTTATCCACATCAGGGAGGTCATTAAGATTTGTATTTTTCTTTAAAACGTTTACCTTTTCCCAAGTTACCATATCACCGTCCGGTGACAAAACTGAAGCCACTTTTACAATGCCAGGATTATTCTTGTGTGAAAAACGAAAATGTGAAATTTTACTTATTCCAAGATTTTTAGTGTTCAGGTACTTTTTAGCAAGCACTTTGAAGTCAATAAAATCCTCAGTTTGCATTGAAACAACAGTGAAGGGATTTTTTGCACACGCAGTCGCAACAACATGTTCAAGATCTTTTGGAACCATTGCTTTACATGTTTTGCGCCTCTTTTCAATAACACCGAAGTCCCGGTCGCAGTTCATGTAACTATGTCCACTAACCAAGTACTTTAAATTTATTGAGCGATAAAATCCTTTTTTTTTTTACCTAACACTCGTTACTAGACTCGTGACAAAGCGTATACTGGAATGCAAAGGCACATTCATCGCGGCGGCCGGCACTTACAGCCTTCTCCACTGCCGGTCAGCGGGTGCTTTCACAGTGCTGTTCCTTGTAACTGCTCTAGGAACTAGTAGGTATTTCTCCGGCCCTTCCAACATACTTTGCGTTTACAACGCAATCCACTCAAAATCGGGAAAAAAATGTTTTTGGCACTTTCAGCCTTTCCCATTTCTAGTACACAATTATTGTCAAAGTACTGAACTAAAGTTATCGTTTTCCAGATTGTTGCTCTAACTCGAATATTATCAGAGTTATTCGCAGTTTTTGTTGTTTTCGTCATTGAACGCCCCACTCCCGGCACTTGCTATTTTAACTTAGAACATCATTATTTCCAACTTAAATTCCGAGTCTTCTTTACCTAAGCATGACATTACGGGGATGGGGGGGGAGTTGAATGATATATCATCATCTGCGGGTCATACCAGCACTAGGGAAATCTTTTCAGTTTACGGAGAACCTGTACGACAGACAGTTTTGTCATATATCTCAATTGCAAGCATTCTTCAAGCTGCATTAGGTAAAAACATTAATCGTAATATAGGCTTCGAATTTGTTTCTAAGCCCGCTGTTGCCATTGAGACAATCGAGCATTAAAGCTAAGGGATTTCTAATGCCTGTAAGGATATATTTCATAAGAAACTAAAACTATGTTCCTCAGGTGTGCGCAAATGAATCGATCTCTCAGTAACAACTGGTGTCTGAATCCAAGTAACAGCAATATAACCTGCCGGGAGTGATGTAGGAGAAACATAAACAATATATGTCACACCATGGCAACATATAGGGGATTCAATGGCGGAGGCCAGTGTGAAAATTAGTTATGTTGTGATAAACGTTTTGTTCTAGTTCTGCTGTGTCGTTACAAGGTTGATTAATAAAATAAGTATTATACTCAAATGTTTATATAATTATTTAACGAAGAACGTTAAAAGTGTATCAAATCAACTTTTGTTGAATAAAAAATAAAATATTGAATGAAATGATTTTCATATACTATTAATGACAACAATTGCAATTATTCATAAGCAAATCAAAAATAAGAAAATGAAACCAGTATACTTTCAATGTTTCCTTTGTTAAAAGACAACCGTTTAAATAACTCATTTTGAGTTTTAATAACTCCATTCAGATATATCAGATGAAATGAGAAAGTTAATAAATCTTTCTCAGATAACAAGAGGTCCATTGTTTTTAATATCATGGACATTAAATCATAATAATGCCTTATGTGAATAGTGAGTAGGGTTAAATGGAGTCCAAAGTCGCCGTCAAACGACCGCATTAAGGCTTAAAATAAAACGTCACTTTAAAAATTAATTAATACCAAAGTTAAAAAAAAAAATATAGATAAAAAAGGTAATATTTTCTGAATGGGCCATTAGTATTTTTTCCCCATTGTAAGAGGTGTTGTATAATGGGGTATAAAGTGTAAATTGATTTAGGAGGGTCCGAACGGCTAATTGGACCTCAGCCTGAGGCGGTGGCCATTGTCTTGGGTCCATCCTCTATGGCCCATTGCTCTCCCTCTTCACCTTTCCCACCAACCAATGATGACAGAAATTTTTTGAATTTAATTAGTAATTTATTCATTGAATATTAAAGACATTTCGATGCATCGAGACATTTTTCTACTCCTGATTTCTTTTCGAGGAGTTGAACTATCGATTGAAGCTCGAACAACCTCTTAAAACCTCTGTAGTTTTATAATTGGATAAAAAAAAAGTGTTTGAGCGGTAATTTTCATTTGGCAGTTTCGCTAACCCCTGTTAATGAAAGGTTGTGTCATTTACACTTTTTACATTTAGGAGCATAATGCGTCGGATAAATTATTTCTTAACCCCCACCCTCCCCAATACCTTCATAAACAGACACATTGCTATAAAAGAACAGACGAAAGCCATAATGCAAATAATATAACGTCCCAAATCATAGTGACTGAATAATGTAATAATATTTACACTTAATAGTGACAATCACATAAAAATCTGTAGTTGTTACCTCTGTTTTGTTGAATTTGTGTGAGTGTATGTGTGTGTGTGTGTGTGTGTGTGTGTGTGTGTTTGTAAGTGTGTGCGTGTGTGTGTGTGTGTGTGTGTGTGTGAGAGAGAGAGAGTGTGTGCGTGTGTGTGTGTATGTGAGAGAGAGAATGAGTGAGTGTGTGTGTGTGTGTGTGTGTGTGTGTGTGTGTGTGTGTGTGTGTGTGTGTGTGTGTGTGTGTGTGTGTGTGAGTGTGTGTGTGTGTGTGTGTGTGTGTGTGTGTGTGAGAGAGATAGTGTGTGCGTGTGTGTGTGTGAGTGTGAGAGAATGAGTGAGTGTGTGTGTGTGAGTGTGTGCGTGTGAGAGAGAGAGTGTGTGCGTGTGTGTGCGTGTGTGTGAGAGAGAGAGAGAGAGAGAGAGAGAGAGAGAGAGAGAGAGAGAGAGAGAGAGAGAGAGAGAGAGAGAGAGAGGCGGGGAGGGGAAACGGAGTGCTGGTATGTTAACGACACTAAATTTCGATAGATATAAGAAAATATTTTCAACAGTATACACTACAGAACGTTTCTCATAACTAAGGTACTTAGAATTTTGATTTTACCTCTTCTCTAAACAGGTGTAGTATCTATTACGAAAAATTTCATTGTATGTAATTCCCAACGTAGTTTAAGTTAACACAGAAAATATTGCACCTTATTGAAACAGTTTAGATGATTTCAATGTATAATGCCGTTTAAATAACAATGTTTGAAAAAAAAAAAAAAAAAAAAAAGAAAGACATGAGATATTTATTAATGGAATACAAAAGAATTTGATGATTTGAATGTGGATATGGATATTGAGCTTGAACTACCATTTTCACAGGTATTCATACATATGTCAAAACAATTATGTAAACGTTAAAGAGGAAGAAAAATTTAATTTTATAAACCAAACGTAGTTTAACCAATGGCATTGAAAAATTACGTAATTTAGGAACTTTTTTCATGGTTTAGAAAAACTCCAAAATACTTGGAAAACGAAAAAACACGATATACAGAAAGAAGAAGGTTCTAGTGAATATAATTTTTAGACTATGCACATGCTGTTTTGCCTCATTTTGGTGTCTTACATTCAATTTTATCATGATAATCAGCCTTTTCCACTTACGTAATAAATAACCCTTATTGGATAAGAAAAAATAAACTCCTGATTCATCCCAGAAAGCACCCCATTTAGTGTTCCAGTATTTATGACGTAAAAATATCTTCGAAAGAATTCAAATTGTTGGCATTAATTCAAAAGGCACGTCAGAATATTATGTTACCCTCATCGTTTAACCAGCCTGTACAAATATAGAATGTAGATTTAGACAAGGGACTTTCGGGACACTTTATCAGCCTACCTGTTTCCAGCCGACTACTAAGGAAGGTGGTAAACAGTAGTTTGGTTTATGCAGTAAACATGACGAGGATAAAGATCTCTGTGATAAATACAAGTGGTATTTCTGTGAATCGGCGCACAAATCTCAGGAGGGGCTGACGAAAGGCGAGAAGACAAGGGGCTAGGTATCAGATAATCCTAACTGTGTGGAGACCGGAGTATAGAATAAAACAGTCTTTATCAGTTTGAACTGTCCACTCTATAGCTGTCCATGGCCCACGGATGCTTCTGAATCAAGTGGCGGCCTACTTAAAGCGCAGGTGAGTTTGTCTTTTTAACAGGACTCAACAACAAACAGACACACACACACACACACACACACACACTCACACACACACACACACATAAATATAAAGCTGTTGATTGATGATTTATGGAAAACTTCATCCAATTTATGCTAACCGTAATCATTGAAATAGCACCAGGTGTTTAAAATAAATGTAAAATTCAAGAATTTGTTAGTACTTATTTCCCACGTGAAGTATTATAATAGAGAAATTTCACGAGAGCCAAACAGTTACGAAACGGCCGAACTACTTTTTGGCGGGAAACTCACTTTCGTCCGTTACCCGCCCACATTTAATACAAATGCAAATATCTCGGTTAATTTTCAAGATAGAGAATAAATATATACATTTATAGTAAATTTAATTTGCAATAAGTTTGATTCCTTACAATTTATATATATATATATATATATATATATATATATATATATATATATATATACAGTTATGAACATACCTCATTTTCGTCATCTCCTAGGTAGGATCGATGGACATTTGAAGAAAAATTTCGAAAATCGCGTCATGAGTACAACCTAATAGCTGATTTCCCTTGAGGGAAATCTGCTAAAATAGGAAAACATTCAGTTTTCATATTACATTTTATTAGATAGGCATCTAACTATAGATTGTTAGTAAAAGAAGAGATCCTCAGATATGTGTAATTACTTAACCACTTAGCTGTTTCTAATGTGATTCTTTTGAAATTAAACGTCATAGACAATTTGAAATCTGCAGACTCTGTATACGTAAACTTTATAAAATACATTTATTTTTGTGTAAAATTTAAGGAATTATCTTTATATATATATATATATATATATATATATATATATATATATATATATATATTTATATATATGTATGTATTGTATCACACATATTTAATCATTAATAATTTAAATTTTATATCTAGTGTTTATATAAACCTGTTTTGGGGGCTCAAGTTAGCTGTGTGAGTTAAAGCGTTGGCCTTAATCTCACATGGGGTACTCCTACAGTGGCGAATTCGATTCCAGCCAAGGCAAATAGATATTTATTTAGAGACTTACTCATTAACTCAAATCCCTAGTCCTACCTTCGTGAGAAAATGGTGGTAACCTCTAGATAACCTAATTAGCCATAGTAGTAAAAAAGCAGGGGTTGCGTAAACTAAGCAGATTTCCCACGTGAAGTTTAACTATAGAGAAATCTGCCCAAAAACAAGTGTAGTAAGTAGTAACTTACTAACTAAACATCACTAAACTTATACACAAGGGACGAATAGTTACGAAAACGGCCGCCAGAGCTCTCTTCGGAAAGTACCAAACAGCTCACTCCTGCCGACCAATGCAGAATACAAATGCAAATATCTGGGTTAATATTCAAGATAGAGAATAAATGTATAGAACAATATTTATAGTAAATTTAATTTGCAATAAGATTGATTTTATACAATTTTTCGATCCGACGCATAGTAACGGAGATATTTTGAATTTTCCGAAATTCATCCCTGTAAACCCCCCCTCCCACTGGTCCGATTTCATCCATTAACGACCTTGATCTTCCTTTTTACATAAAACGATTAAATTCCGAGTTTGGTAACGATCAAACAAAAATTGCGACCGCTAGAGCGTTAACAGACAAATATATATATATATATATATATATATATATATATATATATATATATATATAAAATTATGAACGGACCTCATTTTCGTCATCTCCTGGGTAGAATCGATGGACATTTGAAGACATTTTTCGAAACTCGCGTCATGAGTACGACCTCAATAGCTGATTTCCCTTAAGGGAAATCTGCTAAAAGTGGACTTTAGCAAGTAATATACCTGTTTTATTTTTCTTTACCACTTAAAGTTACACAAAATATTGCAATTTATTGAAACAATTCAGATGATTTAAAAACCGTTTAAATAATGAATTTTGGAAAAAAAAATGAGATGAAGTTTAATTATGTAATAGATAAGAATACGATGATTTAAATGTGAATACTTCCACCTGAGTTTGAAATACTACTACTTCACAGCGATTCATAAAGTAATCTTATTATCGTGTTATATTATTGGGTTGTAGACATTTTGTGTACTAATTGAGTTTCTCTGGAGTGAAGAAAAGTCCGTCACGCAGGGGCTGCGTTAACTAAGCAGATTTCCTATGTGAAGCTTAGCAATAGAGAAATCTGCATACTGGTAACACAACACAACCATAAGTAAATACAAACGGTAATGAGAAATCATTCAGTTAATTTTAATAAACTCCCAACTGAAAGGGTTTCTGAATTGTAAGAATAGTTTATATTTTAATAACTCAAATTTTAGTAGACCAAGAACTAAAGAAGGGGGGGGGGGCTGATGAACAGAACGTATTTGCATAAATCTCACAAAGTAACGAAGGTTAGGTAAGGTTAGAAACGACAGGTTAGGTTAGAAGCTTCCGCCAGTGCCGACTTACGAAAATGGCCGTACTAATCCGAACAACACCCGACCACAGACTTTATAAAAATGCAAATATCTGGGTTAATATTCAAGATAGAGAATAAGTGTATATAACAATATTTATAGTAAATTTAATTTGCAATAAGATTGGTTTTATACAATTTTTCGATCTGATGTATAATAACGGAGATATTTCGAATTTTCGATAATCCCCCCTCTAACCCCCCCCTCCCTCTGGTACGATTTCAGCCATTAACGAACTTGATCTGTCTTTTTACATAAAACGGTCAAATATCCAGTTTCGTAACGATCAAACAAAAATTGCAACCACTAGAGCGTTAACAGACAAATAGATATATTATATATATATATATATATATATATATATATATATATATAATTTTGAACGGACCTCATTTTCGTCATCTCCTGGGTAGGATCGATGGACATTTGAAGAAATTTTTCGAAAATCGCGTCATGAGTACGACCTCAATAGCTGATTTCTCTTAAGGGAAATCTGCTAAAAATGCCACTTTTGGTTTAATTTAGTTAGATTAATTATATTAAGCAGATGTTATTATTAACAGTTTCTATAGTACAGTCTGTTTCTATGATCGTCGGCAAGACTCTGTAACAGGGCAAATTAAGTAGTAAATACATCTCATAAATTTGAATTTTGTGAAAAAATCTGTCTTATTAAGTAGTGACTACAATTTTAGTAGATTTCCCTTAAATGAAATCAGCTGTTGAGGTCGTACTCATGACGCGATTTTCTTCAAATGTCTATCGATCCTACCCAGGAGATGACGAAAATGAGGTCCGTTCAAAATTATATATATATATATATATATATATATATATATATATATATATATATATATATATATTTGTCTTTTAACGCTCTAGTGGTGGCAATTTTTGTTTGATCGTTACGGAAATAGATATTTACCTGTTTTATGTAAAAAGACTGATCAAGTACGTTAATGGCTGAAATCGGACTAGAGGAAGGGGGGGGGGGTTAGAGGGGGGATTTTCGAAAATTCAAAATATCTCCGTTATTATGCATCGGATCGTAAAAATGTGTAGAACCAATGTTATTGCAAATTAAATGTACTATAAATATTGCTATATATTTATTCTATATCTAGAATATTAACCGAGATATTTACATTTTTATGAAGTCTGTGGTCGGGTATAGTTCGGATTAGGTCGGCCGTTTCCGTAACTACTCGGCTGAAGTGGAAGCTCCTTCTAACCTTACCTGTCGTTTCTAACCTTACCTTACCTTCGTTACTGTGTGAGATTCATACAAATACGTCCATCCGCCCCCCCCCCTTCTTTAGGTCTTGAACTACTAAAATTTGAGTTATTAAAATGTAAATTATTCTTACAATTCAGAAGATGTTTCAGTTGGGAATTTATTTTAAATAACTGAAAGATTTCTCATTACCGTTTGTATTTTGTCACGGTGGTGTTGTGTTACCAGTATGCAGATTTCTCTTCTATTGTAAAACTTCACATGGGAAATCTGCTTAGTTTACGCAGCCCCTGCGTGACGGACTTTTTCGGGTATAAAAAAGGATTCTGAAAGTTAAGTAATTGTTGCCTCAATCCAGGATAAATTTTCCCACGTAGATAATAAGCTACGAGATAATTCTATTTATATGGAGGCCCTCTGCCGGACTGTGGTCATTGTGCTGTAATGAGACCTGACCATTGTCTAGAGACAATACTGCCCCACCATGACCATGAATGGCCTATGGTCAAAATGGGTACAGCCAAGAAGCGGCGTTTAGCTTCTCACAGGGTCAAAGAGCGCCGGCATCTTAACCTTAACGACTCTTATCTAAACACATTAGTGTGATTCCCGCCTCAAGTGAAAACGGCTGTGTACATCACACAATCTGCATAATGAATCACTCTGTCCAAATTGATTTTATACTACATCTCGGTGCAAGGCTATGGATCTTCGTGTTTTATTAGGTCATTAAAATAATTTATTATTTCTTTTTTTTTTTTTTAAAGGGTTTTGCAATTTTGGTGGATCGCGATAATGTTTTGTATATCTCTTCTTAATGTGTTTCTAGGCTAATTTGTTTGGTTTTCCCCAGTATTTCATTTAAATGGGTTATTCCGTCTAGTTGTTTACACTTCTTTGAATTAGTTGAGCTAAATTTTGTTGTGAATACGCCCTATAAGGCCCATAACCTTCCCCTCTTTTTATGAATTCCACGCTTTTATCAACTCGCTAATTTGTCACCATTTGTCATTCACGATCAATGTTACGTAAACCTTATATAGATGAAGCTAGTCAATGGGATCACGATACTGAGAGGGTACACAATACTTGATTCTGTTTGATTTCATGTACCAGAGCATTGAGGAACTATTTTCCTACGCCTCCAATGCCAGTAAAATTTTACACATGGGGGGGGGTGTAAAAACCACTACAGTAGTAACTTTTTATCTATAGTAAAAATAAGTCCAAGTAATATAAAATTATAAAAACAATTTTTGATAATCTGTAAATCCAGGATTTATATATTTTTAATTAACGTCCAACTTTAGTCCTAGTTACATATTGGTTACTAACTTTTTCTAACCAACGTGCTCGGTCTTCTTGCAATTTTCTGCATGAATCTGTTATCACTACACATGGTAAGCCCCACTAAAATAACTAAGTATGTTTTGCTTAGGCATTTAATAAGAGAAAAGTAGGTAAAAGCATGGTAGATAGCATCAATAGTGTTTTGTTTGAGAATATAAGAAATGTGTATAGTTTACACAGCTCCTCCTTACTGTTTTTTTGCGCTTTTACAATCTTCGTTCTACCAAAGAACAAACGTAATTTAGTATCTTTAGATGATTTTTGGTTTATTGTTGCCACCTATTTCCTTTTCTAGCATGGTAAAATGTAAAATAATTTAGCTATGAACTCGTTAAATAACACGTTATTCCCTGTCAGCTAAAAAGTCATTAAATGTTTCCGAATACAGGAGTCGTCTCGTTAAGTAACTGACGTTGTACATAAGTGAGTTGGTAAAGATAAATCCATAAGTGAGTCAAATATTCTGACTCCCATGGCCTACGTCCGAAGAATGGATGGGAAACTTTCCAATAGTTTTCCTACCTGTGGACGCTAAATTGTTGCCCATTTATATTTATCCTCCAAGTGGTGTTCTTGAAAAGCAATAGTATATAAATAGATATTGCTATTAGAGTGACAAAGAAGGTCCTCTCTATGGGATGACGATCGCCCTGATTATCTACTTAATTGAATTACTCTTAGAGTGACTTGAAGGTCTTTTAATGTGCTGACGATTGCCCAGATATTCTACTGAATTGAATTACTATCAGAGAGACTTCAAGGTCTTCTCGATGGGATGACGATCGCCCTGATTATCTACTTAATTGAATTACTCTTAGAGTGACTTGAAGGTATTTTAATGTGCTCTTATTCGCCCTGATATTGTACTGAATTAAATAATTAATACAGAGACTCGAGTTTCTCTTAATGGGCTGACGATCGCCCTGATATTGTACTGAATTGAGGTGTTCTATATTACAACAAATGATCATCATTCTGTATTTCTCACCCATTTATTTTCAGCTGAGTATCTAGACATTTTGTTCTTTCTCATCTCTAGCAAATGTACTTCCTTTGCACTGGAAGGAGGTTTGCCCAAGTCTAATAATATTTACTACCCAATCATATATAACCATCTTGGACATGAGAGAATAACAGGAACAGACACTATAAATGGACAAACAGTGAATGAGAAAACTCTTGTAGGCCATGCAATATAAAGAGTGCGAAGTAGTTTGGTTACTCCTGGTCCACTTTGGGTATATTCAACTTTGTTGATCCTTTTTGGGCAATATAATAATTATTTCGTTGGGAAACATTTGTGAGATTGTTTTCTCTATGGCATACTTTATGTTACCTCTATTGTCTAGGTTTCTAGATAAATAATTATCATTCAAATTCTGTCTGATTTACTAATCAAAAAGTAATGAATACCTCCTCTCCAGTATAAAGGCTTCACACCCTGGCCCACACATTATTACAAGATGTACTGTCAAAGATGATGGCGGCTCCCCAGAGATGAGACGCAGTGTAGGCGAACTTCTTCTGTAATTACGGTCGGTCTCTCACGGTTCCTATGTTAAACAGAGCTATTGTCGGCCTTGTGTAAATCACGACCTTAACAAGGGGCCAGAGCGGTGGCTGGCCAAAGAATTAGACTCCTAGTCGGACCTCTGGGTGATGTATCCACCTCTGAGAATCAATTAGCCGGGGCATAGTGCTCGCCCGTGGGAACCTGGCGCTATCTGTCTTATTTATGAGGAGTGAACGTGGATCATGTGTGCCTATGTCTTAAGGTGGGCATTCATCTTAGTGGAGGTGTGTCTAACACCGTTCAAAGTCTTACTTTATTAGTTAATAGTAGTACTAAATGCTGTGGAAGTTGTAAATTAGAAAGATTACATAGCATTGTTTGAAATGGCTGTTCTTCTATTGAAAAATGGGATGTGGACAAGATTAGACTGTAGTTTGTTGTTGCTGATGGATGAACCTATAGAGCCCTGAACAAGAAGAAATTATTGTTTATCTTCCAAGTGGGATACTTGAAAAGCAATGGTGTATAGATAGTTATTGCTATTAGAGTGACTTGAAATGGTCTTAATAGGCTGACGATTTCCCTGGTAATCTTCTTAATTAAATTATTATTGCACTGACTACAAGTTCTGGCCCTGATATTCAACAGAATTGAATTATTATTAGAGTGCCTTGATGGTCTCTTAATGGGCTGACGATCGCTCTGATATTCCACTGAATAAATTACTAGTACTGTGACTTTAATTAATGGGCTGACGATTGCCCTGATATTCTACTGAATTGAATATTACAAGAACGGATCCTCTGTCTATGTATCCCAGCCATCTATTCTCGGTTGTGTTCGTACAGACATTTCATACAGCATTGTTTGAAATGGCTGTCATTCTATTGAAAAATGGGATATGGACAAGATTAGACTGTAGTTTGTTGCTTCTGATGGAAGACCTATATAGCCCTGAACAAGAAGGAAAAGTATTTTTTATACAAAATTAACTGTGTGTGTATTCTAAGGACTTGTGAATCTATTTTTTTTTTTTAATTTGGCACTGATATTTTTTATTATATAAGGAAAGCCGTCTAATTTTGTGTTACAGAAATATATGTAATAGTCCTAAGCAATTTTTAATTTCACAAAGTCTTCTATAAATAAAGGGTTAGAAATATTATTCGAAAAAATTTCAAGTTATTTGCAGTTATTTATGATCGATTATAAAAAAATATAGCCTTATATACGTATAACCTCTGTATTGAATACAGATTCCTTGCCACACAAGTTTTTCAGCGAATGAGTTTTAAGTTAGGGTACACAAGGGAAGAAATCATTTAGCAAAATGTCTCTAAAATTCATAAATTGAAAAGTTGCCTTCGACCTTTTGTGCAGTCTTTATCAGTCTCTAGACAGAGAGATACAACATCAAGTGCTAATTCTTCCAGGGAAGCTGGGTGGTAGAGGAACGAATCAATCTGTACACTTTAGACCTGTTTTCCGCAACGCCTACTGTGTACATCCAGATTCAATTGCTAAGATTTAGACACTATTACATTAATTTAATTATTAAGATAGTTTAAATTATTTTTAGTTAGTATTTATTGACTAAAATACATAAGTACGATGGATACAGTGACAGTACGTTAATGTAAATTACACCAGTACCACTGATGCAGGCCGTTGTAATAGTTGATAGTCATCGTTTTAAAAACTATGAATCCATGGTTGTGTTATGCTCTTTAAATGGATATGAGGTAAAACTAATAAAGGTATCGCCTATTTTTTTTATATTTTACGTTTCAGAGCTCAAAGAGTCATTATTTATTTTTAAATATTAATTTCATAATTGGATATGATATAATTGATCAGGATCAATAAAAATGCTTTGTCCTCTACTAGTGTTTTAATTTTTGCAAAGTGTACTTTCCTAATCAGCGTTCCATGTGCCTGCTGACAAACAAAAACCTTAAGACAAAATAACAAAGCATAGCATGGTTAACAGTGTAAAAAAAAAAACACAAAATATGTATAGAATAAAACCAATAGATAATTTAAAAAATAGCCAATCTATAAAAGTAAATACCACTAAGCGTGCGTAATAAAGAAACAATGTTAAAAAACTATAAAACATCTAAATTAAACACAGACAAATTATTACTTGGTAAAAAACATATATGTATACATCACAATGGGTTTGTCGGCGTGCACTGATGATGGAGTGATTCCTCTACCGTCCATCATTTCGGGAGATAATATAATTGTTCATCAATTGAAATATTCCATCTCTCCAAATAAGAAAAAAAAAAACTATAGAACAATATTTCCAGAAAGTTGTCTAAAAACAGACAGCTCAGGATACCTTGCTTGTTTATAATATCTTATTATAATCGCTATTTTTTTAGTTATATAAGGAGATTCCTATCTACTAAATTATTACATTCCAGTGATACAGTAATCTTAAAATCTGATAGAAGATTTCTTTGAGATTCATGAAGTACTACCGTACTGCTTGCTACCAACCTCCTGTAAGGCTGTCACATCCAGTAAATATCCTGCCGCGAGCAGGTTGCACCCATAGGCTTATTCAGAAGTCAGCATAGGCCGAGAGGAGAAATGGCCTCCCGTTGTAGGATTTCAGCAGATAAATTGTCACCTAGCTAGAAACGCTTGTTACTGTAGATTTGAGTGGCGATAAGTAGGGAGCTAACGGAGTACCTACCGCCAGTAATCACAGATACGCCTTGTTCAGCCCAATTACTGATCACTCCTGTTAATGCCGCACGGACAATCAGCCGGTTCTAGATACCATCTCCAGCTGTGTTCTCACCTTCACTTCATAAATATACTAACAATCGTCCATGAGGAACGGGTAATGAGGATCGGATCTTAGAAAAGTTAACTGAAATGATTCAATCATTTTCATATTTATATTATTACTTAGTTTCCACAACTATAGGCATTACCAAAGTATTGTAATATTCATTCCTGCTCAATTGTGAAATGATTTCTTTTCATGGTCGTATAATATTTATTTTAAGTAAACTGTAACTAAAACGGATACTAAATAAAAATTTAGGAAGAGGACAAAGAAAGAATTATTGAACTAAAAATGTTACAACTATATTACTACAAATAACGAAAAATAAAAGTTCAATCTATATTTATAAGGATCAATAAAAAGTCCTTGTCCTCTACTATTGTTGATACTATTGGCTATAGTAAAGGACAATGCCTTTTTATTGATCCTCATCAATTGGTGCCTCTACCATCGAGCAATCTATATTTCTATTATGACTTAGTTACCATAACCATTGGCATTACAGAAATAGTGTAATGTTCATTTCTGTTCAATCGAGAAAAGATTTATTTTCATGTTATATTTATTTATTATCATATAATATTTTTTTTCTGTAATCGTTGAATAATGGTAACATTACTAAACTGAAATGAGTGAAGAAAGTGAAACATTTTGCAATAGAGTGAAGAAAGTAATCACTTTCTTCACAAGTGAAGAAAGTGAATTGCCTTCTTAATTAGTAATAAGTATAAATTAAAAAATAATTTGAAGTTGGAAATTAAATGTTTTTAAATGTTCCTTAACATTGAAAGAATTTATTTTAACAAAATAAATTGAAATGTTAATGAATTATTGGTGGGAATAATCAATATATTTTAAAATTTAAATATAATAACAATTACCTTCCTTGTTAATAACCTGCACTTGTTTATAACTGCACTACTTCACAATCATCACTAGTTGTTTTATAACTATGCTTATAACCTTTCACAACCATGCTTATAGCCTACCAACAACATACCATAATCTTCACAACATCCTAATTTTGTTCATATTCTGGTTAGATCTGATCATGTATTACACGATTACAAAAAAAATTAATATTACACTCGTAACAAATGTAGAATTTACAACTCTCGTGAAATTACCACTCTCGCTTCGCTCGTGTGGGTAAACGTTTCACTCGAGTTGTATAATGATCTACTTTCGTCACTTGTATAATAAATAACTATTTAAGTAATCTGTAACTAAAACGGATACTAAATAAAAATTTTGGGAAGTGGACAAAGAAAGTATTATTGAACTAACACTTGTTACGACTATATTACTACAAATAACGAAAAATAAAAGGTAACACAACTTATCTAAGAAGTATAAATCCATTAAAAATACATAAAAAGCAAATAGAATGAATGTTCTTCAAATATTTATGGCCGAGGTCACCAATTAAAATCCTTTTATCTTCGTACTTTGTTATACAATGCTCTTCATTTTCCGAGGACTAAACGGTAAAATAATTTAATGTAACATAAAAATCGTTATAAGTGTTTAACAATCAAAATATAATTTGTTAAATGTAACTACTTACATTCACGAAGTGCACATCCCCTCAATACTCTTCGAAACGAACCTTCAGCTCAAGGGTATCCTACAAAGGAGAACTCTTGTAACACGAATGCAAATGGTTAAAGAAATATGTAAAAAATAGTTTAATGACAAAAATAAAACTATTTTGCCGGATTATTCAATTTAAAAGAAAACGTACCTTTTTGAAAATGGAATAATAATCGATAAAGGAAGTAACTGTATTAAATGTAATAGATTCATATTAAAAAAAAAATAGTAAATATCCGTCAATAAAAGAGTGAAATTAAGTACCTTAACAATAGAGTGTAGAAATCTAATTATTATTTTAGAAATAGTTTGATCCACCAAAGCGTATTTTCGTTATTATCAATTCTTTTTACATTTTGTTTTAACCATCAGCATACCGGTTTCGAGGATTCTCCGATCTGAGTTCAATTACAAGTATTAGTTAAACGCGACGCCCCTGTGAGGAAGGTTCGTTTCGGCGAGTATAAAGAGGAAATAATATTTTTATCATTAAACACTTATAAATTTTATAAGCTGGTATTCTGGCAGGTGGAACTGAATTCTATCGGAGGTAGAGGGATAATGGTCTCACTTCCACATTAAAAATTTATTAAAGTGACAGAGCTCTTTCAATTCAGTGCATCATCATTTGAGCCTAGTCCAAAGACCTCTCACATACACATCCAGGACATTCGGTCACTGAACATGATGCACTACATTGAAAGCGCTCTGTGGCTTTAATAAATTGTGGGCATTTTTCCTCCACCTAATATATGTATTAATGATTACCAAATTAAAGTACTTGAATGACAACCAGTCACGAGAAACGATGAAGACTAGAAATTCATTTTGTTCTCTGACAAATTGTTGACCTGAAATTAGGTGAAGGTCTTTAAATCCGAATTCAGAGACTCAGAAAAACTATAGTCCACTGACCTTGTTATCATTTTACCAGATTTCCCTTAAGCTAAGTGTCGACTTGAGACAAAATCTCGAGAGAAAGTCTCGAGATTGGCCTCAGGTTCTTGTCCATTTGAGATCTCTAGCGATCTCGAGACTGGTGCGGGAGATTCGACGGAGACTTTAGTCTTGAGACCAAGACATTTGCGTGTCGACTAGAGACACATCTTCCAGTATTCTGTGTGACACCAAGATAGAGAGTTATACTGCAGTTTGATTGTTTGTGGTTATGAGCATTTTTATTTATCAAAATGATTCGCGTCAGGCCCTAGCTTTTTTAAGTGCATATAAGATAGTACAAAGACGGAAAATCGAAAAAAAAAAAAGTGCTGGGTAAGGAAATGAGTGGATCGTCGAATTAATTTAGGAGCCGGTTCAACTCTCCGGTTGGAGGATGCACATCAGTTTCAAAATTTTATTCGGTGATCTGTAGTGCAATATACCTGATTTCTTAAGTTGTGCATTTTTCTTTGTATCTCATGAGTATCACAATTGAATTTTTTCGCCATTTCTTCATATGCACTAATTTTCAAATCTCGATTCCTGTATAATTTGTTTTTTAATATTCCACAAAAATTCCTTTTTCTCGTAAAGATTAATCAAACTGAAAATGTTTCGTCCGTCCACTGCCGTACACTCATTTTACCAAATTTAATAAACGCAAAAGAATAAATTTTGAATAAAAAGCCCACCTCTTTGGTAGCAATCTCCTACGCAAGTCTCAGATTGAGGACTCAGCTGTTCCAACATTGACGGAAGACTTGAGACTAGACCCCGAGGGCAGGAATGAGCCTGTGACAAATCCTGTCTCAGAGACTAGTACTCTCCGCTCTCAGGCCCATATACATACATTTGAGAGGCAAGTCTCGAGACTGCTCTCAACTATTTTGTCTCAAGTGGACACTTACCTTAAGGGGAAATCAGAGCTATAAGGTTGTACTCGTGATTTTTGAAAATTCTTAAAATCTCCGTCATTATGCGTCGGATAGAAAAATTGTATAGAATCATTTTTGCAAATGTAATGTTCTATAGGTGTTGTTATTTACGTAATTTCAGTATCTTGATTATTAACGGAAGTATTTGTATTTTTTAGTTTTCGGCATGTCATATTAACAAACTAGCAAAAGTCCGTCACGCAGGGGCTGCGTAAACTAAGCAGATTTCCCTCGTGAAGTTTTGTAATAGATAAATATACATACTGCTAACACAACAACACCGTGAATAAATACAATCGGAAATAAGAAATGTTTCATCCCATTTCAATAACCTGCCGACAGGATGCATTAGGTTAGAAATGTAAACAAACGGGTCAGCCCGCCTCACACCGGAAAGAAAAACAATTACTGAAATATATCAGAATATAACACATTAATTTTATTGAGAAATATTTACTATATCTAGTACTGTAATTAATAATGAGTCAGAATAATTGTTATCTCAATCAATAAAATTTTAGTAGTCCAAAACTTTAAGATGGGGGGGGTCACCCTCTCGTATAATGCATGTATCTCGTATAATAAAGGTCTCTTGAATACAATTTTTGGTATTTAAACTTCCAATAATGTGATTCATTATGTAGAAGAGTGTTGTTTACGTAACATGAGTAGAAGTGGCGGTTTGCTGAAAACTGAAAAATGCAAATATCTTGGTTAATATTCAAGATAGAGAATAAACGTATATAACAATATTTATAGTAAATTTAATTTTCAATAAGATTTGTTATATACAATTTTTCGATCCGATGCATAATAACGGAAATATTTGGAATTTTCGAAAATCCCCCCTCTAAACCCCCCCTCCCTCTGGTCCGATTTCAGCCATTAACGAACTTGATCTGTCTTTTTACATAAAACGGTTAAATATCGAGTTTCGTAACGATCAAACAAAAATTGCGATCGCTAGAGCGTTAACAGACATATATATATATATATATATATATATATATATATATATATATATATATATATATATATATATATATATATATATATATAATTTTGAACGGACCTCATTTTCGTCATCTGGGTAGGATCGATGGACATTTGAAGAAATTTTTCAATCACGTCATGAGTACGACCTCAATAGCTGATTTCCCTTAAGGGGAATCTGCTAAAAGCTGTTATATTATAAAACACTTTATTTGATGCCTAAATACCAAATATTGTTCTCATTGAATTTTTAAGTTTTGAGATAAATGCAAATACGTGGCGTACGTGGGAAATCTTCTTAGTTAACGCAGCCCCTGCGGGACGGAATTTTAATAGTTGCCACCGTGTTTTCAAGTCTTTTGTCCATTCCTACTTTTTGATTAAAAATATTTGACATACTCCCTCACTCATTGTTGTAAAACAATTTGGCCACCTTTTTAGAACCACAGCATTACAAAATTATTTAAAGGACTATGAATAGTAACAATAACATCAAATTGCATGACGAGAGAGCGACCCAATCAGACAAGAAATTACGGGTTTAGCAATGATGGTTTAGATAATCGCACCTAAGAAATGAGTTATACATACCTTTAAGGGGACACTTTACAATATTTTTAATCAACAATCAACTTATAAATGAACTGTTTATTATTCAATATCCTCTGATATAAGTATATGTGTAATTCGTAGAGAGTATTTTAAGAACTTTCAACCCTGCTTGCTGAATCCCTAGCACTATTCGTTACAGTAACAGAGATTAAAAATAATATTAACTATTAAGAGAACTTAAGTAATATATCTAGGAGACGAAGTATAAGCAGGTCAAAAGTAACACTTCAATTAGGTCTAAAAATTAGTTTGTTAAGGTCTTTCATTAAGTTAAGTTAGTGAGCCTAAATCCAAATTATAAGAGGAACTCTTCCGAGTCCACCTACGGTTACAGCAATGAAAACCAAAGATACACGTATTTTTCATGTAGTAATTTTACTTAAACCTTCATGTACTTTCCAAATGCAACACTAGTTTGAAGTAGCCTGTCACATGTGACTTATGCTCCAGTAATACAACATGGATGAATCTTTTGGTCCTTTCATAGACTGTGCTCAAATGTTATTCTTTCAAGGAGTCCCACTCGACTTAATAGACCCTTGTTACCCATCTCCCTTCATTTATCATTCCCAAGGGTCTAAAGCTCTCACAAATCACTTTCAGGCCACGATGGAAAATTGCTGATTAGCATCTCGCACTTCTTTACTGGAAAAGTTTTTTTCTCTCTCTTTTTTACCCACTGTTCAAAGTAGTAAATTCAATACATTTGATTTACTAAATTAGTCTTGGAAACAAACTGATGAGCAGTACATCCAATAAAATGTATTGTACAGATCGAAAGAACCTTGTCTAAAATGGATAACGATCTGGAATCGCCCAATAAATAGTCTCAATCAAGTGAGATACTCGTTACTGGGTGTTAGAAAAGATGGCCCAGAGGTGCTTGATCTCGTCAGTACACTGATATTTCCGGCACAAAAGCCACACGTTCCCCTAGCCGCGCTAATGGTGACGTGAGCAGTGATTTATTAACGGTGACTGAAACTTTATGGACTGGAGATATCTGTGATTAGAGCACTATGGGCGGCGGCCGTCCCCCGGGGCGGCCCAATTTGTGGTAATACGTTCTCGCTCTTCTTAAAATGGCTTCCTCCTCAAATCTCCCACAAATAGGCATTCATTGCTTGCAAAAATAGTCCTCGTATATCAGCGAAAATAACCACTCTCACCGAGAGTTTTTCCCTAGTAGTGAAATATTAGATCAAAATTGTGCGAGAAAATTTATTGTAGAATGAGACTTACTGCAACCTACCACTCACTTTCAAACATAATGACCAAAACTGATTGGTCCTCTGCACCATTTCATTAACAGAAACTAATATCCGTTAAAGCAATATAAGCTGAAGGTAATAATAGGAAATTTGTTTACTTAAATAATAGGCTGTTTCCAGAAACCTTCACTACTTGGGGTTCTTTAAACATTTAATGTTTTCATAGATTCCTTTACATAATGAGAAATATAATTTTTTTTTTTTCAAATTACAGACACTTTTCTAGACCTCAATCCCAGTTTTCCTTCAACGAATTTCTACATATCTGTATCCTCGTGTATCCAAAGAGGTATGTCACACTGGTCTGCATAACGAACCACTCCCACCAGGTGGAATGCAACCCTCCAGGCGTCTTAACATAATCAATTCACTTTTTCTTCTTTAGTTATAAATACAATTATTACAAATACACACACGCGTGCGTGCACACGCACACACACACACACACACACACACACACACAAACAGTTCTCATCTGGGGGACTATTATCTAGGGACTAACTTAAAAAAAAAAAAATAATGCTTAACCCCACTCTGGCTAGAAAAACACCGTAACCTAATAGATAATCCATCCCAATTTAGCATTAGTAGCAAAAAGTGGGCATATAAGGCATCATTATAAACAAAAACATGGTGGATCTTCACAGTAGTAAAGTTGAGTTTAACAGATTTGTACAATAAATCTGTAAAATACTACCAATATAATGGGCGTTGATAATGAAGAACATCGATCAAACATTTAGAACAGATCCTGATTTTAGTAAAGATGAATGTCAACAGTCTTGTTTTACGAAATTCAATACCCATTTAAAGTCATCATTTTGTGTATAGTGCAAAACTATTTATAAAAAATATATATCTTCAATATTGGATTCTTAGTGAACTCAAATCAACAAGTGAATGAAAGAGAATTTCACAAATATTAGAACAAGTCGTATATCTCTGGTAAACCCGGAAAATTGTGGGTTTATTATAATTCTTTTATATTTAGAAAGTATTCAAATCTTATCGTTTTTCATATATTTGAAAATAAATATTTATTCTTTAAAAGAAAACTTTAGTGGCGTAGTTTAAGAGTCACAAATTAAAACGCCATTCTTTTACCAGAGATTTTATTCATAATTATCCTATGTATTTCATGGCTTACATACCACCTTTTCAACAGCTTTCAGTTGTGTACTGCTCGTTCCCTATTTACGTTCGCTGAAAAGACTCTTCCGGACTGGACAGGCCGTTGACTAAACTATGAAGAATATTTTAGAATATTGGGCCTAGAATAAGAAGAAAACTTTATTATGTAGTTCAGTGTTTTTAGAGACAAATTTATGTTCGGAGCTATTTATATTTTCAACCTGTTAGCTGTTATTTGACATAAGTAAGTCTGGATTTTTATGTTAGACTAAGCGGAATTTTTATATTGTTTGTGGACGGTTGACTCTAATATCCCAGATTACGAGTTTATATTGGCTTTAAAAGAGCCCTTGAGACCGCCTACGCACTCGTTCCCGATCCTCGCCTATTCATACAAGTTTCACTTCCGCCATTTAGGGACATTTAACATTTTTGTAATGGCATTGCGGGGGCCGAGAGAGTCCATCGGCTAGAATGTTCGATTTCATTACAAAACGACTTTTGATAGGACATAACGAGCCTTGGCTAATGGCCGTGCGAGAGCGTCCTATCTCCACCGTGTCCCCGGACGGCTACAAAATAACTCCGATCTCTGATATACGATATGGCTTTCCCTTGTCTCAATTAGGAATACACAGGTCTTGTTGACAGTCCGACACATCCCTCTGCCTGTTTTTTTCCCCGTGCATCGTTTTATCTGCTCCTGCCCCGACCTCTCTATATCTCCCAGTGTCGAGAGATGGCCAGTTAGTTAACTTTATGAATATATACGTGTATCCCCCTCCCCACGATATTTGTGGCGTTTAGCTCTCCAGTAACTATCAGCAGGCTATATTGAAAGGCGTAATTTACTCTATTTATGTACGGGGAACCTTTTTAGAATTGAATAGCTTAGACCCGTGCTCTTAATGGTCTACTATTAAATGTAATCTTCAGAGAAAGGTTTCACTAAACCGATCATTCTTCGTTTGTAATGATGTTGAACTTAATTAAAATAGTTTCACATTTCCTGATGAAGTTACATTCTCTATAACGGGCAAGAAGCTTTCTTATTATTTCAGTAATATAACTAACCCTCGCCTATTAAGAAAACAATTTCAGGACATTAGTCAACATTGAGGATTACTGTTTTGAGCTGCCTTTCCGTCCGTCCATCCACAGATTTCTATCGATCGAGTGGTTGCTATTCTCGTGGGAATAAATTACGCCGTATCAAAGTATTAAACATCCGACTAAATTATTATGACGTCTCTACTTTCCCTTTAAGAGTTATTGTACTACTGTACCTCTCATATAACTTATGGATGCTTGTGAGCATCTTCACAATTTTCTCAAAATACTCGAGCCGATGGGTTTTATTACAAAATATCCGTGGTGCTAAACTGCTGGGAAAATGTTTTAAGAGCACCCTTTTCTAACGATGATGGGAATAAGGATTTTATTTAAAGAGTTCATCACTAAATAAATTCCTATTGCCCAGACGGGAATCGAACTAGCCACTCTAGGTTTACTCTGTGAAATTAAGGCTAACGCTTTAACTCACATGGGTAACCTAAGCCCCTATCGTAAGAACCTAAAGGTTAGTACATACCAGCCTGCATATACTATCCTATATTTTATATTTTTCCTTCTGACTGGGAATTATGGACAACCAATTGTGAGGCTTGAAGCAGTCCTTTCTCACTATTGAAAAAAAAAATATGGCTCATATAAATAACAATCAAACACCACTAGGCTTAGTATAGTAATAGTCAGTTCAGTACTTACTAAATAATCATGTACTTCTGTTCGTTGAAGGTTAAATGGCTGAAGATCAATAGATGAAAAGCACGCGAAATGTCCTCCAGTTATTCTTTTTTCCTTCTACATGTTTCGGGTCCTCTATGACCCCTTTTCTGGAGTAGTACAGAAATATTCAACCTTATCACCGAGGTGGACAAGTCAAGACTCACTTGACAGATAACTTGACAGGAAAAATGTAGAGGGAAAAATAAAGAAGTGGAAAGTATTTCACAAGTTCTTCATGTATTTAACTTCTGCCGTTTCAACATCAACGAATATTGAATTGAGGTACCATTACGACAATATATTTTTGTTCAAAAAATCATAATAATTATAATTTTTCAATATTTGACTTCAACTACGTTGAAGCTGGATATGGAATAACAAGTGATATCAGCCCTAATATTAGCCTTAAATGAAAATCACGTGACTAGAGGTTCAGGTTTACTCTAAACTCAAATTAACTCACTCTGTTCAGTATTCAAATTTAAGATAAATGCACAGAAACAGAAATGTAGTGAACATTTCTTTATAAACATAATCAGGTACAATAAGAATTTTCGACCCGTCACATAATACTAGAGATATTTTCAAAATTATATTCCAGCCTTTCTCTTAGCCCTAACTTTTCTTTGTGGAATTTCGGTCTTTACGACTGAGATGCTTAGTTTTTGTAGGAGATTTGAGTACTGAATCTGGCAGCGATCAAACAAAAATGTTGGATCCTAACGAAATCGCTAAACTTAAATTTTCACTAATCACGGCACATAAAAATAAACTCTCTGCAGCTTCCATTGTAAAAACCTAATAAACGCAAAATTTTATATTTATTCTGATATTTTTTATATAATATTCGTCTTAAAGAAAAATGTATTGGGGAAGATTTTTAGGGCATTACTTCAACAAAAATAGTAGTTATATAACAGTTTTTAATACAAAGGATATAATTAAAAACAAAAAGATTACCCTTTCTCTAGTCTCTCAATCGAAAATATACAATTCTTAAACCTTGACTTCAGTTTTACATAAAACATTCAAATATTGAGTTTCGTTCAAATAAAAATGGCGGCCACTAGTGTGTCAAGAAAAATTGTTTACTGATATAGAAATATAAGTCACACAGTTTTCTCATTTACTAGATAGAACCAGGGTATTTAATGAAAAGTTTCCAATTTTGAGCCATGAGTATATCCTGAATTACTAATTTTTTTTTTATTTAGAAACCTTCTAAAAGAAAGAATTGTTGTGCAATATTAAGTGAAAAGAAATTTCATCAAGTAGGTTTTTTTTTCAATTATATGTATGTTCAGGATTATCCTAGGTGATTACTGTCTGGTCTGCAAGTGCTTTCAAAGCTAGGATACCATTTGCCAGACTGTCTAAAGGAGTGCAACTCTTGAAAATAGTGCGCACTCGTCGACTACCAGTAAATAACAACGGTTTCTTCGGGCAGATTTGACAATAGTAAACTAATCTAGTTTTTACGAAGTTGGGAAAGCTAGAAGTAGAGAAAAGTCCGTCACGCAGGGGCTGCGTAAACTAAGCAGATTTCCCACTTGAAGTTTTACAAAAGAGAAATTTCACGAGAGTCGAGCAGTTAAGGAAACGGCCGAACTAGCTTTTGGCGTGAAAGTCACCCGTCCGTTAGCCGCCCAGATTTAATAAAAATGCAAATATCTCGGTTAATATTCAAGATAGAGAATAAATGTATATAACAATATTTATAGTAAATTCAATTTGCAATAAGATTGAGTCTGTACAATTTTTCGATCCGACGTATAGTAACGGAGATATTTCGAAAATCCTCCCCTCTAAACCCCCCCTCCCACTGGTCCGATTTCAGCCGTTAACGAACTTGATCTTTCTTTTTACATAAAACGATTAAATATCGAGTTTGGTACCGATCAAACAAAAATTGCCAAATATATATATATATATATATATATATATATATATATATATATATATATATATATACAGTTTTGAACGGACTTCATTTTCGTCATCTACTAGGTAGGATCGATGGACATTTGAAGAAAAAATTCGAAAATTCCGTCATGAGTACAACCTCAATAGCCAATTTCCCTTAAGGGACATCTGCTAATATTAGTTTAATTAAAGTATGTTTAATACGCGTTAGACATTATAAAACTTTAGGCAGGAAAGGAAGAGAAAGTGACTTTAAGGCTCTTTCGAGTGCGGATAAAGAAGAAAAACCGCATACAATGTTGAAATTCCTGCACTTACACGGGTAAGTATGTTCATACAAGCATCAGCTGTAAATGGGGCAAGGAGGATTTTGTCTGTAAAGGGGTTCAACTGCCCATGGCTGAAATGTCGAAGGAGCCAATAACATTTCAACACCTTGTTCCTTATGTCAGGGCACTTAGTCGAAAAACGCCCGGCATTCGTAACATTCTATTCAGACAAGGAGCTGGGGGCAAAAAAAAGCAGCCTACGCTATAGTAGAGCCTACACCCCTCCAGAAGCTGTTATCAAGATGCAGTGGCACTCCGCCCTCACCTCCAGGCCGATAACGAAAATATGGCCTGGAGAATCTCATTTCCCCAGACTCCTACTATCTCCCCACTGAGTGCCAGTCTATTTACTGCACAGCCACGGCAGTATTACACCCAACAGATCTGGAGATAGTTCCAGCCACCATAATAACACCAGTTCGCTCTCTAGCTTCCAGATTTAGGAGCTGCTCGCCGTATTATTTCTAATGCAACATAACATTCCGCACCTCAAAACATTGCTACTACCTAGAATGTAATAAACATGGATGTGTTTGTTGTAAGCCCCTGGTCGTGTTTCGAAACGTATGTCTACTTCCTACCGTATATAAAGGAGTATATAGAAAGATTACGCTATCTAACAAGTGGCTTCTGGTTGTCCAACTGATACCGACAACCATATGAACAACATTTCAAAAATTACTGCATTTGGTAATTTATATTTCTAAAACTATGAAACCAATCTAATCATTCGATCACTCTTTTGGACTTTTAGTGATAATATTACTACATAGGTATGAATATTTTTATGCTTCAGTCATGCTGAAACAAGCAAAATTTATATTTTCAATAATTATTTTACTTTTACCATAATTTATTTTCATTTAGTAGCAGAATTGCTGATACCAGTTGTTTTAATCGGTTAAATGTCGTAAATGCTAAAACGAAATACACTTTCCACAGTAACTTATTATTGTCGATACAGTGCTTAATCGACAGTCAAAAACCATAAGTAACCTATGTGTTAACAGTTTTTAAAAATAGTATTACAGAGTCTAATGCATAACACAATCATAAAACACTCTCTTTCCTAAAAGTAAATAACAACACATTAAACCCATTCACACAATTAACCGGCAATAGTTTTTAATAAATAATTAAATCCTAAAGTCAGAATAATAAAAACACATATCCTTTACTACACATAATAGCACTGTGTAAGAAAAGTCTTAACTGTGCAAGAGAGAAGAAGAGAGAGGTTACCTACGGAACGTTCTGGATGTTGACCTGACGGGCCCGTAGTACCAGACTGGCTCTTTACTCCGGCTAGCTTAAGTAAGCTATAGGCACGAATTTGAGAGGACTTCCATCTCCTTTAATATTAATATTTCTCTTCGATGTTATAAGATCCAAATGAATCTCAATCCTCTCAACCCTGTCTATTTTCCAACCTTTAGGCAGGTGATGCAACACATCCACCTATAAAGAACCTTGGACTTGATTTTCCGTCACTTGGTGCTTCTTCATTTCACTTGCTTTTGTAGTCAAATTATCCTTGGCCCTGATCTTTATCTTCCTACAACTCTGATTTACGTTGTAGCTTCACAGCAAGGGAGGATATCTGGGCCTTCCCAGATCGGGAACACCACCTTTGGGGTTGGGGAAGATGTTTGAGAGTCTCCTTGCTCCGGTAAGCCTGTTTTCCTAACAAGTTGCCTATTTTCTCGGAGAGAGGCTTAATAAAAGGAATTCTAAGTGGGTACATGGGCTTATAACTCATTTTGTGGGCACGAGTAATTTTCAGCTCTCTCTCAGTTTTTCTTCTGTGTAGCTTGTCTAACATTCTATCCGCCAAACTCTTATCGTATCCATTTTTGGGGGTCTAGCACTTGATGAGCGATAATTCCTGATGGAAATCTTCTTCTGCTAGCGAAATATTGATGAGCCGGTCAATTAAAAACATAAACCCAGATATTTTATATTTAGTGTGGTGGCAAGAATCGGCAGGTATCATTATGTCACTCGCACTAGGCTTTCTGTAAATATAAATGACTCTCCCCTCTCTTCTTATTCGGAGATCAAGATAATTTAATCATCCCTAAGCATCCATTTTTTTTTTCAATTTCTACAGTAAACTTAAAAGATCTGTGGCAGCCATTGACGTAATTTAAAAGATCATTGACTTCATTCCCCTGCCTCCAAAATTTATGAATGTCGCCTTCATAGTGGACGTAGAAATTAACTTTACAGCAAAACGGGTTCCGTGATGACAGAATATATATCACCTCTAGGTATTCCATGAAAAAGTTTGTAGCAAGAGGGGATATCGGAGAGTACATGATCTTCTAACCCGTAGGTAATGAATAAAACATTGTTTGAAATTTAAAATAATTGTCATTTAAACATAGGGATAAAAGGTTTACAAAGAGTTTTTCTCTGCTTGCATTATAATTCACTTCCACCAGCCAGAATAGAAACGTAGAAAATAAACTTTTTTTATGCTATTTGGTCTAAAACTCTTAAGTCTACTTTCTCTATCTGCAAGCATTTGAATATAACATGTATTCTAATACATATTCCTTTGGAACAGAATATGTTAAGAACATAAACTACCATAATCTGAAGATACTAAATGTTTAAAAACATATTTCTGCAAACGAAGGAACTATCATTATACCAATTGAAAAAAAAAAAAAGAAAAGTATTTTCCTGAAAAAGCCGCTGTCGACTATTAGATTCACATTCTTTATGTAACCGTGTGTTTAAGTACAAAGCTGTGTAAATATATTTTGTAAAATCTTTATTAGAGACTGTATATTTCCATAATTTGTTTGAGGTGGGAATCGGTTTCGTTCATGTATGCGAACTACATCTCTCACTCAAAATCACGTGCGCGCACAGAATATCAGATAAAGTCATTTAAATTCATAAAGTTCTTGAAAAAAAGATTAAAGTTAATTAACACAACTATTACTTTAAACAAATTTATATTGGGTTCAAATTTCAATCGATTATGATATTTTATATATATATATATATATATATATATATATATATATATATATATATATATATATATAAGTTGACTACTTTACTCCTTGGTGATCAAGATCAACTTATTAAGTTTTAAGTACTATTGGATAAACTAAGTTTCTTTACAGGGATTATGCATTGCGCTGCTCAAGCTCAGAAAGGATTTGATGGATCTAGTTTTCCGAAGGTCATTTGGGACAATATCCATAAAACCGTGAGCAAATGGATGATTCCTTTTTGAGAAGAACTCAACATACCTAAGAGTTATTTTGGAGAGAGTGGAGCAAGTATTCACTTAAACTAGATCTACTTCCATTTACTGGATTCTTATCACATCCACTACTTTCCGCCATATCGCTACCAAGTTAGTTCAATTTACTAGCTCTTGCTTTTTCAGGAATTTTACATTTTTTTTTTTTTTACCCGCATGGAGGTAAGGACTCGTGAGATGTTTATAGATGAATGAGGGTTATCAACCCATGCCATATTTTCTATTCTATTTCTTCTATTCGGTGGAATGCAGCTCTAATGAGTATTCTAAATCTAGCCAAACAATTCATTAGTTTTATTTCAATTTGTTTTCAAAATATTAAAACCGTTCTTTGAAGGTTGGTGATATTATGTCTTATGCTTGTAAAATTACATTTACCCTCATCAAAAGGCCAACTTGATGTAGGGACTTATTTAAAAAATAAAAAAAAAAAAACCTTTTTAACCATACTAATTATAGTCATATGCTAAGCATTCGAACCATGCTAACGATATAGCTCTACTAGGCTCAGAACATTTAATACTCTTATAAATATCAAGTGTCAGGATACAATACAATACAATTACTAAGTAAATAACTTGCTACTGGGAGATAGAGATCTTGTAGCATCTACCATCATCTTAGAGCGATTTCAAGTTAAGCTACTCCAATTGAGGACTCTCAAATTACTATGAGGACAACAAACTCTGCCAGTGCCTGCCCTCAATCAATGCTCCACCTCCTGAAACATACTAACTTTGTCCATAGTATACATTATCCTGATTTAGGGAAATCAGCACTTGAGGATGTACCGATTTAGAAATTTCTTCTAATTTTCATCCCTACTTAGATGAGGCTTACAATTCAATTCCTTTTTACATAGGATTCTTACGTCGGTAGAAATGCAGAGTAGATGGTGAGAGGAAATCATCAGTTGGTCAGCAGGAGGGAAATCTGCTGAGTTTACGGATCAGCTGGTAGGCGTACTTTTCCACGAGTCCAGCAGGCCCCATTCTGTCAAGGAGCATTAACCAGCTCGATTTGCACTTCTTATAGTACTATTGCTGGTGACATTAAATTATCGGTCTCATGCAAATAACAATTCATGTTTTTGTAAAAATGGAATTTTCTTATGAATATGTCACTTATCTAAAATGGAATGCGATACTGAGTATTTCCAAAGCCTAGAAGTTTAGTGTCCAAGGAAAAATATAAACTTTTGAAGATGTTCTAAATGAAAAGTTTCAAAAAGACAAATATGAAATGTATACACTAAAAATTATGCAAATATCAAAAAAGTTAAAAATGGTAATAATTTTATGGATTTACAAAAAAACAACTATCGAAATTGTTTGTGAGCTATACAAAAATAACTTCACTAGGAAATAATTAGAGTCACGAGAGATTCTGTACCGTTAATAATAAATAAACATATTAAATATAACAGCTCTTAAAAGCTACAGATTTTGATACATCTGTACCCATGTATGGTACATGACTGCGTTGAAATGAATCAACTCCTCCCCATAAAATGCTTAACTGCTTAATTAAAAAATATTATTAATCTCTCCAAGAGGAAGTACTTGTTTATTATTTCATTTGAACTTGTAATTTTCATTTATTCTTTACCTACGAGTGATTTTAACGAAATAAATAATAATGCAAATTTTATATCAAGTTAAATAAAGAAATTCTTATTATAATAAATTCCTGTTATTTCATTATCATAAATTCATGTATGTAATATATTAATAGGGGTATTTTTTGATAAAAATACAGGGCAACTAGTTTCAGTAAACGGAGTTTCCTTAGTTTAAATTCCGTAGCTAATATTATTTTTCGTGAATTAAGTGGAAACTGATATAACCTTATTTAATTAATTAAGTGTAAAGGTTATTCCATTAATTGATAATATATAGTTCAATGGAAATCCGCAGAATAACATAAGGAGGAATCAATGATTTACAGAAAAATGCCGTTGCAAAGCTTAGCCGCCTCAACATCCACTTTAAATGAAGCTATATCAAAGCCAACTGCTCAGTTTTATGACAGGTCAACTGACAATTTTATGGCGCAGATTTTTATTTAGCTATTACTTTTAGTGCAGTTTAGATATTCATCTAATTACAAAAGCTTATTTAAATTTAATCCTTTCCTTTTCACAACTGGATCACAGAACAAATAGTCTTTTGTTTTGCATTTCAGGGCTACTTTCACCTCTGAGTTTATCTCTGTCATTTATTATATTGATTAGCTGTCAACCGTGTATTTTAAACCTGATATTTTATATTGTGATTGTGAAATTGATTCGCTAGTAATAGCAAATAAATATTTGTTTGAACAAGGAAACAATTTCATGATACGTGCCTAGCATATACCTTAGTTAAACCATGATTTTTTTTTTATTTTATACCTATCTGACTTGTATTCCATATTTTCCAGTTTTAATTTTTTGGTTTCGTTGTACTTTTTTTTGTTTATAAATAATTTCATTTACGTAAATTTCATGTTTTATAATATTTTCCTTCTTTTTTTTTTGTTTGCTGTATGAATCCTGAAGGAAAAATTTAAGTAAAATAATCTGCTACAAAGATTTAGTAAATAGTCTTTACTTAAACATTGTTTAATATGTCCACGAATAGTTCATAGCTTACAAAAATGTATTCTTCTTTTTTAACCAAGGCTAATTCAATTGTTAATTAACTGCCACAGTTTCTCCTCGTAACTTTCTAGCGCTGAGAAATTACAAACTGAATATTATTCTGATGTCCATCATATTTTATAAGATGAAACCAGACCTCCCCCCTATCTTATAACTATTTTATACGGCGCGCGATTCATTGGCTATTATGATTCCAATACAGGGCCTCAATTGGTAAAAATATTTATATGAACTGCCGCAGGGAACAATATTTTTTACCACCAGTATAGACCTGTCCACTCCAATCTATGGAGGTTATTTAAAAAACATTGGTACAGTAGCAAAGCTGCAAATTATCCGTCAGACATTTTAAAAGCTATGATAACCAATTACAGACTTTCGAGCCGGCTAGATGGCATTGCTTTTGTAAATATCCTAAATATAACTAACGCCTTCCTGTGCGGTGGCTGTGAATTATGGCTTAGCACATATTTTATTCATGTATCTACTAAGCAGCTGATTGATTAGTCTTATTATTTTAAACCATTAAATTAGATTACTGGGAAAGCGAGCCATCATTGTAAATGATTTGATTTAAATATTTAATTTGAACGAAAAATTGTAATATTCATGTGTAATGCAATCAAGCATATAACAATAATTTTACTACTGAATTACTCACATGAGAATAACAATACAGCAATGATAATAAAGCATTAAACACATTTTGAACGCAATTTGTAATTTGATTATTTCTCGATATGGATTTAAACATACATTAGCAATAACAAGGATTTATCAGCAAATCACAATGAAGGAGACCTATGCTATGCTAACAAGCCCTTCTTTGTCGCTAAAAGAGAGAATCACTTTAATGTCCAAATTTATATACAGTTTGTGGAGCTGCTCAATTACATTGAGATGCTGAAGCACACAGCAACTTAAGTCAATCCCTAGGACAACAGTAAAAAAGTCCGTCACGCAGGGGCTGCGTAAACTAAGCAGATTTCCCACGTGAAGTTTAGTAATAGATAAATATACATACTGGTAACACAACACCACCATGAATAAATACAAACGGAAATAAGAAATGTTTCATCCAATTTCAATAAACTGCCGACAGGGAGCGTTAGGTTAGAAATGTAAACAAACGGGTCTGCCCGCCTCACACCAGAAAGAAAAAGAATTACTGAAATATATCAGAATATAACAATTTAATTTTATTGAGAACTATTTACAATATCTAGTACTGTACTAGAGACATTAATAATGAGACAGAATAATTGTTATCTCAATCACTCAAATTTTAGTAGTCAAAAACCTTAAGACGGGGGGGGGGGGTCACCCGAACATATTTGCATGTATATCGTATAATAAAGGTCTCTCCACTACAATTTTTGGTTTTAAGCATCCAATAATGTGATTTATTATGTTATGCAGAGTATTGTTTATGTAACATGAGTAGAAGTGGCGGTTTGCTGATGGCTGAAAAGTGAAAAATGCAAATATCTCGGTTAATATTCAAGATAGTGAATAAATGTATACAACAATATTTATAGCAAATTTAATTTCAAATAAGATTGATTCTATACAATTTTTGGGTCCAACCTATGGTAACTGAGATATTTCGAATTTTTGAAAATCCTCCCCTCTAAACCCCTCCTTGCCCTGGCCCGATTTCAGCCGTTAACGAACTTGATCTTTCTTTTTACATAAAACGACTAAATGTCGAGTTTGGTAACGATTAAACAATAATTTCGACCGCTAGAGCGGTAACAGTAAAATATATATATATATATATATATATATATATATATATATATATATATACACAGTTTTGACCTCATTTTCGTCATCTCCTGGGTAGGATCGATGGACATTTGAAGAAAAATTTCGAAAATCGCGTCGTAAGTACAACCTCAATAGCTGATTTCCCTCAAGGGAAATCTGCTAACAATACATATTGTATTTAGTCAGCTCAATAACTAAAATATTAGCTAAAATAAACAAAGTCAGCAACCTAAAGGGTGAATGTCACTAGATATAAATTAGGAACATCATTATTGTACTAACATGATCCGTCGATCCATAATAAGATCACTGGTCAAAGCTAAAATTAAAATATATGGTGGGAAATAATCCCTAAAGTATCAAAAATGATACCCTCGACCAAGGTTTGCAGAACCGTCTTACCTATTCCCACTTCGTCAAAAATGTCTGGGTACGTTTAGGGACCGTTCCTCGGGCACCGAACCACAAGCCTATCACCAGAAAATCCTGCTCCCCAAATGATTACCTGAATTTTTCCGAGTAAAATTTAATTTAAAGGATATCAGGCTAATCCCTTCTTCATGTCCCTTTAAAACTGGTAACCTGTAGATAATTCGTCCCAATTAGCCACAGTAGCAGAAAGTGGGCGTTACAAAACTTCCAAATATGAAATTACAAAATTCTAAAACTTACGGTTTTTGAGCTAAGATTACTCACATTCATACATACTTGCCGAAACTTGCCAAAATGGGTTCAGGGATAGCAAAAACGGATAATTCCGTTTAAATCTGTAAAACAAACAGGAAGTCAAAATATTATAATGTGTAAGAAATATTGACACTGCAGTCTGTCAATTAAAATAAGAGTATCTTCCAATTACATGAATATTGACAAATCTGATTATTTTGAATCATATCAGTATATAGTCAATGTATTTCTTTTATAAAACTGAATTAAACTTCAATATCTTCTTGTAACTCTAATGATATCTATAATTTTTATGATTATGTTTGGTACTTATAAGTTACAGGTATTTTGACAGAATAGTACTCTTCTTTGCAATATATTCACCTTTCATGAACTGTGGTAGCCATTGACACAGGAAACTAGAAAACATATTCGCCATAAGAATAAGCAAAAAATGTAGTCTTAAGAAATTAACTGTTTTCCTTAGATCTTTTTATGAATCATTTTGATTAGTTAGTAAACATGCAAGTGTATTTAGAAAAATAAAAATATTTTCCTAAAGATAATTCGGAATTTTTAATTATTTTCCGTTTCTCGGTTTTCTTTGCGGAAACTTATTAAAACCAATTGCGAAAATTAAACTCTGGAATATATTTGTTCACACCCATTAAAATGGTTCCTTTATAATTTGATTATGAATATGAGCTACCCACGAGCAATAAGGCTTTTACAATGCACGGAGATAAATCACAGAATCATTAATCTTGAATAATCTCTAAGGAGCTCAGACACAACCTCGATAAACATAAAAGGGTAATCAAAAATTATAATAAGAGGCATGGCAATTATTCGAGTGTTAAGAGGTTTTAACCAATCATCTGATATGACACTGCGGTAAATTTATAGTTATAGTTATCGATTTATAACCTCACAATAATTTAATTAAAGTCGCGTGAATGAGCCAATAGAATTTTTTTTAAACTCGTTTTCTAAGAGTATTTCCTTTAATTTATATTCTAACTCATTCATAAATAAATTGAAATGGTACTATGACTGCTGATAATTATTATACGTTATATGGTCCATATTATTTATGCCTCTCATATAGTACTTGTATTAGTAATGCCACTTATATTTCTAAATACTTTCCTTTCAACCCGATTGATAATGGACTGAATGTAACTCATTTGGTTATTTTAGTAAATAATAATAAATGTATCATTACTATCAAGCATGTCAACAATGCAGCATATTTGAAACTATACATGTTACCTTTATATGTATATATATATATATATATATACATATGAAAATGAACTTTTATGATGTATTGCACTTAATACACATTCAGCAAAATGAACTTTAATGATGTATTGTACTTAACCCAGATAGCCCTGATGGCCTTCAGGATGGACGCACTACTTTAATACGTAAAATGTTTCCTAATGGCTATTGTGCCTCTTCCCCGTAAAGGGGGACACCTTCGTTGTTTACTTGAATGGTTAGTCTTATCATCGGATACATTTAACGGTTCCTGATTTTATCTTAAAGGTGTTTTATAAGTTTTAAAGTTGTTTGTGTATTTGCCATGGATGACCTAACAGACATTCATGTAGATGGGTAAGTACATTTAACTTATTTTATTAGATTTAGGTTATTTATTCGTTCAGATTGGTAGTGCCTTTAAATGTTTGTCATCCAATAGCTTAGAAATATTCTGTCTATTAGTCACTATGATGCCCCAAACATAGGTGTCCTTCCAGAAGGACATCAGGGCAATATGATATCTCTTCTATAGGATAGTTGATAAGTCAAACCTGGGTGTTTTGAAATATTTTTAGGATTATCGCTTCATTATTCCCATTCAGTTGATGAATCAATGGTCCCCTATTTTGGGTGCCATTGGGCAAAACAATTGATAAAAGGAAAGCCCATTCATTTTGGGATGAAATTCTGGTGTGGAGCAACATCATCAGGCTATTTATCCTGGTTTGAGCCATATCAGGGTGCAGATACGTGCTCAAACAAGTACTCGGACAAAGGAATGGGATATGGTGTTGTGATGTCCTATCTTGATCAGCTACCACCAATGATTCCATATAGATTATGCTTTTATAATTTATTTACAAGCATTGATTTGCTGAGCGATCTAAAGAAAAAAGGTATTGAAACCACAGGAACGATCAGAGCCAACCGTATTGATCAGAGCTGTACACTAAGCAGTGTGGACAAAATGAAAAAGGGAGAGGTGTATAAGAATGCATGTCTTCTTATTTAGAAGGAGGTTGGTGTCCTTTATTTCTGGATTCGCATCAGAGACTTGCCTCTCAACAAGGTAGACCTAGTAAGACAGCTAAATTAGATAGTCGTTTTGATCATCTTATAACCAGCATATCAATCCCTTTATCATGCAAAAAACAACAAGCGAGATGTCGTCAGTGTACTAAAAATTCGACAACTAAGTGTATAAAGTGTGATGTGCCTTTACATATTTGTTTCTTATTGTCTCATAAAAAATATTTTTTTTAAATACAAATTAATAGTCTACGAGTATATAAAAATTAATAAGCTTTTTTTTTTTTGAATTGTGTATATATAATAAACATAACTTTGTACTTCTCGTACGGTGAGGTTATCTGCGAGTCTTCGGGCTGTATTACACTCTGATCCGCCAAAGCGTTTATCTTGAGCAAAATCCTCACTAGAGCTGGAGGTGGACGCTGCTGTCTGCTGCTCGCTTGTCTCCCTGCTATCGCTTCTTGCTTCACTCGCGCAGCAATCTCAAGTATCTCTTCTATCTCAATCACTCGTCTTCGGTGACGATAAAAGTTTGCCTTAACACCATATATATATATATATATATAGATATACTAGCTCAGATACCCGGCTTCGCCCGGGAATTGATTTGAGGCTGAATGGTGATGGTATTTTTTTGGCAAGGCTTTACTTTGCACAATATTTTAACATTTACCCGTCCCAGTGTTTATAGTTAATACCCGTCGTTTCTGTGGATTTGTTAATAATAAAATTTGTAATTCAGGCCTCCCTTATAACCCCCACTCCTGTCCGTTCCTAGAAATTTTAGTATGGCTTATTAAAAGGAAGGTGTTAATGCTAATGAACATACCGAGTGTTTTATTTAGTTCGGTTGAGTCTTCTGTGCCAAATGAAATTGTTGGCTCTCGCTATAATTTTTAGCGTATAACGCCTTTATACTTCGGTATACGACGATATTGTATATAGCAAAAGTTTCTCTAAATAACAAAATAAACAACTTTTGTTATGTACATATTTGCCGAAACCCTAATAGGAAACGAAATATCACTATTTTTAAATTCAGGCCTCCCTTATAACCCCCACTCCTGCCTGTTCTTAGAAATGTTAGTATAGCTTATTATAAGGAAGGCGCTAGTGTTAACTCACATACCGAGTTTGGTTTAGTTCGGTTGAGTTTTTTGGGCCAAATAAAATTGTTGACTTCCGCAGTAGTTTTTAACGTATAATTCATTTATGCTTAGGTATACGACAAAAGTTTATATAACAAAAGTTACTTTAAATAACAAAATAAACAACTTTTGTTATGTGCATAATTGCTGAAAAACCAATAGGAAACGAAATATCGCTATTTTTAATTTCAGCCCTCCCTCATAACCCCCACTCCTGTTCGCCTCAGAGAATATTAACATAGCCTAAAGTCTAAGTTGGGCTAGTAGTAATATACATACCAAGTTTCATAAAATTCGGTTCAGCCGTTTATGCGTGAAAAGGTAACAAACAAATAAACAAACAAACAAACACGAAAGAAACAAAATGCAGTTATGGTGCCTGATATGTGAAACGAAAATGTATCGTGAAATTTCGCAAAAAAATCAATGTACAGACAGAGGTTACAATTATATATATACAGATTATACTAGTCTGATAGATGTAAGACTGATGCTTAAACCTAAGTATGCATTCTCACATAGCCAAAGAATATTTAAGAGGAGCATTAATTATAAATAGAAGAAGCAGTGGCTGCAAATAATTTCAAAGTAGCGTTACCAGGAAATATCTCCGGGCTATAAAGAAAAGAGGCCATGGAGCTTCTGCAGTGTTCCACCATCCAGACAGTGAGAAACCAGAAACAGCTGAACGCGTTTTCGTTAAAGGAAGAAATTATTTTCCCAGCCGGTCGAAGCTCTACATTTATTCATGCAAAAAGAAGCATAAGAAGAAGGTCGTGTTCATTGTAAAAGAAATCGAAAAATTCAGGCTCAATTCAATTTAAAAGTTATGCTAGGGTAATTGTGTAAATAATTATTGGATTTTTAATTTAATGTGGTTTTTATATTATAAAAATTAGATAACTATTTATTATTAAGTGAATGTTCTAAGCTTCGTAGAGGTGCAAGGGGAAAATTATATAATGCACAAAAATAAGTGCTATTTTTCATGGGCTATCATAAAATGAATTTTACCTGGAAAAAGAAAGGTAAACCGTAATGATAGAAGAAGTAGAAAACATAATTATAAGATTTCTTGTATGCTCAATGAAAGCTATTTGTTATCATATAATAAATAGGTGCTGGTGTCATCTTACAATGCTACCAGTTTGCAAAGCAGTGAGCTCATTATTTATTTTATTGCTTATATTTCTAATTTATGATTTGATTCATTCCAATTAAAGATTGTGACGATTATAAGACCATTTTATAAACTCGAATGACTCTTGCCATAAATAACAGTAATTATGAACCTCAGAAGGAACTATCTTCCAGTTTAGTGATAGCTAGAAAGAAAAAGTGCACTTCAATTATAAAATCTCCTTGTGGAGTAGTAAATGTCTAGGTAATAAATAAATACATATACAGAGTGAGTAGCTACTGGGCTCCTCTAGGGAGATATACTGTCCAGCGGTAGGAGTCATTAGTTTGTCGTGTAGTCGTTAGATCGCGCCACGACCGCTCCATCATCTTTAATTATGTCCGCGGGCTTCCCAACCCTAATGAGCCTAACCCCTTCCTTCATTCTTAATATTTATATTATTCAAAGGCTTTTAGTGTCTTTAGTCTTTTTTAGCTATTTCTAATTGCGAAGGATTATTTTTTAAAATATTGGCCATAAATATGTCGGGCGTGAGGAAGAAGGGCGTAAATCTTACAGGCACCAATTCCTCTCCCGACTAGCCAAACAACGTTCTCGGTTGTAGTTGAAGCACTAGAATAAGATGCATGCACACCCGGTATCAGCAACTACCGGGTAATCCACCCTCAGTGTTCCATTACACCCCATCAAAATTACCACCACCCTTATAATGGAACTAAGTTCAGTAGAAGGGGAACTATCATTCTTACCCCCGGTAGGTCACACTACCTTACTACCAACTCTAAAATGAAGGTGGATCTCAGATAAAAAAAAAAAAAAAAATTCAGTCACGCAGGGGCTGCGTAAACTAAGCAGATTTCCCACGTGAAGTTTTACAATAGCGAAATTACACGAGGGCCGATCAGTTAAGAAAACGGCCGAACTAGCTTTTGGCGGGAAAGTCACTCGTCCGTTAGCCGCCCAGATTTAATAAAAATGCAAATATCTCGGTTAGTAATACAAGATAGAGAATAAATGTATATAACAATATTTATAGTAAATTTAATTTGCGATAAGATTGATTCTGTACAATCTTTCGATCCGACGTATAGTAACGGAGATATTTCGAATTTTCAACATTCCTCCCCTCTAAACCCCCCTCCCACTGGCCAGATTTTAGCCGTTACGAACTTGATCTTTCTTTTTAGATAAAACGACTAAATATCGAGTTTGGTAACGATCAAACAAGAATTGCAAATTGCGAACGACAAACATGGGTTGTATACTTGGTAACAAAAAAAAATATATATATATATATATATATATATATATATATATATATATATATATATATACAGTTTTGAACGGACCTCATTTTCGTTATCTACTAGGTAGAACCGATGGACATTTGAAGAAAAATTTCGAAAATTCCGTCATGAGCACAACCTCAATAGCTGATTTCCCTTAAGGGAAATCAGCAAAAAAGGTGCATGCAGAGATGCATAGTAATCCATGACAGACATACGAGTAGAATACCACTTGCATCACTTCCGGTTAGAGTAATGGATGCTGCGTATTACTCCACAGTTGTCTTGGAACTCGTCAATCGAAAGTTATGCCGTAATCAAGTATACCCATACTCAGAAGATACCAAACAATTTTTGAATAAGAAGACTGTTATAATAGCAAAAGGCTAGATGTTATACGATTATTTCAGAAATACACCGTGGTATTGGTTTATTTTATTGGGAACCATGATATTAAAAAAGTCCGTCACGCAGGGGTTACATACCGACATGTTCGATTGACACACTTCTGATATCATCTCAGCAACTATTCTCTATTTACAAACAAACAAATACCTATGAAATTACCCCTGAAGTAAGATTTTTTTCATGGCGTTATCACACTATTTGCATGTATCTCACATAATAAAATTTAACCGTAATACCGTTGAGAGCTATATTTGGAATTTATGCTTGGCCTAAGACGTTTCACGTTATACGAGTATATTCTCTTATTTTTGAAGTATTCTCTTTATTTGTTAGAATTAATAATATTTAAAATGTATTATTAACCTTTACTAATTTGCTAGTAAGGTAAATTGAGACTTGGTAAGAAACCATTTATTGCATTGAGGGATTAATTAGTGCAAACTGGATTTCTTCTCAAATAAAAAAAAATAGAGAGAAGTCTGGCACTCCTTTTGTCTGGAATGGAGCACGACAGTTCTATAAACGTTGTTGGAAGGGTTAATAAATATTTTTCTTTAATTTTCAAAATTCATTTAATTCAGATATCATCCGAGTAATGTAATTTAAACCTCGAAACGTATGATGAAGCCCGAAATAAATGAATTATGAAAGTTGGTCCATTTTCCATTGGCCCTTCCCACAATCTTTAAGTTACAAATCATGATTGGTTAAAATAAGTTGACAAATTTAAATTCAGAAGAATGATTAATTTGACCTTGAAAGAAAATAAATCAAAAGTCATATCCACACCAATTAACATGTATTATTTAAATGATGTCCTAATCCGGGAGTGGATTAGAGTTAAAACACTTTGAATACAGGAGGGAAGTCACCTGCAAAATGTAGAACATGAATCGAAGAGGCAGTGTTCCATGCCCGCATAGGCCGGCGCTCGACAGGAAACTGGACACATTTTACGGCGCATAAAACATAAGTATCCCGGACAACAAAAGTATCCATTTCAGAGTACCGTGATGTCTAGATACAAGTCTGGTCACGTAGAGATACAAATTGGGCCCCCAGCCCGCCCACTCCCCACCTCGTAGTATTTATGTTTATATAAAGTGTTTTATAAAGCTACTAAATCTGCAGGATCGGCAGCTACAGATACGACAGCTCTTTTCATATATCAGCTACGGAGGCGGAAGACTTTTATTTTTCCACTCAGGTGAAACTTTTTTTCAGCTACTTTTTTTTTATGTGTGTTTTCCTGTATTGTAAAATTAAATGATTTGACTAAATCCAGAACCAGTTCTTTGGCCTTACTGAACTTTTTTATGAAATTTTTTTTTTCACTCTCAAACCGAAATCGTCAACATGACTCACGCGGGAGAGTGTTACTCAAATAAAAAAAATACCTTTTTTACGACGCAATAAAGTTATACCTTCATTTACGGCCTTGTTTATTTTGTTCATGGTATTTATTATTATGGAGAAGAAGCAAATCTATAAGGGTTAAAAAAGAATGAATACTACAACTCAAATGTATATGACATTTAAAGATTCAATTAGGGGGTTTTAATCTATGGTCAGAAGCAGAGTAGATAAAACATATTGTTTGTATAAGCTTTTTAATAGAATTAGTCCTTAAAAAGCATCAATTGATAAGTTTTTTTACTGGAAGATTTTTAAGGAATGAAATCGTATAATTGTTTTGACTCCTTGATATTGCTATTATAAAATTAATGGCCCAAGGTAATGATTTTGTATTTTTTTTCTTCTTTTAATTTTAGTTAAATGTACATTAGAAGAAGAAAAACACATTATTAGAAATTAAGTGTATCTGCTTACCGGTGGTCAGTTGCTGATTACACAGCTAAATCGTCTATCACATGACATTTAAAAAAATAATAAAGGAAATGTCAATGAAATAAAATAAATGTCTGCCTATTAAATTAAACAAGAAAATTTAATAATCTTATATATAAAAATGAATGTTTGTATGTATGTCCTTTATAGACTGGTAAACGTCTGAACCGAATTTTATGAAACTTGTTATGTATATTGCTACTAACTCAGGCTAGGTTTCTGGCTATATTAGTATTCTATGAGACGAACAGGAGTGGCGGTTATAAGGGAGGCCTGAAATTGAAAATAGCGATATTTCGTCTCTTATTGGTTTTTCTGCAAATATGCACTTAACAAAAGTTGTTTATTTTTTTATTTAGAGTACCCTTTTGTCGTATACCGAAGTATAAATGAGTTATACGCTGAAGACCATAGTGAGAGTCAACAATTTTATATGAAACAAAAGACTCAACCGAACTAAACGAAACTCCGTATGTGATTTGGCCTGATTATAAGCTATTTTAAAATTTCGAGGTATGAACAGGAGTGGGGGTTGTAAGGAAGGCCTGAAATTAAAAATAGCGATATTTCGTTTCCTATTGGTTTTTTGGCAAATATGCACTTCGCAAAAGTTGTTTATTTTGTTATTTAATGTACCTTTTGAAATATGCACTTTTTCCGTATAACGAAGTATTAATAAGGTATACACGAAAAACTATAGAAGGGCTATAAGCTAGATTAACATTTTTAGGAACAAACAGGAGTGGGGGGGTTGTTAGAATGGTATGAAATGAAAATTATCATATTTCGTTTCCTATTGATTTTTTGGCGATCGTGTACATGACAAAAGGTGTTTAATTTGATATTTACTGTAATTTTTACTATACACATCATAATTTAGTATTTTAGTTAGTGGCGTAGCAACGCGCGCATGGTACAGCTAGTATAAAATAAAAATAGAAAGAAAAAAAAACAATATGTACAAATACATATGTGTGTATAATTGGAGATTTTAAGGGGGGGTGGCTTGGGAAGTTGGGACACCCTGTGTGTGTGTGTGTGTGTGTGTGTGTGTGTGTGTGTGTGTGTGTGTGTGTGTGTGTGTATATATATATATATATATATATATATATATATATATATATACTAGCTCAGATACACGGCGATGCCCGGGAAATTATTGTTGTCTGACTAATGATGGTAGTTTGATAGTAAGACTTCAATGTGTACAATTACACTTCGCTCCACGACATAATGAGTTTCCGAAATAGTCAACCCTGAAGGGTAACTTTTGGGGATTAATAGAATAGAAATTTTAGTTTTGAAGGATAAATGAAAATGTGTTCCTAATTTATCTTTCTACACTTTATGACTCACCGTTTTTAAATAATTCAAACCATAATCATGGGTAGCATTTATTACAATTAAATATCATCCATAATGAACATATTTTCTTTCAAAAGCCTACCCGAGCTCAAATAGTTCAGGCAAAGTTTTATACGTGAGATTATATTTGTAATAGTGAATCTCACTGGAAATCACTTCCAGCAATGCCAGACGGGAAATAAGTAAACTCAATTAACTTGTAAGGCTCCCGTCATGTTCCGCTCCCGCATTAGACTTCTCGCTTTTCAACCTCTTTTATAATCCCCACTCCCGTTTGAACCTAAAATTTTAAATATAGCTTATAATCATGGAAGATTTAATGCTAATTGACATACCGAGTTTTGCTAACTTCGGTTCAATCGTTAGTGCCCAACAAAATTGTTGGCCCCCGTTATAGATTTTAGTGTATATCACGTTTATACTTCTCTATACGACAAAAGTGAATATAACAAAAGTTACTCTAAATAACGAATTAAACAACTTTTGTTATGTGCATATTTGCTGAAAAGGCAATAGGAAATCATTATTATTAATTTCAGGCCTCCCTTATAACCCCCACTGCCCGTCCCTAGAAATGTTAGTATGGCTTATTATAAGGATGGCGTTAGTGCTAATACACATACCGAATGTTTTATTTAGTTCGGTTGAGTCTTTTGTGCCAAATAAAATTGTTGACTCCCGCTATAATTTTTAGCGTATAACGCCTTTATACTTCGGTATACGATGATAGTGTATATAAAAAAAAGTTTCTCTAAATAACAAAATAAACAACTTTTGTTATGTGCATATTTGCCGAAAATGCAATAGGAAACGAAATATCACTATTATTAATTTCAGGCCTTCCTTATAACCCCCACTTCTGCCCGTCCCTAGAAATGTTAGTATAGCTTATTATAATGAAGGCGTTAGTACTAATTCACATACCGAATTTGGTTTAATTCGGTTGAGCCTTTAGTGCCAAATAAAATTGTGGACTCCCGCTTTAGTTTATAGCGTATAACTCATTTATGCTTAGGTATACGACAAAAGTGTATATAACAAAAGTTACTTTACATAACAAAATAAACAACTTTTGTTATGTTCATATTTGCCGAAAAACCAATAGAAAATGAAATATCGCTATTTTTAATTTCAGACTTCCCTTATAACCCCCACTCCTGTTCGTCTCAGATAATATTAATATAGCCTAAGTTGGGTTAGTAGTAATATATATACCAAGTTTCATAAAATTCGGTTCAGCCGTTTATGCGTGAAAAGGTAACAAACAAACAAACAAACAAACATACACGAAAGAAACAAAATTCAGTTATGGTGTCTATGACATGTGAAACGAAAAGTTATCGTGAAATTTCGCGAAAAAAATCAATGTACAGACAGAGGTTACAATTTTATATATATACTAGCTCAGATACCCGGCTTCGCCCGGGAATTGATTTGAGGCTGAATGGTGATGGTATTTTTTTGGCAAGGCTTTACTTTGCACAATATTTTGACATTTACCCGCCCCAGTGTTTAGGGTTAATACACTCGTTAATAATAAAATTATTTTTTTATGTAAGTCTTCACTGTCCTCCAAATTGTCATATTTCCCGTCTCCTGTGCATTATGCATAGATTTCAGTTATTAAGGACAAAATATTAAAATAGATTTGAATTAATTTTTCCAGGTGAGGTACCTCATAGTTCAAATTGGAATGAATTTTTAAGAATATCAATATTTCTACGAAATTTACTTGCTCCACACATTGTTCCTGGAGAAACGTATAAAATAAAAGTTAATCTAAATAACAAAGTAAACAACTTTCGTTATGTGTATGGTTTTCGAAAAACAAATAGGCAATGAAATATCTCGAATTTTTATTTCAGGCCTCCCTATAATCCCCACTCCCGTTCTAACCTAAAAATTTTAATATAGCTTATAATCATAGACGAATTATTGCTAATTGACATACCGAGTTTTTTTAAGTTCGGTTTAATCGTTAGCGCCCAATGAAATAGTAGACTCCCGCTTTAGTTTATAGTGTATATCTCGTTTATACTTTGTTAAAAGACAAAAATGAATATGACAAAAGTTACTCTAAATAACAAAATAAACAACTTTTGTTATGTTCATATTTGCCGAAAAACGAATAGAAAACGAAATACCGCTATTTTTAAATTCAGGCCACCCTTACATCCCCCACTCCTACCGGCCCTAGAAATGTTGGTATGGCTTATTATAATGAAAGCGTTAGTGCTAATACACATACCGAGTTTTATTTATTTCGGTTGGGTCCTTTGTCCCAAATAAAATTGTTCACTTCTGCTATAGGTTTTAGCGTATATCTCGTTTATAATTCGTTATAAAAAAAAAATATACATAACAAATGTTACTCTAAATTACAAAATAAACAACTTTTGTTCTGTTCATATTTGCCGAAAAACTAATAGAAAACGAAATATCGATATTTTTAATTTCTGGCTTCCCTCATAACCCCCACTCCTGCCCGTCCCTAGAAATGTTGGTATGGCTTATTATAACGAAAGCATTAGTGCTAAAACACATACCGAGTTTTATTTATTTCGGTTGGGTCTTTTGTCCCAAATAAAATTGTTCACTTCCGCTATAGGTTTTAGCGTATATCTCGTTTATAATTCAGTATACGAAAAAAGTGTATATAACAAAAGTTACTCTAAATAACAAAATAAACAACTTTTATTATGTTCATATTTGCCGAAAAACCAATAGGAAACGAAATATCGCTATTTTTAATTTCAGGCTTCCCTTATAACCCCCACTCCTGTTCGTCTTAGAGGATATTAATATAGCCTAAAGTCTAAGTTGGGTTAGTAGTAATATACATACCAAGTTTCATAAAATTCGGTTCAGCCGTTTATGCGTGAAAAGGTAAAAAAACAAACAAACAAATAAACAAACAAACAAACAGACTCGAAAGAAACAAAATGCAGTTATGGTGTCTATGACATGTGAAACGAAAAGTTATCGTGAAATTTCGCGAAAAAAATCAATGTACAGACAGAGGTTACAATTTTATATATATATATATATATAGATATAGATATAAACACACACACACAGGGTGTCCCAACTTCCCTTGCCACCCCACTTAAAATCTCCAATTATTTTAATACATAGATGAAACTTAGTGTGCCATAATTGTGACCCCTGAAGAATCCTTTCAGTCCATATTCAACCTCGTAACCTTCTCCAGTACTTCTTCAGCGCCCATAACTTCGGAATTTCCGATGGAATGCCCTACTTTTCATGCCGGAGACATGACTAAAATCAAATTCTAAAACGAGTTTATAACGGTAAATTTTTCTATTCAACGCATCCTTTAGCCGTAAAATGCAAAAATCTTTATTTCTGAGACGGCACATTTTATTGAAAAATGCTGCGGCATAAAAGTTGTAGTCAACTAAATGATCGTTGAAACAAGTCTACGGAGGAAGGGTAGGATTCTGAGATTAAAAAAAAAAAAATTAAATCGAAATAATGCAAAAGTATTCTTGAAGAATCCAGAAAAGGTTTACTTTTAAAAACATCAACAAAGCAAAAAATGTTCTTAGAACTGATTTATTTAAAACTAATTACGTAGTTATTTAAAAAAAGGAATACATTTTTCCTTTTTCATATATATATATATATATATATATATATATATATATATATATATATATACATATACTAGCTCCGATAATCGGCTTCGCTCGGGAATTCATTTGAGGCTGAATGGTGATGGTATTTTTTAGCAGGCTTTACATTGCACAATATTTTGACATTTACCCGTCCTGGTGTTTAGGATTGATACCCGTCGTTGCCGTGGATTTGCTAATAATAGAATTATTTGTACGATAAGGCTTCACTGTCTTCAATATTTTTATATTTCCCGTCTCTTATACATGTAAATATATTGAATTTTTATTTCAGGCCTCCCTTATAATCCCCCTCCCGTTCGAACCTAAAAATGTTAATATAACTTATAATCATGGAAGAATTAATGCTAATTGACATACCGAGTTTTGTTAAGTTTGGTTCAGCCGTTAGTGCCCAATAAAATTGTTGGCTCCCGCTAAAGTTTTAACGTATAACTCATTTATACTTAGGTATACGACAAAAGTGTATATAACAAAAGTTACTCCAAATAACAAAATAAACAACTTTTGTTATGCTTATATTCGCGGAAAAACCAATAGGAAACGAAATATCGCTATTTTTAATTTCAGGCTTCCCATATAACCCCCACTCCTGCCCGTCCATAGAAATTTTGGTATGGCTTATTATAATGAAGACCTCACTGCTAATACACATACCGAGTTTTATTTAGTTCGGTTGAGTCTTTTTTGGCAAATAATATTGTTGACTCCCGATATAATTTTTAGCGTATAACGCATTTAAACTTTGGTATACGACAAAAGTATATATAACAAAAGTTACTCTAAATAACAAAATAAACAACTTTTGTAATGTGCATATTTGCCGAAAAACCAATAGAAAACGAAATATCGCTATTTTTAATTTCAGGCTTCCCTTATAACCTCCACTCCTGTTCTTCTCAGAGAAAATTAATATAGCCTATAGTCTAAGTTGGGTTAGTAGTAATATACATACGAAGTTTCATAAAATTCGGTTTAGCCGTTTATGCGTGAAAAGGTAACAAACAAACAAACAAACAAAACAAACATACACGAAAGAAACAAAATGCAGTTATGGTGTCTATGACATGTGAAACGAAAAGTTATCGTGAAATTTCGCGAAAAAAATCAATGTACAGACAGAACTTACAATTTTATATATATATATTAATATGAATTCAATATATTCAAATATTTGAACCCACCTTTTCTTCATTGTCCATAATTATAAAGTTTTCTTCACCTTCTACCATTTTAACTAATCTTTTTGGGTTATGGCTCGGTTTGTGTCCCAGAAGAAAAAGTACCGCTCAACTTCAGTACAAGGAGTACTCTTAGTTCTGAAATTAAAAATAGTTATCTTTAATGGGGACATTAGTTATCCTAAGAGAGTAGAAATATATAATCATTAGTAACAACAAATGGGGCAAAAAGTCCATAGACAATCTGTTCTCATAAAATAGTTAAAACGAAATAAACAATCAATTACATGTATATGTGTTTTCTAATAATGATATTCTTTTAAACAGTTTTAAATGTGCTTTATTGGATGATCCAATTAAGCTGTACCAGGGTTTATCAAAATAACCAAAAAGGCAAAACAAAAAACATATAAGTGTGCAAATGTTTTCTACAATAGATTCAGTTTGTTTTTTTTTACTTCTTTATTCTCGAAAAGTTTTGATTTTCAAATTTAAATGAAATTACATGATCGACTTTCCCTGAGTTCACTAGTTCATTTCACAAAACTAGTTTTTTAAGAATGTTGACATTTCATATTTGGGATTGTTGTAAGGCCTAGTATTGCACCTCCCCTTTTGATCGAAATCGAATAAGGAGGAAAAGATTTTATTTCGCATGATACTTTTTTTCTTAAACCTCGATGTTCTACTTTCTGCAACTTTTATTGCTAATAGAATAGTGAAAAATATTTCAGTAACAAATCATATACAAAGATGAAATGGAAAATGCAATTTGATCCCAAGTTTTAGCTATTCATTCAATAAAATTGAGAATTATTACTTCTTTGTTTTGAAATGGCGATTGTTTACTGAGTTCATGAAACAACGTCAGATACGTGTTATTTCTCCCCCTAAATCCTTGGAACATCCTAAAACAAGTACCGAACTGAGTCGAAAACTGAGTGTCGAAAACTGAGTCGACGTAAACGTCTGATGCTTACGTTTTTGATGTTTTGAAAAACTATAACGCACATGGGATTTCCATTGTTCTGTTAGAACAAATCTGTCTTTCATGGCCCTTATATCTTCAGAAGAGTGGGTCAAAAAAGCGACAACTGATTCACCAGATAATTTGGACAAATCACAGTAAAGTGTACAAAAATATTTCCAGTTGCAAATGCCAAGTTAGTAGAAAATGTTTGGATCAACTAGTAACTTATAACGTGATCACTTTACAGAAAAATTGACTGTCATAATGGGACTTTTAGAGTCCTAGGTTAAGTATGGTTTTCTATGTTGCGAATTTAAAAATCCTGCACAAACTGGAAACAAGTGTCAAAAAGAAAACAAAATATCGGACTTTTTCCTTTCCAAATTTGTTGATAGTATGGACTCGGCATACATAGTAAGTACATTGTATGTTGATAAAACATTGCATTGTGAGTCAGGCTAAGGTATGTGGTTTTGTTGTACAAGACGTGCGGTACGTGCGGAAGACCAACCACGGGCAGGGGTCAAGCCTTCAGGGCAACCCAAGGGGTGTGAATCTCAGGTCCAAGGCCGATAACCTTACTACTACACATTCTGGATACGTTTTCTCCAGGGTTTACCAACCTTGCAAAAACAGGGGACAATTCTGATCACATCAGAAGTAACTAACCTGGTAGACTCCCGCTGTTTAATGTGCTCTAAATTTTTACAAAATAGAATACACACTCATATCAATTCATTTTGAACAGTTGGTAAGTAAATACCAAGTCATCCAAAAACAAAGACTTTTAGCTACAAATATAAGGATATTCAGAACTCGTGTTGTGTTACCAAAGCTTCAAAATGTGTTTTGTGATATCTTGGAAAAATACTTTATGTGACACTCTCTTGCCATGAATGGGACTGAACACTGTCTTTATACGCAAGCGAATATTCTCAAAGTTGGTTCAATACTCTAAGGAAATAATGAATGGACCAGTAGGAAGATCCGTGCACTTAACAGTTAATTCAATAGCGATGGCGCTAAAGACGCTGTCTGACCAATGAGTAACTGAGGAATTATGACTCGCCATGGTTTTATGAGATTCTTTTCGAATAGCTGAAACATGTTTATAATCTTGGGATACAATCTTGGATGAGGATGATCAGACAATGTGGTACATTTGGGGAGAACAGATACTGTAGAAATAAAAGGAAAAAATAAAATAAAATTCGGAAATTGTAGTGGAAGCTACCCAAAGCTTACTCCAATTTGTCTGTGGTAAGTTGTTATAGGTTGATGGATATTGTTGAACGAATATTGTTTTCGCCCAGAACTAGAATCGTTGCAGGGACCAGATCAATATTTGCTCTGCATGAAAGTAACTGAATCAAGGTACTCTCCAAGTAAGCAAAGATTTTTGACAAAATGGTGATGAAAGTGCTTCAGGTCTGGGGAAAAAATAGTATCGAAATATAATATAACACAATATAATGGCGCATTCAAAAAGCCAAACCTGGCAAGATATGAGCTATCAAAAATCGAAAATTGCTTTGTTTAGAAGATTCTGAAACGAAGGAACTCAAGAAGATGCTACATGATACATAAGGAGGAATTAGGAAGTGATGTAGGTCGAGGCAACATTGGTTGGAGAAGGACTTACGGGTAACCGTAATATGGAGATTTCTGGCTGGCCACCACGAGGAGTGGCTATAAATGTTAGTAGCAGAGCTCAGCTCCGCGATTTATGTTAGTAATCTATTGATATTAGATAAATAATAGCCTTTACTTTTCGCTAGAAGCGCACCTTTGGTTTCTCCATTTTGTAATGTCTCTAGGTACATTTTTTTGTGATTCGCTTTTTTATCATTTTTAACCTAATTCAGTATTTAGCGTAATAGATGACAGCTGTCCACTTCTCATCATAGAAGGATTTGATATATTTCATTTCGTTATCTTTGTCTAAGCAGAAACGTAATAAACCTTAAATTGTGTCACTAGGTCGGCTTTTCATCTTAGGGATGTTCATAAAATGTAAGATTTGTGTGATCGTAACCAAATCTGACTCTTTTGTCACATCTTGCCTTCATCAGCATAAAGTGGAGTGAAAGTATAAAGTGTATTTATAACTTAGACTCATTGCCTTCTAGTGAAACAAATTTCATTATATTCCAAAATAAGTAATTGATAGCATTTGGAAATCTTCAGTATTTGGCTCTGTTTAACACATTTACTCATTCTCCTTTGTAGCTGTCGTTAATACTAAAAGAGAGGAGAGGGGAGGGCGGGATTCCAGTGCTACACTCCTCTGAGCGGTGCTATGCACTGCATAAGGAAATTCGCCACATTCCTTCAGCCCTATAGAGGACTGGACCCATTCTTCAAGTAGCTGCAAGGAATTCCAACTCAGCTCTACATGATGGCTCCTTTTGGTCGGTGCCTCCTCTATTAGTGTCCACCTCTTATAGTAGGCTCCTTTAATGGTTCCTGACAGCCTCGCCTCATAATTTATTTACCCTGAAATTTTGCTTGATTGTATTAGTCCATTTTAGGCACAGTTTTTCCTTCTATGGGACTTATAATGTCCTTTGTGAGCACAACACAAATCTTCAAAACGAATAAAGAATCATTTTGTTTGATGGTTTAGAATCAAGGAACTTGTCTCAAGCCCATCAACTTTTCTTTTATTAATGACGCCATTAAAAAGGTGTTAATCAGAAGATATTTTTCAAATTAACAAATTTAATTCTATGTTGGAAAGCCTTCGTGCTCGTCTTAAATCTAACTCTAAAATATTTGGTATTGTGTATTTTATAGATTTAGAAAAAAAAAATATTTTGCTATTATTGTAATTTTGATTTATGAAGCCAACGCAACGACTACTTTTATTTTTTTTTAAATAATTTAATATTTTAAAACTTAAAAAAAAATATGGTTTCTTCATAGAATAAATTTAAGCATCTGGATATGAATGTAATTAACACCAGGTATCTCAAAAAGGATCTTATCATTATTTTATGAATATCCGCAAGTATCATTAAGGTCTTATTGATAATAAAGCTATTCGGAGAACTGTCCCGAACAATATTGGGCTGTCGAGACCAATATGATGAGTATGATGGCGGTGGATCGAATACTTGATAGAGGATTAAGATGGAATACACACTTCGACGGAAGTACACTGTTTTAATCAGTTTATTGTTAACATTTTAATTTAGACTGATCTCTTACAAGCAAATATGTGTATATCAATTTACGTCTCTAACTATAGAATTGAAAATATGGGCTTCTTTGGGTAAAGGTACGTCTACTTCGAGTGAACGTGTCATTATTTTCCAAATCATAATGAATTTAATATATTCAGTTCAGCAGTGTGGAAAATAATTATTACTATTATTATTTATTATATAGAGCTCCGCAACTATGATGACTTGGGTTTCTTAAACATGTGGTGACAACAAAACAAAAACAAAAAAACACGTAATCAAAATAACAAAACATGGAACAAGAAATAATATAACGTACAAAACTAAAGGAACGGAACACAAAAGAAAAAAGAAACACGAACACAGCATAGAACTAAAAAGAATAATAAATAAAAGTGGTAAATAGGTGAAAAGTAAACTTAGTGACTTTGAAGCAAAAACTATTCATAAAACCAGGTATCATTCAAATTTAAAGACGTCACAACACACACACACACACTCACTTACACACTCACACACACACACACGCGCGCGCGCGCACAAACACATTAAAAAATTTTGAAATATCGAAATAAATATTCGATTGTTTTTAAATATGTCAGAATCGTGGCAATATGTGGGCTACCCTCAGTCAGTAGTTCGTTTAAGTCATGTGGAATGTTTAAGTTAATCTCCATTCTGTTAGTAGCTGTTTTATAGTTAGTCCAGTGCTGCAATGAGTACAAGTAGGCTTTTTGGAAAATAAGAATTACTTACATTCGGAAATTCGATCTTGTGGGAACCGAAGAATTATGACATTTATTTTTAATTCCTCATTAAAGAGAGTACACTGGGCCGTGTATGACCATACCTCACAAAAATAAGTACTTTTGGAAGGTTAAGGTTTCCTTGGAAGACCTGTCATAAATGCCTTTTAGTAAATAACTTGTGAAATGCGTCGAAATAAAAAAAAAAAAAATCTATTCAATTTAAACTCCATGCACTCATAGAAAAAGGTATTCTATATTAGAAAACTGTTTAAAGCCTATATTTTGTTTTCTATTTTTATACTGAAATAAATACGTCCTCTTACGAGTTCTATCTTTATTACGCCGGCAAAACACAAAGAAATGAGCTGAACTCGTTAAACACTGCTTACGCTTCGCCCCGCTTTCCGAGAAGTGAGGAGTTAAACGAAGGCGATCCCCCACCGCTCAATATGCAGATTCGCAGGTTGACCAACCTCGTTACCAATTTGCTGGCGATCCTGTAATATGACTGTAAACAAGATATTTGCTGGGGTTGAGAAGCAGGGTAATAAACAAGTCACTTTTAATTAGATTGCTGTAAACTTCGGCCAGGTGATTCCACGTCGAAAGGGCAAGGCTCATCTTCATGAGGGACGAGTACTCGCCATATTTTGAGCACGTAGTGCCTAAGGAGAACAAGTAATAGCTTTTCCAAGTATAATTATTTTTGATAACTAATCAAACCGTAATGGATTAATGTAATTCCAACTCGGTCTGCACTCGAAACCGTCACAACTAGCGTCTCTCTCCATCATTTTACATAATACTAGCGGACCCAGAAGACGTTGTCCTGCATATTTCAAGCGGTTAGGATACTAAATTAAATAATACTATGTTTACAACAAAGCTACTTTTAATAACACAAAAAAAAACATTTGTTATGTGCACGTTTGCCTAAAAACAAATTGAAAATGAAATATCGCTAATTTTTTATTCAGGCCTCCCTTATAACCCCCACTCCCGTTCGAACCTAAACAATTTTATATAGCTTATAATTATGGAAGAATTAATGCTTATTTACATATAGTGTTTTGTTAAGTTCGGTTCAATCGTTAGAGCCCAATACAATTGTTGGCTCCCACTTTAACTTGTTAGTGTATATCTCGTTTATACTTGACAAAAATGAATATAACATAAGTTACTCTACATAACAAAATAAACAACTTTTATCCTGTGCACGAAATATTAACATTTTTAATTTTAGGCCTCCCTTACAACCCCCACTCCTGCTCCATCTGCCGGGCTGATTTGTGAATCTAAACCATCCAGGGCGTCACCCAAACGCATACAAAAAAATTCATTCAAATCGGCCCAGCCGTTTAGGAGGAGTTCAGTGACATACACACGTACAGTAGAATTATATATTTAAAGATAATATGTTGCTTCAGATTTTATAAAGGGATTCTTGAGATCGCACCTCCAATCATCCTGTAGCAGATTCACAACGTTGGAAGATTCTGACAGCGCCGAATGAACATAGGCGTTGGGAGCTAACTTTGAAATAGGACTTGTCGAGCCCATAATAGTATTGATTCAAATCCTTGTGGCATCTACTTAATTTTCTTATCTGAATTGAGAACCAGTCCCAGGATGGACGATAACCTAAATGAATATTTACCGACTGAAAACTGAGTGTCCGCAATAAGAGGAACCTGACTGTTGAAAGATGATTTTTTTTTTTTATTAATTATTTATTTACGTCCACGTTTTGCAACTAATGCTAATTGGGACTGGGTATCTACAGGTTACCACCCTTTTCTAGCCAGGGTGGTACTAAGGATTTTATTTAATGAATTCCGTCATTAAATAAATTGTCGGGAATCGAACTCGCCACTCTAAGACTAGCATGTGAGATTAAAGGCAACGCTTTAACTCACAAGGCTAACCTGAGCCCCTGTTGAAAGATGAGAATATGTAAAGATGTTGGCCGAGGTTCAGGTCCCTCAAAGACTGTAGTGCCTTGGGAACCTCTAATTCGCTTATCCTTCATTTGATTATTTTGACTAGAGGAAGTTAAATTACAGTTAGTTTACGATAGGATTAATTTTCTTTCGAGGCTTATTTTTTTTTTATTTTAGATCTTTCGTAGGCTAAATCACAATAAAACCCTTAAAAATCATTCCTTATTTCCGTCTGGGAGTTTATGAACTAAAGGCTTTTCTACCGTATTATTTCTTTTTTATGAACAACTGCTCTATTAAAATAAAGTACACCATTGAATGAATGTTTGACTTTCAGTGTTATAAAAAAAAAAAATAAAAACTGTATACTATTTCTCTTTGAAGAATTATATTTCTCTCGTTTTTGGTTATTTCTTTGTGGCAGTTCAAAGTAACCAGTTCGTTTTTATTTACGCCAATTCTTCCGTGACCATTGGCAATCTCAGAAGGAATAATGACCAAACTACCAAACATATTCAGCTAAAAAAAAGTTGCCAAAACAAGGTGTTAGTCCACGGAAAAGAAAGAAGAAAATTACTGAAACAACACTCCATTTTGAGATGTCTTAGCAATATATTATGGAAATAGGGTTTATTTATTTAACGACTTCAGTAACATACTTCTGAATGCTACAAGATGTTTTAGCAAGAAAGAAACAGGAATTATTTTTAATCGAATCTAAAGAGGTTATAGGTGGCCACATTCAGTTGATACATAGAAAATTGCTCTATAATTTCTACGTGTCAAGAGTGTTTACTGCCCCTTTGCATGCAATAGCCCGCTTTGATTCCATTATTGTTTTCTTTCTGTCACACTAGTGACATGAAGTTATCTTTGCACTTCCAACGACAAATGGGGTTTGTATAACTCGACGTATTAAATATAAATTAATAGAAGTTAAACTTGATATTATTTGAAACATTTTATATGCTTTTTCCTTTTATTGACTCATTTCGTTATTAGAACTTAAATGAAAATAGTTTTTTTTTTCTTTTAGAAGCATAGAAAACGCGTTAATAAGACTATTTATGACCAAACATTCATTTGTATTATTGTTTGATAAAATAAGCCATTGATCTGCAGTATTTTCATAAAGTAAATTTTGTATGTTATTTTGCATTCTAAAGCATATTGAATAGCAGAGTAGAAAAAATTGGTGAATGGAAGATGTTACATTTTTTTTTTCTTAAACGCTTGAACTTTTCAAAATAAAATAAAAGTCCGTCGTAAACTAAGTAGATTTCCTAAGGGAAGGTATACAATAGATAAATATACATACAGATAACACTACCTTGAATGTTAAGTGAATAAATACAAAAGGTAATGAGAAATCTTCCAGACAATTAACAATACATGTTAATAATCTCTACAAAGGAAAGCGGCTGAATTGTAAACAAACAGGCGAGCCAACCTCGTCGCGCTGAATAAATAGACCGGAAAGACCAACAGTTAATGAAATATATCTGAATATAACATATTAATTTTATTGAAAACAATATACTAAACCCAGTGCTGTAATTTGTAATGAATCAGATTCAGTTTTATCTCAATCACTTAAATTTTAGTAATCTAAGAAAAAAGGGGGGGGGGAGTCAACAGAACGTATTTGCATATATCTCACAAAATAAAAGTTCAATAAGATTGTTTCTATACAATTTTTCGATCCGACGTATAGTAACAGAGAAATTTCGAATTTTCGAAATTCCTTCCCTCTAATCTCCTTCCCCCTGGTCCGATTCCAGACGTTAAGGAATTTGATCTTTCTTTTTACATAAAACAACTAAATATTAGTTTGGTAACGATTAAACAATAATTGCGACCACTGGAACAGTAACAGACAAATATATATATAGTTTTGAACAGAATTCATTTTCGTCATCTCTTGTCGGATCGATGGACATTTGAAGAAAAATTTCGAAAATCGCGTCATGAGTACGACCTCAATAGCTGATTTCCCTTAAGGGAAATCAGCTAAAAACAATATTATAAGAAATAGATATTTGCTGAATTTTATAAATCCCATGTGATCAGGGTAATATGCTTATAATACATTTATGTGTAAACAAAGGCGTTGTTATATATTTTAAGAGCAGAGAGAGTGTTACAGTTTAACCATATGGACTAGTTGTGGTTTATATTATTGAAGACAAACTTGATAGGTTTAGAGTAATGGCTGTTAGGCATGGCTTAGTAAGGTTGGAAGGAGGTTGATAGAGGTGGCTTTAATTGGATTTGTTGGTTGTTATCAGCTGATGTAGCTGCATTAGAGATAGGTGAAAGAGAAAGCACATATGTGGTTTATCAGGACAGCTCACAAGGCGGGGGGTTCTCACCTGTTCATCTTACTAATGGCTCAACTTATTGTAAGAATTTAGATTCTACAAATTAGCTCTAGGTGGGAATTAGATTAAATTAAATTTCGTTAATTTACCTACTTAAGTAAGGTGTAACTAGTGAACAAAGTAGAAATTGATCTGTGCGAAAGTAGATCGAGCCTGCCATTAAGGTTTTGCTTAGTATCTTTGCAAAAAACGCAATTGATATGATTTATCTCTGTATTATGTTCTCTAGTGATCGCAATTTTTCTAGGTCTTTACCAAAATCGATATTTAAATGTTTCATGTAAAAATAAAGGTCAAGTTCGTTAACGGCTGAAATCGGACAAGAGGGAGGGGTACTTCAAAAATTCAAAATATCTCTGTTATTACGCGTCGGATCGAAAAATTGTATAGAATCAATCTTATTGCAAAAGTAATGCCCTATAAATGCTGTTATGAACATATTTTCTTTATATTGAATAGTTAACCCCCACTCATGCATATGTCATATTAACAATAAGCTGTTATGTCATGAACCACTTCATTCCAAGGTTAAATACCATGTATGGTTATCATTGAACTTTTATTTTGTGAGATACGTGCAAATACGTTTTGTAATGACGTCATCAATAAAGACTCTTCGTTCTGTACACTAAAATGTTTATTTGACCCATACCAAACTTGATTTAATCGTTTCATCCAACAATATCATAATTGTTATTGGCGGAAATCGGATATGAAATAGTGGGGGTTTAGACGGGGAGGGAGGGTGGTCGAAAAATCAAAATATTTCCTTTAATTTGTGTCTTACGATCCGACTCTTTTAGATTCAATCTTGAGTACTGATGCTCTACAATTGTTGCTGTATGCATTATTTTGTAACTCAAGTATTTAGCGAGTTATTCCTGATTTTTTGTGTTCTGCTTTAATTAACCTCTCCCCCACCCAACCCGACTACTCATTGGTTATTTACATATAATTAGAGAATATGTTGTGAGATAAGATCACAAGTGTGCTATACCAGCAAATGGGACCCCATGGGCATGCTGTTTGGTTAGTCTAGTATAGTTGTAAGCTGCTTGCTTTTAGTTTTCTATGTGTGTTGACGATACTGTTTCTTCTGGTACAGACCATCATACTTCGATCACCCCATTAAATGATGACCTCACAGGGCAAGACCGTGTAAAATCTCCCTTTTAGGACACCAGAAATACGGGTCTGCGTTGTTTTTCTTTTAATTCAGTTTAACTACATTCTCGGCTAGGACTCAGTAAAAAAAAAATTCCTTAGTTCGTCGTCCAACCCTGTGAGTATAATCTTCTACACGTCTGCTCAGTCTATCAAAACTACTTCAAATTTACTGAATATTATACAGTAAAATCCGCACTCATAGAAATATACTGAAAAATATTCTCATTCCAAAATTTTTAAATTCTTATATCTCAACCGAGTATGTGTGCCCGGAACTCTTTTTTTTTGTTTGCTTTTTATTAGTTTTCTTCTCAAGACTATCTTGTCTTGACTTCTATGGATCGTCAGTTTTTAGCAAGGTGTAGGGGTAATTCATTTGTAAAGCTTTATTTTAGAGCAACATCGCCAAAGCTCGAAGCTCAAATAAATAAATAAGGTTTTCTTTGTGTTATTTTATCAAAATATTGTAATCCCATCCTGCAAGAAAATAATTAGTTGTTTATTCTTGCAACTAATTGCCTGGCAGAATATTTATAAATGGTTTAATAGAAGAAACCACAAAAAAAACTTTAGTCCTTTGTCCTGATCGGATTTGGCCAGTTGAATTTAGTAATTAAATAATAACGCGTTGCTCCAAAATTCCTCATACTTAAAAGGTGATGGTTTTTGTAAAATTTAAAAAATAATTGATTCTAAAACAGCTCATAAATTTTGACACGTAATCATAAAAAACGGCCGAATGTGAAAGTCGGATATGGGTGATGAATGGGAAGTTTTTGTGTTCTGAGAATTGTTTCTTTCTGTCTTCCCTTTCTCTTGCGCAGTTCGGGAGGATGGATGCCAATGTAAATAGGCTGTATTGGAATAGGATTCGGTTTTAGTTAAGCCGTACTCCCGCGTGGATTGGCAGTGGTGCCACTACCTGAATACTGATGCTCCTGATTGTCATTCCTCCGGCAGTGTCGCCACTATAAACATATTGACAAACTCAGCATCCATATAAGGCGTCGGTCGGCCTACACTTTTAATTGGGAAGGGGTTTCTTTTTTAGCTTTCGTCTCTCTCTCTGCCGCTTCTTTCAGCTCGACGCTGCATTTCGTTACTCCCAAGTTAAATCGTTGTGTCGGGATATCTTAAAAGGATCTGCCAGATACCTGTCTGTCATCACCAAAAGTCGACAAAATCAATTAATTTCTAAAAGTCTTATGGAGCTACGGGTTTTTCTTTGCCTACGCAACGAAAGGAGATGCAAAAAAAGAAAAGAAACAAAGACATGAGTTTAGGATAGTTCATATGTCCGTGTGTATGTGAACGCGAGTGCACGCCGACCCACGAGGTCAGGATTAGTTCAAGGGTCAGAGAGCTGTAGAAGGAACCCAAGGTTCCAGAAGCGAAAATAAGACGCTAATTCTTCTTTTGTATGCATTTAACGGAGTGAGGCTTGAAATGGCATTCCTTTCCACGGTGCCTATTCATCATCGTGAGGCAAACGAGAAGCAACAAATTAGCATACTTTGACCGAGTTCCTGGAATGCGGCAGTGAGAATAAACAAAAATAAATACATACAGCTATCTTAATTTTATAATTGGTCTTATACTCATTGTAAGCCGATTGGTCAAGATCTAATTTGTTTTCTCAAAGATATAAAAATTATTTATTTTCACCCACTCAAAATAAAGATCACAAAAAAAAGAAAATGTGGTTTTTGATAAAAAATAATGTAAGGCTCCAATCCATACCCCTAAAAGTGTAAATTTTAAAAAAAGAACTGAATAAGGTAAGTTGTTTGAAAGTTTGTTTTGGTTGTGTCGGCCTACATATCTTATTATTCAATTTATAATCTCACCAAGCTGTGGGTCATTGTGTATGAAAACTTTTATTTTGAGCTAAAGTAGTACTAATTCAGCTCAATTTAAAATTTACTATAAAACATACAAAAAGATTTTTTTTACAAGTAGAATAATTTTTTTTTTCTAAAGGTAGACCAGAAGCTTTTTTTTTTTGCATTTTGTTAAATTACAAAAAAAAAATTAGTTTGAATACCAAGTAACTTTTTTATTGGCGATTGACAATCTGTCTTACAAATTGGCTTCTAAGAGAAAATATCCTTTTTGTTTCAGTAATGTTTTTTACTGAAGATTGCTTTCTTATAAATTTTTTTTGGACTTAATGTTCAAATATTCTTCAAATTTTGATGTCGTGTCACTAATAAAAATTGCTTCTATGCAAACTATTATTGACTATGGCCGATTTTAGATATTATATAATTTCAAGATAAAATGTAACGGAAAATATTGTACTTTATTTCTGTTATTTCTGTTTAGAGTATGTTTTTTTTTTAAACAGAATGATTGTCAAAGACTTTTTTCAAGAAAACATAAATAAAAATCAGAAATCAACTGCCTTAAGAATGTTTTCCATAAGATTAACTTATGAAAATTAAATAGCCAATCTTAAAGTAATAAGCGAAGTAATGGATTTTATGGTTCGATGTGAAAATAATTTGATTTAAGTTAGCTGCCTCGATTTAATCTGCTTCGAAGGGGGAGTTCGAAAATTCATGATATCTCCTTTATTAGGAGTCTGATCTAAAACTGTTTCAGAACCAATCTTGTTATCAACTGCGGATACCCTACAATTGCAGTTCCATGCATTTTTTCGTAACTCAAATATTAAGCGATTCATTCGGACTTGCTGGTTTTCAGCCTGAATATGTGGTGAGTTGAAATCTCTAGTCTGACACAACCTAGTCTCTAGTGTGTATACAACCACTTCGGAAATCTGCTTAGTTTACACTGCCCTGCGTGACAGACTTTTATTCGTTTGATCGTCACGTAACTCGATATTTAAGTATTTTATCTGAAAAAGAAGATTAAGTTCAAATGAGGCAAGGAGGGGGGGTTAAGGGAGGAGGTCAAAATTTCGAAATACCTCTCTAATTTTGAGTAGGTTCGAATGTTGTTTTATAAAAAATCGCTGTTGGTCTTCTCGAATAACCCGCTAAAACATGTGAATAAGATTAGAAGCATGTGTTTTTCCCAGGCTAGGGTATATTCATTTAGTAGGTCTTGAAAAGAACGAATCTTTTTCATTTAGCAGGTACTTGAAAAGAACGAATCTTTTTCGTATAGAAGATACTTGAAAAGAACAAATCTTTTTCCTGTAGTAGATACCTGAAAAAAACGAGTCTTTGAATGAACGAAGGTGAAATTATATATGTTTATAGCCAGTAAATGCAATAAATATGACTCGGTATCAAAGTAAGGCGTAATAGATGATTGTTTTTTTTTCATTTCAACATATTCACAACAAATCAACTTGAGACCACTTTATGCAGGTGTAACAATCAACGAATAAAAAATATTTAGACAGTGGGCGATCCGCGGAAAATATACATTCCTAACAATGCTGTTGGTCCTTGCAAGGCCCACGGTCGGCCTCATTTCTGATTTAATTAGTTAGGGGCATCGCCATCCGAAGGGCGTATCTCTTGAATACTCGCTCCCTTATGAATATCTCATGGGAGACAAAAAGTTTTTTTATTGGGCCTCTTTCAATCAGGGCATTGTTGATTCCTGTCATAATTAGGGCTTTTATGGAGCAGGTACTTTGCTTACAAATTTATGTCCTCACATAAGTCATCCAGAGCACTGTTGTTAAATTAATTTATTCAGCACCGCGGTAAATAAGCAGATACCCTTATTTAGAACAAAAGAATTATTTATAGTCCCTTTTGCTCACCTGTGTCTCACACACAGAATGTCATATCCCAACGATGACATTTCCGCCCTCCCTAGAGATTAATTAATGAAAGATGAATTTCGAAATACATTTTAAGAAAAATCATTCCCAACAACTTAGAATACGAGCTTGTAAACTCCCTTTCACCATAACATTCAAAATTTCGTTTAATATTATAAACGTATTACCATAAGAATTCGTTAGTTTTGCTAGTCATAAAAATCCCTCAATATTACCTAATAGTCAGAATCAAGTTATCTTAACAATGTTAATGTAAACTTTAATTTATACCGAGACGAATTATTTTTTTCTAAAATTACTAAAACATTTTTATTAGGATCAAAGGTCGCAGTAAATAATATTAAACGTAAAAACTTGAATATCCCTCTAACGTATAATAATAATAATTAAGTCTCTGTACCTCTACCGCCAGGAGTTTGATAAATACAAGTAAATTATTTTCTGGAAGCTAAAAACAATTTTCTTACCCAAATTTTATAGTCAATTCTTTATAACATATTTTTTTCCTGACTTCTATATACAATTTTTTTTTGTATAAGTTCCTTTAATACTGAAGACTTCTTGGAAGAAATTTCACTAATTAAAATTTTATTTTAATTAATTGTGTCTGAGTACGATATGCTATTGGTTGGGAATTGATAAAAAAGTCCGTCACGCAGGGCCGGCATTAAAAAGGTGTAGGTTTCCCACTTGCGTCAGGTATTTGTATTTATCTCAAAATGTAAAAGTTCAATGAGAACAATATTCGGTATTTAGGCTTTAAATAAAGCGCTTCATAAAATAATCGCATATTGTAAATATGACATTATTAGGAGGAAGGGGGGGGGGGTTTACTGAAGACCGAAAAAAAAAAAATGCCAATATCTCGGTTAACCAAGAAAGTGAAATAACCACACAAGAACATTTATGGATCATCCAATACATTTGCAATAAGAAAGGTTCTCTAAAATCTTCCGATCCGATGCATAATAATGGAAATATTAAGAATTTTTGGAATTCTCCCCTACTAAACCCCTCTCCCTCCCCCTGGTCCGATTCCAGCTGTTATATATACGTACACACAATTTTGAACGGATCTCATTTTCGTCATCTACTGGATAGGATCGTGTTTGAGTACAGCCTCAATAGCTGATTCCCCTTAAGAGTTTATCAGTTTTAAGCTAAATATTGAATTTAATTAAAATAAACATATACACGTTTATAACTGAATACATTGAATATGTTCACATGCATATATACGACTTTTGCAGAGAAGACCATCCCTGGCACTATTTTCCTCTTTCTTCAATTCCTCCACTAAGGTTATTGTTATTATTTATTTTACTTAAATGCCAATTTTAACCCGTGCTTTCCATTATGAAGTTCTTTCAAGATTCATATTTTTCAGCAATGTCAAAGCATGTTTGTCAACTTGGTGTGGGGCCACATGAACCAAAAAGATGTAACCCTTACAAAAGTCCGAATCCAGTATTTTGGCCTCATAAAGTTTCATTATGTCTTTTGAGGTGTGGCACGGAACGGATCGTTTTGAAACCGTGGCCTCGTTTGTCGGGACGGGTCGCGACCCCAGGACCCGGGACAATGGTCTTTGATTTTGCCGCCCTCGCTCTGGGCCTGGAGATTTGTGACCTCTCGCCGGACCCAATCACAATGGTAGCGGGGTCGCGAATCAACCACCGACTCCTCCGGAATGTTTAATGCTCCTTCTGCGAATGGCGTGCTGACGACACCGAGTTAGTTACGGTCCACACAGAATGATACACTTATCACTGCCTCCCGCTCTGACTAACTCCCTCACAAACACTCTTGCAAAACAAACATGGGAGCAGTTGATTGAAACGTTTTTGATATTGTCTATGCCATCCTATAAAAAAAACACCAGTAGCATTATTAGGAAAACGTGACCTACCTACTTTATATGAGTACAATAATTATTCTACATCCATCCTTCATTAGTGACAACGAAAATCTGGTACGTTCATTTATTTACATTTTGTGTGTGTGTGTGTGTGTGTGTGTGTGTGTGTGTGTGTGTGTGCGTGTGTGTGTGTGTGTGTGGAGTTAATTAATATGTATACATCCACGACTTTGCTAAAGAATGAAAGCTAAAAAATACAAATATCTCTGTTAATATTTATTTAGAGAAAAGAAATGTATAATACTATAATTGTTAGAAATTCAAGTTGCAACATGATTGGCCATTCAACATTTTTCCACCTTGCTCGCATCATGGAGATATTTCAAACGTTCTTGTCACTCCTCTAAACCCGTCTTCTCTTTGTCTAATTTCAGTAATTAACGTATTTTATCTTTAGTTTGAAACAATTAAATATTGAATTTGGAAACAATGAAACAAATATCGGCGATATAGAGATAATTTGAGCGACATCAATAATGCCATCTCTTTCGTAGGATCAATGGACATTTGAAGAAATGTTTTGAATATCTCATCATTGGTACAACCTAAATAGCGGACTTCCTTTAAGGGAAATCGGGGAAAAATAGCCATTGTTCAGTTTTAAAGAATTTTTTTGTAGTATATGCCGAAATGTTTTATTGCAAATTATTATATTGATATTGTGGCCTAACATTATTTTGGTAAATCTGATGTTGATTCCATTTGACTTCCTTATGCTCCTATTAAATTTATTGAACAAATTGTTTTTTTTTTTTAAAAAATCATGGAACATAATTTATTATGTTTGCCATGATTAATAAAAAAGGTTCTTTTCACATTTTCGAATCTCTAATAGGTACAAAGAAATTTGGAATATTTTAGTTCTCTAAACTCTCATCTCCTTGGTCAATTTTGATCGAAAGGAAAGGTGCACAATAAAATTCCTAAATAAAATATTGTCAACATTTTAAGGTTTTTGAGTTACGTACCGACCTCTTGCAGAAACATGTCAAAATGGATTTGGGGACTAATTTCTTTGAAAACTGAAAACCAAAAATTACAATGCTTATTTTACTTTTTACAAGAAAGAAAAGTACAGCCCGCAATGGAACTTGAAATGTTCAACAGTAAAATAATTTTCAATTGTTATTTAGTAACAAATTTGAGCGATGTGTAGAGAGACCTTCCCTCTGACTTCATCTACGAATATCACTAGTAATAAATCAAACTACCATTAATTAATTATAGCAGAACATTCCATACTAACAATGCGAGGTTCACTATGGAACACAGATCGCCAAATGTAATCTTTTATATAGGGTTCGTAGCGGCAAGAGCCTGTAAATTTAGGCAGGCTGTCCGTCCCATAGAACTGTAAATCTCGTTGGCCTATCCTGAGCCCTGTTAGCAATGCCACATGACAGGAGATATATCGAGACCGAGCTGGCTAGTAACGACGAAGATCCCCCTATCTCGGCCGTATATCTGATTTGGTGACCCGCATAATGCTCTCTTGTGCAAACCTCCAACTCGGCTTAAATGACTTACACAAACGCTTGTATGTGCCCGAAACCAAACTCACCATTCATCTTTAATGGCGACACTTGATTACTATTAATTATTGGGATTTTATTCAAAATACCTCAGGTCTCAATATAAGGAACAATTCGAGTAATTGAATACATTAGTTACTGGTAACATACGAGTACCATAAAACTAATTATATATTTAAGCATTCGAGTGGTCATCCATTCATATCACATGATGGCCTGCATTTCATAATTGGGAAATGTAATGTAATCCGCTTGATAAAAGGATCTTATACATCCTTCCACATTACAAAACAATTATTAATGATCAAAAAAATACTTACAGCATAAAACTTTACTGATGAACCTTCTCCAAAACATATCCATAAGATTTTTTTTTTATTATTAACTCTCAAGTAACCCCTACCGAATATAAATTTATATCACATTTTAATGCCTATTATAATAAAAATAACATTAATTTAATTATTATTTATTCATGAACACCAAATCGAAGGTGATTTGCCCTTTCAAAAGTAACAGCAGGTAACAATAACAAAAAATACCTTAACAACAAGTAACAATAGTAAATACCTTAACAACAAGTGATAATAACAAATACCTTAACAACAAGTAACAATAATAAATAACTTAGCAATAATACCAAAAAAAAAAAGTGTATAGTTAGTGGATGTTTAATTAATAGTATAATTTTAAATTTTGTTGTACACCACGGACTTAATTTGCCTGTTAAATGTTGTCATATATTTCAATTTTGTGTAGGTATGAGAATATATTGTTAATGTGTGGGCTGCCTTCCGTCAATAGTTCTTGTAAGTCGTATGGGAAGTCCTGGTGTTGTCGTTTTCGGCATTCTGTCAGTATATGTCTTATCGTCAAGGGAATGTTGCATGTTGAGCAAGTAGGTCTGTCAGTCTTTGCCATTAAGTATGAGTGTGTTAACTTAGTGTGGCCGATCCTAGATTGTAAAAATAACAAACAAAAAGTATTTCCCATTCCTTCTTGATGTCCTCCAAATAGTTTTCTTAAAAACATATTTACTTAAAATTTAAAAAGAAAATAATAAATAAAATGAACATTTTTTGACGAGAACAAACACAAGGATGGCAGAATAGAAAAATAATTTTTTTTTTTAGAAGAGAAATACATACATTTTATATTTATTCATGAATGCACAGCTGAGAGTAGATTTTATTGGGGTGAGCAATTCCCCCCCCCCGTGATTATGGTAAATAAATAAAAATTGAATATAGCATATACATTTCCGCCGGGGTTGCATCTAGATAAATAAAAAAAAATATTTTGCAAGGCCGTCCAAAAACCACCAAACATTCGCTTTCAAGTGTTTTACGACCTCTGAGAAACAATGTTTCATAAGTTTCATACTAAGCGCACTTCCCACTTGTTTGAAAATTTTACAATATTCCATTCTCTATTTCCCCCTTGGTAGAAAAATCAGATTGATGCCCCATATAATGAAGCTTGGCAACTATAAAATATTATAGTTCAAGTTAGAGGATATTGCAATGAATATTTATTAAAATTAAAAAAAGAAATCGTCGACAGGACTGTTAACATAAATGCTTCCGATGAAATGTGTAATGTCGCGTATATGTATAATTTTTTTTTACCCTTTCTCTAAACCACACCCTTCCCATTGTTCAATTTTAGCGAATAATGAGCTTGATATTTGTTTCAGATAAAACCCTTATATATCTAGTTTGGCAACGATCAAACAAAAATTGCATATATATTTTTTAAAGGACCTCATTTTTGCCATCTCCTAGATAGGATCGATGAGCATTTGTAGAATCTTTCGATACTTTCGTCATGAGTACAACCTTAATAGCTGACCTTTAAAGGAAATCTGCTTTTTTAACTGCAAGACTGCTTTCGAATGAATTTAATACTCCTACTACTTAACGATATCATTATTAAAAGTAGTAAATATATGCTTTCACCACATACAAACAAAAGATTACAAAATACAGTAATTACTGTTGTATTGAGTAATATCATTTGTCTCGATATTAGGCAGGTCTGGAACCCAAGTCGGATTACAAAACCCGACAATATTTTCATTTTTTATTTAATATTATTTCCATACAATTGTAATTACTTATTGTTCTAATGAGGTCCACTACAAATTGCTTGATATGATAACTGGGCTTAAATAAACTAATCACAAAACATTGAAACAAATTTTGCATAAAATATCTCTCAAGCTAATAATAAATAACTGATTAAACTTTTTAATTATTTTTTTGTGGAAAATTATAGAAATTTATTAATTAATGTCGTATATGTGCGTTGTGGCTTAGAGGATAAATGAACAACATATAGCTGCCTATGGAGGGTGGGGCCAATATCTTGCATTGGCATTTCCTTAGAGCAGTGGTATTCAGAGGTGAGATGTTGGCTCTCATTTCCATGGCTATTTCTACAACTTGCCCCCTGCCGTAGTTATGACCCTCCGACAAATTTCCCTTCTTGATAACCGTTTAACAGTACCCCGGCCAATGTACTTGGCTAGATTTGTCTTCGTTTTCTCCCTCTCTCTATAATAGGTTGGGGCAGCGGTCAACTTCATTTGCATCAACGTATTTCTCTCCCCTGGAACTGCCGCAAAACCGCATTCTTACTAACCATAAACGTCTACATTTCTAACAAGTACAGACCCCTGTCCTAATTATAATGTTTGCCAATTATTTAAAACCTTTTAGGGGTGAATAATGAGTGGGTGCGATAATTATTCTAACTCCATACTAGAAAACGATATTATTACATCTCACTTCTCAAAATACATTTTTTTCCTTGAGCTAAGGGGACCTTGTCACCTACTTTTGTTGAGTTTTGAATAAGAACGAAAACATGTACTCACTTAATTTCTCCACATTATTTAAAATAACAATGACAGTCCAGGGAATCGGGTAGAACTTAACAAAAACACACTCTTGTAGAAAGTAATTCGTTCATTGTAGGATATTCCAACTAGTTTTCTTTTAGTCTTCTTCAGGTGGTAAATTGTAGATGAACGCCAGTGGTGTCACATGACCATTCACGGCAAATGATCGCATTAATAAAATGTATAGAAAATGTAAATTATTATTAAATGCCATTCAACACTTTTCCCATCTAAGTACTACTAGTCGCTATTTTAACTTTAAAATACCTTCCCTTCCATTGCGTCCTGAATTAAAAAGAATGATATATGAACACTTAGAAAAAAGATTATATAAATATTATAGTAAACAACAGTGTTTAGTAATATAATGTAAATGCAGTGATGAAATAGTAGACTACATTTCCTTACTAGTTCAAACACTATCCTCTCTGTGTCATTTTTGTATTCTTAATATAGTGTTGCTTTGTTTATGTATTGACCTGTACGTAGGGATGATCAAATAAACACAATAAATAACCACCACTTTACTTAAACAAACCCCTGAGGAACCTACAGCTCTAGCAAATATGTGATTCTCGCTTTAGAGTTTTCATCTGTTCATCTGAAAAGATACAGTTTTTAGTGATAATAAATCATGAAGAACTAAAGTTTAATAGGTACCATTAGAATTACCTGAAGCATTGTTATATGACAAAATATTCACTTTCGCTATTTATATATTCACTGATAAACGAAACACACACCATCGTGAAACTGGAAACAAAATGTGTGTATTCATTTTTCACCCTCCCTTACAGTTCCGATTTCTGTCATATATTATGAATATTAAAAGATCCAATAATCTCAGTACCTACACAGAATAAATTTAAACTCATTTAAAACAAAAATTGAACGGAACATTTTGGAAAAAGATTGAATGTACTGACAGAAATTACATATTATATATAGTTCCGTATATTCCACAAAAATCATTAACAGACGTTCTGCAAAAAATCGTGTCATATATTTTCGAATCCATGTCATTTAAAAGAAACAAAAGAAAAACAAGTTGCTTGGATTTTCAAAGGCATCAAAGGGGCAATTGATAACGCATGGTGACCATCATAAAACAGCCCAAAAACTATTAATATGGTAAAAATCCAGAGTTTCTTCCAGGAACGAAACACATAATTATAACATCCAACACAATTTTAAACAGATTTCAGATATTAGGAACTCCACAAGGATCCAGATTGTCTCCATCACCGTGGAGGCAAATTGTTAATGATTTATTAATAGCCAAGTTGTATCGTAGTTTTCATGTCACAGCCTTTGACAATTGTTATTTGAGTTAAATTTAAAACTTTTACAGAATAACAAGTTCTCTCAAATATTCTAACAAATAATAAAAACTAAATAATGGTATCTAAAAAAGAAACTTACATTTACTCTCCACAGTTGTGCTTTTGAATTTCTTCAATTAGTTTTACAGTAACGTCCGTTGTTAGCCTATTTCAAAAATATGTAAAAGCCGTTTCAGATGATGATAATAACACTGTAATGACCAGGTTTGTCAAAACTACCCCTTATACCCCTCCCCCTTGCGGAGTTCTAAATCTTCTAACTGCTGATTGAGTTTTGGAACTAAGTTGCGCATCATCGAGTCTTGTATTAGACTAGTCTTTGTACCTCAAATGGAGATCTTAGCTCACTACTTCTTTCTTCAAGTAGGAACTCAATTACACGGATTAGTAAGGACCGTGGTAACTGATGGGATTTCAGTCGTGGTAACAGCAATGCTTTATCAAATTTAATGAGAAATCATCGGATTCTAACATTCTATGTACAATTGGCCTATGCCAGAAGCGCGAATATAAGTAAATGCTGAAAAAAAAAGAACGTTTAGTTTTAATATCATAATTACCCCAAACCAAAAACAAATTAGGAATCCTCCACTAAAAGTTGTTGACGAAACATTTCATTCGCGACATGGAAATAGTAACGTGAAAAGGCGCAGAGCTTTATGAGTTTGAAAAGAGATAAGATCTATTTACCTTCTTATCACTCAGTCATACATAATGTAAGGGAGGAGGTTGGTTCGTCGAAGTCACCGTCTTCCTTCTACTTTTGGAACAAGGGTGGCGATTCATGCCCCTATTTAGCCCCACTAACGGGTTTCACCTTCTCAGAAATACTACCTGACCGATTTTTTAACCGTCTTCTTCTCTCAGTCTTCGGACGTGGGATGGGTAAGTAACAAAACCAGTTTTTTTTTCTCCCCTATCCTTTCTTCTCTTTGTTTTTTCTATTCCTTTTTCTGCCAGTCATACAGCTCTCCTTTAGCTTCCGGGGCTTCGTTGCGCGCGAATGCTACAATGGAAGCTGTCCTTTCACTCCCGTATTTATATGAGTTTATTTAAAACTTTTTAACTTTCTGGACTGTTCTTTTTTAGTATTAATAATTCTCTTTGTAGAATTTTAAATGGCTGATTTGCAGTGTTTCTTAAATCTTTACTTTAGTTGAACAGATTGCCTGAAGATGAACAGTTCGCTATCTAGTCCGGAAAGATTAAACACTTCCATAGGCGTAGGAAATTGGCTTCACGGAGATTCCATACAATATAGTTGATTGACGATATTGGCCTAAGAAACAGATGATTTTCTTATTTGACACTTCTCAGCCACACATGCGGGTTGCGGCTTACAGGTGACTTGGGTTTGTTGTCCCCTGAAAGCCTAAATACCCATTTTATTAAAACAAATTAATGACCTATAAATCGATGTTGGCAGAGTTCTTCCTAAAGGAAATCCACTATTGAGATCGACCCAACGAAATTCCAGACATTTCACAAATCGACCGTAACGAGTAGGCACCGAAAATTGTCTCCACCTACAATGAAGGACAAAAAAACAGTGCTAAATTAAAATTCAATATAAAAGTTTTTTTTTGCCCGATTCCAAGAGACATAAATTAAAACAAATTGAACTAATTACAATAGAACCTCCATGGCCTGCTAAAAAATGTGAAAAGGAAACAACACTTCGAAAAATGTCATGTTAACTAATATTGTTGAAAATATAATATTCGAAAGTAGTTGAACTAAACTTTTTTTTTTTTTTTTTCTATAACTAGTATATTAACTGAGCTAACTGTAATTTTTTTCATCGATCTGAAGACTCTCTCCTGATCATTTAAACATTACCAGTGTAAACCAAGCATAGTCTTATTCCAAGCATAAGTAGAAACAAATGTTTTTGTCGGACCGCTCCTATATGAGGTACAAGAATAAATTCGCGATGTGACGTCATTAACCAGCATTCTACACTGCAGAGGCCACACTGTTTTTCCTTCCTTGCACGAAGCAAAAGAATTACTGTAGTCATACAATTTTTCAGATTCTAACGAAATTTATAGGTTATGGCCCTCCCTAAAACCATACTGACTCGGCATAAAGTCTGTTCGTATCTTGCATAGCAATAATAGGACTATAGATTGTTGGTATTTCATATTTGGAATTACTATAAAGTGAAATTGGCACCATCCCTTTGATGGAAATCATTTGGGGCAGGAGGGTTAGAGGAGGTCAACGATAAAAAAAAAAATTCCATCACGCAGGTGATGAGTAAAGTAGATTTCCCACGAGTTGATATATAATATGCTGATGATTTCATACTCTATACCTCCTAAAGTAAGAAGCCAACGTAAACGGAATTAAAATCTGTTAAATTATTTCCTGGAAACGAGGTGTTTAGTGACAGGTATTTAAAGCGAAAATCGGATGAGTAGAAGGAGGGGGTGGTACATTCAAAAGAACTCTTATTAACCACGTTTTATAAAAAAAACGTAGCAATATATATATATATATATATATATATATATATATATATATATAATTTTGTTTACCTCCTGAGTAGGATAGAAGGGCACATTAAGACATTTTTGAAAATCTCGTCTTGAGAATAACCTTCATAGCTGATTTCCCTTAAAAGTAATCGAATGTGCCATTTCAGAAGGTAGGAAATCTGCTTCGTTTACGCAGCTATGCACGATGTTAATTAAATCAGGAGAGTGAATGACACCTCCTACGTCTGGTTTGTTGGATATGAAGAAGTCGAAAATAAGGAAGAAAAAAAAATTATCAATTAAAAAAAAAAGGTTGAATGCCTTGGATATGACAGCGGAAGAAATGAAAGGGAAACAAGTAGGAAGTAGTAGGGCAGTATGAGGAGTACGTCACGGTATAGAGCTTGGACTACATAACTGCAGATGGTGGGACTAACTACTTACTCTGCGTTTCTGAGGAATTCACAATTTTCAAAGGACATTCACATGAAAAATCCTCAATGAACGTTGTTTCAGTAGCAGGGCTTGGTGAAAACATGTCAGTGTGCAAGAAGTAAATATATTTGCTACAGAGTTATTTATCCTCATATCTACACCGCAAAATGTCAAGTGTGGTGGTATTAACGGTGAACACTCAATAAATTTATGTTGTTTCCATCTCTTGTCTACAGGCTCAGGCAATGTTCATAGAAATATTTACTAGCCGTTGTATTGTTGTTGAAATTTATTAATAAAAGCGGGAAATTCTTTGGCTTTGAGTAAATACCTTTGTACATGGATATATATCTTTATATATATATATATATATATATATATATATATATATATATATATATATATATATATATATATATATATATATATATATAAACATATATATAATTCTACTACACCTGTGTATGTCATTGAACTCCTCCTAAACGGGTTGACAGCTTTGAATGAATTTTTTTTGTATGCGTTTGGATGACGCCCTGGAAGGTTTAAATTCACAAATCACCCCAGCAGATGGAGCAGGAGTGGGGGTTGTAAGGGAGGTCTAAAATTAAAAATAGCAATATTTCATTTCCTATTGGTTTTTTGCCAAATATGCACATTATAAAAGTTGTTTCTTTTGTTATTTAGAGTAACCTTTGTTTTATTCACTTTTGTCGGATACAATGTATAAACGAGATAACGAGACTAACAAATTAAAGTGGGAGCCAACAATTTTATAGGGCACTAACGATTGAACCGAACTTAACAACACTCTATATGTAAATTAACATTTATTCTTCCATGATTATAAGCTATTTAATATTTTTAGGTTCGAACTGGAGTGGGGGTTATAAGGGAGGCCTGAATAAAAAATTTCCGATATTTCATTTTCTATTTGTTTTTAGGCAAACATGCACATAACAAAAGTTTTTTTTTTGGGTTATTAAAAGTACAACGTCTGTCGGGTCCGCTAGTTTAAATATAAATATCTGATAGTATATGAATATTTCGGGGACCCAGGTCAGCAATGTAAGGAAAGTGATGGTTTTAATAAACTTTGTAAATCTAGAGTCGGGGGTCAGTAAAGTAGTATTAAGTCGGGCAGTATAAAGTGAGCATTAATAATTAAAAAATAAACGTAAAAAATATAAAATATTTGTATCTAATGTTTTTTCTAGCCTGTCAAAATGTATATAGCTATACCTATGACTGTGTCTGTTTTATATATGCTACATTGTTGGAACCTAAGCGTCTCTTAATTTTGCAGGTATATTAAACATTATTTTATGTATTAAATTATTTACTCCTATAGCTTATGTAATATTGCATGTATTTGATGTTTTAGCTCTTGATCATGACTACAAGGTCTGGTGAAAACCTGTTAGTGTAAAAGAATGACATGAACATACTTGAGGACGATATTTTTTTTTCCTTATGCTGAAACAATAGCACATTAAACCATTAATTTTTCATAATAAAACATTACATCTTTGGAGGTTAACAATTCATGCAACGCGTCGCTAGAATTCATTTTCATTTCAATTCATTATATTTCTAATGCATTAGGTGAAGCAGCTTCTCCCAAGCAACTGCATTCAAAGGCAACTCCATCTGAATTTTAATTGCCGCAGTGGGCGCAGTTCGGAATATATCTGGGAGAGGAAATAAACGAGAGTGGCCGACCCTAATCTGGCTAAACAGGACTTAATAATTATAAACAATAATGGGTGTTAGTAAATCAGGATATGATGTAATGATTGAAGCCGACATTACAAGGCTCTATGGTAATGTCTGCTTTTATATACAATGGCCCTATTGATCCACTCTCACACACTTTATTTATGCCTCTTTAAATGTATTTATCCTTTTATGAATTATTTATTAGGAGTTTTTTCCCTTAAGTCTTGGGGTAGCCACGCCTCTCCCCTTATAGGAAGGTAGGGGGTGGCTGTCATCCGAAGACCTAAACGAGTGAATTCTTCGAAAAAAAAGCCACCTAATCTCAATAACTTATATTTTTCGCTAAAATAAACTTATTTCGTGTTCTGTATATTTGTTTCTCCTCCCATGCTTCAAATAATGGGGGGACGGGGTCTGTACAACTAAATATATTTCACTGTCCAGAGTGGGGATAAGGATTTTATATGCTACGTCTGTCTCAAAATAAGTTCCTATTGCCCACGCGGGAATCGAAACAGCTAGAAAGTTTATTCAATCAATTTTCTTCCATGCTATCAACAGCATAGAGAAAATCATTATTCCCACGATTCCGACATCTTCTTTATGAAATTATGAACAATATAATAACAATAAATATAGGATCTAAACGAGGATGATGGTATATGAATGTGGGATATGGAGATTGGGCGGCAGTATAATACTAATGATATGAGACTAGTATAATAAAGCCATTTACATAGATAACACTGGATTGGCCTTTGACAGATAGAGTTATATCGCACTTACTCTGTGAGTTTCTCCCTCTTATAACCATCTCTCTCTCTCACTCTCTCTCTCTCTCTCTCTCTCTCTCTCTCTCTCTCTCTCTCTCTCTCTCTCTCTCTCTCTCTCTCGTCTCTCCCCCCTCCTAGGAAAAATAAATTGAATAACGATGACATAAATCAATAGAAAGCCCCAAAATCTTCAGAATCATTTGTAATTGAAATACATAGCCATTCAACTACAGTCACAATTTGACAGAATTCCGAATGTTTTGTGTACTTAACTACGTACAATAGTTAAAAAAAACACTAATTACAGTGCTTTGAGTAATTAAACGAAATTTGAGGTAAGGTTTAATAGCGTACTGGTAAAAGCCAAAAGAAAATACAGCATGAATTAATTCCCGAATAATTAAATTATTTCGGTTTTTACTTCCTCTGCAATTTAGAGTTCTTTTTGAAAGATATAAATTAATACTTGCCGATAAAAATTGATTAAAATTATTTATCGAAAAATAGCAGATATCTTTCTCTCAAAATTTACGGGAAAGTGTTAATATTAAGTATGTACGCAGAAGAGATTGTAATATGACAAAATGCAAAATGGACTCTGAAGGCCATAGGTCTGGGGTCGTAGAAAAAATATAGCTGATATTCTCAAGCTGCAGGGCTTCTAAATAAATAGAAGCATAAGATATAGGTTCTAACCCTTTATTTGATTTATAAGATATAAGTCTTAGATGATAATGAAGTCCTCAGTATGCAATAATACAAATTTCCCCATCATCATTTAGAGGTAGAAGTAGTTAACCATTCCTAATTATGTTGTGGGGAAAAAATAAAAAAAAATAGTTTACTGTATTCATAACTGTACGGGGTCGATGTATTCATGAGTCTAGTATAAGAAATACTCCTTGAGCGAGCCACTTACAAGGTGGGGGATGGAAGTATTGTACTTGCTACAGTTGTAGTTACATATATTACGTGAACCCCATGGAACTAGATTCTACTCATTCACAAAATATTTAATTGTACCGAAACAAGGGCAGTATGTATTTGGCCTTCATTTTACATAGTTCAATGTTATACGAATTTCCTTTTAAAGAATTCGTTATTACAGTTGGTCGAATGTTAGTACTAAAGCGCGGGACTGATACCTTATCATTTATATGCCTCTAGATGACATCAACCCTATGTGCCCACACACTCGATTGGTGTGTAAATGATAATGTTGTCATTTTTACTTAATATTCAGTTACATTTAACTTGAAACTCTTTTTTTTTCTTCAAAAGAGGAACTGCAAAGGAGAGTTCTTCGGCTCCAATAAACGATTGGAATGTAAATTTTATGACCGATTAACCTGTCCCGTGTCGATACGCCGGCCTCTTTCTTATACAATTTTATTAGAATGAAATGATATTCAATATATTATTGAATTATAAAATTATCATTATATGTTATAAAGTTCATGTTTTATTTGCTCTTATTTTTAGTGTACAGGGCTGTCTCCAGGCGGCTTAATTAAATTACTCATATAAGTCATTCTATGCTTTCAAGTTTTAAATAAGCTTTTATGCTAATGAATGTAGAGTACTCTTGAAATGCACTTCACTTCTTTTGAAACTCGGCGTCGCTATGCATGATCGCATAATTTTAAGATATAGAATTAAAACTTCTGACGCACATTGGATCACTCACTCACAGGTAATTTCTATTTTATTTCGACTAGTCATGAAATATTGCGCTTCTGTCCCACTCAGAAGGCAATGGCGAACTGCTGTTACCTCTTCCCGAAGCGACTCATCGCATACTAAAACTTAGGCATCGTTATAACTCCTAGGAGTGTTAAAATTGCTGCGGGAAACTTATTCCCACGTACCCCTTGGAGAACCAACTGAAGGAAGTATTTGACTGTAACCTTATCTTGCGACTTTATATTGTGGGAGTCAAATTAATCCTACACTTACTACCATATAAGCGTTCAAATTTCGTTGTATAATATAAAGCCAGGAGGCTTGCTCTAGCCAAAATACATACATTTTTTCGTACAAAAATAATTGAATATTTAATTATTATTATTATTATTTATTAACGTCCACTTTTTGAAACTCAGGCTAATTGGGACGGGTTATCTACAGGTTACCACCCTTTTCTAGCCAGGGTGGGATTTTAGGACCTTATTTAATGAATTTCGTCACTAAATAATTTCCTTTTCCCGGGCGAGAATCGAACTCGCCACTCTAGGTTTACCATGTGTGATAAAGGACAACGCTTTAACTCGCATGGCTAACCTGAGCCCCGAATATTTAATTAATATTGTGGACCGCAGAATGGTAAATAACATGAATGGAGTATTGACAGTGAAATAATAACAAATTAAAATGATTTGCATATAATAACTATTGCATTCGCCCACCAGTAAATTCTCCTTCATACAAAAGTAAACGCTGTTAGATTATCAACTAATTCTGACCACAATTCTGAGCTTATTCGCTCTTAATTCTTATTTATCTATTGTTTTGAACCATAAACTGAAAGTAAATAATTTTTGTTCTTGTTAATTTAGGATTAATTTTACTTCAACCTCATTTTTTCGTTGTTTCAAACTTCTTCGCTGGGAACTTATTACAGGTGTTGTTTCCGGCATATCTCCAGCGGTGTCTGCAATGTGGCGGTCTCATTTTTTATTTTCAAAGTAAATTCAATATTGTTGTATCATTTGAAGCTACAGTGGTGTTAGAGTACTCTGTAGTATTACATTCTTTGTTGTGTAGCAGGGAAACATCCTTTAAAATCGCACCAAACATTTACTAGCGAATGTTAACTCTCTGAAAAGGTCTACATGATTTTGAAAATTTTAAATGTTTAAGGATCCTGCATAGTAGATGAGACAAATAAGATCCGTTGAAAATCATATCTATGCAAAAATTTTAAATATTTATGGAGTTATTTGTTTTGTTTTTATTTTATTTTTTGCTTTACAAACTCTAGTACACATCCATAAAAATCGTAAATAAATTGAAAACACTTCAATTCATAAATAATAACTACTGACAGCTCTGAAGGATATTTAATGATTTTTTTTACAAAATTTGGAATTTAAGTCAATTTGATTATAATACACTGTGGAGCACCAAAAATACTCTTAAGATGAGTTAATTGGAGAGATCTTCTGCAACATATATTTTTCTACAAATAATAGAGCTGCCCATAGACATTCCAATTAGGTACCGAAGAAGTCAGCAAGGGCTGCTATTTTTCGCGTGTTGTAATAACTCACCCATGATGGTACCACGCCTTAATTTTTTTATTTCTCGCTAGGAAGAACCTTAAGCAGCCCCCTCAGGATTGAAAATGAGAAAATACAAATGTTTCCCTTAATATTCCAGTTAGTGAAATATATATAAAGCAACTGTAATAACCAGAATGGGTTATATAAAGTTTTTCAGCTCGATGTATATAAAGGAAATACATATTCTGTATATGTTTGAATCTGCAAAAAAAATTTTTTTTTTTCACCAATATTCAAATATTGTTTTCCATAGACCTTTATTATACGAGATAGATAGATATATACAGTTTTGAACGGACCTCATTTTTGTGATCTCCTCGTGATGACCTCAATAGCTCATTTCCTTTAAGGGATAAATATTTTTATTTATTTTATCAGAGACCCAGCAATTCAGAAATGGTGTTATTAGGGTAGTGTTCACCGGGGGTGAGAATGATAGTTCCCCATTTTCTGAACTATTGTTTCATTATAAGAGTGAGGGTAATGTGTGAAGGGGCAACTGCATTTTTCCCCTTCAAGAACTCATGATTACTCATTGTGAGCTCATTGACTACTCTTCTACCATTAGACTCACACTTAGGTTTATTTTGGAGCGTCGATGCCAAATAAATGAGTTGTGCGGCAAATCTAAATTTCCGATGAGCCGAGAAGAAAGCACGTGTTAAGCGGAAGACGGAGGACAAGGAGTGATGTAGTAACTAATGAAGACAGGTGGCACTATCTGGAAGTACATCGGGTAATTAATGCTAAATTGAAGAGCTACAACATCCATTCTGAATAGCCATGAGATCTACTGCCCCTTCCCAGTTCTATTTCTTCAATAAAACTGTATTATTCTAGCAAATGTTAATTTATTCCATTGAATATGGATTATCGACAGAAATGAATGGACGAAGCGAATCTCGTATTTTAAATGAATATTTCCATTTTAACTAGAACAGATTTAGTAGCTCGTACATATTCGAGTTGAGAGAAACTTGAGAGCAGCCATATTTTTTTTGTATTGTTTAATCTTAGAGGAATAATCCATTTAAATAAAGGCAACTTGAATCTTTAATGCGACTTCATTAGCACTTTTGCTGTTATTGCTATGATTCCTATACATAAAAAAGTATTAGTTACTAAAAAAATACTTCGGTCACATAATAATAAAGCCACATAAGAATAATTAGAATGCCACTATCGCAGCAAATCTAAACATACAGCGAATCACATTTTGCAACCATCCCAATATTTAGAATGAAATTCATTAACACCTAACTAAAATCTTCAATTTAAGGCTGTCCTTGTTTTATGTCGTTATCAGTCACGTGGGTTGAAATGAAACTACATCAGCTGGCTGGCACTTCGGTTAACATCTAACATATATTGGTTAATCAAGAGATTCACTTCGGCTAGTTATTAGTAAATCATAAAGGAAAGGAACTGGGTTTTATTTATTTTTTGGATTCATTAGGTTTTTATGATTTGGGCAATCAACAACTGGGTTTTTATGCCCTTCATAGTAGTATAATGCTGTTTACAAGTCCCTGTTTTACTCTATGTCTTAAATAATATCAACTAATATATTGTAAATACTGCTTAGTATTAAATTTACTAATTTTCTATACAATTATTCCTTAACTAAATCTATAAATACATTTTTAATTATTTATATTTACTTAAAGGTGTGTGCTATTAACATGAGTTACGTTGTACCTATTTACACTTCTTACTACAGGCTTTATATTTTTAACTGCCTTTATATTTGGCCAATAATTAATAATTATTGTACATTTTTTAATACTGGCTATATACTTACTTATTCTATATAATAATAGTATATAACTTTTTTTCATTTTATAGTATATTACATAAACATATATTTTCTCCATTAAAAATACATATTGTCAACTGGCACTATAATTAGCCAATATTGCAAATGGCTTTTACTTTTTGGGTATGTACTTTCACCTGTTTTATTTTTTTATTTTTTATTTTTTGCCAGTAATTAAAATCAATTTATCACACACCTACTCATACAAACTCTTCATGCATTTTTTTAAAACATATAAATAAATAGATATTTATTTATTTTGAAGTTTTATTAGTAAATTTAAATATTTAATTTGTATATTTAAAGATTTTACTTGTTTGAGTACAATTCTGTAATGGTGATGCAGAATCGGTTATTAGGTGGTCAATATCGATGCAGGTCGACCTGACCCACTCGGTCAAAGGGCCACTTTGTTGTTGTCGTCAAGTTGAATAGGTCAGTACGCTAAATGTTTTGTTCGTGAGATTGGGCAATCCGAGATTTTTTTATATTGGATGGTAGCATTACATCTAATAGTAACTTAAATTTATGGATATTCTATATCTGAATTAACTACTTAATTATTCTCTTCATTATTGGTATGGTATCCAGCTTAATTTCTTCGGACTGAAATAGGGAAAATGTCCGTCAATGTCAGCGATCTTGGAATAAATTGGAAATAGCATTATTTAGTTTCAGTGTAAGATACATAGATGACTAATTATCTCGAAATCAACTTCACTCCGAACTCGGAATCCTCCATACTGTATGACAACTCTTGTCCATCTTGTTCTATGAATACATTCATCGATCTAAGGTATATACAGATATTGATTATATACCAAAAAGGTAACTAGTAAAATGAATGTGAAATTTAATAATGAACATTGATAAAAAATGACCGTGGAAATAAAAATTAGTTAGTCGAGGTTATACTGAGAACTACTCGACACGACTAGAGTGACTAAGGAATGAGCTATGAGAATTTTCCGGTATAAGAACTGCATTGTTTGCAGTTTGTTTCGGAGGTTTTAGGGCGAAAAACTACTAGGTTATGATCGCCCTGTAATATCTATAACTCACGTTTTGATATCCTCATCTGTATCGCCATTTTAACAAACTAAACGAAGATATAAAAACATTTGTAGTTTAAATTTCTTTGTATAAATTCATAATTTTCACAAAATTAAACAATTTATCTAGCTATTTGGGGTCCTCTCCAAGGGCCACTTTTATATCATCGATAATATTGCATTCGTTCCGAATGTCTATATACTTATAGCATTCCATTAATATGTGGTAGATAGTCAAGTCTGTGTTACACTTCCCACAAATCGGGGTTACTAAAGGCTGAATACAAGATGCACAAATTACTCGATTAATTTACGAAAAAAGACATAGAACAACAATCGTAGATCATCGGTAGTTTAACAAGATTGGTACTATATTATTTTACAATCCGACTCATAGTAGCGGATATATTTTAAATTTTTGAATTACATCCTCTAAACCCCCATTATTCCAGGTCCGGTTTCAGCCAATTACAAATTTGTAAACTAGAGTGACGAGTTCGATTCTCGCCTGGGCAAAGGAAATTATTTAGTGACGGAATTCATTAAATAACATCCTAAGTCCCACCCTGGCTATAAAAGGGTGGCAACCTGTAGTTAACCCATCCCAATTAGCCTTAGTTTCAAAAAGTGGACGTTAATAAATACAAATAAAATAATAATAAATTATAGACATATAATAACGGAGATATTTCAACTTTTCGAATTTGTGGACAGCATACACGATGAAGTAAAAACTATCTTGAGAAGATTGTACTTTCCAAAATAGTTTTCTTTATGAATATTTTGAATAAGTCTGAAGAGTTTAATTACTTTCCGTATCCACGTTCTGTCTGCTTTATGCCTGTCCTAAACAAAAACAACAAACCTGCGTTTTGAAATACCAAAATTGGTGGAGCCCGTTATTTTTAAGATCCAAACAAATACGGGCAAGGAATGTTTTTCCGTTCCTTTGTAATTACTATTCGGAACGACTCTGTGCAAATTTTTAAATTGCCGAGTAAGAAAGACACAATGCGATAGGAGTAGGAGAGTTTACGCCGCTGTCGGCGCCTAGCATTACACCCAGCAGTAAATGTAAACAAGGACTCTCATAGCTCGCTTTACGATCTCTTTGTTCGGTGAGCTTTAGCACCTATAGTACCAATGTATTACAGTCGTCTGAGGTTATGGTCTTTGGTCTACCTCTCTAGGTACATCCCGTCAACCTATAATCCCTCCCTTGATTCATGGCTTCAGTTTTACAATTGCAGTAATGAATCGACCTTGTCGAGAGGAATTCGAAAGCAATGGCATGAATAATATGACCAAGACCGCTGTGATATTTTACTTCATTTATGGTGAGTACTTTCGGCATATTCAAAAGTCCATCTTCAGTAGTGCTATGCTTGGAGACCTGCCGCTGGCCGAGTAATCACAACAATGGTTTAGTACTTGGCCAGCTGTAGGTTTCAATCCATAGGAGGACTGATGATGAACTTTTGAATATGCCGAAAGTACTCACCAGAAATTAAGTAAAATATCACAGCGGACTTGGCAATAATATTCACCTTATTAAAAATGATCTCCACAGCCACGGTGCACGGTGGTCTGAAATGGCCGGTTTGGCGAAAAAATTACATATCAAACAACATATTATTTTTTCTTTTTGAAGAGTCTGGTATAAATAAAGACACACTTATATCTGATGTATATTATGATTTATTTACAAGACTATTGAAAAATTCTTTGCTTTATAACATTAAACAACTCCATGTAATTTTATATATTTTTTTAAAAACTAATGTATTTCCTATAGAATTTATTCAATTAATAATAAAAGTTTTTTCACTTCTGGATGGAAATCTAGTCTGTCTTTAGTTGTAGGCTCTTTGCGAAATTTATTAATGTAGGGATCTGACGTCACAAGTAGCATATGAAAAACATCTTCATTAGTCGAAATTCTACTACATTTTCTTGATTTGTTGAGACGATATTGACGGTAATCTTTGTTGCGCGCCTCCTGTGCCTCTTCAGTCAACATCCCTATCGGCAACATCGCAGCTGAAATAATGGTCCTTCCGTGCCAAAGAACCTTGTGCACAGTATTAGGCATGTTGTACCATCTATATAAATTTACAAATAAAGTGGCAGTTTCTTGACAATAATTTCCAAATTTTGCTGGATCTACAGCAGCGCCAGTGTTGATTACATCCAGGATAACTCCAAAACGGTGAATAAGTTCTTCATTCACTCCAGTTATATTAGCTGTAGTAGTTGGATCTTGAAAAAATCGTCGTGAGGTATTCCCATCATTGGTTGTACCCATACCTTGCTTCACCATGTCAACATTAGTCCCAACATAGCTCTAAACTTGTTTTGAATTTCACGTTTGGTGTCTTCCATTACTTGTTTGGTGTCCTTCGTTGTTCTCCATTCTTGAAACGGTAATCTATATGCAATTTTCAAACACACTCCAGTATAAATTTAATTCTTGCATGGAGAGGAGATAGGCCGAGTTGAATTGCTTCTTCAGATTCTGGCAGATTCCGTAATATTTCTAAGTCGTTCATCTGAGAAGGTTTAGCTTTGCATATCGGACAAACAGCCATGGATGATGTCTGAGTTAGTGACTGTGTGACTTTTCCATCGATCATTGAGAGAACCATTTCATGATGAATTCTAAAAGTTATATTGTGGAGAATAACAGTGGACTAAGTTGTAGTTAAGATTTCGAGTTTAACTTTTTGAACTTCTTCTTGAATTGTGTTTGGTGTTTCTTTCATAAATTCAAATTTAAATGGGTCTGCAATGTCTTGTAGACGATGGCCTTGTGTTTTTTCCAAACAATTGTTGTCTTGTCATCCTTATTAGTCAAAAGCAATGGGACAAAAGATATTAGAAACATATTTTGTATCAGTAATATTTTGACCTACAAATGTCTGTTTATATTCACTATGTCCTGAAGAGCCATCGCATCCCCATTTAGAGACTAGAGTAAGGTCGTGGCTTACAAAATTTAAATCGGTCTCCTGATATGTCATCAAAATTCTTTTTACGGTATGATCAAGCAGTGATTGTAAACTAACTTTGGGGAAACTCTCAGTGACTTCAATATTTTCAGGATAACACTGCATTTGGCTTCCAGTAATCTTTTGTACGATGGATATATGTCAAAACCTTGATCCTTTGCCGTTTGCCTTAGTATTTTATATTGTAACTTTGAAAGAGAGGCATCCACTAATAGCGCCAAAGCTTTTTCAGAACTGAAACCTGAAGGCTTTTCCTCTTTTGCCTGTATTGAACTTGGCTGCAGATGTTATCAACCCATCTGAAAAAGTGTCTTTTAAGTGTTTAATTTTCGATTGTTGACTCCGTATGCTACACTCCTCGAAAGGTTTTTCAGGCCGATCTCTTTGTGCAATTGGCTTGTCTAAAGAATCAATATTCGTTATTGAAATAGTATTTTTCAGCCAAATTTCATTTTTTTTAAGAAAGCGGTCGTAAGTGCGATTTGCTTTTACCCATCTACGATGAAAATGCGGTAAAAATACTTTTTTTAAATACCTGCTAACTTCATCCAAGTCCTCCGGAGTTAGATAAGGGTAATCACTTTTCAATTGTTTTAAACAATTAACAACATCACGGTCACTTGCTAATATTATATCAACTATTTCTCGATATGTGCAATGAAAATTTTCCATTATGAAACAAAAATATCTTGGATGTTAACCTTTCTCATTGGAACAGTTCAAGAGACTAAGGAAAATAAATAAATAACATCGACTGGGGGTATTAGTGCTTTTGTTTACTTTTGAACAGCTCAATCTTTTAATACTCGAGTTGGAATTATTGAATCACAAACCACAGAGGCAAGTTGGGGCAGGTAAATCCAATTAGGTCTTTTAGATAAAGGTTTTAGTACTATTTTTAGACAAGAATGAAAACGGAGCATGACGGAGCTCAATAGTTGTGGATTACTAAACATTCGTAAACTTTGTTGTTTGACCATCTACTTAAAATTTTTGTATTTAATTGTAAACCAAAAATTGCAACTGAACAAAGCGTTTGCTGTTTTTTAGGCATGTTGTAGAAACGGAAAAAAATATATAAAATTATAGCTTTGTTTTATAACAGATTTTTTAAAAGCAAAATAGGAGCCATACTGTTACTCTAAAAAAATATGTGTACGTATGTGACGAATTGTTTGATCTGTTAAATAACATAAAATGCACGACCACCCTTCCTAATCATGGGGTTGTAATACTCAACTATTAAGCATTCAAAATATTAACTTCATTTGTTTTTTAAAAAAATTCGAAAAATCGATTTTTTTCGCCTCGTTGACCACTGTGCGGCGTCATACGTTTTACATGAATTTGAAAGCTTTCAAAACGATACCGATAACGTTTGATAAAATATTAATTATTTTCTAAACATGAGATTTCTGGCTCTGCTCTGACATTATTCACATAAGCAAACATAAGGTTACCATGAACTCATATTCAACCAAAAGGAAGAAAAACTGTACAAAAAATGGTAATATGAGATAAAATAATCATTCTTTCCTGCTCACATGTGCTTAAATTTTATTAAAGAAGTCTCCAACTGTCAAACTGAAACTACATTTTTAACGTATGTAAATATACATATAATCATAATGAAGAAAAGCCGTAATCACTATTCGAAATACCTAATATACACTTCAAGTCAGAGAGGCATATACATTTTGATAATGCATATTTATTTGCAGTTTTATAATTATCAGCTGGACTTTTCTGTTGATTACCACAACTCCGAAACCCCCCCCCCCTAGAAATAAAAGATGATCTGTTATTTGCAGAGAAAGATTATAGCAGTTTATGATTGTTAAATGCATAGTAATAACTTCTAAAATATAGCTGTAGTCAAGAAAGAAGAACAAATTCGGAAAGGCAAGAAATTTGTAAATAAGCATGCCTCAAATGTTTTTAACCTTAGGGTTAACATTATCACTAGCTTGGAACTATAACTATGAATTTAGAGGAGCTATTTGAAGTATTATTTTAGTGATTAGGGCTCAGGTGTCTTACCACCAATATCAGAGTTGATGGCATATTATTAATACAAATGCTTCTAATATAAAAACAAATTTAGCCGTAAAATATTAACCTAACCTTTTAGGAGATAATCCCTCGAAATCCTCAACAAAGTACCCTTCTTCACAGGTTAATGCCGCTCTGTTCTAGTTTAAACATACTCGCATTTTACAATAGATTTATTTTTACATCATAGATGTATATTTTGTGGAGACTTTTCAAGATCCGGATCTCATCAGCATTCATCGATTCATAAGAAAAAAGTTCTCAAGCTAAAATTTCGCATTAATTGGAGTAAATAAACCTGAAAATAATCAGAGGTAGATACATTTAACAACGGGATAACCAACGAACTGGGGCTGTGGTACATAGCAATTGTGATCTGGTATGCAATGAAACCAGAAGGATTAAACCAATCTTTACAGGACTTTAGAAGACTCTACAAGGGATGTTTTCTTTGTTTATTATCTCATTTGATCATATGTATGGATAAATGGAAAATGATTTACCGTTTTTATGGACATAAAGTCATTAATCATAAATGTTAAATGCAGAATACATTTATAAATCTTAATCAAAAGTCATGATTAATCGAAGAAGCCCGAGCTCAAAAGCTCCAAACCATTGATAATCATCAAGAATGAACACATTTATTTCTAATTGTATCAGTGCATTACATATGGAGCTACACAATGATTTATTTTTAAGCAAAACAATAAAATTCATAGCATAACATCATTTTATTTCAAGAACTAGAAATGGAGTTCCTACATCTTGAGAATATGGAAACGGCACATTATTATTTAAAATTACATATATAATATTATACAATGCCGCCTACAAAATCCCCCAAAATATTACAGCAATATATTAGAATACAGTGAAGCTAATGCTCAGAGATCGGACACGGCGTAGGAGTTCTTGTTACGATAAAGTCGGGCTCCATTTCTTTGCTTTGAGTTTCCCTGATAAAAGTGCCTTGCTAAGCAGAAAGCCTATGTCAGATTATACCCTTTAGGTATATAAAGATAAATAAAGGTTTTTCCATGTTCATAAGATACAACGTGGGCGAGGATAATGCGAATATTATATTCACACCAAGAATCCATGGTTCCGATTTCCTGGGATAAGACGCCCACTATTCTAAAATTATCAGTCATCTAATTTATTCAGTGAGATTAATGACACGTAAGAACTTTACAATTACAAGGCCACCAACGCGGGCACAAATAAATGATTTCTATACAACACAGTTTCTTTACATAAATGGAGAACAACGCAGGAATTGCACAGGATGAGAGGTTGCGTTGAGTCCCAATTCTTCCCTCACGAAATATCCTCAAGTTTATGACATCAGAAATGTATCTTATTTTAAGTATTTCTTAAATCACGTACATCAGATACGCCTACTGTTGACATTGAAAAGCCTGCCAGTCTGTAACCCGTTAGCGATCGCAGTGGCAATCAGTTGGAGTAGAAATTAGCTACATGTTCACTATATTCAGGACCTGTAACAGTACATTTATCAATAGAGTTCTTAAAATTTCCCCAACAAATTATTTCAAATGTCCCTTTTTACATAGGGAAAAGTCCGTCACACAGGGGCTGCGTAAACTAAGCAGATTTCTCTCGTGAAGATAGATAAACCTACATACTTCTAACACAACACCACCGTGAATATTAAACCAATAAATAAAAACGGTAATGAGAAATCTTTCCCCTGAGAGTGGTAAGCGTCTCAAATGTAAAACCAACGGCTCATCGGAAAGGAAAACAATAACTGAAATATATCAGAATATAACATATTCATTTTATTGAAAACTTTCTTTAATTTATAATGAATCAGAATACTTTTTATCCCAGTCAATAAAATTTTAGTGGGGGGGGGGAATGTGTTCACAACAACATATTTGCATCTATCCCATATAAGAAAGTTCCCTGGATAACAATATTTGGTATTTTAGCATCGAATAATGTGGTTTATTAGCAGATTTTCCTTAAAGGAAATCAGCTACTGAGGTCGTACTCATGACGCGGTTTTCAAAAAATATCTTCAAATGTCCATAGATCCTACCCAGGAGATGACGAAAAGGAGGTCCGTTCAAAATAATATATATATATTTGTCTATTAACGGTCTAGCTGTCGCAATTTTTGTTTGATCTTTACCAAGCACGATATTTAAACGTTTCATGTAAAAAGACAGATCAAGTTCGTTAATGGCTAAAATCAGACAAGTGGGAGAGGTGGTTTAGAGGGGAGATTTTAGAAAATTCGAAATATTTCCGTTACTATAAGTTATATCGAAAGTGTATAAAATCAATCTCATTGCAAATTTAATATACTATAAATATTAATATATACATTTGTTCTCTATCTTGAATATTAACGGAGATATTTGCATTTTTCATTTTTCAGCCTTCAGCAAACCCCCCCACTTCTACTTATGTTACATAAACAATACTCCGTTATATAATGCTGATCTTTCGTTTTGCACAAAGCGACTAAATATCGAGTTTGGTAACGATCAAAGAAAAATTGTGATCGCTATATATATATATATATATATATATATATAATATGCTTTATAATAGCTGACCTTTCACTGAGGATTCCATTAGAATATCTATTTACGCGTGTGATAAATAATGAAATATTTACGACTTTAAACCTTCCCTTTCTTAAAGCCTAAATGTAGCTATAACATATATAACAAACAGCAAAGACATTCACAAGGCCATGACAACATTCCCTTAAAGAATGAATGAAATATTTCAATTATTATTGCCACTTAAATTACTACTAAAGAATCTGAAATATTTAGGTTAATGTCCATCCTTACTCTTTATGTGTACATCAAACAATTTAATGTGCATGATAATTATTGGGTACGGGATAATGTATGTCCTCAAGTTACTTCTGTCAGTTGTCGTCTTTATATATGCAATAATGTCTGCTTGGATATCAGAATAATGATTGCCTAATTTATATGTTTAACATTTTATCACATGATCGGTTATATTTGCTGCAAAAACAATAAAGACACGACCTACGTCATTACCGTCCGTTCTAACGTCTGTGAAAATTAGGTATTCGTATGAGTCACTTGGATATTCTGTAAAAATTACAATGCCGTGTTTTAGTCCAGGGTGTGTCCGATTCACATAAAGTACCGGGTATTCTACTTCTCCTGCTATTATTTCGTTAGTATTTTGATGCAGTTTTAGTACGTTTTATTAGTCAGTATGCGCTATTATCGTAATATGGACCGAATTGGGCAAAGCACATGCAGCTTCACATGAAATAGTGCAATATCCTTATATTCCTTCTATTCCAATGAGCCTTTGAACCTCTCAAGGGTTTTTATCATTATATTTCTTATTTAAGTCCGGTTTTCATATTGGTTTTGCGTAGGTTAACAACGATAAAATAGCCCCTTTATAAATTATATTCAATGTCCCTACGTTGATTTAGCTGAGCTTGCCCCTTTCATACCACTGTGGCTATAGTACTTGGACGCTTCCTCAACGCAAGACAATCAACGTATCATTTAACAATCTTTACATAAAATTTGGTTGAAATATTATGTATTTAGATTCAAATGAAAAATAATATGCCCTTGCGCAATCGTAAACTTGAAGTGTTGATTGCACTTGCACTGGTTCACTTAGCCAACAAAAAGAGAATATCCAAGTTCCCTTAGTATGTGATTCTATCTGACCAACCTGAGAACATTGACTGCTACCCGAAGTGCAATATCTGGAATAACTCAAGAATGTTTTTAAGAGTGTCAACATGAAATATCAGGACCAGGGAGGCCACTTGTATCATTATTAAATGGAGAAATAATCTACTATTGCTCTGGACGAACTCGTGTGTCCTTAAATGTAAGTGACTTCGCATGAACTGAAAAATCTGTAAGACCAGAGTGATAACCTCCACAAATATTTATTTACCAATTGAGCAAAACTGTTTTAAAAGGCCGAACTTCAACCCCCTGTTCACAAAAATATGTGCATGCATCTCGTATAATAAATGTCTCTTGAAAACAATATTTGGTATTTAAGCTTCGAATAATGTGGTTTATTGTATAACATAATAGTGTTTATGTAACATGAGTAGAAATGGAGGTTTGCACAAAGCTGAAAACTGAAAACTGCAAATATTACATTTGCAATAAGATTGATTCTATACAATTTTTCGAGCCACTTCTAACCCCCCCCCCTCCCACTGGTCCAATTTCAGCCATTAACGAACTTAATCTATCTTTTTACATGAAACGATTAAATATCGAGTTTGGTAGCTATAAAGCAATAATTGAGCGTTAACAGACAAATATATACATACAATTTTGAACGGACCTCAATTTCGTCATCTCCTAGGTAGGGTCAATGGACATTTGAAGAAAATCGCGTCATGAGTACATCTTCAATAGCTGATGTCATTTAAGGGAAATATGTAAATAAAAGAGTTCGAAATCATTATACGACAAAATAATAAACAAATCGTAAGTTTCACGTCAGTGGTTACAAGGTCACTGGAAAATTCACATTTTTCACGTCAGTGGTTACAAGGTCACTTGAAAATTCACATTAACTTAAACAATTACTGGAAGAAGTTTTAGTAGGACCTGACTCCCTCGCACTTAGGATCCAAAAGTAGGAGCCCACCTATATCTTTTTACTAACATAAGAATAGTCTGAAGCTCTTTTAAAATAAATTCTAATAAGATGGAACAGAGGGAAGCGCACGAAGGGAGAGTGAGGAGAATAAATCATTATTGTTGAAAAGTTAATTGTTAAATTGCAAATAATTCTAATTTCATTAGAAGGTTCTAAGTGTTCGCATTAATATGTCTTCTTCAAACAGTGGTCATTTTGGATAATAAGGAGTTGAGATATAAATAAGTCTTTCTGCTGACAGGGTTCCAGACAGAAGAGACATTGGTCTCTTTCCTTTTTGGAGGTGCCTTTATAAATTTCTTGTGTACACGGATTATTTGTGAATGAAGCCGGCTTAGGAGACAGATAGGAGCGAAGTACGGAGTTTATCAGTAGACCGGTCGCTCAGATAGGGCCCTGTAGGTTTAATATTTATCAACAGTATTTATTGGTGTCTCAAGTTATCCCAGACAAACCTCATACATAATTATACAGGACGACCCACACCTTTCGTACAACATGTCCTACTCCAATTAGAACAGTTTTACACCCCTTTGCTTTATCCGCCAAAGAAACCTCCTTTAATTTTATTTAAAAGCTAAAATAAAACATAACTAGATGATACTGAAGAAACACGGTAAGCACATCTAACTGCCTAATATACGTAATTAGTTGGGTGGTTTAAGTAAGTAGGTATTATTTTATGAAAAAATTGGCTATCAATATACCTTATACTGAGAAAGGAAAAGAGCTACTCTAAAAACGGCCATATTATAAAATAGTTATGGAGCCTAGAAATTTGCATAAAATTTCTTCTAGATCGAAATCTATTTTGAGTTATGCATCGCTGATGAGGTTTACACTAAATATTCTTAGGGCTGACACTAACTGTTTACTGATTGTATTCCCGGACTTTTGTCGCACAGTTATGAAATGAACCTGCCTTAATCAGACTTTAAGCCATCTTAATTTATGCAGGGGTCAACATGAGAGATTATATGGGTGTCTCGAGGTTGACACGCTGAACTGTGCCTAAGGTTGTGAAAGGGGCAAGATGGCCCCTCGGACCTTATTGCAAGCATATCTATGGTTAAGTAAATGGCTTAGATAAGCTACACAGAATAGCATATGCACATCTACACTATTAATCTTACGAGAAAGCTGCGTTTGAGAGCCATGTTTCTGACAAATCCAAATCAGCACTTGAACACCCTGAAATGCTGAGTCTCCGAAATCGTTTTAAACTAAATACCTGTGCGTGGTGTAAGCCTGAGTTCCCGACGGAACCGTAGACTAGTTGGGCTTGGAAACCTTACAATTTAACCAATTGAACCATACAATTTAGTATGCAAAATACAATGCAAATTCATTGCGGGATGACCTGATCAATTAAGATTTATGTTCTTGTTTCGAAGATGTTTACGTGATTTATACCATATTAGATATTTAACCGTTCTATCCAACACAAAAGATCATATTTGTGATTGGCAGAAATCTGACCAGAGATAGTGGGGTTTTAGAGAGCGAGGAGAATTAGAAAATTCAAACGTATCTCCGTTATTGGTTGTCTGGTCGTAAAATGTTAATGTTATGTCAATCTTGTTGAACTATTAAAGTTCTACATTTGTTGTTTTATGTTTTTTTTTCGTAGCTCAAGTACTAAGCGAGTTATTTGTTCTTTCTTGTTTTCAGCCTTCAGTGACGCCCCCGCATTCTTCTATTCATTTGTGTTCTTTTTACATAGAAATAGGGAATATGTTGTGATATCAGATCACAAGTATACTATACAGGAACGAGGGAAATCTGCTTAGTTTACGCAGTCCCTTCGTGACTGACTTTTTTTTTTCTTATGTTCGTAAAGTGTCGCTTAGTTAGGATAAATTAATGTTTTATTCAGAAAGACCATTTTATTAATTACTAGGATTATTGGGCCCATGATCCATCAGACGCTTAGTTCTTCTACAGAGAAACATCCATTCAATTCTGGATCTAATAAAAACAAATGGGTCATTTTCTGATAACATTAACCAAGTTTTATTCAGGATGGCACATTTATTAATTACCAGGATTATTGGATCCATGATCCATCAGACGCTTAGTTCTTCTACAGAGAACATCCATTCAATTCTGGATCTAATAAAAACAAATGGGTCATTTTCTGATAACATTAACCAAGTTTTATTCAGGATGGCACATTTATTAATTACCAGGATTATTGGATCCATGATCCATCAGACGCTTAGTTCTTCTACAGAGAACATCCATTCAATTCTGGATCTAATAAAAACAAATGGGTCATTTTCTGATAACATTAACCAAGTTTTATTCAGGATGGTACTTTTATTAATTACCAGGATTATTGAATTCATAATCTATCAAGCACTAAGTTCTTCTCCAGTGAAACATCCGTTCAATTCTGGATCTAATGAAAACACAGGGCTCATTTTCCGATAACATTAACCAAGTTTTACTTCCGATTGTTGCACGTTGCTCAGTAACCACTTTAGCTTACTGAGCCAAGTTAATTATTAAGACAACTACATTTGTATACAGTAGTCCGATGCATGTTCCTCACTCCAGGGTAGATAGTACTTCCAACAGCCTTCGAGGAGTAAGTAATCCTAAGGCGTTGCATCACGAGCGGGTCTCATCCTCTAAGCCATATCCCAATTTTCGTGATCGTCGCCAGGGACACGTTTCCGTGGCCAACATTTCCAGTTTCACAACAAAAGATATGCAAATGAGCGGCGAAAAACAGGACCATATACGGCACTAGTGCTTTCGACAGAGCCACTCCTCGCACTGTCACTAATTCAGCCTGTCTCCTCATAGGCTACTTTCACGTCACACATTATAATCCTGATAGCTATCGAACTTTCAATATGTACGGCTCAATTTTTAAACGCAGAGTAACCTTTTATTAAATCATTTTTAGTAACCATAGTTATAAGGCCTCATTTGTATGGAAAATGTTTGCGGTAATTGGCACTCCTACGGAATTTACCAATCAGTGAACAAATTCTATTTGGAGATGTCCAGCAAAGATCTGGGCGGCATTCGAGACAGAGCATATTAAATCTGGCTAGAAATCATATATCCTTTCTATAACGGATCACTGAGAAAGTGATCTAATTCGCAAATTCTTTCTATAAATGGCTAGAGTTATTTATTCTAATGTATGCCAAACGACAAAAGTCCATCACGCAGGGGCTGCGTAAACTAAATAGATTTCCCATGTGAAGTTTTACAATAGAGAAATCTATATACTGCTAATACTTAACACCACCGTGAGTAAATACAAACGGTAATGAGAAACCGATAAGTTAATTTTAATAATCTCCCAACGGAAACGGCTTATTAATTGTAAACAAATAGGTCTGCCAACCACTAAAAGCTGAACAGATAGACATATTCTTCACTGGAAAGAAAAACAATTACTGATATAAATCTGAATATAACACATTAACTTTATTGCAAACTATTTTCTATATCTAGTACTGCAATTTATAATGAATCGGAGTAATTTATATTTTAATTACTAAAGCTATAGAAGTCCAAGAAATAAAGAAGGCGGGGGGGGCATCAAGAGAACGTATTTGCATATATCTTGCAAAGTAAAAGGTTAGAAGACAAGAAAGGTTAGGTTACACGATCGCCGACCAACGGAAACGGCCGACTAATTCGGGAACTTCCGACAATAGCCGCAAGCACACTTAACAAAAATGCAAATATCTTGGTTAATATTCAAGATAGAGAAAAAATGTTTGTAACAATATTTATAGTAAATTCAATTTGCAATAAGATTTGTTCTATCCAATTTTTCGATCCGTCGTACACTAACGGAGATATTTCAAATTTTCAAAAATCCCCATTTCTAAACCCTCCTCGCACTGGTCGGATTTCAGCCATGAACGAACTTGATCTTCATAAAACGATTAAATACAGAGTTTGGTAACGATCAAACAAAAATTGCGACCACACACACACACACACACACACAAATATATATATATATATATATATATATATATATATATATATATATATATATATATATATAAAATTCACTAATACAATATTCGAACGATTGCCAAACGTATGAGACAGTACACTAACGACCAATGTTTTGTTGGCTATTGAGGTCGTACTCATGACTCGATTTTCTAAAACTTTCTTCAAATGGCCTTCGATTCAACCCAGGAGACGAAAATGAGGTCCGTTCAAACGTTCAAAATTACACACACACACACACACACACACACACACATATATATATATATATATATATATATATATATATATATATATATATATATATATATATATATATATATATATAAATGTGTGTGTGTATAATTTTGAACGGACCTCATTTTCGTCATCTTCTGGGTAGGATCGAAGGCCATTTGAAGAAAATTTTAGAAAATTGCGTCATGAGTTCGACCTCAATAGCCAAAAAACATTGGTCGTTAAAGTACTGGCCCATACGTTTGGCAATCGTTCGAATATTGTATTATTGCATTTCTATAAAAAACTATAAAATATTATTATTATTATTTATTAGCTTTTTGCTACTAAGGCTAACTGAGACGGGTCATCTACAGGTTACCACCAGCAGGTTCTAGCTAGAGTATGGCCAACGATTTTATTTAATGAGTCCGTCGCTAAATATATTCCTATTGTGTGTGGTGGGAATCCAAGTTGCCACTCTAGGCTTACATTGTGATATTAAAGTTGATATTAATTTAAATGCAAAAAAATAATGCTCTTGGATATTTAACGGTTCTATCCAACACAAAAGATAATATTTGTGATTGGCAGAAATCGGACCAGAGATAGCGGGGTTTTAGAGAGGGAGGAGAATTAGAAAATTCAACGTAACTTCGTTATTATTTGTCTGGTCGTAAAATGTTAAGCTCCAAAATTTAAAAAAAAAATATTTGATTAAAAAAATAACTAAAAATTCGTTGCATGTGGTTGATAATAAGTGGTCTTCATTGGCGTCGACTTAGGGGAAGGGGTTGATCGCCCCCGGAACAATTTAAGTAAATGATTCATCAATAACAAATAATCCATATGGTTATTAAGATGGTACAAAAAAAATAAATAAATTTGTTTGAAAAGAGACTTAAATTGTTTACACGACATGAATTGCACTTAACTTTTCTTCTGTCTTAAACCCCCTTCCCCCCTGTTCATCAGCTCCATCCATTCTGCGCCAATGGTTATCTTCCACTGTAAGAAATGCTATCATAACTTATTTAGGGTTAAAAACGAGTCAGATATAAGATTGCTTAAACTAAAATATGGAAAGCTAAAATACAATGCTCTCTTGTTATAAATATAATCATATGTACATGATTTGTTAAAAATAAAGTCTCATTTTCATAAACACATAATCATCAGGTTAACAGCATGAATTTCTGACCAAATACGTTAAAATTTTAAATAATTTATTTATTAAGAATTAATTATAATAATTTCATAAAGTAACCCCACTTTATCTAATTAGACTTGATCAGTACGCCAGATGAATTCCTCACAAAATAATTTCCCTTTACCCACGTGGAATCAACTCGAAAAATGAATGAATGCTAAAACTATATTTTAAAGGATGAAATGTTTTAACCCCTTTTGAATCTCGGGTGAACTATATTTCGATCTTAAAAATTAGTTATTTAACATGGAATTTGAATTGTTTCAACTTCTCAAGTATTTTCCGTACAAAACGAGTTAACACTCCTGAGACCCGTATGAAACTTTATCGTTGTATGATTGTTGTTTGTGAAATTCCTTGACAATTTCTTTGTCAAGAAACAGACAAAAAATTTAAAAAATGTCAATTACTCCGACGATGCTCTAAGAAAGAATTGAGATTTCTTGCTGGTTTTTTGGCAGCTTTCCTCAACAATAATATATATATACCTCTAAACTTTCTTTTGTTCATTGGGATATATTATTTAGTTTCAGAATATAATAAATTTAAGTTCGTAGGGAGGTAATAAGCAATAACTTTCAAGTGTGAAATTGTAAATTAAACTGTCTTTGACTATCCCGTCAGGCGAGGGAGCCAAAAGCCTAGTATGGCACTAGATAGAGGATTTATTTCATGCTTCCTTCTTCCGAGATATGGGAGTAATGGCATAAACCAAAGCAATAGTTTATCGAAAGCTGAGGATTTGATAAAGAACCCTGGAGTAGAGCCCGGAAGGCGGGCAAAATGAAGTGGAACTCCCGCAGAAAGGACTATAGATAATGAAGTGTTAGGAGCATAAATTCGTACGACTCCCGCATACATCTTCCTACAGGAACATATTTCCTGGCTAAGGACCTAGGAGGTTCGGGGCCTGTGATCGATGGCAAATGGCGCAAAATCCGATTTAATACACCTCTCGCCCACATTATCACAGCCAGCAATAAGTCACCACATACTTAGTCTTCCCAGACAGTTATGTTTCAGCTATTTTAAATTATAAAAAAAATATATAAATAAACATAACTATAGACCCAACAAACAATGTGTAGAAAATATGTATTTGTATCTCAAACAATCGAATTTTTATTTAATTTACGGAAGGATCTTCCTTCTGAAAGGTGCCATCATAGTATTGAAATGGATGCAAAGTGAGGGTCAACAATGAAGGACACTAGTTAAGTAGGCTTCCCCCTCTTCCAGTTTATGTATCAAACTTTAGTACCTCAATCACTGATTACCAACCTTTTCTCAGGAGCTCAGGTTAGCCATGTGGGCTTTAACTTGAACTTAATCTCACATGTTAAAACTAGAGTGGTAAGTTCGATTCCTACCTGGGCAAGGGAATTTATTTAGTGACGGAATTCATTAAATAAAATCCTTAGTCCCACCCTGGCTAGAAAATGGTGGTAACCTATTGATAACCCACCCCAATTAGATGCAAAAAGTGGACGTTAATAAATAATTTAATGGAATATAATTTAATCTCACAAGTTATTACCGAATTGCAATAATTTAATACAAAATATAATACATGCAATCAATTATACGAAACATAATAAATAATAAAAAATAATAATATTTCTATGTAATTTTATTAGGATACACTGAAGGCAGTCTTTTGAAAAACCAGACATAGAACAAGATTATAAAAGTTATATTAAAGAAGTCGTAATCCTCAACATTGTAATAAACCTATGTGCTATAAATGTCAAACACCAACTTTTAATAAATTCAACACACACATGTTGAATGCCAAGCTAACCATGGGTACGGGTTTTTTTTAAGCCTGTTTTTCAAAAATGTGGGCAATAAAACAAAAATGTGACATAGAAATAACAAGTCGCTATCCCTTAAGTCTTCGAGTAGGAAACCTTAATATGTGTGGAATTCTAAAAAGAAAGAAATGTGCTCGCATTCGTGTCTGCCCGCCCTACTCTGCACCCTCATTATACGCACCATAATTATGAGTAGCTGAAGCCTTAAATTTGGCATGTATTCTAACATATTATAATTAATCGTTCAATATAATATGGCACAATTTGGTAAGTTGCTTAAAAATAATCTATATATTACCAAATTGAAAATGGTCATAAATACTTTTTTTTGTATATTTCCCTTAAGGGACGCAGTTTTCGAAAATTGTCCTCAAATGTCCATCGATTGTACCCAGGAGATGACGAAAATGAGGTCAGATCAGAATTATATATATATATATATGTATATATATATATATACATTTCTCTGTATTGCCTGTATTTCTCTGAAAAATACCACATCCAAGACTGGACAGTTATGGGGCTTCTGTTTGGTTCAAGAGGAGTCCTCCATCAAAAAACCGTCAAGACCTTAATTGAATATGGGCTGAACAAAGATGATCTGAAGGACTTGTCCACCCTTATCCTAAAGTCATCTATAAAAATTGTGAACCACCATTTATATAAAAAATAAATCTGAAATATTAAGCTGCAATCTCACCTGAGGTACCTCCCAAAGTTCCTCCATTCAATTATCCAAATTTCAATATAAAATATAAACAAAATAAAATTAAAAAATTAATAATATTACCAAAACTGGCAGATTAGGAGGCTGACCACAAAGGTACCCTCAGAAAGAGGGCAGCTTAATTTGTTTGTTTATATATATATATATATATATATCAAGTTAATTAATGACTGACCTCCAACCAGTATGAGGAGCGTTTAAATGGGGGAATGTCGAATATTCTTAATATCTCCGTTGCTATGCGTTGTATCGAAAAACTGTATAAAACTAATCTTATTTCAAATATAGTGTTCTATAAATGTTGTTATGTGCGCTTTTTCATTATCTAGATTATTAACCAAGATATTTACATTTTTTTTAGTTTTCGGCCTTCAGTAAACCCATTGTCATATTAATAATAAGCTGTTGTATTGTCTGAAGCAAAAACACCTGTTCTCGTTGAACTTTTACTATTAGAGGTTAATGTAAATACTTTCATTAAGGCCACTACCATTACATATATGTACAACCTATCCCTAATTATTGTTGATATCTTTCTTACTCGTTTTCTAGTTGTTAGTGACACTATTTAAAAGGGGCAAGACTGAAAGGTCAAAGCTTTAGTCGGCATCATCAAACAAGCTAATCCCTATCATTAGTTAGCTAAGGGCCTAAGGGCTACGGAGGGTAAAGGGAAAACTGACACAATTCCGCTTTCAATTGGAATTCTCTCAACTCTTACAGGTGCCTTTATTCTGGTTACAAGTCAGAAGACAATGGCAAATCATTATTTTCCTAGTCATCCTCTTCCTTTACTCGTTCCATGTGTAATAATTACCAAACTACTACTAACTGAGACCTACTACTAAGCATTTTGACCTTAAGCAAAACCAAATATATACTCCGATTCGAAATAAGTTATGATACAATATACATTTATATTGGCACATTTTCTTCAACAAAAACCAGCTATTAAGGGTGTACTCATGTCACAAATTGGTGGTGAGCTCGAGGAGAATTCCTTCAAATGCCCACAGTTCCTGGGAAAATGAGGTCCACTCAAAATTATTTGTGCAAATATATGTGTGTTTATATATATATATATATATATATATATATATATATATATATATATATATATGTGTGTGTGTGTGTGTGTGTGTGTGTTTTGTGTGTGTGTGTGTGGGTATATCTTAATTTTGAACAGACCACATTTTCACCATCTCCTATAAATACATACAGAGTGAGAGGGAGAAGAATATATATATATATATATATATATATATATATATATATATATAACACGCTAACGTTAACGCTCTATCAGCTCTATTGTTTGATTGTAGAGATCTTCATATTTCAACGTAAAATGTAAAAGTGAAAAGTGAAGATCAATTCGGTTAATGGCCAAATTCTAAAATTTGGAATATTTCCGTTATCATACGATGGATAAAAAAATAGTTGTGGAGTTCCTCATGAGTTTTGATGGATTGGGGAAAATAGAATTTAGATTTATTAATATGTGAGGGCATGGCATTGAAAATTGTTCATGGTCCTCGGAGGATTATTGAAAATTTCTTCATTATCCAAGAAAAAGGTTTTGGAGACAACGTGAGATTTATCTGATTGAATTTCGAAAAACTGTACAATAATAGATAACAACGACTGAAGTAAGGTCAGCTTCTAAGTATACGCTTTCTGATGGCGATGTAGGAAATGCAGCGAGTGCTGCACGATGGATAGTCTAGTATCTTCAGTGAAGTTTTGCTTGCAGGAATATAAAATGCTGAGACATAAAATCAATTTTTGAACGTATGAGGACGTTGAATATGTGAATTAATGGACATAACATCGAATCAATTTTCCTTCAGCATTTTTAAGTGTGTTATCCAGGTGAGTTTCTTATCCAAAGTGCCTGAATTCATTGGCATCAAGTAAAGGACTATTTTTAGTTATTTATGGGCTTGAGTAACAGTTTCTTTTTTTACGGAAATGAACGCATTGTTTTTATTTATCGTGAAAAATTTTGATTCGGATCGAAAAATGTTATATAATCAATTTTGTTAATTATTTTCGGTTTTACAATTTTAGCTCTATAATCGTTTTCTCTAATTTGAATATTAAGAAAAGTTATTTGTATTTCTTGATTTCAGCCTTTATTCCAATTCCCACACAAGGGATTTTCTCTTATAAACAATTGTAACTCTAATCATATCAAGTCCAATATAAACTTGTACTTGCGGTTACGTAGGCTTCTTCAGAATTCATATATCGAAAATTGAATTTCCAACACGTGGAAAATTTGCTTAGATTATTCAGCAAATGCGTCAAGGATTGTTATTTTTTTTTAATTCCAGCTACGCATTAAAAGAAATCGACATGCATTGCGTGGACGAGAGTTGAAGAACAGAGTGGATCTGAATACAGATTGAAAACTGGTATAGGGCATGAACACTCTATATTAGGATGTGACTCGCAACCGAGAAGAAAATAATTAAGGACATAATTGCCGTATCTAAAAAGACAATGCGCCATTCAACATAGAATCGAAAACACAAGTACCTAATGAAAATTCAATTCAAATAGAAATGTCATCTGACCCTTTGTAGAATGCTGTATCAATCAACATTCTGACAGTTTAATTATCAGATAAGTATGGAAGAATATGTGTTGACTTCAAAAGAATAGCGTCCTTGTCCGAAGATTGTGTACTTCCAGGCTCATTATATATTGAAATATTGTTTAAATATAATTATTACTGTAACATTTCCCTTTAAACAATGAAAATTTGTAACTTTTTGAATTTTTTTTGCAGTGTACAGGAAAAGTAATATTAGCTCTAGACGGTTTGAAAAGTATTTCTTATCAATTTTTACAATTTATTACCTCTAAATATTATGAAATCAGATTTTTCTTGAAACGAAATGTATTGATCAACGCCAACAGATGACATGAATATTAATTCTCGACATTTCTCATTTCAATATAGATGATTTAAAATAAATAATAATTTGAACAATGTAATAACAATATTTAATATTAATTATTCACTTTATTATAAGGAGATTATTCGGGAGAAGATGTTCATTAAGGCAAACAATTTGAATTTTGTCTTCAAATTAATTATTATATTTAATTCATATTTTCCCACCAAAATAAAATTATTATTGCCATCATTGGATTAATAGTGTGAGCCACCACTAGCTTAGTGGTTTGCTATAAACCCTACATTATTATATCTTCCCTATGTTAATTAACTATATTAATTATGAGATTGAATAAATTACAAATGATAATCTAAATCATTATATACCCAGTAGAAGCATACTAAAATCTTGTAGATCATGGATTGTCCGTTCAAAACCAATCCACCTATTTTTCAAAGAAATTCTATAAGAGTGACTACAGATTACACTGTTTATACATGCCCAATTAACGTAAAATAGTATGCAATGAAATAGAGCGATATTAATTTTAAATAAAATTAATCAACCCTGAAGAAAGAAATTGAAAAATATAGATCCAAAAAAAAAAGATTATCTGATATTAATAATGACGAATTAAGAGGTTCATAACAATTGAAGGATCAAGGCGTACAATTATGCAATGATATTACAAAATTAACTGATGTTCAGAGTTTGACTTCGGGAGCTCTTGAAGTTGTAAACAGTCCGTCACGCAGGGGCTGCGTAAACTAGCAGCACTCGTGATGTATAACAATAGATAAACCAACATACTGGTAACACAACACCACCGTGAGTATTCAGTGAATACAAACGATAATAGAAAACCTCCCATCGTAAAGCATCTGAAATGTAACCAAACAGTTCTGCCAACAACTTACCGGAAAGAAAAACAATTACTGTAATATATCTGAATATAAAATATTAATTTGATTGGAAACTATTTACTATACTATATTTACTGTAATTTATAATGAATCAGACATTTTTTTATCTCAATCAATCAAATTTAAGTATCCCAAAAACTTAAGAAGGGACGGGGTGGTCTCCAGAACATATTTGCATGTATCTCGTATAATAAATGTCTCTTGAAAACAATATTTGGCCTTTAAACTTCGAATTATATGGTTTGTTACATAACCGAGTATTGTTTATGTAGCATGAGTAGAAGTGGGGGTTTGCTGAAGGCTGAAAACTGAGAAATGCAAATATCCATCGGTTTATACTCATGATAGGGAATCAAAATATATATACCAATATATATAGTAAATTTAATTTGCTATAAGACTGATTCTATGCATTTTTTCGATTCGACGTATATTAAGGGAGACATTTCGTAATTTCTTAAAGGAAATCTGCTAAAAGAACAGTCTTCGGTATCAGATCTTTTTACTTGTTTATTTGGGTTTTAAATACAATAACAAAGTAAAAAGAAAGTACAAACAACAAAAGAACAATACTTCTAACCTATAATAGTACAGAAAACACCAATAATAAGAGGATACCTAAAACTTTGAAAGTCCATAAAGGACATTATAAATAAAGGTGTTATCAACCGAATTACAAGGGATTGAACAGTTGGACTATTTTTTCGGTTTCTCAGTTTAAGAGCCAGAATATTTTTTAAAGAACTATTTCTGCTGCAGAAACGTGTTCTGGAAGAATTCTAGAATTAAGAAATCAATGTCAGCTGACAGATTTATGATAAGTGTTTCAAAACCTCTTAGGAAAAGAGAGTTCAAGATTCCCCCTCCCAACTTCTTTTGTTAGATTATATATTAGTTTCAAATCAGGAGCCAAGACGTACAAGAACTTTGAAGATACGATAATAAAAGCATATACCTCGCATATCATACTAAATATCTTATTTTTCACCGGGAAGGGGCCAAATCTCCTCACAAATCACGGGATTGGAACAATTTTCAACAAAATTGTAGTGGTTAGCATGAGGTAAGTGGCCTCTAAGAGCGGGCGACGACATAACTCTGGCGCTTCTTGTATCACTAAATGAAGGAAATTTGATAAAATGATGGTGTATAAGATGAGATATTCGGTGGCTAGGATTAAAGAGTAGCAGGAGCTATTACTGGCTAATAGAGGAGAGAGATAGAGAGGAGGCCTGATTTAGAGGAGGTAGCATTGATCATTGTTAAGGACTCCGGCGCAGTATCACCTCGCGCGGTCTCTTTAAAGCCTTCTTAGTATCTTTATGGAAATCAGCCCGCTTCAATATAATAAATCACCTTCAAGAGCTAAATTAGAATATCAAAGGCAAATGCTAATGAGACGACTCTACAGTTATTTCCAATAAATATATCTTCAAATTTTTTGATATAGACTCTTCAAAATTATGTCAGTTTAGAATGAAGAATAGCCTCACTTAAATCGTTTTACTATGCAACTGTTATTTGTTAAAAGTGTCATGACACATTTTGATTCTTTTTTTTTATTTGTAAAGGTACAACAGCTCAATAAGAACTAGACCAATGTACACCCTTATATGAACCGAGTTCTATGTGGAATAGTGTTGCAACATCAGTGAACAACAACAGTGAAGGGAGAAAATGTATCATTTGCTAAACAAAGAAACGTCCGTCACGCAGGGGCTGCGTAAACTAACCAGATTTCCCACGTGAAGTTTTACAATACAGAAATATGCATACTAGTAACAGTAGTAGTAACGAGTCTCTAAACCAATTTCACGAGAGCTGAACAGATACGGAAACAGCCGAACTAGATTTTGGCTGAGTCACGAATAGAACCGACATCAGCCGATCTCATCTCGTCCGTTATCCACACACATTTAATAAGAATGCAAATATCTCGTTTAGTATTCAAGACAGATTAGTTTCAAATGAACAGATGAAGCTTTTTTTCGAAAATCGCGTCATGAGTAGGATCTCAATAGCTGATTTCCCTTAAGGCAAATTTGCTAAAAATGTGTAATTAGATATTGTTGTTTATAAGCAATGTTATCAATATATGTGGGACCTTTCAGGTAAAAGGTAGGATTGTTGTAATGTACGTGAGATATCTCGTAATGTAAATACATTCTTTTTGAATTAAAATCTTTGGAACAGTATTCTAATCCCGATCATAGATATCTAAGAATTCAAATAGTCTGTCGCCTAGGGGCTGCATAAGCTATACAGATTTTCCATCTGTTAGTATGTCACACTATTGATTCTCTGAAGATTGAAAAATAATAACGAATTACGGAAACCTTGTTAATATATGGGTTTCGAAAAAAATATATAAAACAAGATTGTAAGGCAACAATCAAAAGTATGAGTGTATCTAACACTGGCCATTTTTAGTTTATATTCTTGTTTACTTTGCTCTTATAGCTTTGCTTTTGAAAACGCAGCATATGAAATAAACAAAATTGGGATTTGACCCCAGTCACCTAGCTTCATGAATGACTGCTGAAGTATAAAAACACTTTTCAACAATTATAAAAAAACTCTTCGAAGAGAATCACATTCAAAAGTTATTCTGCCGATAACTGTGTGAATGTGGGTCAATATAAACATACTCCAGGTCATCATCATTATTAAATAGAAGTTGAGACGCGTTGTTTGAAAAAAAAAATATTCAAAAGGAAATATATGGAGGTTAGAGTGAAATACACTCAAGTTTTCATGAAAATTCATTTAAATTAGTACGTAAAGCATTTGTGAAGCTGATGAGCCCTAAAGATGTCCTAAAAAGTACTGTCATTTTTTTGAACTAGGATTTAAAAAGGGTCTGCCGGCTTCATAGAATGTTAATGTAAAGGCCAAGGAATTAATGGAAGCATGAAATATGAAATAAAGAAAATGTTGTTTAAAAATAAGTGAGGGAGCGAAATGAGAAAGAATGAGAGGGAGGGAGAGAGAAAGAGAGAGAGAGAGAGAGAGAGAGAGAGAGAGAGAGAGAGAGAGAGAGAGAGAGAGAGAGAGAGAGAGATAGAGAGAGAGAGAGAGAGAGAGAGAGAGAGAGAGAGAAAGTGGAATCGTAGCTAATGATAATTTCTCAACGGGAGGCCTATTGCTTATTATGGAAATGAACGCCTTATTGACCTCATGGTGATTTACTGATCTCAATACACAATCCTGCTCATTATTCATTATCACATTTCTGCCGGGGTAGTTTAATCTTATATTAACATTCTTATAAACTAATGCAAATACTTATCTGAGTGGAATTTTAAAACATCCCGCTCAATTCATTGTATATTGCTTGGATCAATTAAGAGCAGTCAGCTGACTCTAGTAGAAAACCCAATCGTAACACTCACATACCAATGTATTATGTATTTCCCTGTTAACAATTTATCAACAAAAACTGCATTTATGCTAATTTTTCAATAGTGAGAAAAACACTATTTTTACACAAAATCAGAAAAAGAAATAATATTTCATATATATTTGGTATTTTGTATTATTGACAAGTATGTTGTACTTCTCACGTGAATTCCATTTGTTCACGTGTTTGGCTAAATTGCAACAAGTCCTCTGCGATCACACGTTCCATTCCTCAGAATCATCTATTCTATTTAAACAGAATTCCAGAAGTGCATTCTTTGGGTTTCGGGCATTTTTTGCTCTTATTTGTTATCTCTAACACTTTTATTTATAAAAGCAAAAATGAAAATCCAAGTACCAAGGAAAAGAAAATTGAGATTTTTCTAAATCTTCTACACATCTTCTTCTTGAGTTTCATAACGGTAAGCTCCTTCCTCCGTTTGTCTTTCACTCCTCCAGTAGTCCTCTTAGTGGATAAGCTCCCGATGAAGATAGCTGACGTTAGGGCTATTCTTCACTTTAGTCCCCTTTCTCTTTTATATAACCTCCTGCACACCCTCATTTACACAAAATTTACAAATTAAAGAAAAAAATAATTTATATTCAGGGAGTTAATGGAGTTAATAAATAAATACTAATAATTAATAAGTATATTCAATTTTAGAACATATTCATCAACATCAGATTGGTGGATATTTAAATAAACTTTTGATTCCAAGTAATGATTCAAACAAAACTATTTAAAGGGGATAAATGTATCCAGCAGCATTATGACCAATTGGTGGAAGAAAGGGACTGCTAAACACGAGAATATAGGCAAAGCGAATTTGGTGATTAGACTGGAATAACTTAATGTGTTTAAAAAAAAAACAGAGGAAATTCAGTAATAAAATGGGTGTTGGAAAGGATAAAATAAAGGAGCTATTAGAACAAGATCTGTAAGGCACTCTCGTAAAATACACCCACAGGCCCCATTTCAGATACCTAGTTAGTATTTCGGCTGGGTTTACCACAACCCGCTGCTTCTGTTCTTATCAACATTCAAGTCTTGAAGAACTAATTGGAAACAAAAAATTGTTATCTTTAAATTTCTGAATAAATATTTTAATCTAATTAATCAGTAAATGAACTTATTTAAATTCGTTTTAATTATAGTAATTATCTAAATAAATAAACTGTTTTTTTTTTCCTTTTTTTTTTACAATCTAACAAAATTCCTCAAGCTAATTGAGGGCAAAATGAAAACAAATGTACCCTACCCTCGAATTCTAAGTGCTCTAGGAAAAATGCTAATTCCGCAGCTACTGCGTGAAAGATTTCTCTCTTTACGTGTAAGCAACGCATGAATTAGCTAAAATTATAAATGTAGATTAAAAATGATTTTTTTTTTTTTCACAAAATAAAATGACTAAGAAAATTAGCTGACAACGATTTTATAATCACTGTTCAGTTTCTAATATATACCTCACGAAGGTGTCTCAATGATGAATTTATTATCAAATCGTCGTCTTTCAATTTTTATGGTGCTCATGGTAGCCACGGGAGTTAAAGCCTTAGCCTTAATCTCACATGGTAAACCTAGAGATGCGCCTAACAGGAATTTATTTACTGAAAACTAATAAAATTAAATCCTTAATATATTGGTTTGAACGCTAAAAAAAGATGTACATGCTGGTGTTTGGCTGAGTCAAAAATGTGATCGCCATTTTTTCATATTCCAAATATTAGAGTACGAAACATCATGCATTCCCTTTATATTTTATTTTATTTATTATTCATTTTTTTTGTTTGTTTTTTCTTTTATTTGGTTTTGTTATTGATTATTTTTCACCTCATTGTAAATATTTTATATCGAATACTTCATTCTTATATTCATTCAATTATATCTTGTATTTTTAAATTTCATTATACTTACTAAGTTGTTGAATGAATTTTATATTTATATGCATTTGTGTATAGTACAACTAATTTGTATTTTAGGAAAAATAATTAACACTTCTCTGTGGGTAGTATCGAAAGATGGGACGTGCAAGTGGAAGAAATTGTTTAAATCCCTTATTTTAGGAACTCAGAAAATAGTTATTTATTATACAAGTGACGAAAGTAGATCATTTTACAACTCGAGTGAAACGTTTACCCACACGAGCGAAGCGAGTGTGGTAATTTCACGAGAGTTGTAAATTCTACTTTCGTCACGAGTGTAATATTAATTTTTTTTCTGTAATCGTGTAATACATGATCAGATCTAACCAGAATATGAACAAAATTAGGATGTTGTGAAGATTATGGTATGTTGTTGGTAGGTTATAAGCATGGTTGTGAAAGGTTATAAGCATAGTTATAAAACAACTAGTGATGATTGTGAAGTAGTGTAGTTATAAACAAGTGCAGGTTATAAACAAGGAAGGTAATTATTATTATATTTAAATTTTAAAATATATTGATTATTTCCACCAATAATTCATTCACATTTCAATTTATTTTGTTAAAATAAATTCTCACAATGTTAAGAAACATTTAAAAGCATTTAATTTCCAACTTCAAATTATTTTTTAAATTATACTTATTACTAATTAAGAAGGCAATTCACTTTCTTCACTCTATTGCAAAATGTTTCACTTTCTTCACTCATTTCAGTTTAGTAATGTTACCATTATTCAACGATTACAGAAAAAAATATTTTAGGTTATTTTCAGCATTCTAGTAGAATAACAAATAATACTATTTAGTTTGCATTAAAGGCAAATATTATAGAATGCCTGATTATAATTTTCTTCCGTAATTTATTGTTACTGCCGAGTTTACTTTAATGGGAAATTATATAAAATGTTTCTTTTTAATTTCCTCGTACGGAGGAAAGTATTGCAATCGCGAAACATTTCTGATTTCAAGGGAATTATCTGACTTGGCCATCCCTGAAAACATTTAATTTTGGCGAAACGTACACAGGTATCTCGCATAACTTAAAGACGACTAAAGCTAGAATGTTGAAATTTCATGTAAAGGTCCAAAAACCAATAAGAAACGAAATTTTCAGACCTCCCTTATAACCCCCACTCCTGTTTGTCCCAGAAATTATTGGTGTAGTCTACAGTCTAAGTTGGGTTAGTAGTAATATCCATACCAAATTTCGTGAAATTCGGTTCAGTAGTTAGGCGTGAAAAGTTCATAAACAAACAGACACCAAAGCCACTAGCAGATATCGTGTCTATGACACGTGAAACAACAATGTACAGATAGAGGTTACAATTTATATATATATTATGTTTATCACTAAAAACATAAACAACACAACTTAAAACACAACAATAAATGATGTTCTATGACATTTTTGGTCCGACGCATTGGAATAGAAATATACAATTTTTACTACAAATTATTTGAAGTGCGTCAAATCATTTTATTGAGTTAATAGGAGTCAATGAATTCATTTGGACACCACATCAAGGTTTTTGTTTCCTGAAATATGAAGAGTCAATAAAACAAAATTTTTCGCGGAAACTTTACTGATATTGCTCTACATGTGTCGTGACTTACATACCACCCTTTTCGGGGGCTATCCATTTCTGAAACCGCGACTGTCCCTTCCTCACTGGTCAACGACCTCCCCAGTAAGGAAGGGACAGTCGAAACCAATGAGCACTTCAGAAATGGTTAGCCCCTGAAAAGGTGGTATGTAAGTCACGAATCATGTAGGACAGTATCAATAAAGTTTCTGCGAAAAAATGTATTTTATTGGTGGCCCTAGCCATAATTCTATGAAGAACATATAAAAATATTGTGTCCAGAATAAAAAGAATGAAGAATCAAGTTTCTTGTGCTTTGTTGACCATTGCAAACTAAAGGCTAATACTGGCAAAATAGCATATTTCATTAATAGGATTATTGGGACTCCAATTGTCGCTTCCTCAGAGGCCTTCTTTGAATGCCGCATTGCAATATTGTTCAAGCCTCTGGCAATCAGATGATACATCCCTTTGGCATCTACAGAAAAGGTTTGGTACGCTCATTAAGAATTTCCATTAATTATTCGTACTAGTCACTAACTGTATATATGACTTAGTTTTTAGAGTACTTGACACTGGCTAGATACCAAAGAGACCAGCTTTTAGACGGGTGAGTGTGAGTTATTTTTCTCATATGACATATAATTAAATCATTATCTATGCAATAGGCACACACACGACTTACGCAAATATCACATTTAATGGACAAAAATAGACCACTGAAACTGACTTGCGCAACACTATCAAACACTCATACTCCCTATATTAACATACGCATGCCCAGTCTGGCTGGGCATCAGCAACACACACTCAAAAAAACTACAGTCCTTCCAGAGTAAGGTACTTCGAATAGCGTCAAATCCTCCTTGGTTAGTTAGGAACAGCCAAATCCACAGGGAATTGGAAGTTGCTCTTATTTCAGTTCACATTCAACAACTTGTAAGGAAGTGGGACCACCCATTATAATTCAATGGGGTTCAACCATTGAAGAACGACTACGCCCAAGATTGCGCCAAAATATAATAATTTTGTAACAAATTTTATAAAAACGCTTTGTATATAATACTTACGTATTGATCCAAATAAATTTTCTTTCTTCTTCTTCAAATCATTATCTATTTACGACTGGCCCATTGGTGAGGGAACACCAATAATATTTAGTTTTTAGGAATAATGCTAATATGTTTTTGTATGTGAACTTCTATGGAAAATGTTTTGTTTTTTTCTAAAAAAGAAAACTATTTTTTTAATACTGTTGCAATACCTGTCGGTGAACGCCGTCACTGGCTGATGATCAGTCATCACCGATAGGTATTACTACGTATCATTTATACTGGCGCTTCAAACCCTTTATTTGAATTACCAAATTTTTTAAGTTTACCTTTTACTTAAATGAAAAAACTTAACATAAATGCTTTACCACTGTTTAAAATGTATTGTGAATGGTTAGAATTGCGTGTCAGTCTGTATTATAAAATTTGGCTGATTTATTCCGTTTGCATACCTTATCCTATAAATATTGCTGGACATTACGTCCTGGCTGGTTATGTGCTACCGACCAATGCACTGCAATTTTATTACATTCGGTGTTTTACGGTCTCTGTCGTTCCTCCCGAACCGCAGGGCTTTATAGAGAGATATTCTCCTTCAATGATCATCTCGAAATACCATAAATATAAAAATATATGGCGTGAGTAATATTGTGAACACTTTGAATGTCCATATAACAAATTGCTTTTCTCGTCATAAAGCAATGATTGGCTTGTAAATATGGTGATTTAACGAGTTAAGAAAGCTATCAAAAGACTTGGTTGTGAGCATCTTTCTCGTACATGCAGGTGGAAGACCTTCAATCACCGCAAGCCGATATATTTCCTCACTTGTAAAACAGCTTCTGATTGGCTGGATAAGACTGGAATACTTCATCTTATTCAGAACTAGTAGCAAGAAAAATAGCACCGCCCCTATCTACCAAGTTACCCCCATGTTTTCCAATAATGCAATTAGTAACTAAACCAACTCTGCCCATAATGAAAAAAAAGCCGTGTGCTTAAAGTAAGCACGTTTCCCACGTCTCGCAAACTCTGCTGATCAGAAACAATCTACTCTGCATTTCTCCTGTTATAATAATACCATGTAAATGTACACTTGGAATTTAAGGTTTACAATATTTAGTGGGTAAAGTGCTCTAAGTAAAACAAGTATCAATTTGGGTACTTATTGTAATTTATTGTAATATGTTTTGATCCCACCCACAGTTAGAGATATATTTTAATTTTGATTTATTAAAATGCCCTCCCTGGTATAGTATATAAATAAGTCAAAAAGCCAGTTGTTGCGTTATGTACTCTATTTCTACATGTTTAAAAATCAGTAAAAAGGAGCCTACTTGAGGGACAAGAATGAGTATGTAATGAATGACCGATTCTTTGTCTCGTGGACAGAATTCCATATCTTTTCGTCATCATGTTTAAAAAAAAATATATTAACTGGATGTGGCTAAGCCCATAAAAAATATACTTCATTCTCCGTACACGTTCAGAAGAACGTTAAGCCTCTTCAGGAGGCTTTCTCACACCACACAGATTAATGTCGCAGCATTTTCAATAAAACATGGAGTTTCTGAAATAAAGATTTGTTCATTTTATGGATAAAGGATGCGTCAAATCGAAAATTTCACAGATAAATGCTTGTTTTAGAATTTGATTTTTTACAATAATAAAAAGTATTCCATTGGAAATTTCAAAGTTATTGTCTGGAGAGGAACTGGAGTAGGTTACGACGTCGAATATGGACAGAGTAGATTCTTCAGAGGTCGCAATTATTGCACACCGAGACTCAGCCTTTTATTAATACAGTTGGCGATTTTAAGAGGGGTAGCACGGGAACTTGGGACGCCCTGTATATATGTTGTGAGTGGTATCGAAGAGGCAATACCTGATGATTGATCCTGTCAACCCAAAACGAGAGTAAGGAAATAAGAGGGTCACAAGGTCATGCAGTGGTTTTCCGTTGCATTCGGACATTCAACAATAACGGGATCGTGAGGGAAATTCTATTCAGACCAATCAGGCCTGAGTGGAGAAAATTCCACTGTAGGCCATCCCTTCAAAGGCCCCCTGCACTGACTAATGATGTGTGTGTGTGTGTGTGTGTGTGTGTGTGTGTGTGTGTGGGTGTGTGTGTGTGTGTGTGTGTGTGTGAGAGAGAGAGAGAGAGAGAGAGAGAGAGAGAGAGAGAGAGAGAGAGAGAGAGAGAGAGAGAGAGAGAGACGTTAGAAGGATAACAAACAGGCAATTAAGGAGTGTCTAGTTTAGGTACTGATGAGGCCCCACGTCAGAGAGAGACATCTCAATTTTAATGACCCTGGAATCATAAATGTATGAAAACATGAATTTATTGCGTGGTCCATGGCCTGGCAGACGTCTCCTGCACCTAATACGAATGCGACTATAAATCACTAACTGTTACCTTGAAGGAATAATAAAAATAATAAAAACAAATACGACAATGGTGAATAATTTCAATATTCAATGCGTCATTACAGGGTTAAGGCTGCGGAGCAGACGGCCTGAAGAATACGTGATAAGAAAAGAAATCTTTAATATATTCTCTAATTGGTTGCTGAGGACTGTAAATAGGTTTATATATATATATATATATATATATATATATGTGTGTGTGTGTGTGTGTGTGTGTGTGTGTGTGTGTGTGTGTGTGTGCGTACGCGTGTGGGCTTGTAAAACAGTAAGGAAATCATTGCCTCATAACCAACAAACTATCTAATACGAAACCATTTTTTTCTACATTTCTTTACTTCTATAGCAGTTTGTAAGAAAATCGTACAGAACTTACGCATGAAAGGAATATTAATTCATTCAAAGTAATAATGAAAGATGCTCCTATATTTTACCTTGATACTACTGCTGACATTTACTACAACTGGCAGAAACAATTAGTTGATCGTTCAATAGAGTTCATGTATTTATGTTAATATTTGATTTGAATAAATTCTTATAGCAAACGGACAGAATATATTACTTCTCGTTAAACGGCAATGGAACAATGCGCATGGCTGTATTTTATTAATCACTCTAAAATTAAAAATCTTAATAACTCCGACAGATCCATGAGTCTTGCTCTGTAGTACATTTATCATACATATACTCGGACAGTCTTAATCTACCTTTTGACAATTCGAAAATGTGGGTTTTATTGACTCGCATTACAATGTTTAAAGGTTTCTCAATGGATGAAACTTATATATCTACAGGTCCAACTGGAAAAACTAAATATTTGACCCCTCCAAATTCGATTACAAAGAGGCTATAAACACCTGAGGTCCATTATCAGCCTTTTGGACTAGTAAATATCAATGAATAAACTAAAATGAAACACTGTACCCAGTTCCAAGGTCTAATATCCAAGACGGTAGGTCATGTGAATGAGACAATGATGAAACTACTTTTGATATAGAAATACTTTTGTCAATGCCTTGACAGGATGCTCACACGTTTAGGGAATTAGACCAACTCTTCCAAACTTTCCCTCTGACCAGGTAAATATTGTCAATATAAGTGTTGTTTATCAAGTAGTATTTTCCCCCATTTAGAATTCGTCTTTGTTTACCCTTTTCGGTCAGTTGCAAGCTCAGCAATTAGTTAATTATGAATGTAGTATTTACAATAGTTAGGCCTTTCCAACAATCAATTATAATTAAAAATCAACACACATTTGGAGTACTTACAAGTATAATTAAACACGATCTGAAGTCCGTATATCCCCCTATCGGAGTATGAGCTGCGTTCTAAGAGTATTGTAGAGTTGGCGGGAAGTAACCTTCTTTGAGGTGGACCTTTTTACGTTGGGCTATTCTTGTCTATTATAATTTGTTTTTTCAATTGCATTCGTAATAAGCGTGATGATTCACAATAATTATTGTATGTTTTGAATTTTTAATTACGATTTCATAATACAATGATGGAGGGTGCAATAAGTTTTATAAATCCTGGGATTTACACCTGAAATTATTTATTGTGTCATAAGTTACGTCAAGGGAACATCCGTCCTGCTGACATCACAAACATCAGCATTTATTTCCTTTATAATCCTTTCCATTTTCCTCTCCTTGTCATTTCCCCAGTAGCTGCGGCCAGTTATTCTGCTCAATTTTATGTTTGTAATTGTTATTATCAATAAAAGTACTTTTTAAAAAGGCTTTCACGCATACTTTTTACTTAACAGGCGCCCGAACAGGGACTTAGCAGTAATTTTCATTTTTAAGTGTGATCTATTTCCCACAATTTTGAAAACTATGGATTTTAATCCTTAACTGCTTATTACCCAAAGTACAGTGAAGCCCTAGAACTTTTACTCGTGATCTATTTCCCGAGTGCCCCAATTAAAATTGAGCAGAGAAACAGGCTACAGCTACTGGGGAATGACAAGGAGAGGAAAAATGGAAGGGATTATAAAGGAAATAAATGCTGATGTTTGTGATGTCAGCAAGGCGGATGTTCTATAGACGTAACTTATTAGGCAGTTAGTTGTTGTTTATACATTTTTCTATGAAGAGTCTCTAAAAAAATATTTTAAATTATTTTGAATTCAATATTTTATACAGGCTGTTGGGTTTATGGAATTTTTTTAAGTATCTTATATTATTCTAATTTGCGCATAATTTGTTTTTTAGTTACACTGATGATGGAGCTATAGTCTCCATACAGATGTATGAAGGATAAATTGTCTTTATGGGCCTTAATTGAGTTGTAATATCCGTTAATAAAATCATATTTAAAGCGCATCCATATGAAAAAGTAATGCAGCTTTATTTTATTTTCCACATAAAACGGTTAAGTAATTTCAATTTATTATTTTCATTTGTAAAGGCCTAATTTATGTCATTAATGTGAAGAAGGTTTTTGAAAATCGCGTTAATAAGTACAACGTCAATATTTCCCTTGCCGGATAAAATTAAGACAGTTACTATGTAATGACACCTAGCTATGAAGTATATTTGATTAAGGACATTCTTCCTTATATTCCATATAGAAAAATTGAATAGTTACCTCATCGCGCGCTATTTTGACCCGTTTAAAAGACAATTTTCTCCTCCATTTCCATTTTTATTAATTTAATATAGAATCTCGTACTCAGATTACAGGCTCCGTCCCTCTTTTTTTCCGTCGGCTGTTTTAATATTAAAACCATGTCGCCAGGCTTATTACTACTAGAGGGAAATCAATGATGGCTATGCATAGTTATCACGGCTTCCACTGTTACTCATTCATAAATATTACAGATTAATATATTTAGTTGGCAGTAATAATGATCTCCTCCTCTTTAGAAATGACTCCCTCGCTACCTCTAAAGTGGTAATTATAGAAGAATCTATGTTAATTTAAAATACCTTTAAAATATTTCAATATGTCAAAATTCAAATTGTCTACTGTATTCACTTTAAAATAAAGATTTGTTATCACTAAAAAAAAAGCATTGAAAAATCCAAGAAAGGAATAACATTTTAATTTATTGTAACGTATGGAACTTAGTAGTTTCCGAAAGCGTATTTTCAACTTCCACGGCCTTCTTCAAGACGTAAAATATTCCAACTAATTTTTTTTTTAAGGCGTTGGTTTTAATCTCACATGCTAAACCTGGATTGGTGAGTTCGATTCTCACCTGGACAATAGGAGTTTATTTATTGAAGAACTCATTAAATAGAATCCTTAGCCCCACCCTTACTAGAAAAGAGTGGTAACCTGTAGTTAATAACACGTCCTAATTAGCCGTAGTTGCATTAAGTGGACGTAAACGTTGTGGAGCAGGTGAGGGTAGTCCTTAAATAAAAAAATAAATATATTTTTTCTGCGAATCATGAGCGTCTCCCAAAATATATTTACAATTAGACTGGACATATTTGTTAACCAAATTGTCCAAAGTTGTACTGTATTTTCTACCTATGTTCTTCCGGATGTGCTACGATCCTTTCGAAATGAGAGTTGGAACACATAATTCTGACCTCCTTTAGTATAGAACTGTTGTAATTTAATTTTTGGATGGTTGGTGGTTGTGGAAGTTCAGGTTTAGGTTTTCAAGATGAATATATTTGAAAAAATGTTGATCAGAAGGCATACATTCATAGTATATTTCCCACCATATATATTTTTCTTAAATGTGTAGAATATTATATAGATGGGGAGAATCAAAAGAGTATGAGGATGCAAGAAATGGAAGAATGGAATGTCCAGAAGAGAAAAGATAACAACAAGGAATCAGAGTAAGAAGAACAGTCATGTAGTTTCAGAGAATTATTCAACATGTCAATAATTTTTCTTTTTTTTTTGAGATTTGGGTCGGAAGAAGGAAGTATAGGGACTTATTATACAGAAGTTAATTATAGTGAACTAAGTATGTTATGAATCTGCACTTAGCACAAACCTGCTATAAACTAAGGGTCAACAGTCAAACATGTTTTCAATACGAAAAAAATGGATGGTCAAAAGATATCGCAAAGACTCATCTGATTTTTGCTGAATAGTTATGCAATAGATACTGGTAGATGCAAAAGATACTGGTACATGTTCTAATACATAACAATAGCTGAGGTATACACTCTCTTATATTCAGACTTTTAAGGAACTCAATTTTTCATTTCGCATTATATCTGTAAATACCAAATTTGTAAAAATGAAGTGAGAAACATTTATAGTCTTGCAATAGAGGCTCATAGAATGTCAAGAAAAATGAATGGTTATAGAAAATAGTAGAGCATATAAACATTTTTGTGGCTAGACAGTATGAAGTAAAACATTCAAGATGGCTAGACTGTTAAAACTGCCCTAACAGATGTTGAACACCTTCGACACCCGCAATGAAGGCGTTAAAAGAAAATAGGGAATCATACATAGTGGCGTACACATGTGAGCTGCAAGTGTATAGACTTCATTCTACCCTTCTACTAAGTGAGTACGTAGGTTTGGAGGAAATTTGAAGAAACTGTTAGCTTATAACCTCCCAAAATCAAAAGTGAAGACAAAATAAGATAATCCGTGAAAAGATTTATTAATCTGTTTTACTAGATACTTCGTAAAATGAATAAAAAAACCACATGCCCAAAATAGCTTTCACGTTTCCTGCAGGTAAGAGCAAATTTCTGGATGCCTTCATAGAAACAGAACAAGAGGGAAGACAAAGACATTGGAGATATCAACGTGGAGCTAGGAAGACTTGGAAATTTATGTTAATCAACGATTGACAGGCAATGATCGATTATAAGAATAGAAGAGAAAAAATCATCCATATCAACTCGTTTTAATATTGAGTTTATTCCTGTCATTGCTAGTTCAATGAAGGATATCTGAAATATCGACTATGATTTATACCGACCATTTGTTTAATCTGAACAGCGTCACAATGTTATCGGGCTAGAAGGGGCCTCTCGCGCCTTGTTCGATTGCACAACTAATTAAGATTTGTGTGTGAGCGCACTCCACAGCTGTGGGCGTAACGCGCAAGGTTAGAAAGCCCCAAAAATCCCGAGATGTGACTAGTCATTAATTATGTAAATATAGATAAGAGCATGGGGCTAGATGTCACTGGTCCTCCGATATTCCCCCTCATTGTGTAGCCCTTAATAACCGGGCTTATCTCCATCGGTGATAATCAGCCCAGAACCTACACCGAATGCCAAGCCGCCACCTGTGGGGTCTCCCGAGCACCATTAGACCCAGGACATGCGTCCTGAATCCTAATTGAGATTTGACTTTTATTTGCTCCAAGACCGCCCATGCACTCCGATTGGACGCGGCACTTTATGGGAGCTGAGATAATTTAAACTGTTTACACGGTCTCCTCTGGCGTCTCGGGCAATGAAGGTTTCACGCTCAACCAACACCGCTTCCTCTCCCTCTACCTACTATATCCAACATGTAATAGTCTTTTAGCTGATTTCCCTTGAGCTAAATCAGCTATTGACGTTTAACTCATGATGCGATTTCCAAAAGCTTCGTCAATTGTCCATTGATCAACCTAGGAGATTGTAATATATTCAAATTTTCCACTTTATTTTCATAGCCATTCAATACAATAATCCATTATTTTGTGCTATTTGTGACTTTTTACCATATGTCAAATACAATGTATTGATATACCCGTACCACAACTCTCCTTCTTTAAAGAAAACTGGGAAACCCACTTCGTAGCATCATTCTTGGGTAGTCGGTGCTGGAATCCAACTACACCAGTCTTCCTGGTATTCCTAAGATTGTTGAGCACACTGAATGCCATAACTGTCTTTTTCCTCTAATTCAATACTCCCAAATGTAAGATCAAGCAATCTAACACGACTGTTACTCAGGAGGCATTACGACAAGCATTGTGGGCATTTCAGAATGCTTCTCAAATGAGAGAGTTGACGAGAGACTTTTTGCACTCACAATTGGAGGTTTGTCCATTTGAGGAGGTGCTTTAATGACGTTTGCAGTTATTGGGGGTGCTCTGGTTCCGATAATTGCTTTAGAACTTTTTTCAATATTTGATAAAATTGATTAATCATCGACTGTGGAACAATCAACACTTTCATGAGAAGGTGATTGAGGGATACTTACTGGTATCTCCTTTTCAGGTTCGCTTTTGGAAGTCCGTAACATTTGCAGAATTCAGATATGAATTCTTTTCAAAACATGAGGTTGTTATGACAAGACATCTCCGTTATTATACGTCTATATAGAAACTATCTTATTACAAATTTTATATTCTATAAATATTGTTATACACAATTTGTCTCTATCATTAATATATTAATATCCATAAACCTTGACATTTCTGTAAACCCTCCACAATTAGTTCTTTACACCTAAACACGCTATCATATGATGAAATCAATCATATTTTACGTTTTTAAATCGTAAATGTTGATTGAATCCATACCGTACTCGATCTTTATACGTTTTACTCAACACTAAAGATCATATTCGTTTATGGCTAAAGTCGGTCATAAGGTGGGAGGGGGGGGGGGAGTCCCTAATCAGAATTTTAGAATAGCTCTGCAGTTCTTGTTGTAAACATTTGTTCATAACTCGAATATGAAGGATGTTATTCTTACTTTCTTGTTCTCAGACTTCATTAAACCCTCAATTCTACTCATTGGATTTGTATTCAGAAATATGGAGTAAATTGTAAGATGAGGACGTTAGTGTGTGTACGCTTGGGAAATCTGTTTAGTTTACGTAGAACCTGCGTGGTGGACTTTTTTTATTTATTTCGTATTTCGACCAAGTTATCCCAAGAGAGGATAGACACAGCTCCAGCAACCATCTTAACTTTGGTGGCTAAGAGGACGAAAGACACCTCTGGCCACTTAAGACTTTGGAAAAGAATAGCCTCCCCATCTCCTCTCTTGGCGACATCCATTTGACATGGGTCTTCCCGATTAGCTCATTGTCCTACTCTATGGCGGTCCTATCTCCCTAGAGTCTGTTATAAATCTGTGCTCACAGGAAGAGTCCAGGTGTCCATATTGTATGGTAATACTGGTTCGGCGGTAATTGTGACAAGCGTAAAAAGCTGCGCGCGGGTGGTATGCGCATAATCCGCCAGACACGTGTTAACAAGCCTTCACGCCTTCGCTCGACAACGGCAAAAAAACAGCCACTGTCCATCTTGTTCTTTTTTGTCCAACACCTCTTGAGCTACAGCCAAAGCAAGGAAAAATTGTGTTTTCTTTTCTTTCGGGGGAGGCTGGAGAGGGGAGGCTAATGTTTACATATATTCAACATTTGGTTTTAGTGTATATATTTTTTGCTGGGAGAGCCTTATATGTCTCCTCCATTCTAAATTGTATAATTTGAACATTTTTTTTTTGTACCAACTAAGAGTTATTATCATTGGATTTTGTATATTGAATAAATCTGCCATGACTTAGTTTTCTAAAAATGCCAACTCAACTAACTAAAAATATAATGTTCTTTTTTTTCTAACGAAGTTCACAACACATACTTCTAATTATCGCCCCCGCAAAAAGGCATGACCAGTATGTGAAGTTTTTGTCAGTGAGACAAAACTATCTCTCCTTTAACAAATGTCGAGAGCGTGTGTGTGTGTGTGTGTGTGTGTGTGTGTGTGTGTGTGTGTGTGTGTGTGTGTGTGTGTGTGAACACGCGCTTGCGTATAGAAATAAAAGGCTAATTATTAAAAACAAGTCCTCAATAATTAGATTCAAGATCAAGGACGTGAGTTATTTAAAAAAAAGCAGATCCCTTTGTTTTTGTTTTCAAATTTTTCAAAAACAACCATGTAAAAAATATGCCACAACGGCTTGCCCTAATCAAGTTTCACAGGTGATCGAAATGAATTAAATAGTAAATATTAATTTCACAATCACAAACAAAATAGAATACATTGAGCAAGGCGTATGAAATTCCAGTTGTAGATCATTAAATCATTAATTACTGAGCAAGCGCTTAAGTTAAGTTGCAAGAGCATTTTTTCGTAATTAAACTAGAAACATTTTCCTCCTATAATGACACATAAGGACAATACCCATATATTCTACGAAATGTGCAATGCTATCAGGCAAGGTAAAATAAAATTGATATCCGCAAAAAAAAGTGATTTGCATCCCATTCAAATGGAATAAGATTATTACCACTGGAACAAACAACACCTGATCAGAATATCCGTTGGTACTTCGAAATTATAATTTTATTTAATCAACAAAACGTTCAACAATTTATTAAAATGGTGAAGGGACAGAAAAATACAACCAAAGTTCAGCCATTTTAGAAATTAAAAATTGTAAACACGTATTTCAAAAGAGGACAAGAGCTTTCCAATGAGGTGCGATATGGGAAGCATTGCATATAATGTCCCGCCTCCCCACATGAAGGGAATATAACGGATGTAACCACTAATAACAATCAAGAATAACAATTGATATACGCCTGCTGAATTTCTTTTGGCAAAGACAAAGAGTTAAAACGTGAGATTTGCAGAAGGATGGACGTAACAACAAAATTTGTTACTTATCTTTATTTCGCAGATGAAACGACAACGACATACTGTAGACAACCTTTCATTGCGGTACAGTCTCCGACTATCCTCTCCGAAATAGTTTATATATATATATATATATATATATATATATATATATATATATATATACTTTTAGCATTTGGACTTAATTACTAAATCAGATGTTGTACAACACTATTCAGTTCGCTTTGACAAAACTAATTAATTTTACCAAAACGCCAGCTGATGTAGTTTCATGTCAACCTACGTTGCCGACAACTACAAAAGATAAGGACGGAAAGCTAGCATAGATAGTTTGTAGAAAATCTATATGATGTTAATTGCAGGGATTTACTTTAAACGAAAATAAAATGGCAAAAACCATAACTGTAAGAACGGAAAGATCTCAGGAAACCAATAGGACTTTTGTTATAGCTGCTGAGCAGTAGCAAATTATGTTAAAAATATAAGAGAGCAAAAAAGAATTCAGGTAAGTCGATAAAACCAATAGTTTTTGCTAATTTAAGGTTTAGTTTATGAGGAAAAAATGGTTGTATTTATATCAAAACCCCGCAACACATCATAGATTCATAAAATGGATGTATGACACTTGTTAAGAATGCAGAGTTGGGGTGCCTACCTCCAGACCTACCACATCGCTCCTTGACAGCTCTTACCTGACTTTTACGGCCTATCCACATTTTATTATCCCAAAATTCGGTGTAAGGCCTGACACTTCCACTGGTAAAATTATACTTAATTTATGTCGGCTGGAGTTGGCTGGCTTTTCGGCCATCGGGCACGCTTTATATGTATAATAGGGTTGTTTTGAGCGGTCGTAGGGGGAGGATGATCGGAGAAAAAACATATATACAAAAAGACCTAACCAGACGTAAAAACTCAAAACATCCTATTAAAGTCAGTCAGGAATGTCAAAAATAAACATTAAAAACCATATAAACGATGATAAGACGAGAAATGCCACCAGTATTGTGATGTAAATGCTCCAATACAAGCTTATTCGTAAATGTACGGCAGGAGCGCTAACATGACACCACTTAGTCTGTGAAGTATTCACTAAATTATGGAAATATACGTGAATAACGTCTTTGAATGTTTAATTTTATTTTTGTGCGTTTACAAACTTTAACACAAGCACTTTTGGGAAGGAAATAAACGTTACACGTAATAATGCTCAATGATAAAATACATATTTATTATATGGAAGAAGCATTTGGACTATATAAACGGGATATGATTTGGGCTATCAATCAGACGTCTAACCTGTCTTCAATTCTCAACTTTATTTCAATAAATATTCCTGAATTAAATTCACCACCTGAAACATACAAATCGCTTATGCAGATGTCTTCTCCTGGCATTCTTGACACAAATAACAAACTAGTAAAATAGATAATCTTGACATTTTACAAGAAACTAAAGCATTTATTAAAGGAAAGTATAAATTGCTAAACTAAGAATTTTGTTTTACAATACATTTGTATGAATAAAACTTTAACTTGTGTCCAAAAACACTATTGAAATTTGGCAGGGATTAATTTTTTTCATGTGGCAATGTCGTCCAAATTGGAATTTTAGCCATTATTTCTGACACATTAAAGCTCAATGCTTGAAAAATGCTCAAAGCCTTTAATTTAATTTTTTTGAGTCAACCACCCTTAGTCTCAATAGATGGTACATGGGAACTCAATCTCAATTTTCCCACTTGGAAGGGGGGAGAAATTTGTAGATATTTGTCTTTTCGAAAAGAATTGCAATATATCTTAAAATTAATTCTTCTTTTTTATTTCTAATCCCAAGAATATAACTTCCTACATCCTCGCGACAAATAGGACATTATTTAGGAATTTTAAAAAAATGTGTATATCTTTTAAGAATGTCATTTATTAACATCCACTGCATGCAACTACGTCTAACTGTGACCCTTTATACACGGGTTATGAAAATATTCATTTAGAAGATGAATTTTTTCTTCGTGCCCCGTGCTATACTTTATTACCAACTGGAGTGGATGTTTACTTTCAAGTCAAAACTATATTTCTCATTATGTTCGTTCGTGTTGATTTTATCAAAACAAATTGTGTTCGAAACACATTTTTCATTATAAAATCAGTGGTTTGATGTAAGTTTTTCGAAAGTATCATTTCCTACTCACGACCATGAAATCGAACCTCTGTGTATTACATGGCCAAGTCTCAATAGAACTGCGTATGGTTTTGGTAAATATATAAAGAGAATAAACATTGTCAATTCCCATCTGGGCAATAGGAATTTATTTAGTGACTAACTCATGAAATAAAATCCTTAGTCCCACCCTGGCTAGCCTGATGACATTTAGATAACATGTCCCTATTAGCCATATCAGCAACAAATAGGCGTTAACAAATTTTATAATAATATTGTTAATTCACACTACGTTATACTTTTCTTACAAGAGCGGAAGCTTCGTTTAAAATTTAAAAAATCCGTCACGCAGGGGCTGTCTTAACTAAGCATATTTCCCAAGTGCGTCACGTATTTGTATTTATCTCAAGACTTAAAAGTTCAATGAGGAAAATATTTATAATATAGGCTTCATAATATGATAGCTTATTGTTAATACGACATGAGTAGAACTGGGCGTTTACTGAAGGCCGAAAACTAAATGAGTCCGTCAGGCAGGGGCTGCGTGAACTAAGCATATTTTGCAAGTGTGCCACGTTTTGCATTTATCTCAAAAAGTAACAGTTAAAAAAAAAAGTCCGTCACGCAGGGGCTGCGTAAACTAAGCAGATTTCCCACGTGAAGATTTGCAATAGAGAAATCTGCCTAATAACAACTGTAGTAGTAAGAAACCTCTAAACCTAAAACATTATTTAGGGCGTAATAACCCAGTAGTTTCTAGCCCCAAAAAACAGTTAACCTAACCTCTAAACCTATTCACGAGGGACGAATAGTTATGGAAATGGCCACCAGAGCTCTCGGCGGAAAGTCCGAACATAGCCTACTGGCTACCACACGCAGAATACAAATGCAAATATCTCGGTTAATATTCAAGATACAGAATAAATGTATATAACATTATTTATAGTAAATTTAATTTGCAATAAGATTAGTTCTATACAATTTTACGATCCGATGCATAATAACGGAGATATTTCGAATTTTTGAAAATCCCCCCTCTAAACCCCCCCCCTCCCACTGGTCCGATTTCAGCCGTTAACGAACTTGATCTTCCTTTTTACATGAAACGATTAAATACCGAGTTTGGTGACGATTAAACAAAAATTGCGACCGCTAGAGTGTTAACAGACATATATATATATATATATATATATATATATATATATATATATATATATATATATATATATATTAGATATATATATATCCAGCACAAATCCAGAGAGATATATATATATATTTCTATATATATATATATATATATATATATATATATATATCTAGATATATATATATAGATATATATATATATATATATTATATATATAGTTTTGAACGGACCTCATTTTCGTCATCTCCTGGGTAGGATCGATGGTCATTTGAAGAAATTTTTCGAAAATCGCGTCATGAGTAGGACCTAAATAGCAGATTTCCCTTAAGGGAAATCTGCTAAAACAATATTTGGTATTTATGCTTCAAATAATGTGCTTCATAATATAACAGCAGAATAGTTGGTAATCCCCATAGTAGTTGATGATCAGTGCTATTCCTGCAGTGGGAAATCTGCTTAGTTTTCCCAGCCCTGTATGACAGATTTTAGCAGATTTCCCTTAGGGGAAATCAGCAATTGAGGTCGTGACGCGATTTTCGAAAATTTTCCACAAATGTCCATTGATTCTACTTAGTAGGTGATAAAAATGAGGTCCATTCAAAATCCATCCAGACATTGAAATTTTTCTTTGATTGTTAGCAAACTCGATATATAAGGGTTTCGTGCTAAACTAAAGGTCAAGTTCGTTAATGGCTAACATTGGCCCCGGGGGCGGGGGGGGGGGGGATTTCGAAACTTTGAAATATCTCTTATTATAAATCAGATCGAAAATTGGTATAGATTCAATCTTATTTAAAATTAAATTTATAATAAATAATGTTATATAGATTTATTCTCTAATTTCCATATTAACCAAAATCTTGGGATTTTTAGCAGATTTCCCTTAAGGGAAATCAGCTATTGAGGTCGTACTCATGACGCGAGTTTCGAAAAATTTCTTCAAATGTCCATCGATCCTACCCAGGAAATGACGAAAATGAGGTCCGTTCAAAATTATATATATATATATATATATATATATATATATATATATATATATATATATATATATATATATTTGTCTGTTAACGCTCTAGCGGTCGAAATTTTATTTGATCTTTACCAAACTCGATATTTATATGTTTTATGTAAAACTAAAGATCAAGTTCGTTAATGGCTGACATCGGACCAGTGGAAGGGGGGGTTTCGTGGGGAAGAGTTACGAAAAGTCAAAATATCTCCGTTACTATACGTCGGATCGAAAACTTATATAGAATCAATCTTATTGCAAATTAAATTTACTATAAATAATGTTATATACATTTATTCTGTATCTTGAATATTAACCGAGATATTTGCATTTTTCTGTTTTCAGCTTCTGAGATGAGATCGGCTAACTTCGGGTCTAGTCGTGAGTTTCTGCAAGAGATAGTTCGGGCCGTTGCCGTAACTGTTCGACTCTCTATTCTGAAATTTCTCTATTGTATAACTTTACGTGGGAAATCTGCTTAGTTTACACAGCCCCTGCGTGACGGACTTTTGTAGTTTTAAGCCCTCAGTAAACCTCCACTCCTATTTATGTTATATATATATATATATATATATATATATATATATATATATATATATATATATATATATATACTCTGCTACTGACTACTCTGTACTCTCGAAAATGTTTATTTGTTCTACGGCAAACTTGATCTTTAAGTATTTCATTCAACTCTAAAGATCATAATAGTTCATAGCTGAAATCTGACTCGGATTAGGGTGTGGGTGGTTTAGACTGGGGGGGGGAGGAATTTGAAAATTCAAAATATCTCCATTATTTTACTAGAAATAGAGAATATGTGGTGAGATGAAAAGTGTATTATACCAGCATGTGGGAAATCTGCTTAGTTTACGTAGCTCCTACATGACAGAATTGTTTTAATATGGAGGCCAAGATCACTTGCTGCCCAAATGAAACAACATTCAAATCTCTGACTAGTGCACTGTTGTACCAACATGCAGACAAAATCATCTGTATACAAGAAGTAGTGCATGGACCTACCTAAAATAGTGTCTCCCAGATTCATCCTTTTTTTATAAGTAGTGACTTCAAGGGTTCGATTCAACAGAAGTTGTGTTAGACTGTCTTCTTGTACTTGGCCACTAGTTAGCTCAATGCCATCAGGGCTCCACTTTGTATTTTGTTTTTTTTTTTCAGAGTTAATCTTGTCAATCAGATAAGGTTATCAAGTTTACCTAAATTTTTATCATTCTGAACTGTCATAAGCTTGTAGGTAATATATGAACAGCCAATACAGATCTAACAGAACCATTATTAATCTCTAATAACTGCCAATTTAACTGTGGTTGGCTTTACTGGGCAATGTTATTATAAAGTTATTAGAAAAAACTAATGGTTTTATGTAGATCTGCATTGGTTATTTCATTGATTACCTACAAGCTTATAACTGGGCTAAGCTCAGTCGGGTGAATTAAGAGTTGGTATTAATAAACTTGGCAAACCTTTAGTCACGAATGGGGAATAAGGATTTATTTATTGACGGTCTCAGTAAATAAAATCCTTAGTCCCATTTAGGCTAGACAAAAGTGGTAACCTGCCTAAATTATGCTCAGTAGCACAAAGTGGGCATTATTAAATATCAAATTTACAGGGAAAAAAACACTGCTTTTCATCTGCTTTCTACAGATGACTGGCCACTGACTGAGAGAACTTCAGCATTAATAGAAGCCCTATGCCCCAATAATTTTCATATTTATGATTTTAATTACATGCTTTCTTTGTGAACTTCTTAGAGATTACTCCCTTTTAAACTCTGTCCTTTTTTTTTTTTTTTCAGAGTCTTTTCATAGAAAAAAATAGGACTATTTTGTAGTGGTAAAGTAAACCAAGGTTGAAAGGTTGAAATTATAGAATTCTTTCTCTAAAACTAGCATTGTATATAGATTTCAAAGATTTTAAGAAATGTTAAGTATTTTTAAAAGTACCTTTGGTCTGTCGTGAAAAACATTTAAAAACAGGACTGCATTGGCTGAACTGGAACTGGTAGACCCAACTTATGAGAAGCATCAGATGATCTACGTATCCAGGAATTAAGCCCCATATATGAAGCTTGAATAGAGCATAAAAAACCCTTTCTAAAATATCACTGATAGGTCATACAATGCAAGTATCAGAAAATGAGCTTCACTGGTAAGATATGTACACTGTGTGTAGTTTAGCATATTTTATAAATCAGAGACAAGTTCAAGTTATTAATTTGTTGTTGTTTTTTTTTTTAATCACATCACCACAGATATAATACTTGAATTGTAATATTTTTTAAATATTGCTTTATATGTTGATTTCTGTCTTATTTGAAAATTTGCACAAAAATGTTTAAATATAATAGTAATGAACTGAGTCTAAGGATTGAAAATAAGACCCTAAGAATGGAAATACATAAGCAAGCTCTTATGTGGTTCAATTTCATCTCTCTTTCAGCTCTTATGTGATTCAATCTCAATGGATCAATTTATTGTATATTCTTATCGATTTGATTCTCCTACCATGGTGTAACATTTCCATTCAACCAAAAAAATGAATTATATTTTCAATGACCAAGTTAATGAGGTAGACTCGGTGGTCATTTATTTGGGGTTTACATTTCTTTTAATATTATAGATACAGAAATACAAATAACAATGCAATTTTTTTTATAAAAATGAGTAAATTAGGATGAGTTTTATAAGTATCAAATTTTTGGTTTCAAAGAAAATTCACACAAAAGGAACCTTCCCTCATCAATATATGTGTAGTCAGAAACTATCTTCAACAAATAATTTTCTCACACAATAAAAATATGTCACATTTATTCCTGTAAATTGTTAGAAACGCTAAATAATGTGAACACTTCAAGGTAACAAACCTAAAAAAAAACGTTTATCACAAATGAGCTGTTTGACAAACAAGATATCCCACCTCCAAGAATAAAATGCATATAATGTCACAGGGTTGAATTACAACAAGTGACATCTGCGTATAACGTTCTCTAATTCTCTCATCCTACTATACCAATGTAACCGAGAGTTTAATTTTAAACTGAGCATAAGATATTTAGCGATATCAGAGTATAAATTAAAAATTTCATAATTATGAATAGGACTATACTGAAGGCTGAAAATGTAAATAACTCTATTAACATTGACTGATTAAAAAATATATATAAAACAAAAAGATAGGATGTTATTTTACTAACAAAGTTAGTTTATATAGTTTTCAATCCAACATGAAAGAGTCGAAATATAAGTGATTTTGTATTTTACTTCTCCGCAACACCAACTCCTCCTGCTCCAATTTCAGTAATTATAACAGTAACTCTTAACATTACATGAAACGTTTTAGTATAGATGTTAATAAAGAACAAATATAGTTGAGACTGCTGGAGCATTAACAATCAAACTTTATAAGAAACTTTTTACAGTTGCAATACTTTTTTACTTTGCACAAGGAAGTAAATATTGGCAAGAAGACAACCGCTTATTTGACCAGGGATTGGGTTGGCCGAGTAATGTTTTTCAAAGTGTCTTCAACTTATCGTTGTTGTAAATGTCCTCAACAAAGTTTAGATCAATGCTTCAGATCATTAATCAGCTGCAAGATACAACCAGGGCCGGCTAAAAGAAGACCACAACTTATTGGTTTTTCCCACAAATATTGCATTCCAAGTGTTTGTGGAAGTCCTAATACTCGGTTTCATTCATGAGCCCTGACAGTCCAGCTAGGGCTTGTTATTGCCTTATGGTAGCATTGGCTTCAGTTAAAGCACATGATTTTCAAAATATTTTAGATTTTCAAAAGTAGAAGGGTTTCATGTTTGAAATTGATGCCAGTGCTGTGTGGGTGTGGGTGTTTATTTATTATTAATTAATGCCCACTTTTTGTTACTAAGTCTAATTGAGATTGGTGTTATCTTCACCCTTTTCTAGCCAGGGTGGAACTAAGGATTTTATTTAATGAGTCCAGCCATAAATGTATTCCTTTTTCCCTGGTAAGAATTGAACTCATGGCTATAGATTTTCCATGTGAGAGTAATACCAACAACTTAACTCCCATGGATATATATATATATATATATATATATATATATATATATATATATATATATATATATATATTTATAAAATGATGTCTTTTTAAAAAAAAAAATATGTATATATATTTTTATATATTGATACATGTTATTTTTGAACGGACCTCATTTTTGTCAGACAAACATGCCAGATACTTGTGACAAATAATTTTTGTTCCAGGCTTTTTGTCATTTCCTAGAAAGCATCTCTGGACATTCGAGAAAATTTTCCAAAAATTGCATCATGGGTATAAAATCAAAAGCTGATTTTTCTTTGGATTTGGGAAATCTGCTAAAAGAGTTGTATATGATCTTTCTTATCATGAAATTCATTATCAATGGAAGGACAAAAAAAAGGAAAACACCTCCACTCTTATAAGTCCTTTATTACAGGCAGGATACTTTCAGGGCAACCCAAAGATGGGGCCCCATCTTCAGAGCTCTAGTGATCATCTTTATTCACAATGGATCTCCTTGTCTGACTACTGAACTTTTCCTATCATTCTCTTGATGATGAACCTTCTCTGGTCAGCCCGAATCCCTCATTTAAATAATATATTTGGATATTTTTTATAGCATTGGAATGAAGGTATCATGTATTACTTTTTGATGAAGTAGAGCAAAGCATTTTGTTTATTTGATTAAATAGGAGTACAATAAATTGGTCACCTCATCAGATTTCTTTATAGTTTCTGCATACTCACACCATCCTCATTCTAAAAACATAACAGAGACCTAAGGCTTATAAAAACAAATAATTTAAACTTCTCATGATGAAAATCTCTTCATAAATATGAACAATTTTTGATAACAATTAAATTAATAATATCCATATATTAACTAAAATAGTAATACTAACCACCTAATAGATATCGAGAGAAAAACCAGTAGTCAACACATTAAATACAATGCTCCTTGTCAAAGTCTGGGTGACATCTTGTCTCTCTTGCCCTCTACTTACTGCCTTATCGTCAGGATGGTGTGAGAACGCAAAAACTAGTCACAATAAAAACATTGACAATAAGTCAATCTCTTTATCCTGAAAGAAAAAAAAACAATAGCACTTGAATGTATAGAACATTGAATTTTATTTTTATTAATGATTATTTGAGAAGTAAAATTCATGAATGGAGATAGAGGTGATCCATATTCATAGGATAAAAGAAATGTAGCACACTTCTACAAAAATACATCTTTATGGCAAGGAATTTAGAGAGAGAAAAAAAAACTATTGTTTTAACGTTTTGGGAGTAATCATAATAATGTAAAAAAGAATGCTTTTTGTCGCCTCCTTACAATTAATATTATTATTTCTTAACACATTTGTATCGTTTCACACACTTTAAAGCAAAGAGAGATGATTTCTAGATGATGTCAGCTTACTTCCAGTCGTATCTACCTTTTGACCATCACACACCATTACTTACTTTCTGGGGTTAATCACTAAAAAGAAGATTTGAAAATTATGCTATTCTACAATTGTGCATTAAACAGCTAACAGAAACAAAGGGTTAGTAAAGTCTTTAAGACTGAAATATTCAAATTTCCTTTGTGAAATCCATGCCCAAATAAAAGTGTTTCCTACATTCCTGTAAGTGAATTTGCCTTCACATTTAATGTAGAATGAAATCACTTATATGGATTATTTATATTGTTAAGAAAGAATACACCTTTAGTAGTTTTCTTTTCTTCCATTTTTAATGTGTTAACATTACATCAAAAATTGTTTGACCTGGTAGGGGCTTGACTTTGGATCTCCTTACAAGGTGTAGTAACCAACTACACCACACCATGGATTCACATAATGAGTTATATTAGTTCATTAATGATTTCATTAGATACACAGGGGCACAGTCTCAAGTGGTGCCTTATATAAAAACAATTCTCTAAAGTATAATTAATTTAAAAATATTCATTTAAATATTATGTTACCTATTGTTTTACAAAATGAATTATAATAGCTGTAATGTTTAATGTCACAATTAATTGAATGAGATTATCGGTCACAAAGAATATAAGCTAATAGACTCTCAATGTCATCATTTTGGGTGTTTCAATTCACATTGAATTTTTATAATATTGTAGATGATTTCAAGTCAGTTGTAAGAATAATTCAAAGTTTTCACAATAATTATGCCTTATTAAGAGAATCTCTATTTTGATTGTTTTTTTAAAAAATATTTTACCATTATTTTAATACTGTTTCTTCATATTTAGCATTTTCTACTTCTGAGTTTTTCAAACCTGTGGAGTCTGGAATGTGGAAATAAGCTTCCATTTATTTATCACAATCAAATATGAGTGGATTTACTTTACCACTTGAATGAAATTCAATTTTATTGTTGTTTGTGTGTAAATTTGAGTGTTATGTAATAACGAGAGGCTCCCTTACAAAATATTATCAAGGTAACTTTACAACTGAAAATAATTTGTAGACTGCTGGATCATGCAGGGACTAAATAAGACCTGGAAAATACTTGATAGTCACCTTTCCAGAATTAAAATGATTTGAAGTTGGTCATCATTTCTTACCATTTTCTATTCCAAAACTTCTCTAAATAATCCTGTCTATATTATTTCTCATAAGTTGAGTGTTTTCAGAGTTCTAGATTAATTAGTTGTAGTTTGGATACAAAATTGTAATGTATTTTTTCTTTGAATAGAATCTTCTCATCATGTAAACAGGTTACATTTTTCTTATGCCTTTATTGTTGATTCAACATATAAAAAGCCATGCACAGCCTTGTGGCTTGTTCTTTGTCTTATGAGAGTTCCTATTCACAGGAATTTCAACAAGTTTTAGACGACCACTAACCCTACCCACATTCCCAGAATACAACAAATGTTGTTGCAAGGTAATGAGCGAAATATGGGTAGTCTCTACCACTTTCACACTGGCTAGTGCCGTTAAAAAAAGTTTACAGTAAGTGCTGATTACCCTTGAAAAAAAAGTAAAACACTGTTATTTATGGAAGAGGATCTTAAAAACAAAATATTCAATTGATTGTTCCAAAAATGCCTCTGTATTGCATAAAGTTGCAATACTCTTCCCCAAAGATACAAATATATCTATGAAAATAGAATTAATAATTTATAGCTTGTTTTGAAATGTTTTGTATCACTGGTAGTGGAAAGTAACAACTTACAATTCGGAGAGGCATTCTGCTACAGTGAAGACTCATAAGAAAGTTTTTTAAAGCCATTAAAAAGTAATGCAGGGATGAATGCACCTAACTAATACCATTCAGTTAAAAGCTTTACATAATTAGATCTATTCAAAATGAAAGAAAAAATAAATATAAAAAGAAAATAACACTCGTGGGCATCCAAATACAGTTTAATTGAGTGGTGCAGAGGAATAAGGCAGATGGTAGCACCAAACCCAAGAATTAGAATGAATCTAGCTGAACCTACAGGTCCAAAATTGGATATATATAATGTTATAAAATGAAATATATTTATTTCCACTAAACATCAAAAATATAATCATGTCATCATATATACTTGAGCGCATGCAAGTAGCTCTGAAGATGGAGACAATAGTCTTGGAAAGCGCTGAAATAAAAATATGTGAAGAATTGGACCTCTTTTTCTCTCTCCAAATGTAATCATATATATCAAATATTTTTGATTTTAGTATAAAAACGTTACTAATATTTTGCCAATTATTATTATTTTTTTTTTTTTACATATTATTAAAAAGGAAATTTATATAATACATTTGTTATAGAATTATCTCAAATTCAAAAAATACTTATCATAAAAGGTATCAATTTAATATATATATATATATATATATATATATATATATATATATATATATATATATATATATAAATTAATTGTGTGAAAAATCTTAATAGCTGTATTATTAAAAATTTAAATATATAACATTCATTTAAAACTTATTAAAAAATTTCTCTTAGGGTGAATCAGCTATTGAGGTTTTACTCATGATACTATTTTTGAAAAATCCTCTTAATTTCAGGAAAAGGAAAGTCACAAGGATTCAAATCAGGCGAATAGAGGGGATTGAGGGACAACATGTGTTCTGAGGCCAAAAATTAATTGATGGAAATGGTCATGTGAGACAGGGCATTGTCAAGATGAAGCATCCACTTGTCTGCAATGTCTGGTCTTTCCGGAATCATTCATATCCTGAGCCTTTTAAAGACACTTTTATTAAACACTTGGTTGACAGTTGGTAGAGGTGGAACAAATTCTTTGTGCCCAAATCCTTACTGTCAAAAAAAAAAAAAAAAAAAAAAAAAATCAGCATGTTCTTGATCATTGATTTGCTCATTGACATTTCTTCAGGCCGAGGAGATGACAGAGTGTGACACCCTTAGTCTTGCCTCTTTGTTTCAGAATCTACACAAAAATCCATGATTCATCACTTGTGATCACACAATTGGAGAATTCTTGATACTTTTTCCTTTTCCCAAAATCAAAACATCTCCTAAAAGGAAATCATTTTGGAACTCTGGAGAATATTCAAATATACCAGTTGAAGACTTCCAGCGCTGCTAACAAGAGTAAAAACAATGACTCCGGCGGTTGTAACTACATTGAAGGAGATAACATTGATGTTCAAAAAAAAATAAAAACTATCTTGATTATTAACCGAGATATTTGCATTTTTTAGTTTTCGGTCTTAAGTAAACCCCTACTCCTACTCATCTCATATTAACAATATTCTATTATGTTATGAAGCACTTTCATTGAAGCCTAAATACCAAATATTGTTCTCATTGAACTTCTAAGTTTTGAAATAAATCCAAATACATGGGAAATGTGCTTAGTTAACGCAGCCCCTGCGTGACGGACTTTTTAATATTATCTCAGTAATATTAAAAAGTCATTTTTCCAAAACTAATTTTTGAGGATTTACTTATCATTTGGAAACACAACCCGATTTGGAAGACCGGCCCACTGGCTATGGTACTTCTGTCATCAATAATTGACTATTACAAAGCCTAAAACACTGAATAAATAACGTTGGCGACTATATGAACTTGTCGGGTGAGCGAAGATGACAATTCTTGTCATCTGTACACCGAGGTTTTATTATGTAAAGCAGTGCAGCCCTACCATTTTACTGATCAATATTTGCGGCACGTTCTCAAGTGTCACGACTATAAGTGTCAAGGGTCGCATACCAGAGATTTTTATTTCTTTATTGAGGACTCACGACGAGATCTTTCTGGAGTCTGTATTGGGAAATACTCTAATACAAAAAGTCCGTCACGCAGGGGCTGCGTAAACTAAGCAGATTTCCCTCGTGAAGTTTAGTAATGGATAAATATACATACTGCTAACACAACACCACCGTGAATAAATACAAACGGAAATAAGAAATGTTTCATCCAATTTCAATAACCTGCCGACAGGAAGCGTTGGGTTAGAAATGTAAAGAAACGGGTCTGCCCGCCTCACACTGGAAAGAAAAACAATTACTGAAATATATCAGAATATAACATATTAATTTTATTGAGAACTATTTACTATATCTAGTACTGTAATTAATAATGAGTCAGAATAATTGTTATCTCAATCAATCAAATTTTAGTAGTCCAAAACCTTAAGACGGGGGGCGGGTCACCAGAACATATTTGCATTTATCTCGTATAATAAAGGTCTCTTGAATACAATACTTGGAATTTAAGATTCAAATAATGTGAATTATTATGTAGCAGAGTATTGTTTATGTAACATGAGTAGAAGTGGCGGTTTGCTGAAGGCTGAAAACTGCAAATATTTCGGTTAATATTCAAGATAATGAATAAATGTATATAACAATATTTATAGTGCATTTAATTTACAATAAGATTGGTTCTATAAAATTTTTCGATCCGACCTATGGTAAGGGAGATATTTCGAATTTTAAAAAAACCTCCCCTCTAAACCCCCCCTCCCCCAAGCCCGATTTCAGCCGTTAACGAACTTGAGATCTCTTTTTATATAAAACGACTAAATATCGAGTTTGGTAACGATAAAACAAAAAGCGCGACCGCTAGAGCGGTAACAGATATATATATATATATATATATATATATATATATATATATATATATATATATATATATATATATATATATCTATATATATATAAAATTGTAACCTCTGTCTGTACATTGATTTTTTTCGCGAAATTTCACGATAACTTTTCGTTTCACATGTCATAGACACCATAACTGCATTTTGTTTCTTTGGTGTCTGTTTGTTTGTTTGTTTATTTGTTTGTTTGTTTGTTACCTTTTCACACATAAACGGCTGAACCGAATTTTATGAAACTTGGTATGTATATTACTACTAGCCCAACTTAGACTTTAGGCTATATTATTATTCTCTAAGACAAACAGGAGTGGGGGTTATAAGGGAGGCCTGAAATTAAAAATAGCGATATTTCGTTTCCTATTGGTTTTTCGGCAAATTTGCACATAACAAAAGTTATTTATTTTGTTATTTAGAGTAACTTTTGTTATATACACTTTCGCCGTATACCGAAGTATAAATGAGTTATACACTAAAAATTATAACGGGAGTCAACAATTTTATTTGGCACAAAACACTCAACCGAACTAAGTAAAACTCGGTATATCTATTAGCACTAACGCTTTCATTATAACGAGCCATACCAACATTTCTAGGGACGGGCAGGAGTGGGGGTTATAAGAGAAGCCAGAAATTAAAAATAGCGATATTTCGTTTCCTATTGGTTTTTCGGTAAATATGAACATAACAAAAGTTGTTTACTTTGTTATTTAGAGTAACATTTGTTATATAAACTTTTTTCGTATACCGAATAATAAACGAGATATACGCTAAAATCTATAGCGGAAGTGAACAATTTTATTTGGGACAATAGACCCAACCGAAATAAATAAAACTCGGTATGTGTATTAGCACTAACGCTTTCATTATAACAAACCATATCAACATTTCTAGGGACGGGCAGGAGTGGGGGTTATAAGGAATGCCTGAAATTAATAATAGCGGTATTTCGTTTCCTATTGGTTTCTCGGCAATTATGAACATGACGATAAACAAGAACATTTCAATTGTATGAAGCATTTTAAAAACAAGTAGCTGTTTCATGAGGAGCAAAATATATTACTCCCCCCCCCCTTCCTCTGTCTTTCACTGGAACATTAATTAATCGGAAGTAAGTATTTTCATCCTTTAATGTGTTTAAAACATCAATTAATTCACAAAAAACGAAAGTATTTAAACATACATAATTAGAATTGAAAATAGAATCTGAATATAAGGTAATGTTAGCGGAATTGAGAGTTAGCCGTTAGTCATGTTCTGTTGGTTAACCTGGAGCGTTAGGGACGGTTTGGAAGACCTTCCTGTAATCTAGAACCTTTCTCACTCCCTCTTTCTTTCCTCAGTTGTTTTACTCACTTTTTTCGTATACCGTATTATAAACGAGATATACGCTAAAACCTATAGCGGAAGTGAACAATTTTATTTGGGACAAAAGACCCAGCCGAAATAAATAAAACTCGGTTTGTGTATTAGCACTAACTCTTTCCTTATAACAAGCCATACTAACATTTCTAGGGACGGGCAGGAGTGGGGGTTATAAAGGAGGCCTAAAATTAATAATGGTGATATTTCGTTTCACCACAATATTTTGTTTTTAATAGCTGAAATCTATGCACAATGCACAGGAGACGGGAAATATGACAATTTGGAGGACAGTGAAGACTTACACAAAACAATTAATTTTATTATTAACAAATGCCAACAACGGGTGTTAATCCTAAATAGTGGGACGGGTAAAGGTGAAAATATTGTGCAAACTAAAGCCTTGCCAAAAAAATACCATCACCATTCAGCCTCAAATGAATTCCCGAGCGAAGCCGGGTATCTGAGCTAGTATATATATAAAATTGTAACCTCTGTCTGTACATTGATTTTTTCGCGAAATTTCACGATAACTTTTCGTTTCACATGTCATAGACACCATAACTGCATTTTGTTTCTTTCGTGTATGTTTGTTTGTTTGTTTGTTACCTTTTCACGCATAAACGGCTGAACCAAATTTTATGAAACTTGGTATGTATATTACTACTAGCCCAACTTAGACTTTAGGCTATATTAATATTCTCTAAGACGAACAGGAGCGGGGGTTATAAGGAAGACCTGAAATTAAAAATAGCGATATTACGTTTCCTATTGCTTTTTCAGCAAATATGCCCATAACAAAAGTTGTTTATTTTGTAATTTAGAGTAACTTTTGTTTTATGCACTTTTGCCGTATACGGAAGTATAAATGAGTTATACGCTAAAAGCTATAGAGGGAGTCCTCAATTTTATTTAGGACAAAAGACTCAACCGAACTAAACCAAACTCGGTATGTGAATTAGCACTAACGCCTTCCTTATAATAAGCTATACTAACATTTCTAGGGACCTGCAGGAGTGGGGGTTATAAGGGAGGCCTGAAATTGATAATAGTGATATTTCGTTTCCTATTGCATTTTCGGCAAATATGCACTCAACCAAAGTTGTTTATTTTGCTATTTAGAGAAACTTTTGTTATATGCACTTTTGCCGTATACGGAAGTATAAATGAGTTATACGCTAAAAACTATAGCGGGAGTCCACAATTTTATTTGGCACAAAAGACTCAACCGAACTAAACCAAACTCCGTATCTGAATTAGTACTAACGCCTTCATTATAATAAGCTATACTAACATTTCTTGGGACGGGCAGGGGAGTGGGGGTTATAAGGAAGGCCTGAAATTAATAATAGTGATATTTCGTTTCCTATTGCATTTTGGGCAAATATGCACATAACAAAAGTTGTTTATTTTGTTATTTAGAGAAACTTTTTTATATACACTATCATCGTATACCGAGCTATAAAGGCATTATATGCTGAAAATTATAGCGGGAGACAACAATTTTATTTGGCACAAAAGACTCAACCGAACTAAATAAAACACTCGGTATGTGTATTAGTACTAACGCCTTCCTTATAATAAGTCATACTAACATTTCTAGGGACGGGCAGGAGTGGGGGTTATAAGGGAGGCCTGAAATTAATAATAATGATTTCCTATTGGGGTTTCGGCAAATATGCACATAACAAAAGTTGTTTATTTTGTTATTTAGAGAAATTTGCTCAACACTTCATTTCAATATGAACTACCAGGTACCTCTCCTGAAAAAATTAATTCAAATGTATGTCAATATTTTCTCCTTATTAATTCAAATCTATGCATAATGCACAGGAGACGGGAAATATGACAATATGCAGGACAGTGAAGTCTTACATAAAAAAATAATTTTATTATTAACAAATGCCAACAACGGGTATTAACCCTAAACACTGGAACGGGTAAATGTCAAAATATTGTGCAAAGTAAAGCCTTGCCAAAAATATACCATCACCATTCAGCCTCAAATGAATAATAAAATAATACTTTGAATCAATATTTTAAGGAAAACTATGGAGATGCTGGAGCGGAAGGAGGTCGGAGCCTAAACAGTTAATTGAGTTAATTTATTTCCTGTGAAATGCTAGCATTACTGGAAATGATTTCCACTGAGCTCTACTATTACGAATATAATCTAACGTACAAAACTATGTTTAAACTATATGTGCTCGGATTAGTTTTTGACAGGAAATAAGTTTCATTATAGAGGATATTTAATTGTAATAAATACTATCCACGATTATTGTTTGAAGTATTCAAAAAGGTGAGTTGGAAAAGTGGAGAGGGATAGATTAGGAACACATTTTTATTTATTCTTCAAAATTAATATTTCTCATCTATACGTCGCCTGCCTGACCCTCACGGGAAAACAATGCGCCCAGACGGGAAGTGTAGTAAACATTGAAGCCTTGCTAAAAAAAAAAAAAAAATACTATTATCATTCAGCCTCAAATGATTTCCCGAGCCGGGTACCTTAGCTAGTATATATATATATATATATATATATATATATATATATATATATACAGTTTTGAACGGACCTCATTTTCGTCATCTCCTGGGTAGGATCGATGTACATTTGAAGAAAAATTTCGAAAATCGCGTCATGAGTACAACCTCAATAGCTGATTTCCCTGAAGGGAAATCTGCTAAAAGCCTGTAATACAGGTGCCAAGCAGATTTCCCACGTGCTCGAATCTAACGCTGATGATCACAACTCACAATTAGTTCTCTATTTTGGCCGTTGTTAGATTCATATGTGAACAGGCAAGGTTTACACAACTCGCTCGTGGGTCAATCTATTTAAAGTCCATCACATGGAGCTGGGTAAATTAAAAAGATTTCCCCACGTGAAGTTTTAGAATACAGAAATATGAATACTAGTAACAGTAGTAGTAACGAGTCTCTAAACCAATTCCCCAAGAGCAAACACTTACGGAAACGGCCGAACTAACTTTCGGTGGAGCCAATGAATAGAACCGACAACAGCCGATCTCATCTGGTCCGTTATCCGCACACATTCAACAAAAATACAAATATCTCGGTTAATATTCAAGATAGATAATGTACATAACAATATTTATAGTAAATTTAATTTGCAATAATAATGGTTCTGTGCAAGTTTTCGATCCGACGTATAGTAACGGAGATATTTCGAAATCCTCCCCTCTTACTGGTCCGATTTCAGCCATTAACAAACTTGATCTTTCTTTTTACGTAAAACGATTAAATTTCGAGTTTGGTAACGATTAAACAAAAACTGCGACCGCTAGAGTATTAACAGACAAATATACATATATAGTATATAGTTGTGAACGGACCTCAGTTTCGTTATCTTCTGGGGGTGGACATTTTAAGGAATTTTTCGAAAATCGCGTAATGAGTACGACCTCAATAACTGATTTCCCTTGAGGGAAATTTCCTAAAAATCTCCAAGACCATGTTGCTCAACATTTTGGATTTTTCTGATTTTTTTACCAGTTATTCGCCAATACTAGGTGAGTTCAAAACTACAATAAAACATTTTTTGGGTCTTACTTTTTTTTGCTACCATTTTAAGTTTGCTTTGTAACTCCTTTTTGACCGAAAACAATTTTTACGTAAATTTATCTTTTTATGAATACTAAAAGAGATATTTGGTATTTCCTCTCTCTAAAACCCAAATTCCCAGGTCACCTGCTGCAGTCTTTAATTTCGCATGAAACCGTTAAATGTCGTGTAGTATTGATAAAATAAAAATCATGTAGTTTAGAACGTAAAATCTTAAATGAGGAGACACCACCAAATATCGTCCCATATACTTCAAACATCGAAAGTTCGATGAAAACAATATTTGATATTTAAGCTGCGAATTAAACATTTCACGATATAATAGCTTATTATTAGTATGAAATTCTTTCAATAATCAACAGATAAAGACTCGCATTCGAACCTCAATACGAAATCTAGATTTGTTTCAGATTTTCCTAAAAAGTAAGGCTCAAAATCGGAGATGTGATTAATTAAAAATTGTCCTGACAATTTTAATTTTATTGATTTTTTTTGACAGAATAATGACGCTATTATTTGAACATATTTTCCGGGACGAAATCAATTTTGTAGTTAATCCATCAAGGTTGCCTGGGCGATTTTCTACGGAGCCTTGAGTAACCTTGTGATGTAAGAAGCAGAAAGGAGTGTCTGGCACCGCACAACGGAATTACTTGTAAAGGTGTGAGCTAAAAATAGATCCCGGCAGTTCCAAACAGCAAGTTCAGTTCATGCTTATTCTGAATTATATTAAATCTCATACTTTCACTTCATAGAAATCCGAGATCTTTATGATCATAGGAGCTATTGTCATTGAAACCCATTTAGATCAATGGTTTGCTTCAGGCATAGTCCTAAAAGACTAGTTTAGGACTAACCCCCCCCCCTCAAGAAAATAAATTAATACATAGATTTTTAAGAACAAATATTTCCTTGAACGAGTCTCTATGAACGCGGCTTATGTAAAACTAAAGATCAAGTTCGTTGTTGGCTAAAATCGAACAGAGGGTTGAAAAGGGGGATATTTTACGTTTTTGAGAATAAAATGTTAACTTAATAACATGGCCGACCATATTGGCCGACATGGTTAAACCATATTTTATATTAAACTGTTACAGTCAATAATAAAGATCATATTTGAATTGGACCTAAAACGGGTAACGATACGTGTAGTAAGGGTTTAGAGGGGGGGAGGTGGACTCGAAAATTCAAATTATCTCTGTTATAATAAGCCGGATCGTAAAATGTTATAGAACCAATTTTGTTAAACTTTTGATTTTCTACGATACTTTGATGGGTCTTTCGTAACTCAAGTATTATGTGATTTATTCGTGCCTTCTTGTTGGCAGCCTTCAGTGCCACCCATCCCCTTCTACTCATCGGGCTTTTTAGGATATTGAGGTCAAACTCATGACGCGATTTCCGAAAAATTTCTTCAAATGTCCATCGATCCTACCCAGGAGATGACGAAAATGAGGTCCGTTCAACTCATATATATATATATATATATATATATATATATATATATATATATATATATATATGTTAACACTCAATCTGCCGCAAGTTTTGTTTAATCGTCACCAAACTTGGTATTTAATCGTTTTATGCAAAAAGAAAGATCTAGTTCGTTAAAGGCTGAAATCGGACCTTTGGGAGGGGGGGGGGTTAGAGGGGGAATTTTGAAAATTCGAAATATTTCCGTTACTATACGGCAGATAGAAAAATTGCACTGTACCAATCTTATTGCAAATTACATTTACTATAAATATTGTTATACACATTTCTTCTCTATCTCGAACATTAACCAGGATATTTGCATTTTTATTGTGTGTCCCGATAACTGACGAAATGAGATCGACTAAAGTCGGTTCTATTTGTTTCCACCGAAAGCTAGTTCGGCCGTTTCCGTAACTGTCGGCTCTCGTGTGGAGATTTTTCTATTGTATAACTCCACGTGGGAAATCTGCTTAGTTTACGCAGCCCCTGCGTGGCGGACTTTTTTTTTTCTATAGAAATAGAGAATCTGAGAATAGAAAATGTGGTGAAAGGAGATCACATATGTGTTATATCAGCACGTGGGAAATCTGTTTAGTTTACGCAGCCCCTGCGTGGCGGACTTAAGAGGGTAGACTCGGTTCCAGGCACCGGTGTTATCTTAAGAAGAGAGCACTTTATGAAGCGGCAGAGTCTGCAGGATACATGTTAGTGTCAAAGAAAAAAAATATATACCTATAGACACTTGGAACTGACACAATTTTATTATCCTGACTTCTGTCATGTAGGTAGGAACGATAAGCATTTGTAGATACTTTTGAGAAATCTCGTCATAAGTACAACCTCAGTGGCAAATATCCTTTAAGATAAATCTAATCAAAGTTTTTTATTTGCGCATAAACTATCAATGGATACATAAGAATATAGTGAAATACTTTGTGAATTAATATTAGTTTTGTATTGTTAAGGTAATGTGCAAATTGTTTTGGAATGATAAGGCACTTGTGATAAGGATTCAAGTTTAAATATGGAGCCAGTGAACGCCTCGACTGCGCCAGTCGTTCGCTCCCTAGCTGCTAGCCTTTCAGTCCGTCAAGGCTCTGTCATCGTGATGCATTGTCCGTTTTGAAACCTTCGCCGTTGTTAAATTCAAAATTTCCCTGTAGTTTTCTCTTTCACTGAATATTATACATAAAAGATGGGCTTAAGCGAACGTTTCATTAGTTACGGGACATTGGTAATGGTCTTATGCATATTCTATTCCATTTACAAAAGGGATCCGAGTAACGAACTTCAAGAGCGGCTTGTTCGACTAATAAATGGCTTGATACAAGTTGAAGATCAGCACATAAAACTCTCGCCTAAAGTAGTTATTGGTTACGGTGCCTGTGTTGATCTCTATGTGGATGCAAAGGATTTATTACCTTTCAATGATGAAATTGGTTTACCAGAACACTTTGAAGATATTCAGTCACTACAAGAGCTCTATAAGTCTTTCAGTTATTATTTCCAACATGGAGCTGCATCAGAGTGAGTAATCTAATACTTATTTTATAGCTGCCTTAACAATTGGGTCCATACTTTGTTTCCTTGAAATTTTCTGTCATTTTTGTTGATGCCAAACTATCCCATTTTTGAAGGGTGTCTGCCATTTACTGTACTGTCAAGACAAAAATTAATGAAATTCTGTATCATGTTTTCTTAGTTGATGGAGCCTGTCACTATCCGAAATGTCACTCGGACAGATTTTTTTCTGATGTATAATACTTTCTATTTAGATTTGAGCATATAGCTTTGTCTTGTGTGTAATTAAAGTATCTATATATTCATTATTAATATATTTTTGCTGTTACAACTGATAACTGAACATTAGGCGCAATCAACGATCTGTTAATTCCTATTTCTAATCTACTAAATGGATAAGAGCTGTAATTTACCCTGTAGTGCTTACTTTTTTTTGGCTGCTATTTTGATTTATATAAATGATATATAAGAATGATCTAGTGAAATTTAATTCATTATTCTTCATTTCAGTTAATGGTTTTGATTTCAATTACAACCAGTTGGTATTGAGTGGTCATTACTTTAAAGAAATTATTTTCACTTACTCCAAAAGGTTTTTATTTCATTCTTTCAGTGATAGCCAAATGGTGGAATTAATCATGGAAAATCAATATGATGAATAATTTCTTCTTCTGACTGTGCATTTAGAATAATTAATCACTCCAATTTCACTCTTCAGTACTCAATGAAATAGGTTTGCATTTCTACCAGTGATTTAAATATAAAGTAGTCTTTCTTTCAAACAACTTTATAAATTCATTGCTATTCATTGAGCATGCTTTATTTTCACCTAAAATTTTAGTAATTTCAAGATAATTTATAGTAAAAACATTTATTCATTCTCTAAATGTTTATGCTATTTGTTACAGTTGAATGTATAATAGGTTAAGAAGTATAAGCAGAAAAAAAAATAATAAATATAAAGTTCATTTATGAAATTGAGCTAGGTAGTAGTGGTCGAGTGTCTAGCGCATTAAATTCCCATTCAAGGGGTGCTTGGCTTGAGGCTAGGAATTCACATTAAATTTTATTTTATTCTGCGGTTATATGGCTTCAAGGCTAGACTTCAATTCATTCTATTCCCAGTGCCTACTCGCAAACACTGAAGTTAGCAGGAATGTTAGTTCTGTAATAACTTCCAAAATACAGAAGGAAATGTGACAAGATGGCCATGTGATCTCTCACCAAACCCATGTGCCAGGTCCTGCCCCTTGATCGGCTGTTGTGCCAAAGATTTTCTTTGAAATTCTATTAGAATCATTTATTTATGTCACTTCTTGCCACTCTGGCTGTTTAGAATGGCTTATCAACTGGTTACCACCCTTTTTTAATCAGGGTGGGTCTCCGGTTTTTATTTAGAGAGTCAGCCACCAAATACAATCCTCTTGTCCATGTGTAAATTGAACCCATGACTCTTGGTTTACCAAGTATATTAAGACCAATTGCTCTATTCATCTCTAACGTGATCTCCTATTGAAATTCTTATTTGATTTTCTAAACATTCTTGTAAAATAACTTAACTATGTGATACATGTTATTGACTGCTACCATGCCTGTTCAAAGCTGTTTTTACCTTAGGGGTCATTTTCATAATGATTTAAAGGCTTTGTTTATAGTTTCAACTAGTGGTTTTGGTCAGAATTTACTCTTTTCACAATATTATACCGTCCAAATTCCATGAGATGTTTGATAGATTGTTAAACGGCTCTGTGCCAACCTTCTCCTATGCTATTGAAATTTCCCTTCATATAAATGTGTGCTTGTCTCTAGACGTTCCCTTCCTTTTCGTTATGAACCTTCCTTATCCATGTAGAACTTGCATAATGATTTCTTTTCCAACTTGTTTTTGTTGTTCTCCACCAAATCCACATTTAAACAATTATATCCTTTTCGTCTCATAAAACAATACTCCAAAGAATGACTTAGCAGGGAATAGACCTAGACTTTGAGGATTGAGTTCAGTGTATGCACTGTAACTCTTAGGGGTTAACCACTTAAAAGTCATATTTAAAATTCTACGAATAATTATATCTCCACCCAATTTTCATGCTGCTACAATCCCCAATTAGCACAGATTAACAATTATGTAGGTGTAAAAAATGGCTGAATTCATGACCAAATCCACTTTTTTTTTCTTTATTAAGTTTAGTTTTGTGGAATTAAAATCAAACTAAATAAAGAAACAAAATAATGATTAATAGAGTAGGGGAACAGGCAAAACCTTCCAGTTTCCCTCTTGAATCTTCAGGGTATTGCAGTGCTGTATGCCCTTCGTGAACATAGAAAAGGAGCTGGAGTGAAGAAATTTTAATAGAAATTGCACATCTTTGGTGAGACTTAGGGCACATTTTATAAAGGAAATTGATGTTCTTCTGTTTAAAAACTTATAGGAGGGCATATTCTTTATCTCTACCTCTGCTGAGCCTTATGTAGTTTCCATCTGTCAAAATATATCAGTGTTCTTCTCTTAACATATTTAAAAATATAAATTAAATAACAAATTTAAGTTGACTATACATATAAAAAATACAAAGCTACGAGCTTTAAAATCACCATCATAATGAATCCCTTTGATGATTCATGTATTAATAAAGATTAATAGTCGTGCAAAAATGTTACGTAACATATTATTTCAGATATAAAAAAGCAATCAAAATGATTAAAGTTTGGCTAAAGGGAAAAACAAAACATAGAAGAATCAGACATTTTTCTCTTTGTTAGTACCTAATGAAGTTGTTCAGATTAAACACCAATTTTATTTATAAAGATTACTTAAATTTAATTTTAAAAAATATTAAAAGTAATAACAATAATAATAAAATGTTTAGGCAGCATAAGATAACCTATGGTGATCTTTACTTTATCTCTATGCAAAATTATTTTTAACGTAATAGAAGTAGTCTATTTGTGCCTTTTTGTTGTGTTAATGATTGTTTGAGCTCCTAACATTGAAGGACAATTAAAGTTCAATGTTAATTGTTTATTAGCCATATTTATTCTCAATGTGTCTGCTACTAATTAAATTTTGATTGATTTAAGGCACTGCTGTTATCTTCTATGATTAGTAATATTATTCTTTCAATTAAATGCGGGTTTTATTAAATATCGTCATATTAAGGAAAACAAATAGTTTGGTTATTTGTAATTAAAATGTTCTCTTCGGATTTTACTACATAGTTGTTGTGTTATTAATATTTTAATTAAAAGAAATTATCTTATTTATTTACATATATCTTAAATACAATTGGAAATGAGTGTTGCAACATCTTTGATTTTAGATTAGGCTGATCCATGAAATGACGCTGTTGTTAAAATAGAACATTGCATTTATTGCCTTATATTTATTTTCCCCATATAAATAATTTTTGACATTGATATATTATTTTGAAATTATTTCAGATAATTTTTTTTCATGTTTCAAAATAACACTCTTATTATCCATCAAATTGATAAATGTTATTTACCTAATCTTGTTGATTTAATGTCCTCATTTAGATTTTTGTACAATTTGCTTTAACTCAAATATTAACAGATATTTTTTTGTGTTTTCTGTCTTCCGTTTACACCCTTCCTACCAATGCTATTTCATGTTAAGCTATTATATTATTAAACATCTCATGTTCAGAGAAAGGTCTAAGTGTATTTCATAGCATTCTTATGAAGGGAAAATAGAGAATATAATGTGAGATGATGTCATTTATGTGCCATCATTCAAGTGTTTGGGAAATCTGCTTAGTTCATATGTGCCAGTTTAACGGACTTTTAGTACATTTCCTTTAAATTGTGTTTAAATAAGCTTTGTAGATGAGAATTAGATTATGGAATTTGAGGTGATATCAACATTTTAAATAGTATATAAAAACATCCTGCAAGCATGAAGTTCTTTAATTTATTTTTAAACAAAGAACATGTTTTAATATATTTAATACATTCTCGCAGAGCTTTAAAGAGTTTTAATCCTGAAAATAATACACTTTTCTCGAGTTATTTGTGTTTAGGGGTTTGAAGCGTATTCTTGTATTGTGTTTTATTATTATATGTTACACTATTTTTGTAAACAATTTCATGTTTTGTTCCATAAACAATATTTTTTGGTACATAAATATTGAGGGAAAAGCCATTGTTTTTGACTCCTTAAACGACAGGAGTTAGAAAGAGGAATTCATGCTGAAATTTATTTAATGAGTTTAAGCTAGCAAATTATAGTTCTCAGTTGATTTCTCATTGTTGTACTTTCTGCAATGTTATGATAGCATTGTTCTGTAGACACCTTGTTGTGTACATAGAAAAGATAAGTATTGTAATATGTTAAAACATCCCATTACCAAGCTCCTACTGGTTAAAAATATGTAGTGAGTTTACCTAAGTACTAATATCTTAAAATATATGTTGCGTTTTTTTCTAAATTGACTATTGAAGACAAATTATTATAATTACTAATCAGTTATTTTGAATGCTCTTCTTTTTGTTATATTTTCTGTACTAGCATTGTCTTATTCTTAGCCCAGACATATCGTGAAATGATATTAATTTTTTCCTCTGTTCCCTTCTTTTTTGGATTTCATTTGTCTATTTAAAATAAAAATGTTCTATTGGATACTTGGGCTCAGGTTAGCGATGTGAGTTAAAGCATTGGCCTTAATCTCACATGGTAAACCTAAGAGTGGTGAGTTCGATTCCCACCAAGGCAATCGGAATTTATTTAGTGATAAACTCATTTAATAAAGTCCTTAGTCTCACACTGGCTAGGAAAGGGTGGTAACCTGTAGATAACTTCCGAATTTGCCATAGTTGCAAAAAGAGGATGTTAATAAATAATATTTACAATATTAGTTAATTCTTTGATTAATATATGTTATTGGTGTATTTCCTATACAATAAAATTGTCAGAATTTTCGAATGCTTGGTTGGTTTATTTATACCTAAAAGTGAGAAAAGTATGAATTCACACCTTACAATGCACTCTTTTCATCCAAAATAGAATGTTAATCTGCTGCCAGTTCAAGGGATCTTTTGGAGGACCAAGACATTGGAATCAAGCCATGTGTGTCTAATACAATTGAACACTGTTTTCACTTGATTTCATAATTATTGAATGCTTCTGCGTTGTTAAAAAGTTATTTATTTATGCTTATATAGATAAATATACATTACTTTATAGATTCATGCTGTGTGGATGGTTCATGCAGTAATTCTAAGAGTTTAGTTTTTTGGTCTTAATCTTAATTGGCATCTCTACTTATTTTGTTTAACATCTGATCAATAGATTTTTTATTGCTTGTTTACAATAATGACATGAACAAATTTCAGACTCGGTGCTAATCATTTTGGGTTCTTTTTGCGTCTGATATATTATGATATTTGAATGAAAAATAAATCTTCAACTGATAATTAAAAGACCCTCCCAAAACAACAGTTTCTAGGATGTGTTTTTTAATAGCAGAAGATAGACATTGACTGTGATTACAGGTAGTCTGTGATTTAGAAAAGAATAATAACTATCCTTAGTGGAGTGCACTTAGTTCGGTTCATCTATAAGAACAACATTGAGAATGGAAGGGTTTGCTGCAAAAAGAAGGTAGCTCCATCCCATAGCTGTTGGGAGTCATAAACACTTTCTTGTGCCAAAAAAAAACCTCTTTTATTTGGCACAAAAAGGATGGAGCTTCAATCGTTATGATGTTATTTTCGTTATAATGATGTTATTTTCGTATTTTATGTTATTCGTTATAATCATGTTATTTTCTGTTTGTAAAACCAATAATTTTGCTGTACTTTATTTTCAGTTTTCTTTGAATAAAACATACATAATAATAGTACATTCTATTTATTTTTACACCTTTTTCCAAGACATAACATATTCCTCCATTCCTCATATTCCATTCTTTTGGGCAAAAAAGAGGTAGCTCCAAGGATCATCCACATACCACCAACATTTGGATGATACTTTTTGAATGAAAATATTGTTCTAATATGTAAACACCATAATTGAAAGTAAGCAACAACAATATTTTTACATAACTTAAAATTTGAATTTTTTAAACGTTTTTTTTGGTTTCCCAAAAACTGGAAAAATTGGAGCTACCTCCTTTTTGCAGCAAACCCTTCAATTGTTGCTGTTGCTGTCTATCCTTTGATTAATTATTTTTTATTAAATGAAGCAAGCTTCACAGAATTTGATTTGAGAAATTTGTTCATTAAGATATTGTATATTACTCGGGCAAGTAACATTCTTTCTTTGAACTTAATTTTTTTGCATCAGTGTATATGTTTGCTTGGAGAAATAATCAGTAGTTCCAGAATTAAGTTTATACAAATTTTTGATCTATTAAAGTCCATTACCATCCCTAATAATTTTGTAGGTAGTAGACATCTTTTGTAAAATGTCTAAATAGCGATAAATGCTGCCCTCTATATTTGTAATACACAGCTCATCTGTATATACATGGTTTATTTGGTTCCGTACACTCTGTTCAACATTCTATTATAATTGTTGTCAATTAGGGGTTTCAAGAAGAGCCAAAATAAAAAAAATTACTAACGTCTTGGGCCTACTTTTTGTATAGGCCCTTCTTTGTTTATCGTACTGAGACCTTTAAATCATAGTCCGTGACATTTTTTGATTTGATGGATTGGAGATATTTTATGTTAATTCCAAATGAAATTCAGCTAAAGATTTTATATACTTGATTTCATTCGTGTACAGGGAAGTGCCAAATTTTCTTTATTTATGTCAAGTATTAATTACAAGATAAAGTTTTTATAGAATTTAAATTCAATTACAGTGATAATCATAATAGAATTTGTTATCTTATTTCAATTACATACACTTTTCTATCAGATGTTTGTTCTTTCTTTTATATGAGGTACACATTTTAATAAATTAATTATTTCTGTTAATTAGGTGTAGCTTAATGTATTTTTTTAATTGTTCACTTCATTTCTTTTAGTTTTAAGATGAATAAAAAATATCTGCATTGAATATTTTAAAAAAAAATGTTTAAAGTCCACTACTTTCGTTATAAATCCCAACCGAGTACAATCTCTTTTTCTTTATGGAGTGTTATATTAATCTTTTAAAATCAGAAAATGATAGCTGCTTTAGATGTCCAAATAGAAACCTAATTAAATACTACTAATAGTAAATAACAATTTGCTGTTAATTTCATGTAGTCCTAAAATTGTTGATGCTAATAGTAAATAACATTAATCTGTAATGTCAATTTCTCAATTTAAATTTTCATGTGTGTTTTCATAAAGCAATTCTCAAGATCTCATTAAAACTGGAATTTAGAAGCATCATTTGAATGCCTCTTATTATATCTGATGAAGTGTGGATCTAGGCATGTTTGTTTTACTTCGATGTGTTGTGTACTCGATATGTGATTGTCCTTTAAACAATATCAGCTGTTATAACAAGTGTTTGATGATTTTCTTCAGTTCTGTGTAAACATAGGATACTATCTTAATTCCTGAACACATCTATTAATAGATGAGTATCACTTCTCTGGTCTTAGATTTTCTTTAGTCCAGACTCAGGCGATGCTCATAGAAATAATTACTGGTCATTGGATTGTAATATTATAAATAAACAAAAGTAAACTACCACAACTAAAACTTGGGGAAATAACATGAATACTTTTAGTAACACATTGAGCAACACGTGCCCACTGGGGCCTGCATGCTCGAGGTTGGGCAATCCCCTACTGAGTGAGACAAAATTCCAAGTCCTTTAAAAAATGGTTACATTCTGTGACCCAGCCTATGGTGCCCACCGGTGAACACACGGCCTTGAAATTTAGTATGTAGCTTGAGCACAGGTTGTCCCGTCAACGATTCAATAATGCTTGCCAGTGGTCACTCGATCCCTTGTGGAAAAATTAAAATGCCTATCGGTGGGCACGTGGTACTTAACGTGTTAATACTTTATGTATACAAGTACTTGAAAAAAAGTGTCACAGTCATACACATTTTTCTTTTTTGTACAAAGTAAAAGGAGTTCTGTAATTATGGAGAAATTTTGGCTTTCATATTTACACTATCCTAACAAAATTATTCATTTTGGCATTCCCTGGATCCTGGGATGGCATGTCTTCAGTACATCTCTGGCATAACTGAAAAACAACTAGCCTTAGAATTTTGAAATTTCATAGGACTATTATAACAACTAGTTGTACTTCACATCTTTTGATCAAGGACGAGACCGATTTCAAGAAGAGCAAAAATAAAAAAAATGCGAACTTAATATTTCGAAGAAATACAGGAGCTCAGGTTAGCCGTGTGAGTTATGCCATTGGTTTTAAAGTACTTGTAAACCGAGAGTTGTGGGTTCAATTCCCTTATGAGCAATAGGAATTAATTTAGTCATGAAATCACTTCATAAAATCTTTAATTCTACCCTAGCTAGAAAAAGTTGGAATGATTGTGATAACCCACTCTGATTAGTGTAAAGTGGACGTTAAGAAATATTTAAAAAATGTCTTCTTTTTTTTCTTTTTTTTTGTACCTATTTTCTGGAAATCAATTAATATTTTTCAGTAATATACCTTCAGGAGGCGTTTCTTTTCATAAAGGATGAAATTTTATTGAAGTATGAAAATGAAAAAAATAAAAATAAAAACACATTTTAAAATCTGTCCAAGATTTCCATTCATTTCATGAAAAGTGAATGATTCAGAAAATACCAAAATTTATGCAACAAAGGTATTATTCCATTATTGATAGAATGCATTATAAATCCAGTATTGTGTATGGGTCAATAATTTTATCTAGGCCTATAAAATAACAGAAGTTCATAAAGACAACTTTTATGTAATTGTGTTTTTTATGTATTACTATTTTTTTAATGTTATATTATCCCATTATTATTTTGAGAATGCCATCATTATTTTCAATAGTAAAAACATTTATTTTGAACTTATTTTGGGAGCCTACGAAGGCAAATAATAATGACAGAAAGTATGGAGAAAAATATTTAAATAGTAAAATTAAGGCATTTACAGTTTTAAAATTTCAGCTTTATGTAAAGCAAACATTACTAATTTCATGAGTATATGTTTATCTGTTAAGGAGGTGCTTGTCCGAACTGAGAAGAGGAGCTAAATACTCTTTACGAGAAATACTCTTTTTGGAGAGCATTTATTGTTTTAGATAGGTCAAAGTATTATTGCGTTTCAGTGCTAATGGTATAAGGAAAGATGAGCTAAGGATTTGGTGCTCATTGCCCACAATTGACAATTTTAAGTTTTAAACAATGTTGATTAATTGTAGATACCGTTTAGGCAATAATTTACCACTAGTATCGTTTAAATGGGTTTATTGTGGATGGGCCTTCACAGTTTATGCTGAACCTGTGAAAACTTTGACCTAGCTTGGGAGACAAGGAGGAGGGTTAGCTATACCTTGTACTTGATGTGTAGCTTAGGTATAATTAATGACATTTATTGATTATAATTTCTAAAATTTATTATTATTTGTTTTTTTTTAAAGGCGATATGTAACAAACGTTACTCTCTTTGATGAGCTTGTAAGAGAGGCTGAAAAGCTACCTGGTTCTCGATATCTCATCGGTGGAAATGCTCCAGTTATGGCTATGAGACTTTTCAATGAAGGCTGTGAAGTTACTCTTGCTGCCACATTAACAGAAAAACATCGGAAAAGTATCCCAGAAGGAATAAAAGGTTTGTATTTATATTTACTCATTTTAGTAATAAAGTTTGACTGCAATGATATGATCATGCCTAGTGTAGTTGAAAAACCATTTTTTCACAAGGAATGCAAGTTTTAAGCTTCTGTAAAATGCTTTTGTCTAAAATTATTTTTTTATTTATATTTTGGTTCCATCAGGGGTCATGGTTTCCATATTAATTTACTTCACTAGCCATAGATTTGCATGGGATTATGGGACGTACAACATACAATTTTATATTTATAGTTCTGCAAGGACTTCTACTTGATATAAAGTAATGAAAGAGAACAATCATTCCGTGTTTTTTTTCTAGGGTTGGTTGACTTCATTACAGTTTCCTTTATTCTCACTAGACATATTTTTTGCTAGTATTGCACATTTTTTTTTTTTTAATCCTAATAATTTTCTTGTTCCATTATTACATTTATTCTATTTTTTTTTAATTCTCCTTTTTACGTTGTATAATAAATTTGAATGTGTTTTTTTTTTCTTTTTCGTGGACCTCAGAAAGTTATTATATTCTACAGTGCTTTCTGTGTTATCAAAGATAAGCTTGGTAAGGAATACATTTTTATAGGGTTAGTTCAGTACACATTTAGATCTTATACAGTAAATAGACTTTTTTTCTATCAATACTTAGATAAGGAATTCATTACATCTGTATGAATAAACTTAATTTCTTAAATAAAGTGCCCCAAGGAGTTTGATCACTCTGAATGAATATAAATTTTACTTTTTGCAACGTTACATGTCACTGAGTCATAATTTGTGAAGGATTCCTATAAATCTATTTTTGGGAAATATATATTTCCTTTATTTCAGTTATACATTTAACAAGAAAAGAAAACACATTAATTTTGGTCAAACAAACATTGAAAAAGGGCCCTTTTAAATCATAGCTTTCTACTTTTTGTCGAAGTGGTTATATTTATTTCCTGGTGCGTGAGGAGTAATATTAATGACTAATTTGGGGACTTAAAAAGTAGTTTTATTTGTCATTAATGATGTATTATAGATTGCTCATTTACTCCAGTCACTAATTGTTGATATTGTAGAATTGTGACTCAATCTTCAAAACAGACAGATGTAGGCAAAAGGTCATCAATGTATATACTAAACAATTTATTTATTTATTTATTTTCGTTAATTACTTGAGGTTCCCTAAGTTTTTGCTATTTTCCCCAGAACAAGCCACACAGCTCTACCGTTCCAATGTTTTTCCCTGAGACCTCGTTCGTCATTTTCAATTCATTCACTACTTAATGCCCTTCCTCTTTTTACATCTGTCAGGAGTCCAAATACTATATAGTTTAACATGATTATACCAGATTGATATCCATATTAAAACTGGCTGGGATTAGTTCTCATATTTAGATTTTTAGCCGTATTAGCATCTTGGTGCCTTGGTTATTTTGGATAACATCCAGTATCCCTTTCCCTTCTTACTCTCATAATCAAAGTGAGCTGGTACACCATCTCCCAATCTGTATTCTTACAAGCTAGGTCAACATCTACTTCTATCTCCTAAGGACACTTAATTAAAAAAAAAAAAAAAATGAGAAGTTATTTAGACAAATATGGTATTTTTGACCTTCTGCCTGCACTTATTCATTATTCTGTTACATTTTCATATTACAGCCTTACCTTAGCTTGGACTCAAGTACATGTTAATTAATTGCAGTTATTTATTTCACTAATTATGATGTGGCAAAGCAGAATGTTTTAACTTTTTTATTTTTTATGCGCCACTTATAATGGTTGTGCTGGTGAATGTGGTCTGTTCATGATGTACATATGTTTCATGTGTTTTAAAGTAACTATACAAGCTTTTAATGTTTTCCTTTTAATTTAATAATATATTGACTTAAGATTTTCTTATTTAAATATCATTTTAATTTGTCTCTCTTCTTGTGATTTACGAAATTAATAACTCTGTGAGCTTATTGAACTTGCTCGGCTTCTGCCTTTACATTATGTGCTAGTGAATAACATAAGGAAGCATGAGTTTGGATTCCTAACCATAATATGTCCTAGTTGTGGGCGAGACTGTGAACCGGGATGATATTCATTTGATAATGGAATATAAAGCTCAGGAGAATTGGGGACCATATACGGCTCCCAGGGCTAATAGGTAAGATATGAGCTCATCAAAGGTATTATGTATTTATTTTATTTATTACTCTGTTTGTTCAGATTGTAATATTAAGTGGTTGATTTGATACTTACAATTTTGAAAAGGAAAGAAGAAAAAAAAAACTTTTTTTTAAAGAGTTTTATTCTATATTATTCTGTGTATAAGTTAAGTTTTCTTGGATTATAACAGGAATTCAAAGAAAGCATACTCAAAATGACTTCAGTCTTATTTAAGCTTTAGACTCATCTAGATCTTTCATGTATTTGTTTATTGGTCAATAGATTATATCTATAAATATTGACCATAATAACTTTTCAATAACCAGGCTTAGCCTTTCCTTACAAGTTTAATCACAGTTCCATTGTGTTGTAGTTTAAACTTTATTCTGTTAAATTTGAATACAGTTAATACTACCAGAGCTTATCAAAATGAGTTGTCTATAGATTGGCACCTTGTTCTAAGCATTTGAAGTAATGTGAGATTATGCTAAAAATATATATCCATACATACACATGCACACACAATCAAATTTTGTTTAGAGTACTGTTAAAATTTTCATTTAAGTAGATAAATATTGAAAGAAAGAAGAGTATTCCATTAAATTTCCTAAATGTAAAAACTTGTAGCTATAAAATGGTAAAACTATAAAATGTTCTATACATAAAGGGTTAAAACGGCCTGTATAAATGATACTGTTATCATACCTGTCGGTGGAGACCGTCGTCACTGGCTGATGGTCAAGTACAGCTGGCAAGCGCGTTCGATGCTATGGCACCATCTTCAAGCCCGTCAAAAAGTTGTACTGAGTTAGATGACCATTAGTCAGTAGGTTTTATGCGTCTGGTCACCGTATTAGTTTGTTTACGTGTAGGTGTTTAAGTTTTAGTCCAGGCCTGTTTACTTACTTCTAGATCTGTAAAACGAATGGACACTAGCTAAAACATCTTTTCGATTTGTATAGAATCATGGCATTTTTAAAGGTTAAGAATTTCAAAATTTGAGATGGAATAGCTTAAAATAAAAAATCCAATCCAAAAAACATGTTTAATACATAAATTGAGGGTAATTATTTGCTGAATAAAATGACAATGAATTAAGGAGTTCTTGAACAAAGTACCACTTTCGCCTATCATCATCCTGGCCTCTTAGTCAGGAAAGTTACCTTCTTGGTACGCCGATATATTATTTGTTTCTACATAAAACTTTAAATACTTTTAGTAGATTTCCCTTAAGGGAAATCAGCTATTGAGGTCGTACTCCTGACGCGATTTTCAAAAATTTTCTTCAAATGTCCATCGATCCTACCCAGGAGATGACAAAAATGAGGTCCGTTCAAAATTTTATATATATATATATATATATATGTATATACATAAATATACATGTATATATTTGTCTGTTAACGCTCTAGCAGTCGCAATTTTTGTTTGATCGTTACCAAACTCGATATTTAAACGTTTTATGCAAAAATACAGATCAAGTTCGTTAATGGCTGAAATCGGGCCAGTGGGAGGGGTGGTTTAAAGGGGGAGATTTTCGAAAATTCGAAATATCTCCGTAATCATACGTCGGATTAAAAAATTGTGTAGAACCAATCTTATGGTAAATTAAATTTACTATAAATATTGTTCTATACATGTATTCTCTATCTTGAATATTAACCGAGATATTTGGATTTTTATTAAATTTGGGCCGATAACGGGCGATTGAGTTTCTCACCAAAAGCTAGTTAGGCCCTTTGCCATAACTGTTCGGCTCTCGTATGGAGATTTCAATATTGTATAACCTCACGTGGGAAATCTGCTTAGTTCACGCAGCCCATGTGTGACGGACTATTGTTTGTTGTTGGCCCAGGAATTTTCTTATTTTAAGTTACTAGATTATTTCAGTATTTATCGGTAAAGAAGATTTACTTACTTTTTAATAATTACAGAAAGATACATAAATTAAATCAACCACTCAATATTATTTTAATTAGAAATTTTAACAATTTATAAAAATATTTTAGATAGGAATATATGATTTGTTTAAGCTTGAAAGCACACATTCTGACTCTTCATGGGCTGTTGAGTCTTAAGATTTGATTTTTATTTTATTTTTTAATTCTAAGATTTGATTTTTTTTTTTTTTTTTTTAATGTTTTGCTAATTGACTATCATTTCACATGCATTGATGCATATCTTGGTCTGTGCTATAAAGTAAGTTAGGCTACGTATCAGCATTGTTTAAGAAAATTAGATGTTCACTTTTGCTCAAAATTGTATTCCTTGGAAAGCCACCATAGGTCCTCGGACCACTTGCTTTTGTGTCAATATGTATTGTTTGGTTATGAATATATGAGTGGAGCATATTTTTAGCTTTATACGTTTAGTAAATATCCGGTGGACTGGGCTGAACGTCCTTTGAAGGTTGAATGCTCATTGTCTAAATAAAAAGTGTAAACTATTGAGTGAACATTTCTTCTTTTCTGTTAAAATGACTTTTGAATTAAATCAGTATTTGAATACTCTTTGGTATTGATGAGCAGCCCAATTTACTGTTTGACTGTATTCTCTCATTCTATCAGACAGGAATCTGAAGATTATCTCTCAATATTAATATTATTTGATTTTATATAAGTTATATATTCAGTCTCTCACATACTAAATTTTTTGTTGAAGAATGGAATAGCCAAATGGTCCTATTGTTAGGCATCTATATAGAATTATTTCTTATTATTAATCCTAAATTTGTCATAACTTACAATATTTCCTAAAAAATATGTTTGTTTTTTTCTTTTAAATGTTACGAATACATTTTTAAACATTCTATCTATTTTAGGTACATTGCACACCATGACGTCCATAATCCACATGTCAAATCACTTGAATCGCTGAGTCCTCACATTGACAACCCAGATTTATTTGTTGTCAGTGGCCTTCAACTAATGGACAATTTCAATTATCCGAATGGTATGTGCTCCTGAGTCTTTTCTTTTACTCTTGTGACAAAATTATTTCTTAAATATTTGAATTGAATGTAACATCATATTATATTATTATTATTATTATATTACATTTATTAAAAAAAGTGCAAAAGCCATTTCTTTTTATTAGCAGATTTCTCTTAAGGGAAATCAGCTATTGAGGTCATACTCATGATGCGATTTTCGAAAAAAAATTTCAAATGTCCATCGATCCTACCTAGGAGATAACGAAAATGAGGTCCGTTCAAAGTTATATATATATATATATATATATATATATATATATATATATACTAGCTCAGATACCCGGCTTCGCTCGGGAATTCATTTGAGGCTGAATGGTGATGGTATATTTTTGGCAAGGCTTTACTTTGCACAATATTTTGACATTTACCCGTTCCAGTGTTTAGGGTTAATACTCGTTGTTGGCATTTGTTAATAATAAAATTATTTTTTTATGTAAGACTTCACGGTCCTGCATATTGTCATATTTCCTGTCTCCTGTGCATTATGCATAGATTTGAATTATTAAGGAGAAAATATTGACATACATTTGAATTAATTCTTTCAGGTGAGGTACCTCGTAGTTCATATTGAAAAGAAGTGTTGAGCAAATTTCTCTAAATAACAAAATAAACAACTTTTGTTATGTGCATATTTGCTGAAACTCCAATAGGAAATCATTATTATTAATTTCAGGCCTCCCTTATAACCCCCACTCCTGCCCGTCCCTAGAAATGTTAGTATAGCTTATTATAATGAAGGCGTTAGTACTAATTCACATACCGAGTTTGGTTTAATTCGGTTGAGTCTTTAGTGCCAAATAAAATTGTGGACTCCCGCTATAGTTTATAGCGTATAACTCATTTATTCTTCCGTATACGGCAAAAGTGCATATAACAAAAGTTACTCTAAATAACAAAATAAACAACTTTTGTTATGTGCATATTTGCTGAAAAAGCAATAGGAAACGAAATATCGCTATTTTTAATTTCAGGCCTCCCTTATAACCCCCACTCCTGCCCGTCCCTAGAAATGTTAGTATAGCTTATTATAATGATGGCGTTAGTACTAATTCACATACCGAGTTTGGTTTAGTTCGGTTGAGTCTTTTGTGCCAAATAAAATTGTGGACTCCCGCTATAGTTTTTAGCGTATAACTCATTTATACTTCCCTATACGGCGAAAGTGGATATAACAAAAAATACTCTAAATTACAAAATAAACAACTTTTGTTATGTGCATATTTGCTGAAAAAGCAATAGGAAACGAAATATCGCTATTTTTAATTTCAGACCTCCCTTATAACCCCCACTCCTGTTCGTCTTAGAGAATATTAATATAGCCTAAAGTCTAAGTTGGGCTAGTAGTAATATACATACCAAGTTTCATAAAATTTGGTTCAGCCGTTTATGCGTGAAAAGGTAACAAACAAACAAATAAACAAACAAACAAACAGACATAAAAGAAACAAAATGTAGTTATGGTGTCTATGACATGTGAAACGAAAAGTTATCGTGAAATTTCGTGAAAAAAATCAATGTACAGACAGAGGTTACAATTTTATATATATATAGATATGTATGTATATTTGTCTGTTAACACTCTAGCGATCACAATTTTTGTTTGATCGTTACCAAACTTGAAATTTAAACGTTTTATGCAAAAAGACAGATCAAGTTCATTAATGGCTGAAATCGGACCAGTGGGAGGGGGGGGATTTTTTAAAATTCGAAATATCTCCGTTACCATATGTCGGATCAAAACATTGCATAGAACTTATCTTATTGCAAATTAAATTTACTATAATTATTGTTTTATACATTTATTCTCTATCTTGAATATTAACCGATATATTTGCATTTTTATTAAATGTGGGCCGATAACGGAGGAGTGAGTTTCCCAACAAAAGCTAGTTCAGCCGTAACTGTTCGGCTCTCTTATGGAGATTTCTCTATTGTATAACTTCATGTAGGAAATCTGCTTAGTTTACCCAGCCCCTGTGTGACAGACTTTTAGTCTTTTAGGCATGATTGAAATGAAAATATAAAGCATTTAGTCTAGACAGGGCCACGACAGGTAGCCTATGATCAGTTTGACCCTAATTCACATATTATATTTCATTTATTTTTCCTTCTCTTATTTAATTTTGAGTGATTTTTATTTTCTAGCTGGCATGAGAACTGAGCGACTGAGGAAAATAATGAAGCAAATAAAGTCCCTGCCGAGAAAGACAAAAATTCATTTTGAGATGGCTTCTTTCACTGAAGAAAGGCTCCTGAAAGATTTACAGGAGTACATATTGCCATATGTCGACTCGCTTGGAATGAATGAACAGGTTTGAAATATCAAATTTATGTTCTTTTTTGTACAATGCACTTAATTTTTATCAGAATTAGAATATTTTAACTCAATTGTAACTTTACTTTAGTTCCAACTTATCCTGTTTTATACATAAGTAAAACAGGATATTTATCATACAGCTGGCTTTCCCTCCTTTTCTTTCCATTAATTTTCATTGAATGTATCTATATTTTTAGGAGTCAGGTTAGTAAGACATGAGTTAAGACTTGGTCTTAATCTCACTTAGTAAATCTAGAGTCATAAGTTCAATTCTCACCTGGCCAATAGGAATTTATTTAGTTGTTAAACTTGTTAAATATAATCCTTAATCCCACCCTGGCTAGAAAAGGTGTGGTAACCTATAGAGATGGCCTGTCCCAATTATTATTAATAGAATAAATTGGATGTTAATAAATAACATTTATATATTTTTTTTATACCTCAACATCAGAGTTTGAATCCCTAACAAGTTTAAAGAATACCACCTTCATAAACAATTTGCTCCAATGGTATAGTACCAATGTCATGAAGAATATTGGTTTCATACCACTCTAAAGGCTGTAAATGGAACTAGTGTGCATCCCATTTGATGACAATGTCCTCTATAGAGGACAGGTTGTGTCGTAAGGGTTAATTCTGGTTTCTTTCCAAACCTTTATGAACTTGAGTACTCTACATATAGGCCGGTCACCTGATGAGAAAACCAAATGAAAGCTGTGCATAACAAGGTACTGAGTGGGTTCTATTAGGAATGATGAGGAGAAGAGGCTGACAAAGGAGGAGATGGGCTGATAAATTTAAATGAAATGAAAGCTCTTTCATGGATGAAAAGTACATAGGATCATACAGTCTAGAAGAGATAATTCAGCTAGTATTTAACTCTAGTTATAGGTACATCTGGTCGCCTATAAAACACTTAATACTTCCTACATAGGGAAGGTCCATGTATATATATTATTGATGTCCCTTCTTCCTGATTCAATTTCAGGTATTGCCAAATGTGATTTTTATTTTTGTATAAAATATTAAGTATGGTATTGAATAAATCTAGGTACTCTATAATGTAAAACCTTAATTGATGGCATTACTTACATCGAACATATCTGTATATCTCTCTGCCAACAAGTCCAATGAATACATTGTTTCGTATTTTTATGCTAAATGAGTATAATTTTATCAGATGGAGGGGGGTATTATGGGATAAATATAAACTTATTTTCTGTACATCAAATTTTTCTGACTAACATATTTTATTTGGAAATTCAGTAAATTCTAATAAATGAACATAGCCTTTGAAGAATATGTTTTATAATATGTTGATATTAATAATGATCATTTTATTTCTATTATAGGAATTGGATAACTTGTACCATCTTTACCAATATGGTAATGTGAGTTTTGTTTCTAATTCAACTCCTAGAGTTGCTACTGTTTTGGATCAGATGAGGCATATCTTTAGGTATGTTTTCCTGATGTTATATTGAATATTCATTTGTGTATATTTAACACCAAGAATGGCTTATCATCGAGGCTTAGCCTTGTAGTTGAAAAAAAACTGGGTTATGTTGAATGGCACTCTTTTTCATATACCACTAAAATCCATGATGACCATGCATCTTCCCCTTCGTCCAATAATCATACTTTCAAATACATTTGTTATGAAAAAAATTAATTATGCTATATATAATTTATTTGTTAGAAGATCTATAATCAGGCAACAACAAGCCAATGAGGCTTGAAAAGCTTAACAACTAGCTGCATTGTTGGTGAATTTTATTTCTTTCATTAAGATCTAAAAATAATAAACAAGGAAAAAAATTCTCATAAAGTGTCCAGTTAACCGTTTATTGTTATTGAGTCAATGATGACCGTATATTTTATTTATTATTATAAGAAGGTATCTTTTATTGTTAAAATAAGTTGTAAGAAATGTTACATAAAATTGGCTGATAACTTTTGCTGATGTACTAAATTGTAAAAGACTGTTACATTTTAGCACTGTTAATTATTGGTTTTAAGATGTGTAACATTTTTGAAGTTGATGAAGGATGAAAAATGTCTGATCAAAACACTGACAATGTAGTCAGTTTTTAAGACCACATTGGCTGATTTTCAAGTCAACTTACTATTAAATATTATTTGCCAGTTATTAAAGTTATGTTGTCAGATATTCGTTCTGAAAATTAATCACATGCAATTTGTTTAAACACTAAACAAATTGCATGTGATTATTTTTCAGAACGAATATCTGACAACATAACTTTACCATAACAATGGTCAGTTATTTCATATTTATTTATTGTAACTTATATTTCTTTTTTTATAACTATGATGTGTATGTGATTCATTCTTCAAAAAAAAGGTCCAAAGGAGCTATTGGTCAAATGATTTCCAATGTCAGTTTGCCCAATAGCAATTTTTTTTTGTTTCTCTGGAGTAGGATACCAATTGTGTCTGCAACTTTTAACAACAAAATATATTATTTTATTTCAATTTAATACCTTAATTTTCCAATACACAACCATCTTTTAAATAATTAGAGGACTAGTTAATCTAACTAATTCTATGTCAGCAAAACAAAACACTGATGTGAATGCCACTTGAATTCCTTGTATTCCTATTAAATTTAATAATTTGTTTTACTCCAGTTGACTTTTTTTTTTTTTCATTAAAAATTCATAGACTATATTTTTGATCCAATGCATTGGACCGAAAATGTTGTAGAAGATAATTTATGGATTTTTTTAATGACAGACATCCTTTTCAAATCTTGTTTATCTCTATACAAGTCGATTTCAGTCAAAAGGGGAGGTGCACAACTAGGTATTAAACAGCCCTAAATGTGAAATCGTTTTAAGTTTAGTTGTATTTGAGTTATGGATGATTCGCACATATGCATAGATGCCACACTGAAACTGATAATACCATTGAAATCTGGAAGCCCAATTTGTTCGCAATCTCAATGTTTCTTTTACTTTGTATAATAAAGTATTTTTTCCCCCTTCATAATAAACCATTTGTTTTTTAACCTTATGGTGGGTAGCTAAAACTTGTACCCAAGTGATGGATGTTTTTTTTTGTTATCCCTAACACATTGAATGACTCATTTTTAAAGATATTATGAAATAATTTATAAGCATGTGTGTGCTGGAGTATGTTTGTGTGAATATACAGTTAAATGTATTTGTGTCTCCTATCTCAGGTTTTATACTTATTGTAGACAACTAATAGCTTTTGAAGCCTAATTAAATTAAGTTATTTTTACTGAAAGAATATTTTATATATTAATTTGTGGTAGGTCGGTGCGGTCTTGGAGTAGATTAATTCTTCAGTCAAGAAGACTAAGCAGAATTCATGTTCACACCCTCGCATTCCAAGTAATAATGACTGAAAATAATTCACCTTGGAGACAAAATGATGTTGCAGCAGCCAAGGCATCACTAACAGCATTCCGACATGTCTGCGATTCACCTGAGGTAACACTTTTATAATGATTAATGTTAATCTTTTAATATTCTTTATTTCTTCAAAGTTATGATCTTCTACATGTTAATGAATTGTATTTGGTGAATTTAGATCAGCATAATTTACTAAATACAAGTGGCATTCAAAACCACAGCTGTTCAGTTCATCTATAGCATTGTTCTATGGCTTGAGTCAAGTGTAGTAGGAGCCCTCTTGGTTTATTTTTAATTATTGAGTGAGTTAAAGCGTAGCCTTAATTGTATGGTATACCTAGAGTTTTGGATTCGATTCCCAAATGGGTAATAAGATTTTATTTAGTGACAAATTCATTAGATAATAGCCTTTGTTCCACTCTGGGTAGAAAAGGGTGGATGATTCATCCTGATTAGCCATAGTAGCATTACATTATATTAATAAATTACGTTTAATTTCCGTTTAGGTTGAAGCTGAGTATGCCACGGTTTTGATGGATGACAGTTTCTCACTCTCACATGGGGAAGTTGGGGGAAGAATATGGTTGATGCCTGAGGTAACCCCAGTCCCTTGTTGGGAAGAAGGAGAGACAAGCATTTGTGTTGCTCCTGGCTTGGTTTGTGTGAAAGCAGCGAAGACTGTTGGTGGAGGAGACAATATTTCAGCGGCTGCAATAGCAGTACAACTTTGACCTTCAGTACCAAATACGTAATTATTTTATTTATCATTAACTTGATTTTAATCTATTTAAGGGAAGTCAACTCCCTACCTAGGTTGTACTAAAAAGTTTCTACTAGTCCTACCTGATACATGATAAAAATGTGGTCCTTTCAAATATAAATGTACATGTGCAAATATATATGTATGTATGTATATATATATATATATATATATATATATATATATATATATATATATATATATATATATATATATATATATGCATGCATGCACAAAACCCCCACTGTGTTATTCATTATTGATTGGTTGACTAAAAAAAATTGTTTACAATTGGAATATATTAGTTCTTAGATCTCTGACTTTTTTCACATAATATGCAAATAACTGTATTGTTATAAAAATTGAAAAATGAATAAAACAAAAATGATAGTAAATTACTTTGTTTATAGTTTGTATGGACAAGAGGTAGATATACATTTTTTTTTTTTTTTTTTCCGATCTCATGCATAATAATTGAGATATGCTAGATTTTGTATTTTACTCTTCTCGAAACCACCTTTCCTCCTGGTCTATTTCAGTTGTTAACCATACGCTTTTCATAAAGTACCAAGTATTTTATTGATCTAATAAAAATTGAGCCCCTAGGGCAGAGAATTTTCTTGGTGATGTTATATCACAAATTTCTCCATATATTGCACAGAGTAATTAAAGGTCAAATAAAAACAATACATGCCACATATATTCCTGAAATAAAACGTTTTATGGTATATTGGCTTATTTTTAATATAAGCTGGAGTGAGGTTTATTTAAGCCTAAAAACTGAGAAATACAAGTTGCTCTGTTAATAAAATAAAAAAGGTGTTGTTGTGCCTGGAGTTCCACCACCAATTATGTGGAATCACTCCTTCCGAACTGACCTGTTGATTCTGATTCCATAATTTTAATAAAGTAAAAAGTGAGAGCTAATTTTATAGACAATAATGAATGTGCAATGCCTATTTCGAATTATGTGCTATGGTGATGAAAACAAATAGTGAAGTATGGCAAAGGCTTACTTTGTGCTTGTAGCTAGGGCCACTGGCCATTTCAACTTATTGAAGTTGGTGCTCTATCCTGCTGCTATAACTTCACCAGGCCGGTCTTTGGTGTGATATACTCCTTTGGTCCCCAGGCCCACATTTTAAAAACTTTTTAGCTCTTCATTGTTAGGCTACGATTGTGTTGGAAAGGTGAGCTGGAACTGACACTAGACTTGAGTGAGAGTATTGAGTATACTCAGCTCTGCTTTAGTATCGCTCTTTGCCCTTGCATAATCTCCTTGATCGGGAGGTTTTGCTGCTTCCCTAAAAGGTGTTACAGATATGATTTTGGCAATGTCAGACGACTTCCTCCTGGATATCATCTCGTTCAAAACTAGATAGGCTATTAATATAGAATGTGCTCTAGATGCAGCTGGTGTAAGAGGTAGGGGGGAAATGTATTGAAAAAACTATTACAATTTCAGCAAGATTGATTATATGATATTCTCCGATCCAACTCTTAATAACAGAGATATTTCTGATTTTCATTTGTACCTCTTCTCAAAGATCAAATTTGTTTATACTGAAATCAGACCAGGGGAGGGGGCTTTGGGAAGGAGTAAATTGTGAAATTCACATATCTCCATTATGACGTGCCAGATTTTTCTTCTTAATTAAGAATTCTAAAAAAGTTTGTTCCATACTTTTTTTCCGTGATTTGTTTATAAAAAGTTGGATTTTTGATCTTTTCTAAATGCACTTTTCTCCTAATAACATTCTTCTTTGTTAAAACTAAGAAAAATTAAAAGAAATTTATTAAATAAAAATGAAGTTATTAAACCTGTCAGTGCCATAGCCCAGATCAAAGAATTCCAAGGAAAACATGAGTATAAACAAACTAAAGTAATAGAAATGGAGTAGAAAAATCACATACATCAATCAGAGACTGCTTAGTGCTGGGTCACACTTGCAACATGAGCTTCTAAGTGTTAAAATATCATTATCATATAAATTTTAAATATTTTCTTAGTACAAATTATTTCTTAATCGTAATGTTGACAACAGTAATTTGGATCAACATCCCATAAAGAATCCTTCCTTCCACGTGTTATTTGATGGAAGCAGAATGCATTCATTTCATGATACTCAGCTTAAGTATTCTAATTCTTCATTTAAATTGTTCCTCACAAACCTAATGATATTGAGTAAACATTGGGGGTTATACTATGCATTACTTATTTTATATTAATTCCCATATATTATGTATTAACTTAAGAGTTATACCTAAAAAACATAATTTATTAATCAATATAAAAATCAATCAGATTAATTTTCTGTTTTCTTTTTCCCTAATTTTCTTCTTTTTTTTTGTTTTAGAATTCCTGAAGCACAATATAGAAAACTTGAGCATTTCTTATCCCTGACATTCCCGTAACAACCCCTAAGTGTAGCCTGTTAATACAATGTTATTTAAATTAGATTGATGTCATTAGTTGTTAAAGAATATTTTCTTATTTATCAATTGCATTTTATTATTACTGGCTAGCATTATTTTTTCCATAAGAATAGCATTTATATAATTTTTTTTTTTATAATTATGAGATTTAATCAAAATATATTAATGTAAAAAATTAATAAAAAAATCTAGTCGTTTAGCAAGGAGTGTTATATATAAATATAAATTGTAGGTATTCATTGAAAAAATGAAGAAATTATAGTTGTTAAGTTTTCTTTATGCAAATCATAAAAACATTAATAAATTTTTTTAACACATTAACTGTGCCATGGGGTCAATTTTTTTTAGATAACTGGATGGGCCCTCCCTAATTGTTCTCGCTTGAATTTATAGAATACTCTGTTGTTAAGTTAAAATTCTTGGTGTATCTTAATGTTGGCTATGTTTTAACTTCCCGTTGAAAATTTAATTCAGGGCCAACAAACACCATGTTACAAATGGTTGTTCTATGGCGCATGCTCAATTGGCTCCATGGGAACTTCTGTTACGTATTGGAAAACACTTGAACAGTTAATGTGTTAAACGTGTTCTTTTGCTGAAGCTCTCTGCCGATTATTGTTTCACTAATCTAGTTAATTTTATTTTGGTTTTACATTCTTTTGGTAGTTGTATAGAAAGATTTGGTCTATGTTTAATTGAAGAGCTTTTCTTAGCATTACACTGTTCAGGTAAAGTTTTTATAATTATGACTGATTTGGTGGAAGTGAAAATAGTTTTACAAATCTGTATGAAGGTTTTTTGGAAAATGTAAGACTACTTATTCAAGGAGCTGCTTCTTTTATTTGATCATTTGGATATAATTCTATTCATGATAATTATTTTGTTTTGACATTTTTTTGAAGTGAACCAGAGCTCATAACGCCTTTTGATCCAAAAAGTTCTTCAACTTTACAGATTTACCATTTAAGAAGTAAATGTTTCTTTCTTCCATATTCCATAATCTATGTATAATTCCATGAACAATTTATGGTCCGAAATATAGTATGTAAAATAAAATTAACACAATAAAATAAGTGCAGTGAAACACATTTTTTTCTTCTTTTTTTTATGCACTGTGTAATCTTGACAACTAAAAGTAAGCAGTTTCTTGTTTCAACAGATATTTGACAGCACTAGAATAATAAATTGCTTATTGTTAAGTTTGGCTGTGTATTACATTGTAACCTTCAGATTATGATATGTAAATAAAGAATATATAAGTATGGACTTGATATCAAAACCCTATAAAACTATTGCTTTAGTAAAAATGAACAATTTTGGCTCTCACAGCCCGTGAGGGGATAGGCAGATCTTCTTTTCTTTTTTTTTGAGAAGACTTTTCTCCTTGTTGGGGGGAAGGGGGGGGGGCTCACAGGTGTTTTTAAAAAGTCAATTGATAGTTCTCTACTGTATTTCTGGTCAAATCTTTTTATTTTCTTGAATATCTACTCAATAGTCTCACAATTCTGAACAGGTATAATTGTGAAAGCTTAGTTCATTCTCAAAGCCCTTCACTACACAGTCCATAAAAGGTAATTTTTTTTTACATTTGTTAGCAAATAAAAGGAAAGTCGTCTTATTTTGAATTGGAAACTATATTTAATCAGTTGGTATGTCAAAATATTTGCATGTGTTCTTATTTTCATTTCCAACTAAAGTTTTCACTAGCCAAAATTTACTAGTGGAGCATTTTTAGGCTTTATATTCCATTTGCTTATTTCTCATATTTTGCTTTAGAGTATATCTTAACAATTCTTCAAAAATGTACAATTTAATCCACTAGATAGTTTGGATTATGTAATGAGATAGTTCTCAACTTGTGATAAGATATCCTTGAAATAACTTCCTTACAGTTTTCATAATTTCGTTGCTACTATTTTGTTCTTGCAAAAAGAATGCTAAATTTTGTTAACATTTGAGAGGGAGTAATCTACTGTAACCTTGTAGATTTCATTATATTTATTTATTTATTTTTAATATAGGTGGAAAATAATTAAAATATAATGATATTTCCTTTCTTCTGCTGTTAATTTTTCATTCTTCCTCCATGCATGTTTTCATTTAAAAGGACACTATTCTTTCTTTTTAGTAATTGAAGAACTATGTAATTTGAGTTTTATATCTGGACTATCTCTGCCAGAGTAAATTTGAAACGATTCCTTTTGGGCAGATTTTCTAGGATATTTCCAGCGTCTGTTGACTATGAATTTCTTTAGTAACTATTGGTAACCACCAACATTTAACTTTGAATTAATTTTTCCAAGAAAGCACCAAAGTTTTTACCTTCTCAAATTTTAATGGAAAATATCTGGTGATTCTCTGTAGAGAATGAGTGTGTTGTTTTTCGGAGTAGGCCCTTGGAACTCCTGGGAAAAATATTATTGCAGCTATACCAAATTTTTGAGAATTTTTTTCATACAATAACATTGAGAAATATTTATTTTACAATATTCACTATCCTTTGAATCTTAATGAAAACTAATAATAAATTAAAAATAAGCAGCTGTGATAAATATTTGAAATAGATAACTAAAAACAACGTGTTTTCTATTGTCATACCTGTCAGTAGAGACCATCATTGCTCCTGCCTAGTACTTTCGATGCGAGAGTACCCATCTTCTAGCCTGTTAAAAGCCATACTCAAGTATGTTTTATGAATTTAATATTTATTGCACAAACCAAATCTTTAAGTATATAAAAAATAAATTTTGGATTGTTGAAATAAAGTTATAAACACAATGTACACTAGTTTAAAATTTGAAGCTAGGCCATGTTTAATGCCAAATTAAATGTATATTAGCTATGTTTGTTGGGTATATCATTATTTATTAAATACAATTTGGGAATAATTAACACATATACATTTTTAATGTGCATGCTTAGGGTTTTGAATCAAGTCACTAATTTTCTGCTACTTATGTTGAATAATTTCAGAAATTTCTCTCTATAAATGTTATTTAATGAGTAGTATTAGTTTTTGCATCAAAACATTTTCATTTAAAAATGAATAATTTATTTAATAATGATTGTTATATAATATATAAAATTTATATATGTATTTATATAAAAGCAAAATATAATTTTGCGAAAATTAGGAACTCTTCAATTCTGGAGATTACTATATTTCTTATAAAAGACTATATCTTAAAATATGTACGGAGTAAAAAATAGACTGTTTTTTGTTACTAAATTTTGTTTTAATTTTAATAACTATTCTTAAGATGGCAGTAGGAGTCTCATCAATTATAGTTTTTGGCACATATGTATGTGATACTTAATGTTGATGCTATGTAAATATACCACTTTAAAGTTGATTTGTTAATAATAAACCTTTCCTGTATTTTCCCAAAGTAGATATAGTGCAACGGAAGTGCCATGAATTCTGTTAAATTTTTTATTTATTATTTCTTGTTATGAAAAGACTTATTTTATTTAATGTTCATTTTTGTTGCAAAGAATTTGAGTTTCAATATATCCAAAGAGTGGTTCCCTTTTATCAGGGTTAATTAATGTAAATAACTTTGTCATATTTTAATTATTTAAATTAGTTGTATCATAGGAAGTCAACTTCAGCATACCCCCTAGAGCATAAACTGTCAAATAATGTGTGTGTGTGTGTGTGTGTGTGTGTGTGTGTGTATTCACACACTCACTACACATTTTTCTGGAACCTCTCCCTGTAAAAATCATTAAAGCCGAACATGCAGTGGCTGCTTAAAGTAAGCAGATTTCCCATGTGCTGGAAACGTCATAATTTTCCTGCACCAAGATGAGATTGATTTGAAATCTTTTTCTACACAACGTACCAAACTTAAAATGTTATATATTGTATTACATAATTTAATTATCTACTCTGGCATCTATTTTAAAAAAATTAATGTTTGCCCCCAATATTTTCAAATTTATCTTCCATTGTGATTGATTATCCATGATAGTTTCAACTTATGTTTCCTTTTTTAATCACATCTTTTGTTTCTACAATGTGTTTCTTCCCACAAAGAAGTTTGAAATAACTAAAATAGTGATATATTTGGCATTTCAAGTTGTCTCACCAGAGTAACTGTCAGAGGTTTGGGGATTTATTCTGCCACATGAAACATTGCATTTATTTTCATTAATGTCTGTTTAAATGGTATTACGCCAAATCGGAATGGGTTATCTATAAGTCATCAAACTAATGTATTTCAACAAGGCTGGAAGTAGGAATTTATTTAGCGAGTTGGTCACTTAATTAATTTCTAGTGTCCAGAGGGAACCCATGCTAAGACTATGTTCAGAAAGTGTTTTAAGAACAAACACATGACTAATCTGAGCCCTTGAAACATTATGCTTTATCAATATGTAATGAATTTTACATTGCATTACATAAGCCCATTATAAATGGCCATATATTTTATATTCTGAGTATTCCCAAAATAGAGCACATTAAGATTATTAGTTATGAATGCTTAAATGTATTGTGTTTACCTTTCAATAAGAATTATATCCAATTTGGAGTGAAGTCACCATGTGATCTAGCAATTTCATAGATAACACCGATGGATTTTGATAATAACATTCACAGCTCTTAACGTCGGTACACTAAGTAATAATGCAGATGAATTTCGATAATAAATTCCCGTTAAATACACTTTTTCGATCGGCAGTTCAAAGTCCACCACTGGGCAAGGCCCTATATAAGGACCTCAAGGTGACGGATTAAACTCAGTCATATTCGGCATTCTCTGGAGGAGAGACCCTTGTTGGTGAGACATCGCTAATCCTTTTGCCAGATCCAGCCTGCCTGACCAGCCTATTGCCTGTACTACCTCTCACGGCTAAGTCAGCACTTCTATTAAACAGCTAAGTGTTTCAATTGTAATATAGTCTAAGTATAATTAAGTGTCCACCATTATATTTTTTAAAGGTGCCTCTCCATCTTAATTTTGATTAATATTTATTATAGGAGAATATTTTTATTATAAATAAATTTATATATATTTGAATTTTTACTTGAGTCGATTGTTGGTGGCCCTTCCTAAATTCTTGTTAGTGATTTGGTTGTGGGATTTTTCATATATTTCAGCTTCCACTGCTTATCGCTGCAGCCAGATCGCAACAAATGCGTGTGACTATTTTTACCTGTGTTGGAAGTAAAAGGTTTTTTCTTTCGAATAAGATCCTAGCTCCAGCTGTTAGGTTGAGGTTTACACTGTTACACCTACTATAAATTCATGAGCTGGTTCGTCGTACTTCTTAAATCGAACAGTAAAATTCACGCCTTCCAAGTATACATTGATATGCTTCTTTTACAGGACATCAAACCATATTTTTGCGTTGTCTTATACATTCAAGTCCATATTCTTCTAGCTTTGGGAGAATCCCATAAGTGATATGAAAGATCCTTTCTTTCTTCTCACTTGTCACAACTTTTATTCTTGTTCTCTAAAGGTTAAAGCAGTGGATACTCAAAGGCCAGTCTTCAGTATGAAATGAAAATGTATCCAAAGAGGGGATATCTGTGAGATTTTATTTGACTCAGTAAGAACTAACAGATGATGGTTGTTAATATTTCTCATCAAACCGAATTTGTTAAGTACTTCCACCTTCTTTAGACTAGTCATTTCTATTATTTTGTATTCCTTGGCATATTTTGTGTATTATCACTTGAACTTTGTGCAGTTATACAAACTCTACTTCCGGAAGATATTTATTTATAACTTGGAATGCTCAAACACTATTAACTACTCTAAACAAGTATCTCCTCAATTGCCCCACACATTTCTGTGTATATCAAGTCAACTAGATAAAAATATTAACTTTTTTTAAGTCTGATAGTTAAACTACTGCTATCTTGGGACCAGAAACAAGACATAAAAATTTTAAAATTTTTTGGTGGTCATTTTTTATGCATAATAATAAAATAACCTATAGCAAAAAATGCAGGGTCTTTTTAAACCTGAGAGGCCTCAGAAGTTCTATGATGTTAAAATGCTCTTACTTAGGATTCTGCATGTGTACTGAATTCCGGAATGACCAAAAACCTTCTCAATGGGAATCAAGAGCAGGTGAGTTCAGTTTTTTTAAAGAAATATTAATGCGGTTGCTTTCAACCAGGTATGCCAGCCACTATCATAGTAATAAGTCTGAAGTAACAGTACTGCCCAAAAGAGTAGATCAGTTCTTTGAGAGTCTATTTCATCATGTCACGACTTACGCACTATAAGGATCTTACTGATTCATTGTTTCTATCGAGTTTAGAGTGAATTGAAACATTTAGGTGGAGTGCAGTGCTGAAACTTTTGGAGTACTCATGTCCTTAACCACAAGTCTATTGAGTGATCGTTGACAAAAAAGATTTTTTTTTTCAAACTCTTTTGTATATGTAAAAAAATTAGAAAAATTTATTTTTTTATTTGAAGCATTCGCTACAAGGTTATATTGCTCTAATAAGAAAAACAAAAAAGATCAACATAATCAAAGCATGAAATACCTACAACAAAAACAGGTTATTCAGAACACAGTTTTGTGGCTCCTCACAATTTATTTTTAAAAATACTTTGCACTTTCAGGAATTTACATTCCCATCATCAGAGCTACAAACAATATATAAGGAGTATGGTCTAAAACTTTTTAAAAATGTACACAACTTGTCATACATGTATACCAACGAAGTTACAAAAATGTCATGTTTCAACAACTACATTTTTTTATATTAAAATTTGTTTACATGTTTTCTTAATATTAAAATTACGAAAAAATAAAATTTACTTCAGAGTATAGGACGTGCTTAGAGTGATGCAACTGAGCTAAACTCTGCCGATGCACTAAGGCCAAAGGGATCTGTCCAAGCCGCTAGGGAGGGGGCAGAGACAAGTCTGGATACGAGAGAAGCATTTGTGTCCGTCTGCACATTTGCATTCATTTTATTATTGGCTTTATTTTTTTTTTTTTTAGTTTTATTTCTATACACTCCACCACGTCCATCAAATAACCACTGACATCACTGTGCAGTAGTTTTGTCTGGTGGTCTCCATCTTGATGGTTATGCTCCCTACTGTGGGAATAAAACTCTGAGCCTGTTCCCTAGCCCTGATCCGCAACTTCCTCTCTGTTCTTCCTACATCCCACACCAGCATGTACACCCCGATCTGTCTTCTAGAGGAGTAACATCCTTAATCTTAGATATAAAATTCTACAGTGATGTAACTAGGATGATGGGAATGTAAATTCCTGAAAGTGCTAAGCATTTTTAAAAATAAATAAAAGGAGTGACAAAACTGTGTCCTTAATAACCTGATTCATCACCCTCACCACTAGTTGAAAATAAAAATTAATAACAAAAACCTCGACAGTAATAACGAAAATCAACAATAACAAAAAAAATATACTAGAAAAATAATTAAAAAAATACTTTAGGGGAAACAAAAAAAAAGGACATGCTACTTTAATAAATAAAACATGAAATGTATAAATAGTTGATAAAATGAAAATATTAAAAAAAAAAATAGGTAATAAATTTGATTTAAAAGGGAAAATCAATAATTGAAAATGCATTGTACTACTGATTAAAGAAATGAATTATTCATCTAAAAGGGTTCGGAAATCTTTAAAATAAAATGCTATGCTTTATTTTCAAATAAAGGTGTATAGTCTTAAAATGTAGGAGTGTTATGTGCATGGATAGAAGGACTCCCCCCTCCCCCAGTAGGCCCCAATTTTTGTCTTATCGCCAACAAACTTGATATATAATCGTTTTAAGTAAAAAGAAAGATCAAGTTTTAAATCGGGGTGGGGGGAAGGGTTTAGACAGGAGAATTTTGAAAAGTTGAAATGTCTCCATTATTATGAGTCGGATCAAAAAATTGTATAGACTCTATCTTATTGCAAATATAAAATTCTATAAATGTTGCTATATGCATTTATTCTCTAACTCGAATATTAACTGAGATATTTGCATTTCTTTGTTTTCAGCCTTCCGCAAACCATGTCACATAAACAATACTCTGTTATATAATGAAACACTCTTTTTGAAACTTAAATACCAAATATTGTTCTCCTTGAAATTTTCGTTTTAAGATAAATGTAAATACATGGGAAATCTGCATAGTTAACGTAGCACAGGACCTGTCAGATGGACTTTTTTTACTTGAATATTTGTTTTCAGAAAAGCCAGTTCTGATTTAAAAATCTTAAGGCAATTAGATATTAAGTTATTAATGATTGTTTATTTCACAAATTGAATGAAAAATCGAGCTCTCTGCCTCTTAAATCCACAAATCAGCAACATGCAGTTTGATTGGTTCTAAAATTCATGCCATATGACATATGAAGTTGTGTAATATGACACCATCTTTTTAGCTGATTTCCCACAAGGGAATCAGCTAATGAGATACTCACGACGCGATTTTCGAAGTTTTTCTTCAAATGTCTATCGATCTTACTTAGTAGATGATGAAAAAATGAGGTCCGTTCAAAATTATATATATTTGTCTGTTACCAATATATAATCGTTTCATGTTAAAAGAAATATTAAGTTCGTTAACGGCTGAAATCGGACAAGGGTGTGGGGGAGAATTTCGAAAATTCTTAATATCTCCGTTATTATACATCGGATCGAACAATTACATAGAACCAATCTTATCGCAAATGTAATGTTCTATAAATGTTTTTAATGTTCATTTTTCACTATGTTGCTTATTAACCGATATATTTGAATCTTTTAGTTTTCAGCCTTCAGTAAACCCCCACTCCTACTTATGTTACGTTAACAATAAGTTATTATATCAAGGACAACTTTATTCTAAGCTTAAATACCTAGTATTGTTCTCATTGAACTATTACGTTTTGAGATAAATGCAAATACGTACCGCAAGTGGGAAATATGCTTAGTTAACTCCTGACGGACTTTTGTGCGTATTAGCTGTCATTTATCTCTGAGGGAATGGATGCACTGTTTAATTAAGTATGCACAATGCACTCTTGCGTATTATAGGTATATATTTTATTTGTGAATGACTAATAAGTGTTTATAAAAAATGGCCGGGGTTCCCAGGGGAGAGGCCCGCATCATAACAAATGTTGACCCACATAGCTAGGACCCACATGTGGTAGGTGTTCTCTGGCACATCACCAACTGCCATTCATTATTGGCCGCTCGCCTCTTCATCATAGTATATCTCTAGCAACAATAGCTACGGCTCCTGCGGTTCCCATGCCGGCTCGATCAGCTGTTCCGCTGAAGGTTTCTTATCACATCGATTTATCCTATCAATAAGAAGTCCGTCACGCAAGGGCTGCGTAAACTAAGCAGATTTCCCACGTGATGTTTTACAATAGAGAAATTTCACGAGAGCCGAGCAGTTAAGGAGACGGCCGAACTAGCTTTTGGCGAGAAAGTCACTCGTCCGTTAGCCGCCCAGATTTAATAAACATGCAAATATCTCGGTTAATATTCAAGATACAGAATAAATGTATAGAACAATATTTGTAGCAAATTTAATTCTTTACAATTTTTCGATCCGACGCATAGTAACGGTGATATTTCGAATTTTCAAAATCCCGCTGTCTAAACCCCATCCCACTTGTCCGATTTCAGCCATTAACGATTTTGATCTTTCTTTTTACATAAAACGATTAAATTTCGAGTTTGGTAACGATCAAACAAAAATTGCGACCGCTAGAGCGTTAACAGACAAATATATCTATCTATATATATATATATATATATATATATATATATATATATATATACATATAATTTTGAACGGACCTCATTTTTGCCATCTCCTGGGTAAGATCGATGGACATTTGAAGACATTTTTCGAAAATCGCGTCAGGAGTACGACCTCAATAGCTGATTTCCCTTAAGGGAAATCTGCTAAAAAGAGTCCGTCACGCTGGGGCTGCTCTAACTTAGCAGATTACCCCCGTGCGTTGAGTATTTGCATTTATCAAAACGTAAAAGTTCAATGAGAACAATATTTAGTATATAGGCTTCAAATAGTTTGCTTCATAATATTACAGCTTATTGTTAATATGACATGAGTAGGAGTAGATGTTTACCAAAGGCCGAAAACTGAAAAATTCAAATATCTCGTTTAATAATGAATATAATATAAAAACATACATAACTGCATTTATACAACATTGCATTTGCAATAAGGTTGATTCTATACAAATTTTCAATCCGACGCATAATAACGGAGATATTCCGAATTTTCGAAATTTACCCTTTAACCCCCCCCCCTCCCACTGGTCCGATTTTAGCCCTTAATGAACATGATCTTCATTTTTATATAAAACGTTTAAATATCGAGCGCTAAAGCGTTCACAAACAAATATATATTCACACACATGCAATTTTTGTTTCATTGTTATTAAATGCGATATATAAGCATTTCACGCGAAATTAATGATCAAGTTCGTTAACGAATAAAATCGGACGGAGGGGGGGGGGGGAAGTTAGAGGGAGAATCTTGAAAATTCGAAATATCTTAGGTATTATACGTCGGAAAGAAAAGTCGAGTATAACAAAAATTATCGCAAATGTAATTTTCAATAAATAGTGTTATGAATATATTTTCTCTAATGTGAATATTAACGGAGATATTTGGATTTTATAGTTTTCAGCCTCCCGTAATCCCCCCCCCCTTCTAGTCTTGTCATAGTTACAATATAATCTGTTATAACGTGGACCACTTTATTATAAGCTTAAATGCCAAATATTGGTCTTATGAGACCTTTATTATGTGGAAATTTTCAGTGCGATGACCTCATCAATTAAGATTTCACGTTCTTTCCACGCTAATCTTAATTTCACCTATATCATACTCGGTATCTAACCGTTTAAGTACAAACTAAAGACGATGTTTGTTCCAGGCAAAAATCGGGCCAGGAATGGGAGGCGGGGAGGGCTATAGAGGAGGAATTCGAAAATTCAAAATATCTTAGTTATGATGATTGGGATAGTAAAAGGTTGTAGTACCAAATCTTATACTATTGATGCTCTACAATTGTTCTTCTATGCATTTTTTCGTAACTCAAATATTAGTTTATAATTAGTATCTTATGGTTATCAGACTTCCCTTAGGGGAAGTCAGTTATTGAGGTTGTACTCATAACACCATTTTCGAAAATTGTCTTCAAATGTCCATAGATCCTATACATAATTTGACGGTAATGAGGACCGATTAAAGTTATGTATAAAAGAAAGATCAAGTTCGTTAACGGGTGAAATCGGACCTGGGGAAGGTGGGGTTTTGAAGCGGGAAAATTTGGAATATCTCCGTCATTAAGCGTCTGATCAAAATATTGTATAGAATCAATATTGTTACAAATGCGTTAGTCTCTAAATGGTGTTGTGTGCATTTGTTCTCTATATTGAATATTAACCGAGGTATTTTCATATTTTAGTTCTCGGCCCTCAATAAACCCCCACTCCTACTTATGTCACATTAACAATAAGCTTTCAGCAGATTTCCCTTAAGGGAAACCAACTATTGAGGTCGTACTCATGACACGATTTTCGAAAATTTTCTTCAAATGTCCATCGATCCTACTCAGATGACGAAAATGAGGTCCGTTCAAAATTATATATATATATATATATATATATATATATATATATATATATATTTGTCTGTTAACGCTCTAGCGGTCGCAATTTTTGTTTGATCGTTACGAAACTCGATATTTAACTATTTTATGTAAAATGACAGATCAAGTTCGTTAATGGCTGAAATCGGACTAGAGAGAGGGGGGATTTTTGAAAATTCAAAATATCTCCGTTATTATGCATGGGATCGAACAATTGTATAAAACCAATCTTATTGCAAATTAAATTTACTATAAATATTCGTATATACATTTATTCTCTATCTTGAACATTAACCGAGATATTTGCATTTTTATGAAGTCTGTGGTCGGGTATAGTTCGGATTAGGTCGGCCATTTTCGTAACTTCTTGGCTCAGATGGAAGCTTCTTTTAACTTTACTGTTGTCCTAACCTTACCTTACCTTCGTTACTTTGTGAGATTTATGCAATACGATCTGTTCATCCGCCCCCCCCCTTCTTTAGCTGTTGGACTACTAAAATTTGAGATATTAAAATATAAATTTTTCTTACAATTCAGAAGCCGTTTCAGTTGGGAATTTATTTTAATTAACTGAAAGATTTCTCATTACCGTTTGTATTTAATCACCGTGGTGTTGTGTTACCAGTATGGAGAATTCTCTATTGTAAAACTTCACATGGGAAATCTGCTTAGTTTACGCAGCCCCTGCGTGACGGACTTTTATATTACGAACCACTTTATTTGAAGCCTAAATACTAATATTGTTCTCATTGAACTTTTACTTTTTGAGTCAAATGCAAAAGTGTGGGAAATCTGCTTAGTTTTCGCAGCTCCTTCGTGACGCATTTTTTCCATCTGAGCCATGGATAAGTTATCTTGATCTCTCCAATCATGAGTTCACTTAACGCTTTATCAGTTGGCCCTTTTTTTCATGTTTTGACGGCAGCAGCAATGAACAGCAATAGTTATTTGATGATGTGTTTACGAGTCCCATTAACTTTACAGACTGACATAGTGAATAGATTGGCTAGCCCACAGACTGCCTTATGGGATGAATATTACTCGGCCTCATTTATCATCGTTGACTACTCGCTAAGGCCAACATTTATTATTTAGTGACTCACTAATAACACTTGAGTACGTTAGCCTATCTTCCCGTCTTTCTTTTCAATTCAATTACATATTTTTCTGTTAAATTTAATGAGTTCCATCATCTCTTCACTAATATTGGTTGATCATCACCACGTTTTCCGTTCACTTTCGCTATGTTAGTCACACGATAACTTAACATTTCCTTCTGAATCAAACTCTATTGCTGGAAGGTGAAGGATATGGTTCAGGGCCGATGTATGAGGCCTTAATCCTTCACAATGGTTTTATTTTTGGGCGGGGCACTTTAAGGCACTAGCTAAATCATCAGCCCCCTGTCAGTAAACACAAAAAGTCCGTTACGCAGGGGCTGCGTTAACTAAGCACATTTCCCGCGTGTGACTCGCATTTGCATTTATCTCAAAACGTAAAAGTTCAACATTTGGTATTTAGGCTTCAAATAATCTGCTTCACTATATCACAGCTTATTGCTAATATTACATTAGTAGGAGTGGGGGTTTACTGATGGTCGACAACTAAAAAATGCAGATATCTCGGTTAACAATCAAGATAATTAAAAAACGTGCATAGCAACATTTATAGAACATTACATTTGCAATAATATTGATTCTATTCAAATTTTTGAGCCGACGCATAAACTCGGAGATACTTCGAAATTCCATCATGAGTACAACCTTAACAGCTGATTTCCCATAGGGGAAATCTCCTAAAACACGAGACTAATATGATCATGATAATGATTTATGTACATAATATAAAACCAATACGTTAGCAAGATTGACAAAGCACGAGAACAATAAAAATATGTTATAAAAGTCCGTCACGCAGGGGGTACCTTAATCTAAGCAAATTTCTTACTTGCAGGTATGACACACTTGTAATGTGGTCCGCCACTACCTCCCGATATAGTCTCTATTTCTAAGTCAAACTACGATGAGCAGTAGTGGGAGTTTCCTGAAGACTGAAAACAAGAAATACTGATTACTCGCTTAATATTTGAGTTAAGAGAAAATGTATAGATGAACAATAGTTTAAAAAGATTGGTTCTATAACATTTTTCGATCCGACAAACAGCAACGGGGATATTTGGAATTTTCAAATTGCCCCTCTCTAAACCCTCCATATTCCGAGTCAGGTTTCAGCCAAGAAATATGATCATTAATTTTGAATTAAAAAGTTAAATATTTAGTATGGTATAGGCCATAGAATCTTAAATGTTGACGTGATCACAAGGTATTTGCATTAGCCTCACACAGTAAAATTCGATGAACCAATAATTGGTATTTAAGCTTCCAATGAAGTGGATGAAATAATATGAAAACGTATTATAAATAAGACATGTGTAGGAGTAGGAGTTTACCAAAGGCTGAAAACTAAAAAAATGCATACATCTCGGTTAATATTCATGATAGAGAAAATATGCAAATTACAACATTGATAGGCAATTAAATTTGAAGTAAGATGGGTTCTATATAATATCTTGATTAGACGAATATTATTATTCGTCCGGTATCAGAGATATTTCGAATTTTCGAAATTCCTCTACTCTCCCCCCCCCCCCTTCCTCGGTCCGATTTCAGTCGTTAACGAACTAGATCTTTAGTTTCACATTAATCGCTTATATATCGAGTTTGGTAACGATAATAGAAAAATTGCGACCGCTGGAGCGGTATCAGAAAAGTATGTATATATATCATTTTTAACGTAAATCATTTTCGTTATCCCCTAGATAGGGTCGATGGACATTTGTGGAAATGTTTCTCAATTTCATGTTAGTACAATCTGAATAGCTGATTTCCCTCTTGGGAAATCTGCTAAATCAAAATAAAAAATCATTTTGAAGAACAGATTAAAAATGTCAATATTCATAAAAGCATTAAGTGGCGGTCTAAAACGTAATTTGAAACATTTTGTGAATTAAAAATATGCTACAGCCAAAGGAAAATATCCTTCTGTAGTCAAAAACCTCAAGTTAATGAACTTTGTCAGTCATTTCAGTTCTGTTAAGTTGTTTTTAGAGTACTTCGCTGAGTTTAGATTCATAACATCTTTGGCTTGTTCAGCGGCGTGGTGCTTTTATTCACAATATTATTCTTGTATTCCATCGACGTCTATGGCGCCCTTGATAGAAGTGGCTAGCAGCAGCAGCTGGAAACCAGCAGGACGAACCCCTTTGCGACATCAGAGAAATCTCGTAGTTTAGCCTTCTGTTAAGAGGTGGTCCCAATAAATTGGACAATTTAGTGTCGTCTAGGTAAAATAAATATTTTTAGTATACTACTTTGAGGTTGAAGCATAGTTAATTTGATCCACCATGTATTATATATCGATTATATATGCAGTAGTACAAGGTTGTTTCAACTGCTGACCAGCGATCATAGTACTGGATGAATATTCGCATGGCCAGTATTATAGAAGACACCGGCGAGGTTACTAAATTTTGAAACAATTTATTAGCAGTTTTCCCTTCAGGGCAATTTGGTATTAAGCTCATGACGCGATTTTGAAAATTTTCCCATCGATCCTACTCAGGAGATGGCGAGAATGACGTCCGTTTAAAATTTTATTTATATATATTGTATGTTCCCTTTCTTGCGGTCATAATTTTATTTTATATCGTTACCAAATTCGATATATAAGCATTCCATGCAAAATTAAAGATCAAGTTCTTTAATTGCTAAAATTTGACCTGGGGAGGGGGATTTTGAAAATTCGAAATATCTCCGTTATTATATGCCGGATTGAAAAATTGTATAGATCCAATCTTATTGTAAATTTAATTGCCTATAAATTTTGTCCTACACGTATGTTCTCTAATATGAATGTTAACAGAGATATTTTGATTTTTTTTTCTCCCCCCGTAACCCCCCCCCTCCTAGTCATGTCATAATAAAAATTGGCTGTTATGACATGAACCTCTTTATTCTAAGCTTAAATACCAAATATTGTGTTTATGAAACTTTTAATAATAGCTCAGGTTTTGGCTTGCGTAAGACGTAGTTAATAATATTGGTTGTGCTAAGTGAGACAGAATTGAGGCTCATTATCGCGAAAATGATCATTGTGTTACCTTAATTTATAGACTATGTCCTGGTGCCTCTTCTGGATGACCTTTTCTGAGGGGGGGCCGTGGTAACACAGAATAAAAACATAACTTCATAATAAAATAATTAATCATATCTTATTTCTCAACGTGGGAGGGTCCCAAGGTCCTTATGTGAACCCTAATAGTAGGACTATGTAAATTACCCCTTCAGCCAGACCCATCATAATGGGCCCACATTACCGGCCCCAGCATGAGCTAAATCAGTGTGGTGACAGTTCTCACCGACGGTGGCCACGACTATCCCGGGGGTTGGCCTGCACCCCTTGGGGTGAGCACGAGAGGGGAGTGAGCCTAGCACTATTAAAAGGTTAACGCATTGTCACGTGACTCAAGGGATAGGGGTCGCGTGGCTAACGTGAGCCAATTGACGACACACTAGTACCAGCATATGCTCCCGATGCATACGGGTAGGCTGCCCTCTCTTGTGTTTTAGTGGTCAATCAGCAAAGGATTACATCAACAGATGTCGGGCCATTAATGCTCCCCAAAAAGTATTAAAGTCCGTCTCGCAGGGGCTCCGTGAACTAAGCAGATTTCCCACGGGAAGGTTTACAACAGATAAATCTACTTACTGGTAACACCACCGTGAATGTTAAGGGAATAAATACAAACGGTAATAAGAAATCATTCAGTCAATTCACAAGTGAAGCAATCCAAGAACAAAAGAAGAGGGGGGGGGTGTCAACAGAACGTATTTGTTTGTATCTCGTACAATAAAGCTTAGTTGAAAACAATATTTGGTATTTAATCTTGTAATGAAGTGATTCATGATATAACAGCTTATTATTAATATGATACTAGCTGGAATGGGGGTTCATTGATAGCGTATATCTAAAGTTCGTCACGCAGGGGCTGCGTAAACTAAGCATATTTTCCCCTTTTATTTGTATATTTGCATTTAACTCAAAATGTAAAAGTTCAATGAGATCAATATTTGGTATTCAGGCTTCAAATAGTTTGCTTCATAATATTACAGCTTATTGTTAATGTGAAATAAGTCGAAATGGGTGTTTTCATATAGCTGTAAACTAAAAAAAAATGGAAATATCTTGGTTAATAATGAACATAATAAAAAAAAAAAACGCCCATAACAGCATTTAAAGAACATTACAGTTGCAGTAACATTGACTCTATATAAATTTTCGATCCGACGTATAATAACGGAGATATTCCGAATTTCCGCAAGGGTTTCCAATAGATAAATATACAGAAATACATACATAAAATCTCGTCATGAATACGACCTCAGTAGCTGATTTCCCTTGAGGAAAACTGCTAATAAAATTCTAATATCTCGGTTAATACTCATTATGCGGGAACTATGTATTGAACAATATCCATTGTGAATGTAATTTGCAATAAGATTGTTTCTATACAATTTTTCGATCCGACGAATAGTAACAGAGATATTTTCAGGCAATTCAAGTTCAGACTGAGTTGTGGAGTAATTGGGATTAGTTGACATTTATAGGCATGTCTCCATGTGGATAGTTTGCATGCATGATGCCTTTGATGACTTCCGTACCGTGCAATACTTCCTAGAGAAAACTGTTTGATAGGCCGCTGCGAATCTGATGTAATGAAACGCTTTCCCATTTATCTCTATACCATCTATTCAATCGTCTTAACGCTCATTTATGTTGATTCTTCCTCTATAAACACGTTTTTCAGATAACGGAAGCCATCCTTGTCTTAAACACAATAAAACCTTTATTATTTCTATACTCCCTTTTAGATACACTTGAAATGATATGTGTTTTCTGGTGTCTGTTGTGAATGTGTATAAATCAACCTTTTGTATTTCCAAAGTCTTCTTGTTTTCTACATGACATCGAACATCAATGCCCACTCAAAGTTAACAAAACCTTTTTCAAAATTCACAATTGAAATGAGCAATTTTTCAGACACCGCCCTCCGTCTCTTCTCAAGGCTTGTCTGTTGAAATGGCTCCCCGTGTTTCTTTTCCAAATCAAACTCCGATTTCCATTTCTTTAACGTAGTGTACAAGTTTGTTTCTTAATATATTTTTTTATTTAAAAAAAATAGTAATTTTGAGCGGACTGAGAGAGAAGGACAATTGTTCTGTAATTACTGCAATCCTTTGTCTTACCTTCTTTTTCTCAGAGATACTGTTTGACCTTTAGTAATCTCATCTGGAAAATTTCCACTTTGTGCCATTTCAAATTATTTTGAATATCCATTCCTATCGCCTTCAAGGTTATTGAATATTACAGCAGATATCCCACCAGATGCTTTTTTACCTCTCAAGCTTGCTAAACCGTGGTTGAATTCCTCCATGGAAAAACACATTCAAAAACATTTATTATTTCCTCTAGCATTTCTTCATCATAATAAATAAATCACGGTAAAATGCATTTTTTTTTAAAATTTTACGTCCACTTTATGCTACTAGGCTAATCGGGACGGGTTATCTACAGGTTACCATCCTTTTATAACCAGGGTGGGCACAAAGAGTTTATTTAATGAGTCCGTCATTAAATAAATTTCTACTGCCCAGGGCGGGATTCGAACCCGCCACTCTAGGTCTGCCATGCGAGATTAGGACCAACGCCCTAACTCGCACGGCCAACACCCAAAATGCATTTTTCCAACGGTCGTATTTCATCCCTACCAAATAGTGTCTGCCCTTATTGTTTTTCATTTTATTTTTGTCATCATCGTGCTATTTGGCTTCAACTGCAAAAATCTGACTTTATGATAAGCCTTATCATTCCATTCCAGTTTGATGCCTGTATCCACATCTTGAGTAATTCCAATAATCCATTTCTATTTTCCCCCTCTGCGTTGGTCTGTAACCTGTTTCTTATGTAATTTTGCAATTAATTACGTCCTTTGCTTTTTTTTTTTTTTTTACCTGTGGGTATTGAAATTTGAGGACTCTATCTGTCATCTAGGTTTTAGATTATTGACTAAAATTGTTTGGTCTTCTCATATTTTTTTTATTAAACTGTTTCATTTTTAACCAGCGTCACATTTTTCCAATTCACCGAGTTGATTAAGACCTAATTTATTATATTATGATGCCAAATTTATTCATAAGTCTACTTCTGGGCCTCGATTAACGTAGTTAGATTTTATTCGATTGTGTTATGTTTTTAGCAGATTTCCCTTAAGGGAAATCAGGTATTGAGGTTGTACTCATGACGGAATTTTCGAAATTTTTCTTCAAATGTCCATCGATCCTACCTAGTAGATGACGAAAATGAAGTCCGTTCAAAACTGTGTATATATATATATATATATATATATATATATATATATATTTGTCTATTACTGCTCTAGCGGTCGTAATTTTTGTTTGATCGGTACCAAACTCGATATTTAGTCGTTTTATGTAAAAAGAAAGATCAAGTTCGTTAACGGCTGAAATCGGACCAGTAGAAAATTCGAAATATCTCCGTTACTATACGTCGGATAGAAAAATTGTACAGAATCAATCTTACTGAAAAATTAAATTCACTATAAATATTGTTATATACATTTATTCTCTATCTTGAATATTAACCGAGATATTTGCATTTTTCTGTTTTCAGCTTCTGAAATGAGATCGGCTAACTTCGGGTCTAGTCGTGACTTTCCGTCAAGAGCTAGTTCGGGCCGTTCCCGTAACAGTTCGGCTCTCTATTCTGAAATTTCTCTATTGTTCAACTTCACGTGGGAAATCTGCTTAGTTTACGCACCCCCTGCGTGACGGACTTTTCTAATCAATTTACAGTCGCATTTTATATGTAACTTCCGTTAAAGAGACTTTATAAATGCTATCTAGTTTCACAAAATCGTGCTGCATACTGAATGTCAGTAGTAATTTACCTCCATTGTTCTTATTTCCCAACCAATTGAGATGGCTTCTCCTCTTATGGGAATTAAAGTCTCGAGTTATTACATTGTCTTTTGGGAGGATAGACCCATTATATCTTTGAGATCATATATAAGAACATCTTCATCCAAGATATCTGATTTAAAAAATACACAAGTATTATAGACTTACAACTTACCTTTCATTAGTATCAGCCTATCATTGATATTGTAGAAAATTAAAGATGTGCCAAAAGCTTCGTTATGAAAAAAAAAATGCAGCACCAAGAGTTTCATATAGTAGACCAGTTTAAAATTATACGAAAAAGATATTTGGGCCCTACAATCGAGTTTCACATTAGCCTAAAGTAAATTGTAGCATAAGACACACACACAATCCCACTGCTCCTGGTATTAGTACCTGGGAATATGAAGTCCCGATTTGCATTGCCAAAGAACGGGGTAGATTGAAGACCAAAAGGGTATGAAGTTCCATGGAAGAATAATACAATTTTAGAAGCGAAGAGAAAATCTAAGAGATTCATGCTTTAGAAAGTATGAATTACCAATTGTAAACCATTGCCACTCACCAATTCCTAATAATTGGTTCAAAGTATATTGATTATGGTAAATCTATCTGTTTCTATACAAACAAGATATTCCCGTATCAGTTCTGTGAGGTCCACCAAGAGATCGACTTGAAGAGGAAAGGGAAGATGTGGGGGGGGGTATTCCAAGAGCTTAGCGGGTTCTCATAAAAGAAGAGAGAAAACAAAATAAAAGATAATAAATTAGATGTTGTCTTTTATTAACGTCCACTTTGTGCTTCTATGGCTAATTGGACCGGGAAACCTACTGGTTGTCACACTTTTCTATCCTGGATGTTATTTAATTTAATGAGTACATCACTAATTAAATTCCTATTTGCCCTGGCGAGAATCGAACTCGCCACTATAGGTTTACTATGTGATATTAAGGCTAAAGCTTTAACTCACATGGCTAACCTAAGCCCCAAAGGATAATAAAATAAAGATGGAAAACAATTAATAATAGTTATTTCCTTAATAGGTACCTAATTAATTCATTTGGTACATAACATGCTCTTTAGTTGAGCCTACTCCTCCTAAACCATGCCCTGCTCCCAGGTACTGGCACCGTCTGCATTAAGTGCTTGAAATTCGAAAGCTACGGGTCGACTTCATAAATAGTTTTCATTAGGTGAGAGGTGTATAGTGCAGTTCTTACTCGGTGTCTGCAGACAGGATCAGTCCAGGAGTGAGATGAAAGCCTGACGCCTGACAGACAGCTGGGCGGGCAACATGTTATCACAGCTGGTAGTCTTGAAGTATGCTTCAGGTTCCTAGGCCTTTTACTAGAATGCGTTCGTAATTGAAACTTTAGTACTTTTATCAGATTTCCCTTAAGGCTATTGAAATTGTATTCATTATACAATTTTTGAATAATTTCCTCGATCCTACCCAGGAGATCTGTCAACGCTCTATTGGGCGCAAGTTTTGAGTAATCGCTACCATACTCGATATTTATATCTTTCATGTAAAAGTAAATATCCAGTTCGTTAATGGCAGAAATCCGACCAGTGGGAGGGGAGGGGTAGTGGAGGGGGAATTTCGAAAATCTTAATATCGCCATTATTATGCGTCGGATCGAAACAGTGCATAGAACCAGAATGTTCTTAATTACGTTTTTTGTTTATGTAAACCTAGAGTGGCGAGTTCGATTCTCGCCTGGGCAAAGGAAATTATTTAGTGACGACATTCATTAAATAACATCCTGAAATCTCAACCTGGCTAGAAAAGGGTGGTAACCTGTAGATAACCCGTCCCAATTAGCCTTAGTTGCAAAATGTGGACGTTAATAAATAATAATAATAATTACGTTTTTATTCATTATCTGGATTATTAACTGATATATTTATATTTTTTAGTTTTTATCCTATAATAAAACCCCAGTTTTAGTAACATCACTTTAAAAGTAGGAGAATATATCATGAAACGTCTTATTCAAAGAATAAATACCAAATATTATTTTCAGTCCTTTATTGTAAGAAATGCATGCAAATAGTTAGTGTTCATCGGATTTTGTTTTCTTTGGAAATAGAGAATATATGCTGAGATGAGGTCAGTAGTTTATCATTCCAACATGTGGGAAATCTGCTTAGCAGCTCCTGTTTACTCGGACGAGGAATTTGATTTCCATGTTTCTGTTTCTTCATGTGGGGAGGAATCAATGGAACCCCTGCTGGGGCCGTTCATTTTAATAATGTTATATGGAATAGTTGTAAATGAAAATTCCATTTAATGAAAAATCTATTGTACTGAAATTTCAAAGAGATACTTAATCTCTTTATTGACATATTGAAGTATCATTTAATAATACTTTTTTATCTTAAAATTTATACTTTTCAATATTTAATTAGGCTGGGCGAGAGGGATTAGAGGCCTGGCATTCTCTTATAGCTAGAGCGAAACTAAGGGTTTTATTTATTGAGTTAGAGTCTAAATAAATTCTTAATGGTTACGTGGACATAGAACCCCGACTATAGGTTTACTAAGTAATTTGTCAAAATAAACTGATTCGAAGTAGGTTTTATATTCCTAAACTTCTCTATGTTTTAGGTTAGAAACTTGATGTAAAAAACAAATGTTCCGTAATGAAAAATATTTCGAGCCAAGAATGTTTATTTTTTTATGGAGATGCTTCCGTTTTCTAAAATAGGACCACAAGGATGCAGTTATACATTTAATATGATGCAATTGTAGCATAGAAGAAATTTATACATATACGCGAAGAAGAGGCAGAATATGGGAACTATTTTAAAGTATCCATTTTTGAGTGCTCGATGGTGAAGATATCTGGTATCTCAGGTAAGAAAAGAAAGGCCTCGTTCCTTCACAGTTGTTCATTCTTTGCGACAGAGCGCTTTCAGAGCGTATGCTCCATCATCAGTGCCCTACTGGCAAACATTTACCATTAAGAACGTCATATTAGCTCTCATTAAAGTAAAATAAGAAAAATATGTTCGTATTGAAGGGAAAGTATTAGAATTAGAACATAAAACCTTTAAGAAAAAATAGAAATCAGTACCCCAGTTAATGTTTACAGATAATATATGAAGAAAATTATTTATACAAATTAAAATTACAATTTAAAGCTTACCAATAGTTTATGTACAAATTAAATAAATGGGCAAAATAAATAAAGAATAAAAAAAAGGATATTTAAAGTTAAAATGTATAAAAAATAGAATAAATAGTAAAAAATCGAATAGTCAAATTAATTGTTTTTTTTTTTTTAATAAAAGCCTATGCGCTTATGCGTGCTTGTATGGCCCATTTTGTAATTTGAAAATCCATTATAATATATTTATGCCTCAGGATGGCCATGTGAGTTACAGCGTTGGCCGACATTCTAAACCTAGAGTGGTGAGGTCCTGAGCAATAGGAATTTGTTTAGTGACATACTCATTAAATAAAATCCTTAGTCCATGGCTAGAAAAGGGTGGTAACCTGTAGATAACGCGTCCCAGTTAGCAATATTAGCAAAAAGTGGACATTAATAAATAATGATAAAATATATTTTTAAAGAGTACCTAAAAAAAAAAAAACGTGCCTAAGCCACGTATCCACTTTTGGATCCTTCGTCTCGGGGCGTAATACGAATTTTGTGAAAGTGATTATTAATAACGATTAATAATTAAAATGTGCAAGTGATTGTCAAATATCGTCAAATAAACCTCGCATAAAAAATATGAATGCTGTGACACTACTCAGCGACGGAAGTGTGATATGTTGTGGACAATGGATTAAAAAAAAAGATTCTACTTGTGCTCGATTGTAGATAAATAGATTTATTGAGATAAAATAAAAATACTTATTGATAATTCTTGTTTTGACTACTGAATTTATTTATTTTAGACGAGAAAAAAAAAAACCTTTACACTTAATTACTGTGCTAATTAAAACTGAGACTGATGGTCTAAGAGCTAGGAAAATGCTTATCTATGGTATATAAGAAAATATGTTATATAGTTTTGTAATTTGTATTGTTGATTGGTTGTGGTTTGCCGAACTTTTGTGGATTGTAATATTATTTATGGAGCAATTGACCCTGACATTACTCGCCTGGTAGACAAAACATTTCCCAATATCTGGACTCGCAGACAAAGAACCACATTTTAATGATATTTTAATCATGGCATTGATCTTCAAGGACTACCTTCAGAAATGCATTATCATGAGTGTTCCTGTAGGTCAGAGCACTCTTATCCTTTCTTGCTTGATCTGTTCTGTAAATAAAAGATCATCAATAAGTGGAGGCGATGATGAGGAAATGCCCATGGTTGGATAATTGTCTGAGGCAAGGTGTTGGGCCCCTCCCAAGAAAAAGAAGCCAACAAAGGATTTATGTTGTCCCACAATATGGAAAAACAAAATTAAGCATACACGAGTCAGAAGATTATGCTTACGCAACTAACCATACAACTTTCGTTAATGAAAGGTCAAGGCAACCAAACTCTCGCAGCAATCCCCAAACATCGATCATCCAAAGTTAAGAGCTGAGGACAGTTAGCATGTAATCAGAAACATATTTACTATCTACTTCTATTTTCTACTTCGTAATTCATGTTTCTGATTTTTTTTATTTATTTTTTTTCCGTAAGGGAAATTAGCTTTATTGTCTTAAAATATTGAAACTTTCGTCGCTTATGGGTTGCTCAAGAATTATCTGCGTTATAAGTATCTTTTATTTATCAGCATTAAATAATTTCCCAACACTTCTCATCTGATATTTGCAATAAACTTATAAATTACTATATTTTTTATTTCTCAGGCTAAATAATCCTTTCTATTACCAATGAAGTACCGTGAAAATGATGGCGTAATGCTATAGCTACCTGATGTTACCTGTTCATCATTCCAATGAAGGAACTGTATTCTTGATTGTTGTCTTGGTGAAGGACCAATCCATATGAGTTGTGTTTCGATGAACGTTGATTTACTGTTTTATACATTTTTATTTGTACTGGAAGTAAAATTGTGCTATTAATAAATTTATTTCTCAGACTGTTTTTTTTTTTATTTTTTTATTTTTTTTTGGTGGTCACCAATTGAAGAGTTCGTAAACCAAAATTATTTCTTCTTAGCATTGGATTGTGCTACAACGAAGACCATTTATTTTATTCCTCTTTCATTATTTTATTTCAACATGGAGAGATACTAAGGAGAAAGGGGGTGTAGTCTCATTCGTAAAAATGCTGCTTAAAGCTCGACAACGGAATTTAAAATATGTCCCTTTTGGAGCTATGCGAATGATGAAAAGATGGAATAAAAAAAATAGAATTTTAAATTTCAATTACATATGCTCACTATAACGAGTATGTTACCAATAATCAATAGCTATTTTAAATTTTATTATTTTGTATAAATTGTAAATTTTCGATTTTTACAATGTTTGGTGCATGATATCTCTAGTGGAATCTAATGTTTTTACAGAACGACTAGCAATATAAGAGAAAACTACTGTAAACAAACTTTGATTTTTACTTTAAAAAACGGTATTAATTTTTAAAAGCGAGCAGAAAACACCATTGTGTTTGATCTATCCTATTTCCTATGAAATAATTACTGATCTTTATGATTTTGAACTACAATCATTCAGATGACCAAGTACCATTTAGGTACTTATTTAATTTTAAATATATATTAATTCTTGAATTCCTTAAAAGGATGATAAATACTAAGCATTTGATTTTTAAAATGAAAAATGATGCCTATTCTGGAATTACACTATCGAAATTTACTGAATTTACACGGCGCCTGAGTAACGGATTTTTTTTTTTTTATGTGTTAAAGAAAAAGACTCAAAAGTTCCTCGAAGAAAGAAAGCGATCTAGGAAAGAAAATATTTTAGATTTCGTTTTTAACTGAATGGCTATGAGAACGCACTCTACTCTTTTCTTTCCAAGAATAAGAAATAAAGGTTCGTCTTTTTTATATTGTGAAAAGGAAACAGTATCTTTAGGTTTTATCGCCTCCATGGAATAAATCTTTTTCTTTTCTTTGTCTTAAGCCGTAATAAAACCTTATATAACGTCTACTTATCATGCTCTTCAATGTTTCTTCTTTTATCCCTTCTTACCTAAAAACGCACTTCTTTAAAAACATAGCCCCATTGTTCAACAAGATAAATCATCGTAACGTAATGGAATAACTATGACCGAATATATGACGGAACTGTCAAATTAGATGTTTATATTATCTCAAGTTTTATGGTCTAAGACAGTAAAATCTAGTTTGTATTTTAAACACATAACATCTTGGTTTAGAGGTCTTCTATATACTTGCGGAATCTCAGTTTACATTTCCATGAATACCTTGACTTTTATAATTTAGCGTTAGGCTTAATATATTTTTTAATGCCTCAGAAAAACGGGATTGCCAACTGTAATGATAGTATCAAAAAGTACTAATTGCTTGCTATGAAAACTAAAATGATCCTGAAAATTGGTGGCTAGAACAGTACAAAAATCATCTTATTTATCCAAGTTTCAAAATCAGGAACGTACATGCAGGAGGTATCCTTGAACTCAAGTAAGCAGAAAATTTTAAAGCCTCTGTACATCTTAATTTTATTAATTATTGTTTTGAACGACGAGCTTTATTACAAGGGTAAGCTAGGTAACTATTGCTGCCAATCAAAATTCAGTAGCATACTGATATATACAAAGCTGAGGGTCAGCTAAAAAGGTTTTAAATCAATGAACAACCTTTTAAGAAAAGTAATTGAAAAAGTTATTGAAATCTTCTCTGGCTCAGTAAATTTAGTTTTTGAGCCTATACAATTTTTTTAATATTAAAACCAATATACGAATTTATAATTGAATTCGATGGCCTCTCTTAAAAATGGTTGTATAATGCTTATTGGATTTTAGTTTAGTAGAAACGTTGCTGTTAGAACCAAAACTGCCCCTGAATGAGGTTGGATGTCTAGTTAGCAGGTGGAAACTATGCGGTAGCAATTTCGAGGTTATGTCGCATTTGGAGAAGGTTTGGCAGGCCCTTTCAAGCAATTTTGGCTGTTTATTGTTCTTAGGCAAGAAATAAGAACGAAAAAATTTAAGAGAGAAAATTTACATGAAATTGGTCAGTATTTCATTACACTCGTGAACCCACGAAATTCTTGCCAGCACTGTCATTGACATCTTCTCTTTTCACCTTTTCATTCTCAAATTAAGATGGGGCTGGTCCCAGTCAGCTTAGCAATCATCACACGCCACATAATTTCGTATACCAACTGTTCTTGCTCACTTAACTCTTTGTATTTGTTAAGGAAGGGTCTTTGCGGGTATGTCCTCATGTTTTATGATATGGACAGGTATTGTGTACGCTGTTGTGGAGGATGGAAACATTGAGTGGGTACAGGCATTAGGCAAAAATAGAGTAGGGGAGGACATAATTCCTACCATCTTGCTTCTCCTAGAACTTCAGAGGATCGTCAGATGACATGGTATAATTACATGGGACCGAGTGTGTAACGAAGAATCACTCAAATTACTTCTGATGCTACTCCGAGAGAGGCCATCAGCCACTGCTCGCATCCGGCACCAATCCGTTTCTGGCTTACCTCACCCACTGTCGGCAAGGGCTATGATCGCCGACTCCAGGTACCAGTTTGGTCTAAGCCTGGAATTGTAACGTGCTTCAGGACAGCAAAGCCGGCTAACTGGCCCTAGGTTTGTTTACCTCAAATTTCGTGTGAAGGAGGTCACCTCATGGAGATCACATCGAAGTTTGACAATCTTAATTACGTCGGTAATGCCATTATTCTCAAGAGCATAGCTACTTACTGCTGTAAAGGGTTTGTACGCATGCTTGTATTTAATTAAGTATAAAAGATATGATTAGGAATAAAAATGAAACTTAGGCCTTTAATCCTTGAAAATTGAAAACCAAAGATACTGGGGGCATATCTCTCTCTCTCTCTCTCGCTCTTCCTGAACGGTTCCTCATGTGAACCGCCCAGTCCCCTCCATTTTCGTTCTATTCGAATGAATCAGCTGAACATTACAGAGGTGGGACAGACATGTGTCCTATTCTAAGAGCTCGGTCCTCCCCCTTGGGGCAAGTGGAAGGGGATCTTGGATAACCTTCTTATAGAAGGGTGTAGTGGCTAAGAAAGCGGGGGAGAGGAGGGTGTAGTGCAGGTGTTGCACGACCCTCCAGCAGGTGGCGCAGCTCCGTGGGAACCATCTCCTAGCTTCTCCCAATCACACTCTCCACCCCTGACAAAAACAACGGAACTTTTTTTGGTAGTGCAAGGTGGCCTTTCTTACAGAGATAAGAGTGCTTTTGTCAAGGAGTACTTTGGGTTTTCGCGCTTCAAGGGCCCTGCTCCAATTTCTTGCATTCAATGTGCCCTTTTCAACTAGGGAACCTATAAAAGCGTACTTTGGAAAATATGGATTTTGTTAGCAAGTAGCAATTTTGACGAAAATCTTATTTTACAAGAATGCAGATTACATACATTCTTTTTTCTGGAGGCTCTGGAATTCATTTATCAATGCTGTCAGTTAATGAAGAGTCTTAGTGCTCAAGGCGTGTTAAAAAAATCAACGTGACTCCAACTAGACATTCTGGTCTAGTTAATGTGGCGGTATTGATAATGAGACAATTGTCAATTTTCAGATTGACAATTTCACGATTGAAGCGTTGACCTATGGCTTCGAAGAGATATTAACAAATTATTTATTAACGTCCACTTTTTGCAACTAAGGCTAATTTGGTTGGATTTGTTATCTACAGGTTACTACCCTATCCTAGCTTGGGTGGGACTAAGGATTTTATTTAATGAACAAGGAGATATTATCATTCTCGCTTTCCTCTAGCTTCATTTCGCCGAAAAGATAGTGGTCCCAGATCTCTTCTTATTAAGGATGGATGATCGCAAAGTGATCATAACGCAGTGTTTGGCAAGGAGAGAAGTTTTTATAAACTTATTTTGTTAATTTCTGGGCTAGGTGAGTAGGACAACCGGATTGAAGAACCAACAGATCGACAACATTTTTCTCTGAAATAAAAAAAATTATAAAACTATTAATTATTTGTAGTCCACCGCTTAAATCATTGAATTATATTTTATTATTATTAATCAACATCCACTTTTTGTTACTATGGCTAATTGGGATGGGTTATCTACAGGTTACCGCCACTGTAGGTTTACCATGTGAAATTAAAGTTAACTCTCTAGCTTACCTTAGCCCCCATCGAATTATAGCATGTAAAAAGCATTTATGCATATGATTTTAATTGGCAACTTTAAATAAGATAATTTATTTTTTCCAAAACTCTATACAAGCTCCAACTTAAATCTTCTAAATGAATATTTAAACGCAATCGAAGTAACACATTAGTAAATAATACAGTACATTTCATTTTAATGGATGTAACTTTTTTGTTTGTAACCTGTTTCCTAATACATTTCCATTATGACAAGAAATCCAAAGGACACGGATTCATGGGTTGTTATTTAACCAATGTAAAATATCCGTAACTCTCTTTCGGCCAAACACTCCCCAATAAAGATAACAAAGAATCCGGTTGTGTAATCCTAAGGTCAGGGAAGCTTTCCCCTCCCAAAGAAGTACTTCCTGCTGTAGTACGTCCGTGCTGAGACTATTGGTTCGTAGCTCGTTGGTTGATTCTCCCCATGCCGCTATGTAATTATGTGACCGCTCCGACCAGACGTTGCTTCACGTCATGGATCATCGGCTCATTGTCAAAGATGACGCAAGGGGACGGCTTGCTGGCTCGGACTCTGCTCTGTTAAACGGCTTTTAGCATTGATTCGACCTGCTGCTCAACTAGGCAATGGACAAATAGCTATTTCTTTTTTGAACCGTTTCAGTCCCACAAACGTAAAAGTATATTTTCATTTCCATTTTATCGTAGGAGATAAGCTTGTTTAACTATATCATTGACTTGCGCCTTCACTAGTCAGGCATATGACCGTTCCTCGTCCTTAAGGAGTTATTCGAGTGTGTCTTAATCTAACCCAGGATTCTTTCAGTTTCAACAAGAAATCCTAACATATGCTGAACATGGCGTTCACTGTCATCTGATGCCTCGATGGGCCATTCTTCGGCATATCCTGTAAATGCTAATTATTTACTCACATGTACGAAGTGAAGGAAGTATTGCAATCGTTAAAAATTTCGATTTTCAGAACGAAAATATCCTTTTTGGGCCTGATCTCATTTTGACTAGCTTTGGCGTGACATCTTTTCACATAATTATATATAAACTTACGTAATAATTATGTGTACGACGTATGTTTGTATCTCGTACAACACGGCTAGCTTTGAAATGTTGAAATTTCATATTTTGGATTGTTGTAACGTCTAGTACCGCACTTCTTTTTATCAAAATCGATTAAGGGGAAGATAGAAGAGCGAAAGTATTGAAAAATTGTATAGAACCATTCTTATTGCAAATGTAATGTTCTATAAATTTAGTTAAATACATTTTTTCACTTGATTATTAACTGAGATATTTGCATTTTTTTAGTTTTGGCCTTTAGTAAAGCCCCACTCCTACTCATCTCATATTAACAATATTCTATTATATTATGAAGCACTTTATTTGAAGCTAAAACACAGAATATTGTTCTCATTGAACTTTTAAGTTTTGAAATAAATGCCAATACGTGGGAAAATATGCTTAGTTAACGCAACCCCTGCGTGACGGACTATTTTTGTTTTTCATGAGATTATGTTCTATGACATTTTCCAATCCGATACACTGGAACGGAGAAATATCTTGTAGGTATCTCTTTCTAATGAAATAATTTTAAATGAAATGCGACCAAATATTTTCTCTCTTAAATAGGAGTACAAGAAAGTCTTTTGGTACCCACGTTAAAGTTTTTTTTGTGCTATTTGGTCTCTATGAGGATCGTCTCAACTAGATTTAATAACTCACATTCCCGCACTTTCGTCTATGATTAGATTCTTGATCACGTGTCACGCATTGATCAAGGTTTTTGTTCTTCGCCTTCAGCCTTTAGGAAATTTCAAAATGTAACGAGTAATAAAATGGTTCAGTGAAAATAATTCATACAAATATTTTCACTAATTTACCCCAGTATACTCTGTGGAATGTTTGGAGGAAAACAGGATTCAGCTTGTGGAGAAAATACTAATACAGGGTTCTGCTGATTATTAATCGATTTATGCAGGCTACATAGTAGTGACTCTCTGCTCCAATTTAGGTATGTTGTTATTTATTAATGTCCACATTGTTCAACTGTATATAATCGGAACGGTCAATCTACAGGTTACAACCGTTTTCTAGCCATGGTTGGACTAAGGACTTTATTTAATAAGTTTTCTACTAAATAAATTCCTATTGCCCAGGCGGGAATCGAACTCACCACTCTAGGTGTACCACGTGAGATTAACCAACGCCATGTAAGGTTGGCCAACGCCCTAAACACACATGGCCAACCATAGCCCCTCCAAGTCAGATATTTTGGACCCTAGTTATTTAAGTACTTGCGACTCTTCCTCATGACTTTATTGAAAGTAGTATTATGCTGCCATCTGCTAGAGATTGCTGCTTGCGTATGTCTCATTGCTCTGGTTCGTTTTATTGGAAATTTGTACTTATCCATCTCATGGGAACAGCTAGTAAATCAATCTGTAGATGCAATAGATTCAAAATGACAAAATCAGAAACTGTGCTTCTAATATTGATTTTTCAATGTTATTAATTAGTTGTTTTAGCAGATTTACCTTAAGGGAAATTAGCTAATGCGGTCGTACTCATGACGCGATTTTCGAAAAATTTCTTCCAATGTCAATCGATCCTACTTAGGTGATGAAGAAAATGAGGTCCGTTATATATATATATATATATATATATATATATATATATATATATATATATATATATATATAATAAAATTTCGTTGAACAACGGGAAATCTGCTTAGTTTATGCAGCCCCTACGTGACGGACTTCTTTATTGTCTAATCGCAACGGGTTATCTAAAGGTTACCAACCGTTACTAGCTATACTTAATGAGGGGCTTTATTTAATGAGTTTGCTACTAAATAAATTCTTATTGCGAAGGCGGGGATTCGAACTCACCACTCCATATGAGCTTAACCATCGCCATGTAAGGAAGGCCAACGCCTTCACACGCATAAGCATCCTGAGCCACTCCAAGTTATGTACATGTATTTAGACCCCTAGGTATTTACGTTCTTGCGACTCTTCCTCATGACTTTATTGAATGATAGTTTCATACGGACAACAGCGAGAGATATGCTTCAATACCCTGGTTTGTTTTCATGGAAATTATAACTGATCCATCAAAAGGGAACAGCTAGTAAGTCAATCTGAAGATTCAAAATAACAAATTCAGAAACTGTACTTCTAGTATTGGTTAATTAAATGTCCTTGTTCATTAGAGAAAGAAAATCATTCTCACTCCAGTACACCAAATTACGAACGAGTCTAAGGCTTTTAACGCCATCAATGATAGAGGGATTTTAGCTGATTTCCCTTAATTTTTCTTCAAATGTCCATCGATCCTACCCAGGAGATGACGAAAATGAGGTCCGCTCAAAACTGTATATATATCTATATCTATATGTATATATATATATATATATATATATATATATATATATATATATATATTTGTCTGTTACCGCACTAGCGATCGCAATTTTTGTCTTATCGTTACCAAACTTGACATACAATCGTTTTATACAAATAGACAGATCAAGTTCATTAATGGCTGAAATCGGACCGGTGGGAGGGGGGGTTTAGAGGGGGGATTTTCGAAAATTCGAAATATCTCCGTTACCATACGTCGGATCAAAACATTGTATAGAAGCAATCTTATTTTAAATTAAATTTCCTATAAATATTGTTCTATACATTTATTCTCTATCTTGAATGTTAACCGAGATATTTGCATTTTTATTAATTGCGAGCCGATAACGGATGGCTAGTTTCCCGCCAAAAGCTAGTTCGGCCCTTTGCCATAACTGTTTTGCTCTCGTATGGATATTTCCCTATTGTATAACTTCACGTGGGAAATGTGCTTAGTTTACGCAGCCCCTGCGTGACGGACTTTTTTCATTATCTTGATTATTTACTGAGATATTTGTATTTTTTTAGTTTTCGGTCTACAGTAAAGCCCCACTCCTACTCATCTCATATATCCAATGTTCTATTATGTTATGAAGCACTTTATTTGAAGCTTAAATACCAAATATTGTTCTCATTGATCTTTTAAGTTTTGAGATAAATGCAAATACGTGGCGCACGTGGGAAATCTGCTTAGTTAACGCAGTCCCTGCGTGACGGACTTTTATATGTGGATTTGGTGAACAGAGCACTAGCGGCCATGCTCACTATATATCGTTCTGCGGAGAGCGAATCATTAACTCTGAAAATGGAAGTAGCCCACAACCCCGCTGTCTGTTTATCACTAAATAAAACGACCAATACTGGAGAAGTTTATTATCTGAAGCCTGATATTTCGGACGCCCAAAACGTTAAAATTTAGTGAGGGGCAAAAAAGGATATGGGATCATTCGTTTCGTTTAATTACAACTCATTTTGTGGCATTTAGAAATAGAAAAAAAAAGTATCCTTTTATGGGAAACGAATTTACTCTTTTTACGACCTTTACCGCGTAAAAATAATTATAGCTTCTTTTCGTAGAAAAAAAAAAATTCTCAATTCAATCACCCTAAAAGTTTTAATGTTTTGTCTGTGCCAGTCCTCGATTTTTTTCTAAACAGTTCTAAAGTTTTCAAATCAAGAATCACAAAACTTCAATAAAGACAGTTTTCAAGAAACTCATTCTAAACTACTTGGATTAATAATTAATTAATCGTCAATAGCCCAGAAAATGATTCTCACATTTAGCATTTATTTCAAACGTTTTACAGCACTTAACAGTTGTCTCGGACATGCAGTCGGTTACGTTATTACTGTTAGTGGTGGTGAAGAGTTACAAAACACATGTTCGGAAATTAGAATTCTCAAAATCTTAGGTAGATGGATTGCGTGAATAATGTATTTTCCTTAAGGAAAATCAGCTATTGAGGTCGTATTCATGACGCGATTTTAGAAAAATTTCTTCAAATGTCCATCGATCCTACCCAGGAGATGACAAAAATGAGGTCCGTTCAAAATTATATATATATATATATATATATATATATATATATATATATATATATATATATATATATATATATATGTCTGTTAACGCTCTAGCGGTCGCAATTTTTGTTTGATCATTACCAAACTCGATATTTAAACGTTTTATGCAAAAAGACAGATTAAGTTCGTTAATGGCTGAAATCAGACCAATGGGAGGGGGGGGGTTTAGAAGGGGGGATTTTCGAAAATTCGAAATATTTCCGTTACCATACGTCGGATCAAAAAATTGTATAGAACATATCTTATTGAAAATTAAATTTACTATACACAGTATTCTATACATTTATTCTCTATCTTGAATATTAACCGAGATATTAGCATTTTTATTAAATGGTGGCTGATAATGGACGAGTGTTTCCGTTCGGCCGTTTCCGTAACTGTTCGGCTCTCATATGGAGATTTCTCTATTGTATAACTTCACGTGGGAAATCTGCTTAGCTTACGCAGCCCCTGTTGTTTCAGAGTAATCAAAGAACAGGTCTCACTCAATTACTAGTAGCAACATACAATTTTATGCATGATGGTTAAGGGAGGGGATGTGTCCCTTAGATCTACTGTACCTTAGTAATATTATTGGCATTATATTTGAGATTAAGGCAAAAAATGTAAAGACCCAGCACGCTGTGGAAATACTTTTGCCGTTAAGTAAATCAACTATCTTATTCAAAACATGATAAAATACATTTCAGAGTTATGCTTCATTCTCATAAAAAAATATATTAGTTAAAAAGTCTAAATAAATGTATCAGTAGCATATGTATCCGGTTCGTGTTCATCTTTTTTTGGAAGTGTGAGAAGAATATGTAAAAAAAAAAATCTCTTAAAGATCCTTTACACTCATACTTTTTCTGATCCCAACACATGGCGTGATTACGATGGTGTGGCATGCAGTCGACTGAAAAAGCGTCAACCCCTCCCAACGGTTTCATAAAGATAGAACAAATCTAGTCTTGACATTAAGAACTATGAAATACTACGTACCGTCTCATATTCCATTATTTTTTTTATTAAACACAAGTTTCCAGCTCATTTAATTTATTCAAACTTATTCTCTTAAGGGAAATCTGCGGTAGAGGTTGACCTATGTCATACCTTGTTGTTGTAAAAATTAAGTCCATTAAAATTTGGTCAATTTGCATTTGATCAATACCAAACTTTGTATGTAGACGTTTCATTTAAAACTAAGAACCAACTTTTGCGGTAGGCATGTTCGAAGGATAGTACTTATACTATATACTTGTTGAATAAACATGTCTCATCCTTCACAAGCATAAATACTAAGCTCTTCCGAAAACTCTCGCCTCCATCATCAGAGCTACTTGCAGCTACTCAATGGAAAAGAAGTTAAGCAAATCATTGGAATAATAATTTTTTGGACTTACTATTAGTCATCTCTAGACAAATTTATATGCCTAATTTGTTTAAACAAAAGTCCGTCACGCAGGGGCTGCGTAAACTAAGCAGATTTCCCACGTGAAGTTTTACAATAGAGAAATCTGCCTAATAATAACAGTAGTAGTAAGGAATCTCTAAACCTATTCGCAAAGGTAGAACAGTTAAGGAAACGGCCGCACTAGCCCTCGGCGGAAAGTCCCGAACAGAGCCGACGCTTGCCGACCCCACTAACAATACAAATGCAAATATCTGGGTTAATATTCATGATACAGAATATATATGTATAGAACATCATTTATAGTAAATTTAATTGGCAATAGGATGGATTCTATACAATTTTTCGATCCGACGCATAATAACGGAGATATTTCGAATTTTCAAAACCCCCCCTCCCACTGGTCAGCCATTAACGAACTTGATCTTTCTTTTTACATGAAACGATTAAATTTCGAGTTTGGTAACGATGAAACAAAAATTGTGACCGCTAGACCGTTAACAGACAAATATGTATATATATATATATATATATATATAGGGTATGGGAATAAGTTTTAATTTTTTTTATAGTGAAAAAAAAACAAATTGGAATAGAGAAATAAAAAAGTACTTTATTCAAAATAATTTCCATTTGAAGCGACACCCTGGGCCTATCATTCAGGCAGTAAACGGATTCCTCGAGCGAAGAATTATATATCTTTCGACGCAATCCAGTCATCGACCCATTTTTTAACATCCTCGTATGTGGTAAAGCGCTGCCTAGTAAGTGCTGACTGCATAGACCGGAACAAATGATAATCTGAAGGGGCAATGTCTGGTGAATACGGCGGGTGGGGTAGGACCTCCCAGTTGACCTGTTTTAGGTATGTCCGGACGGGATGACCAACATGGGGCCTAGCATTGTCGTGCTGCAAAATCACGGGGTCGATGACTGGATTGCGTCAAAAGATATAGAATTCTTCGCTCAAGGAATCCGTTTACTGCCTGAAAGATGGGCCCAGGTTGTCGCTTCAAATGGAAATTATTTTGAATAAAGTACTTTTTTATTTCTCTATTCCAATTAGTTTTTTTTTTCACCATAAAAAAAATTAAAACTTATTCCCATACCCTATATATAATTTTGAACGGACCTCATTTTCGTCATCTCCTGGGTAGGATCGGTGAACATTTGAAGAAATGTTTCGATAATCGCGTCATGAGTACGACCTTAATAGCTGATTTCCCTTAAGGGAAATCTGCTAAAATTAAAATTTGTTAACAATTGCTTATTACCAATTTTTAACGCCCCCTTTACATTAAGTCGTTAAAATATTAGAAATCAATATGTAAGTGTCAAGCAACAGTAATATATTCGTTAAAAGTGAAATAATAGGAGGAGATCTCGTCGCTGAAAGCAATTAATTGGAAATTCCGGACTAAATATTAAATCAATCTGGTAAACTAAGATAGAATTACATTGGAAATCAGGTGTGAAAAACTGAAAAAGACTAAGAAAACTATAAAACTGTTGCCACAAACTTACACCTTAGACATTGAGACATCAAAAAATGTATTTATCTCTGTTAGTGTAATATTTATCACTAGTCCAGCTGCTCACCCCTGTACAGAAGTGAAGGGTTTCGCCAGCAATTTAGAAGTGCTAAGAAAAGAATTATTTTTGAATAAAAAATGAGTTATGTAAGAGCGTTCCTCTTGCTCTTTACTTTCACTGGGCTTTCCCCGTTGTTCGAATCTAACTTCCGCCGTTTTTCTCCAGGGTCAGGGCCGGTTGGCGCTGATAATGTCCTCTCGCTCAAACCCGCCATCCTCAAGTTATTCAACATTCGTCATTGCAATAAATTCGAGCACGCTCAAGGGCAAATTACGAAAATGTGTTTCTCAACGATCAAGAAAGTACAGAAAAAAATATTTAGATATTGTATAATAGTGGTTTTAACCATTTCCCATTCCATTTTCTTCAACCTTATATATATATATAAAAATCAAAGACTACCAAAGAACTCAAAATAAGGACGTTGTAGGGAATGCCACAGCGTGGCAAACGACTGAACTCCCTTTTCCAGGGTTAGAGGAGAAATTAAAAACAATTTGTTATATAATGCTTTCCTCTTTTAGCGACTTTCCAGGACGGTAAAGAATTTATAAAACGGGAATGATACTAATTATTATATAGCCTTCCAAAACAGGAGAGAAGCTCAATACGCCAATAAGTGAAGACCTCTAAAGAAGATATTTGAAGAGCTGTTACTGGCTTCTTTGGTAACAAATTATATTATAAAAAGTGAACCAATAAATGCAGTTTCTCGTATATGCTTTATAAGTGATAGTTAAAAATCACATAGCGAGCGACAATAACTTTTTTTATAGTGAAGTCCCCTGATAAACTTAGCGCAGCGTCGTCATTTCTAAAAGTTAAGAAAACAACATACTTTTATTAAGTAAAATTATAGTTAATTACTAGCTAAGGTACCCGGCTTCGCCCGGGAATTCATTTGAGCCTGAATGAAGATGGTATTTTTTGGCAAGGCTTTACTTTCCACAATAATTTGACACTTCCCCGTCACAGTCTTTAGGTTTCATACCCGTCGTTGCTGTGGATTTGTAAATAATTAAATTATTTGTTATGGAGGTTTCACTCTCCTCAATATTTTTATATTTCCCGTCTCCTGTGCATGTAGTATTTTTATAAAGTAATGAACATATAATTTATAATCGTAAAAAGTATTCTGTTTTCCAAACCATGTATGAATAAAAGTTACTTTCCCTTGATGCGGTACAAAGCTTAATGGTGATAGCTGTTTTACATTTGTCATAACCACTATTAAAAATACACTTTTGTAAGCCAAGATTGTAAACTGTATATTGATATTGGTGTTCACTAAAGTATATCATACATTAACGTAGCAGAGTTAATAAATACCAGAAATAACTGGGCGCACCTCCCCAGCGTTCATCCTTTTAAATTATTTATTTTTGGTCATTAAAAAAATTCACATTCGTGAGTATAACACTACATTGCTATAAGCATCAATTAACATTTAAACATAAACCAATATGAGGTCGGCGGGGAAGCGGCAGAACAGATAGTACAAAGGAAGTAGCTTGACACCTCCCTGTGCCCAGTGCTGCCAACTCATTTAGGGTATTAATCCTGTAATACCTTAAATTATATGAACAAATCAGATTACATTTTCTTCATAATACTAAAACTGTTTGTTCAAATATTTTTCAGGTTCTAATTAAATAAAGTATTAAATACACATAGGGAAAACCGGCATTTCTCATGAATTAATGTTTGGGTGAAGAGAAGGGAGGGGGGCAGTATACTTTACTTGGTGCAATCTGTTACTGACGTTAAAAAAAAACATAGATTTGAATTATCAAGGATAAAATATTAACATAGATTTGAAATCATTTATCCAGGTGAGGTACCTACCTGGTTGTTGGAATTGGAAAGAATTGTTGAGCATATCAATATTTCTACGCAAATTACTTCGTTTTACGCTGTTATACAAACAATTGTATAGAACAAAAGTTACTCTAAATACCAAAGTAAACAGCTATTGTTATGTGCACGTTTGACGAAAAACAAATGGAAAATGAAATATCGCGAATTTTTATTTCAGGCCTCGCTTATAACCCCCACTCCCGTTCGAACCTAAAAATTGTATTATACTTTATGATCATGGAAGTATTAATGCTAATTCACATACCGAGTTTTGTTAATTTCTGTTCAATCGTTAGTGCCCAATAAAATTGTAGACCTCCGCTTTGGTTTTTAACGCATATCTCGTTTATACTTTATTATACGACAGAAGTGAATATGACAAAAGTTAATTTAAATAACAAAATAAGCAACTTTTATATTGTTCATATTTGCAGAAAAACTAATAGAAAACGAAATATCACAATTTTTAATATCAGGCCTCCCTTACAACCCCCACTCCTGCCCGTCCCTAGAAAAGTTGGTATAGCTTATTATAATGAAGGTGTTAGTGCTAATACACATACCGAGTGTTATTTAGTTCCGTTGAGTCTTTCGTGCCAAATAAAATCGTTGACTCCCGCTGTAATGTTTGGCGTATAACGAATTTGTACTTCGGAATACGACAAAAGTATATATGACAAAAGTTACTCTAAATAAAAAAATAAACAACTTTTATTATGTTCATACTTGCCGAAAAAGCAATAGGAAACGAAATATCGCTATTTTTAACTTTAGGCCTCCCTTATAACCCCCACTCCTGTTCATCTCAGAGAATTTTAATATAGCCTAAAGTCTAAGTTGGGTTAGTAGTAATATACATACCAAGTTTCATAAAATTCGGTTCAGCCGTTTATGCGTGAAAAGGTAACAAACAAACAAACAAACATACACGAAAGAAACAAAATGCAGTTATGGTGTCTATGACATGTGAAACGAAAAGTTATCGTGAAATTTCGCGAAAATAATCAATGTACAGACAGAGGTTACAATTTTATATATATATATATATATATATATATATATATATATATATATATATATATAGATTAACATCTACTTTGTGCTACTCGGCTAATTAGGACGAGTTAACTACAGGTTACCACCCTTTTCTAGCCAGAGCGGAGACTACTGACTTTATTTAACGAGTTGTCGCTAAATAAATTCTTATTGCCCAACCAAGACTCGATCTCGCCACTCTTGTTTAACCTTGTGAGGTTAAGACCAACGCCTAAACACAACAAGAGAGCAAGCAACCTGCTAAGTGTTTAGGCCTCCACGTTAGGTGATTAGGCCCTTAAGTATTTGGGTTATTCCAACTCTTCCTCAGGGCTTTATTGTAAAATAGTTTTAATCGGGCAGCAGCTAGACAATTCTGTATGTGTATGCCTTATTGGCCTCTTTTGTTGTCATAGAAATTAGTACTTCTTCATCACAAGGGAACAGGTAGGAAGTTACTCTGTAGATTAAAACGAACAAATTTAGAAACTGTCCTTGCCAAAATTGATTTTTCAATATTATTAATTAGTTTTTCATATTAATGAGAGAAAGGAAATCATTTTCACTCTGGTGCTCTAATTAATAAATTAGTCCAAGGATTTTAATGCCATCAAGGAGGGAGGGATTAGTTGTGGTACAAACAGAAATGTTTGTATTTTAGTTTTTAATTTTCACTTTCAGTATTTTCACTTAAAGCAATTTTATCATTATTCATCTCAAGTCCAATTCAAATTTCAATTTTTTTTTTAACATTGGAGAAATATTCGTGGCATTCCAGCATGTGGGAATTCACGAAATTAATGGATAAACAAAGCTTACCTACCAATGTCTTACCTACCATAAGGACTTCTAGTCCATCAATAGTATATTCCATATTCATTCGCTACAGGCAATACTAAAGGTTCATTTTGTTAATATTTAAAATCCTGTGAATGGGGGTTTAGAGGAAGGAAACGAAAAATCATGTATACCTCAGTCATTATGTGCTGAATCGAAAGGCTGTATGAACAAACTTATTAACGAATTAATGGTGTACACTTGCTGTTCTACTCATTTCTCTCTCAGGAGTATACTCAAGAGCAGTTCGTATTTAATTATTTGTATCTTTGTTTTCTTCTGATGCCCTTGGGTTTACTCGGGGGACTCCTAATCGTGATATTTTTACTCAATGTATGCAATTACCGGAGGAAACTGTGAAGAATTGTAACCTTACTTTGTTAATAGGTTTGGTTACATATCTTTTCGATTCGGCACATAAAGACAAAGGTGTATGTGATTTTGTGTATCACCCATCCTCTAAATTCCCATTCGACCTGCACCGATTTCAAGCGGTAAACATTTCACGTCCTGCTTACATTTCACGTCCTTTTAGCAGATTTCCCTTCAGGGAAATCAGCTATTGACGTTGTACTCATGACGGAATTTTCGACATTTTTCTTCAAATGTCCATCGATCCTACTTAGTAGATGACGATAATGAGGTCCGTTCAAAACTGTATATATATATCTATATCTATATATATATATATATATATATATATATATATATATATATATTTGTCTGTTACCGCTCTAGCGGTCGCAATTTTTGTTTGATCGTTACGAAACTAGGAATTTAGTCGTTTTATGTCAAAATAAAGATCAAGTTCGTTAACGGCTGAAATCGGACCAGTGGGAGGGGGGGGGTTTAGAGGGGAGGATTTTCGAAAAATCGAAATATCTCCGTTACTATACGTTGGATCGAAAAATTGTATAAAATCAATCTTATTGAAAATTACATTTACTATAAATATTGTTCTATACATATTTTCCGTATAATGAGTATTAACCGAGATATTTGTATTTTTTGTAATGAGTTCCGCTTTCAGTAAACCCCTACTCCTACTAGGGACATATTAATAATAAGCTGATATCTAATGAACCACCTCATTATTAGATTAAATACAAAATATAGTTTTCAACAAAGTTTTATTTTACGAGGTACAAACAAATATGTTCTGTTGAACCCCCCCCCCTTTTTTTTTTCTTGGACTACAAAAATCTGAGTGATTGAGATAGAAATTATTTTGATTCATTTCAAATTACTCCACTAACTATAATAAATAGTTTCCAATAAAATTAATATTTTATATTCAGATATATTTCTTTAATTGTTTGTTTTTCCGGTCTATCTATCGATACTGCACTACAAGGTTGGCTAACCTGTTTGTTTACAATCCAGCCGTATTACGTTGTAGGTTACGTTCTATTATTAATTACAGTACTAGATATAATAAATAGTTATATGAATAAAATTTATAACTTATATTCAAATATATTTCCGTAATTGCTTTTATTTCCGGTAAAAGCTGGCTAACCTGATTGTTTAGAACTCAGGCTGTTTGCTATCAAGAAGGTTCTTACCATTTGACTTGCCCTTTATTTGTTTACTTAATATTCACAGCAGTATTAAGTCTTACAAACAATAGATATTCTGTGGTACTATTTAGTGTTGGTGTAATAAGTGTTCAGAGCGCTGCTATCTTTAACGGTAAGTCCATCTTTTGTGTTCTTGTTGTTTTTTGAGATTGAATTGTTTTTAATTTAATCTCGGAGCCTAACGGACGAGAGTTATTTTCCCGCCAAAAGCTAGTTCGGTCGTTTCTTTGACTGGCTCGGCTCTCGTGAAATTTCTCTATTGTAAAACTTCATGTGGGAAATCTGCTTAGTTTACGCAGCCCCTGCGTGACGGACTGTTTACATATGACTCTTATTTGGCATGAAATAAAGATATGATATCGACAGAATTCCATGTAGGAAATTTGCATAGTTCTCGCACCATCTGTTGGCAGGACTTATTTTTTATTCGCTCCTCAAGACATTACTTTCTTAAAAGAAATAACCAAAAACAAAAAAGCCAACGCGACAAGGAGCTATGTATAATGTTGGATGTTCCAACTAATAGACCAGAGCAAGGCCACTATAGCATAAGAGGCCTGAAACAGTGCGACAATGCAGGATAGTGAGGGTGATGAAGGAAGTGTGGAACAACTCCACTGACACAATAGCCCCGAGGCCTTGGATGGCCACCTCACTCAAGGCCACCTTTCTTCAAGACTCACAACTGCACCGAGCCTATTATACCATCCTTAGCCTCGATAGAGACTCCTTTAATCTTCCTCTAAGCCCATTTCATCAAAACCTCTCCACAGCAAATAGACTATTTTTAGCCATAACCCTAAAAGTAATCATCTCTAGATGAATGCTTTTCTTCGAAAGACTCGGCAAGACAATGAAATTGCACTGCAGAATATAGGAGTACTATAAGCGGAATTATTGGATGTCAAAATTACGGAGAGTGGACTAAACAGATAAATGGACAAATAAATCTAAATCTTCAGAAATGAACCCACGAAAATAAGCAGGTAATTGAAGAAAGGTCTTTGATACAAATAGAGAATCTATTAGAGACAGATTTCATAATTGGAGGTACAGCTGATGAAATAGAAAATATTCAGCAAGAATTAAAGAGTTCTGATAGGTCATTTACTCAACTATAAAGAAATAATGAATCCTGAGGGAGATGCCCTAACATTAGAGATGGTGGACAGGAGATCTGTACTGGCTTTCTAACTTAATTAGAAAAATATTTTAACATTTATGGAGTAGATAGATACCTGTGGAAAACATGAGTTAATTATTTTAGAGTGTATGAGTACTGAGAAATTGGTTACTATTTTTAGCGAGCTCCTTAAAAGTAATATTCTCTGGAAGAATGCTTTTCATTATAAGACTCTGGGTAAGACAATAAGATTATTCTGCTGTAAATAGGATCGGAAGCAAAATACAACAGGGCAAAGTGGTTTCTGGTCTTAGTATTTTCACCTCAATTTATAATAAGTTTTCATAAATCGATCACCTTAAGATGATCTTTCATGAATTCCTCATACCACGTTCTTCTTTAGCAGTCCATGTAGGCTAAAAGCAAATGGGTCTGCAACTGTGTGGAACTCAGGCAGAAACTAAATTTCGAAGTCGACAACTTCTTCCAGATACCGTTGTTGATAGTTGGAGCCACTAAGCAAAATACCAGAGAAACGAATGTTCGTCCTTGAGGGACTCATTCCGTGTTTGTTTTCATGTAAGTAATGGATTCATGAGAACAGTCACAAGGCTTCATCAAAGGATTAAACAAAGGATTTAAAGCAAACTGGTGGGGGGAAAAAATTCCATGTACAAGGAGTAGACTTAAAAGTATTTTAAAAACTTGCAACGGTATCTCACATAGTGTTTATCATTACAATTTTTTTTTAAATATCAGTTGTGCGCAGATAACATTCCGGACAACCGCTGGATAACATGCAAGTGGGGTTTTATCTTAATATTTTTTTCTTCCAAAAAAAATCTTTTACTCCACAAAAAGTGTAATAATAACCCAGTAGTAATACTAGTATTAGCTTCAATGTGTGGGTGGCTACAATGAAAAATCTACTTTCATATGCAATGTAATATATATATATATATACTAGCTCAGATACCCGGCTTCGCCCGGGAATTGATTTGAGGCTGAATGGTGATGGTATTTTTTTTTGGCAAGGCTTTAATTTGCACAATATTTTGACATTTGCCCGTCCCAGAGTTTAGGGTTAATTCCCGTTGTTGGCATTTGTTAATAATAAAATTAATTTTTTATGTAAGTCTTCACTGTCCTCCAAATTGTCATATTTCCCGTAGACAAATAGACAATGAAATATCGCGAATTTTTATTTCAGGCCTCCCTTATAACCCCCACTCCCGTTATAACCTAAGAATTTTAATATAGCTTATAATCATGGAAGAATTAATGCTAATTGACATACCGAGTTTTTGTAAGTTCGGTTTACTCGTTAGCGCTCAATGAAATCGTTGACTCCCGCTTTAGTTTATAGTGTATATCTCGTTTATACTTTGTTAAAAGACAAAAATGAATATGACAAAAGTTACTTTAAATAACAAAATAAACAACTTTTGTTATAGGCATATTTGCTGAATAAGCAATAGGAAACGAAATATCGCTATTTTTAATTTCAGGCCTCCCTTATAACCCCCACTCCTGGCCGTCCATAGAAATGTTAGTATAGCTTATTATAAGGAAGGCGTTAGTCCTAATTCACATACCGAGTTTGGTTTAGTTCGGTTGAGTCTTTAATGCCTAATAAATTGTTGACTCCCGCTAAAGTTTTTAGCGTGTAACTCATTTATACTTCCGTAAACGGCAAAAGTGCATATAACAAAAGTTACTCTAAATTAAAAAATAAACAACTTTTATAATGGGCATATTTGCTGAAAAAACAATAGGAAACGAAATATCGCTATTTTTAATTTCATGCCTCCCATATAACCCCCACTCCTGGCCGTCCATAGAAATGTTAGTATAGCTTATTATAAGGAAGGCGTTAGTACTAATTCACATACCGAGTTTGGTTTAGTTCGGTTGAGTCTTTAATGCCTAATAAATTGTTGACTCCCGCTAAAGTTTTTAGCGTGTAACTCATTTATACTTCCGTAAACGGCAAAAGTGCATATAACAAAAGTTACTCTAAATTAAAAAATAAACAACTTTTGTAATGGGCATATTTGCTGAAAAAGCAATAGGAAACGAAATATCGCTATTTTTAATTTCAGGCCTCCCTTATAACCCCCACTCCTGTTTGTCTTAGAGAATATTAATATAGCCTAAAGTCTAAGTTGGGCTAGTAGTAATACACATACCAAGTTCCATAAAATTCGGTTCAGCCGTTTATGCGTGAAAAGGTAACAAACAAACAAACAAACAAATAAACAAACAAACAAACAAACAGACACCAAAGAAACAAAATGCAGTTATGGTGTCTATGACATGTGAAACGAAAAGTTATCGTGAAATTTCGCGAAAAAAATCAATGTACAGACAGAGGTTACAATTTTATATATATATAGATATATATATATATATATATATATATATATATATATATATATATATATATTTATAGTATCACTCGCAGGCTAAGAAAATATTTTATTACAAATTCTATAAACTCCATTAAATTTTCTTGGACGAGAGGATGAATTTCTTCCAAGGACATGGGCTGACATTTTTTTGTTTAATACATTTTCCCCCAAAGAGGCGATAAAAAAAAATCAGAAACAAATTGAGCACATGGTTTAAATAACGACAGAATCCAATAAGGAGAGGAGGCTGAGGAAAACATTTGGAGAACTTTTGCATCGGGAATAAACGTCCGTTTCAAATTGATTTGACAATTCGTTTATCGTAAGCAGAAAGATATACTCCTTCATTATTCAGTGAAACATCCTTTAATGTAAATTAAGGTTTATGAACAATCAATTAATAAATAAACATTAAAATAGCCTCCAATTATGTATAGAATTTAAAATGTGAAGTAATAAATAGAAATCAATCTTGTTTAAAAGTGAGGAAGCAATTAATAAAATGTTAACTAAGATGGGGCCTATTTTATACTTGTTGGCACGACTTAGTAAATATTTCAAAAAATATGAGACTACTACTAAAACAGTTCTGTTGTTTTAATATTCAATTGTAATGAAGTGAGAAATATTTTTGGAGTGTATGTTGGAAAACAAATAATATTAGTGGTTCATTGCCAAAGCTGTGCTTTTAGATTTTTCAGATACTTCACATCGATCAATCGAATTGAAAGGTTGTTGAGGTGTCCCAGCGAGTAGAAAAGGGCATAGAGAATTTTTGAAGTAAATAATGTATATCATTTCAAATTGCATATTATGACTGCAGCACAGAAACCTTCCGTATCTTTTTAATCATCAGTAAAAATAGGAATTAATTGATGCAAACCTATGGTATTTGAAATGTATTATTACTCTTTTGTAAATAAGTGGATTAGTTTCATTTTCCAGGAATTTTGTCAAAGCCAGATTTTGTATTTAGCTATTATTTGGGTTATTATTACATTAGGATTTAGGTAAGTTGAGAATCTTAGAAATGAAGAGGTTACTTTCATTGTACCTTTTGCCTAACCCCATTCGTTCTCTTTGAAGAGGAATGTTGCTAACTGGATGGAGTGAGTTACTGCTAGTTGTCAAAAAAAAAAAAAAAAAAAAAAAAAAAAAAAAAAAAAATCTATGAAATATGTCCCTCCTAAACTAATCGATTTATATTTCTGAACGCTTACATAGATCATTTTACCTTTTCTGTAACTGTTACAGAAACGGTCAAAGTATCTATTATAACAGTATCTGTTAACCGACATTGTAAGAAATTTCGATTGTCACAGGTGACAAAGAACCGCCACTATTCCTACTATAATTCTTCTTAAAGTAGCAGATGGTGTACAGTGGCTAAATATTGTCTATATTGGAGTATAAAACCGCTCATGGTTGTTTTGAATGAACTGGTAAAACACCAATAAAAATTAAATTAATCAGCCAAAAAACCTTGCAAGAAAGGAATTACTTTTTCAAGTTCTCAGGAGTTCACTCTTAAAGTTAAAAAATAATGTATTTTCCTTCAATATACATAAATCAAACAATAATACTTATGAATGAAAATATTGATCTTTTTTAAGAATAGTATAACACATGATTTGTAAAACAAGACACAAGAATATGCTTCAAACCCCAACCACAAACAAACATTTCCAGAAAAGCTTTCATTTTCAGAAGTAAAATTCTTTTACGCACTGTCCAAATGTTTTGAATCTTCATAAAAAAACAATTCTTCGGTTTAAAAGTAAATTAATGAACTTCATTCCTGAAAGATGTTTTATACACAAGATGAATCTAAACGAAAATCTTCAAGTATTAAACAAAACAAGAAAATATGCGTCATAAAAATGTGTCAAAAATTAATTTATAATCAGATTCATTGTCTCTTTAAGGTAGATATATGTTCCTTATTATTTATAAAGCACGACATCCTTTAATAATATATACACACACACACACACACACACACACATATATATATATATATATATATATATATATATATATATATATATTAACGTCCAATTTGTGCTACTAAGGCTAATTGTAATTGATTATCTACAGGTTACCTCCCTTTTCTAGCCAGGGCGGGCTTGCGGATTTTATTTAATGAGCTCGTCACTAAATTATTTCCTTTCCTAGGTGGGAATCGAACTACCCACTCCAGTTTAACCATGGGGATTAAGGCCAACGCGTTAACACGTTTTCTTTGATGCATATTCCCGGGGACATTTTATTTCAGGAATTGTTGATATTTTATAGTTTTAGCTTCTGTGAGCATATATGATTGATTACTTCTTTATAAATCTTCTGAAAATAAGTTTATTCTGCACATGTATTGACTAATTGACTATAGTACGGTTCATGCATAAATTAAAAAAACCCACTGGTGCCAGAACGAAGAAAAGGCAAGTATATCTTAAGGAAAACCATTTGCAGCTTATAAAAAAGTGAAATGTTTTCAAGTGGATAGTCTTAATAAAATGCAGAGCTAATTTCTGTATTTTTAAATTTGTACTTTTGATATTTTTGTCAGGGAATTCTTTAAATTTCTTTTTAAAACTATATTTTAAAAAAATATATGAATACTCCTTTTTCTTAAAAGCCCGAATTTTTTCTGACTCAGTAGATGAACCTCCTGCTTTAGCTATAACTTAAACAATGGTTGTACAATCTATTCTGAAGAAATGAAAGATGTAAAAGCATTCCTTAGGTTGATTTTTTAGTAGTGTCAGTAATTTTTCCAAATTAATGTCGCCGGGGACATGTGCCGCATTGAGAGGGAGATCAAGAGCATGCCCCCGGCGACATGTATCGAACTGGGACTAGACCACATCAAATACAAGCCACAGTTAACAAGTGGCTAATTTGAGCCTCCATCTTTATGTCTACTCGAAAATTCATATTATCTCCTTTGTCATGGATCAGATAGTAAAATGTAATAGAATCGGTCTCGTTAATAAACTACTGACGGTCTAAAATTGTTGTTCTATGAATTTTTTTGGCAATATTTACCGAGTTATTCATCGTTTCTTTTTTTTATACATACAAATAGAGAAAATGTGATGAGATGAAATCACATGTCTGTTATACCAGCACGTGAAAAGTCTTCTTAGTTAAACTGATCCTGCACGACGGACTTTATTTCTGGGCATTGCAAGTGATTTCATCCTTATTTTTTCTCTGAAAAATTTCCTTCCATTGCGAGTAAATATTTTATTTAAGATATGGTTCTAGTTAAGAAATATATGTATATGGACTCCCTTTTCATCCAACATTTGCCATCCTAATCTCCTCTGTACCGAGCCTTCATTCATATCACTTTCAAAGGATTAGCTCCTCACTACTATAGAAGACTCATATCTTCTGTGTTTTTAGAGAACGTAACAAAGAGATTTACTATAAAAGTAAACCCTGACATTTTATACTGACGTTGATCATTCGATTCTCTGTGATAATATACGTTGTGGTAATATATACTTGGCTTGCGATAAATACTGTAACTATGAACATCTCTCTTCTCCCTTATCAATAGATAAGCTAGCTCAAACAACCCTCCAAAGAAAACATTAGACTTTCATGGCATCCATTGATACAGGAACCCTTCAGCTCCTCATGTGTGCCATAGAATAAACACATCATTCGGATGTATCACCCAAAAATCAATATTTCCCGTTCAGGTTTCTCCCCAACTTTATATTAATCAAAGTTCATAAACACACTGACATACGACGGAGAGAATTATAATCCCTTCCACAATAGCATAGAAACATTAAATTATTTAGGCGCGAGCTAATATTGAGTACCTGGATAATATTTCCATCGGGGAAAAATGATGTTTATTAAATTTATTAGGACATCGGGTCGAATGTTTTTATTCACAAGAAGGCGCGTAGTGGAGTAGAACATTGAGAGACTCCAGTTACATACGTATTTATGAAACTGATGGAAAAGAGTTGACTAGAATTTTGTGTTCGTCTAGTAGAGATGGGAAATCTCTTAACAGGTATCAACAGGTATCAATAAAATATACTCCATTTCTCAATCTTTTTACTCAATTCAGTCATATAACGAAGTCATCGGGCAGTAATCCAGTATTACTGATAGGACATTGTCATTTGGTTTCCTCGTAACACAAATATAGTTTTGAGGTCGTACTCATGATGCGATTTTCAAAAGCTTTTTTCAAATGTCCATTGATTCCACCCAGGAGATGACGAAAATGAGGTCCGGTCAACTGTTATATTTAAATGTTTTATTTACAAATAAAGACCAAGTTTGTTAGTTGCTGAAATTGGACCAGAGGGGGTGGGGTAGGTAGATGGAAGGATTTTCGAAAATTCAAAATATCTCCGTCGGATCGAAAAATATTATAGAACTAATCTTCTTGAAATTAAATTTACTGTAAATATTCTTATATACATTTATTCTCTATCTTGAATATTAACCGAAATATTTGCATTTTTATCAAGTGTGTGAGGATAACACACGTTATGAGATTCGGCTAACTACTGAATTTTCGGCAAATGCTAGTTCGGCCGTTTCCGTAAGTGTTCTTCTCTTAAGAAATTTTTCAATTGTAAAACTTCACGTAGAAAATCTGCTTAATTTACGCAGCCCCTGCGTGATGGACTTTTTAGTAGATAAATCGACTACAATAACACAAACATTCACTTAAAGGTATATCGTATAGACATATCACTCATCACTGAAACATTGGTCAAAACTATAATCGTAACTGACTACATCATATAGCACGAGAATAAAAATTGGTGACATCAGCCACAGTTTACATACATAAGAGACATTTGCTACTTTCTGTAGGTCCTTACAAGGATTTAGATGCCATTTCTCACCTCTTCTAAATATTGGTCTATCTCAATACAAAGGCACACATAGTATATACTGTATTTGTTTTCGTTTTCAGCATTTAGTAACCCTGGACTCCTAAAGCGAATTTATCTTTAAGCTATTATACAACTAATCATTTAATATCCAGAGTTCTAACTGAAGGGGGACTTGAGAGTAGAATTTAAAATAGCATCATCTCCAGCAGGGCGAGAAATGTGCTTAGTCTACTCAGCACTTGCGTGACGGGCATTTTTTTTTTTTTTTTTTTTTTTTTTACCCGAGATCCAGGGGAATCAGATGTTGGTTGGGAGACAGAGTGACCTGCCATGGTTGTCCCGACAGTTCCCCTTCTACTGAACACTCGAGATGACGGGCACTTACATTTAGAGACATACTGTATCTCATTGATAATGGGGCCTATCTTTGGACCTTGAAGTAAGTTGATTGTTTGGTTGTGGACGGTGGTGCCCTCTACACCAGCTGGAGTGAGTGGTGGTAAACATTGGAGGGCCTGGCAACGCTGCATCCCCACTCCAGGCGTTCGCGTGATTCTCCAGGCAATCAAAAAGATAGCCGTTTAATCTGCTGGTGGTTGGTTGGCCCTGTAATTGTAGTGTGTTATCCACCGGCTGGAGGACATGGTCCGCCCTATTACCAACCTTGCCACTTGTACAACCCCAATATATATATAGGTATACATCCTTTGTCAGCCACTTATTTATGCGGCTGTACTTGCATATAAAATAGTGAGTGACCTTTGTGGCATTTATTTAGGTGAAAATAATGTAAATTTATTCCTGCAGCGTGATTGTTGAAAAGAAATTATTAACATGCAATCCAGCTCGAAATATCCGTATTGAATTTGGCAATGGTTGCATTATCGTGGCACGGTACCAATATTATACTTACCGAGGGCTCGATGCCCTCAGAGAATAAGTTTCAGTGGACCGGTTATGTTTCATTACATTTGACATAAATATACACCACAATTTTGACGATAGTAGTTATTTCTCACCAAAATCATGTGATTTATTTCTTTTGCTCACATGGCTCAGATTAGCCATGTGAGTTAAAGCTTCGTCCTTAATCTCACATGGAAGACCTTGAGTGGCGAGTTCGATTCTCGCAAGGGCAATAGGAATTTATTTAGTGACGGAATTCATTAAATAACATCCTAAGTCCCACCCTGGCTAGAAACTGGTGGTAACCAGTAGAGACCCCTTCCCAATTAGCCTTAGATACAAAATGTGGACGTCAATATAAATAAATATTTCTTTCAAGTCCTCTAAAACGATATAAAACAGATTGCAATGAAATTGACCTAGAAGAATTAACATTTTTTAACTAAATTTTAGCGAATTATTTGACATGCTGTTTGAATTTGTTCTAAGATTAATAAATATTCTTGGAAAAATATATTGAAAATATAAATTATCCATTGTAGCCAATAGTACGGAAGGCAAATCAGGTATTGACGTCGAACGATACACTTTTTGAAACATTTCTTCAAATCACATCCGATTCTATAGTGTAGTTATACATAATTTTCATACAAGCTAAGAAAAATACAAAATTCCATTGAATTAGAAATGTCAGCGTACTGAAAATATGCTGCTCCTTGTCTTACGTCTGACCAGGGGCACAATGGAGGTGAAATAAAGTGGCTAATGCTTATCACCTTTTGGAAACTACACGCTATGGAGAGATGGATCTCTAAAATTTCTAGCAACTTTTGAAATTTTCTCTTTTTTCCAAAGTCTGGATTTTTGAGTCATGTAGAGGGAATAGGAAACAGGTTTTCTTTCCTTACTTGTTCATTGACATCTACCTTTCTTCCTGTTCACAGGTATCTTTTGCTCTTTTTATTTGATTGAATCTTTTTTTTTAAAAAATAACCACTTATCTAATGCATTCCTGTAATTGTAATTAATGAATTACCTACACCGACTATATTGCATACATTAAAGAATTACAATTTTAAGATGTATGAGCATTTGTGCGTCAGGTATTGCCCCAACCCCGCAAAGGCTGACCACCCCCTCCTTTTTATCACTCCATCAAAAAGCATTCGCATTTATTTTTATATGCTTAAAATTGTTTGACTTTCATTGTTTTTGGATTCTTTTTTCTTCTAAATAGTGAAAGTGATAAATGTAAGAGTTTTCCTGTTATTTATTGGTTGATTATTATTATTATACTTGAGTTGCCAAACTAAGTATGGTATCTCTGAAATGGCTTTGATTATGAATGAAAACTTAAACTTACATATAGAAAATAACTACCACTCCAATATGTATAAATTTTCCTCACGCAAGGGTGGCGTAAACTAAGCAGATTTCCCAAGTTCTGGTATAGCATTTGTGATCTCATATCACCACTTATTTTCCATTTGTGTATAAAAAAAAACAATGAGTAGAAGGGTGGGGGGGGGGTATTAAAGGCAGAAAACAAGACATTACGAACAACTTGCTTAATACTTGAGTTACTAAAAATGCATAGAGCAACAATTGTACAAAAATGAAAGTTTAACAAGATTAATTCTATAACATTTTATGATCCGACTCATAATAACGAAAATATTTTGAATTTTCTAATACGCCCCCCCCCTCATAGCCAGCCACCACTATTCAACATTCAATTTCAGCTCATAACAAATATGATCTTTAGTGTTGACTGTAACGGCTAAATATTGAGTATGATATAGATCAAATAAACATTTTCGAGTAAAGAACAAAAAATCTTAATTTATGACGTCATCACATGACGCATTTGCATGTGTCTCACAAAGTAATAGTTCAATGAAAGTCATAATTGGTATTTAACCTCTGAATGAGGTGATTCATGTGAACAACTTATAGTTAATATGATATGAGCAGGAGTTGGGGTATTCTGATGGCCGAAAACTAAAATATGTAAATATAAAATATATAATAATATTCAATATAGAGAAAACAGGTACATAACCGCACTTATAGAACATTACGGCGGATCCTTAGAGAAAATCAAATTCTAAAACGAGTTTATATCAGTGAAATTTTTGATCTGACGCACCCTTGAGCCGTAAATTGCACAAATCTTTATTTCATAAACGGCACATTTTATTGGAAAATACTGCAACATAAAAGTTGTAGTCTACAAAAGTATCCATGAAACAAGCCTACGTGGAAAGGATTGGATTCTAAATTGGAAAAAAAAAAATACATCAAAAACATGAACATGTGAATGGGTGAAATCCCCAACTAAAACTTAAAAAATTAATTCCCAATGCCCAACTCCACATTCCAGTATTAATTCAACAAGAACAGAAAAATGTGAATTACATAGTTATCGAAAATGAACACGCCTCCTGAATGAATGAAATGTATAGAGTTCTTCGATAGGTATTGACCGTGTAAGGGCCTCTAATGGAAAGTGTGAGAAACTCTTGATGACTCGTAGCGGAAGGAAGTTAAAGACCCCGGAAGAGTTGTTGTTCAGGAAGTGGTCAAACTCACCTCGTCGCAACGAGGGAAAGCTGTCCACTATTCTATGGAATGAGATTCTTGTTTCTCATTTAATTCCCAACCACCTTCGCCTCCGTAACCAACCTGTTTATGCTCTGTGCTCTTCAATCCAACCTTCAAAAATTAATTTTCGAACATTTCCTACGCCATTATATCAGGGTTCTCAATAGGTATGTCGTATATCATGAATAAACAGAGAGTCGTCAAAACATATCGTCTATATGTATTATATGCTAAGTTGAGTTGTTCTCACGAAAAAGTTACTCATTTTTGCGGACAAGGAATGAGAACGCATTGGAAGATAATGCAGTGGTTACAAGCAGTAAAGTCATCAGGAAGAGAGTTTAGAATTCCATTCGAACTCTGGATTGTTAAAGAGCCATTTCTTCGAAGGCCATAAACTGATTAATGACAATATGATTATTCAAATCAGTGGCAAAGAAGCCCGTACTGCGGTAATTCTGTCTTAAGTATGAAGACAGCGCCGAAAGTTAATGTAATAATTGAATAAAAATAAATAAAACAATTTGTTCTAAACACATTGCCTTATGGAACCAGTGGTCTTTTGTGCATTATTCTCTAGCACGAATATTATTATTTTTATTTACGTCCACTTTATGGTACTGTGGCTAATCGGGATGGGTTATCCTCAGGTTACCACCCTTTCCTAGCAAGGGTGGGACTAAGGAGATCTTGCACGAATAATTAATAAGTAATTTTATTAGCAGATTTTACAAATTTTATAGAACCAACCTTATTGCAATGTTCTATAAATGCTGTTATATACCTTTTTTCATCTTGATTATTAACCACGATATTTGCATTTTTTAGTTTTTGACGTTTAGTAAACCTACTCTCCTACTCATGTCATTTATCTAGAAGCCGTAATATTATGAAGCACATTATTTGAAGCCTAATACCAACAATTTTTCACATTGAACGTTTACGTTTTGAGGTAAACGCAAACACGAGACGACCATGGGAAATCTGCTTAGTTAACGCAGCCCCTGCGTGACGGACATTTTTTTATATTTTTACCCTCTTGAAACCCCCTACATTTATTCATGCTATTTTCACTTGAAGCTTAAATTTCAATCTTTTATTCATAGGGTTCTTACTAAAGTCAAAATAAAATATATGATTTCAGTAATCTGTGTCCTACAAGAGAAACCTGCTATACGTTGCACAGCTAATGCGTAACTTACAATTTTTATTTATTCAATAATAAATTTAAGAGAGAATACCTATGAAAATATATATATATATATATATATATATATATATATATATATATGTATATGTATATATAAGGTATCCGGCTTCGCTCGGGAAATCATTTGAGGCTGAATAATGACAGTATATTTTTTTGAGCAAGGCTTCAATGTTTACTACACTTCCCGTCTGGTCGCATTGTTTTCCCTTGAGGGTCAGGCAGGCGACTTACAGAAAAAAAAAAAAATTGTATTTCAAGAATAAATGAAAATAAGCCCATAATCATTGTTTCCCGTGAGGGTCACGGGGAGGCGGGCGACGTATAGATGAGAAATTTTAATTTTGAAGAATAAATAAAAATGTGTTCCTGATCTATCTATCTCCACTTTTTAACTCACCTTTTTGATTACTTCAAACCATAATCGTGTATAGCATTTATTAAAATTAAATATCCTCTATAATGAAACTTATTTCCTGTCAAAAACCAATCCGAGCTCATATAGTTTAAGCATAGTTTTGTAATTAGATTATTTTCGTAATAGTAGAGCTCAGGGGAAATCATTTCACAGGAAATAAGTTAACTCAATTAACTGTTCAGGCTCCGGCCTCCTTCCGTTCCAGCATCTCCATCGTTTTCCTTAAAATATTGATTCAAAGTATTATTTTAATAATTTATCTACCTGATGGAATTAAATAATAGTATTACCCGAAAAATAACTTGATTTATATTCAAAAATAGCTCAGATACCCGGCTTCGCTCGGGAATTTATTTGAGGCTGAATGGTGATGGTATTTTTTTGGCAAGGCTTTACTTTGCACAATATTTTGACATTTACCCGTCCCAATGTTTAGGGTTAATACCCGTTGTTGGCATTTGTTAATAATAAAATTAATTTTTTATGTAAGTCTTCACTGTCCTCCAAATTGTCATATTTCCCGTCTCCTGTGCATTATGCATAGATTTTAGTTATTAAGGACAAAATATTAAAATAGATTGAATTAATTTTTCTATAATATAATATTTCTACGCAAATTACTTTCTCCACACATTGTTCCTGGAGAAATGTATAAGACAAAAGTTAATCTAAATATCATATTAAACAACTTTTGTTATGTGAATGTTTGTCGAAAATCAAATAGACAACGAAATATCGCGAATTTTTATTTCAGGCCTCCCTTATAACCCCCACTCCCGTTCTAACCTAAAAAATTTAATATAGCTAATAATCATGGAAGAATTAATGCTAATTGACATACCAAGTTTTTTTAAGTTCGGTTCAATCGTTAGCGCCCAATGAAATAGTTGACTCCCGCTTTAGCTTATAGTGTATATCTCGTTTATTCTTTGTTAAAAGACAAAAATGAATATACCAAAAGTTACTCTAAATAACAAAATAAACAACTTTTGTTATGTTTATATTTCCTAAAAAACCAATAGGAAACGAAATACCGCTATATTTAATTTCTGGCCTCCCTTACAACCCCCACTCCTGCCCGTCCCTAGAAATGTTGGTATGGCTTGTTATAATGAAGGCTTTAGTCCTAATACACGTACCGAGTTTTATTTAGTTCGGTTGATTCTTTTGTGCCAAATAAAATTGTTGACGCCCGCTATAATTTTTAGCGTATAACTCATTTATATTTAGGTATACGACGAATGTGTATATAACAAAAGTTACTCTAAACAATAAAATAAATAACTTTTAATATGTGCATATTTGCCGAAAAACCAATAGGAAACGAAATATCGCTATTTTTAATTTCAGGCCTCCCTTATAACCCCCACTCCTGTTCGTCTCAGAGATTATTAGTATAGCCTAAAGTCTAAGTTGGGCTAGTAGTAATATACGTACCAAGTTTCATAAAATTCGGTTCAGCCGTTTATGCGTGAAAAGGTAACAAACAAACAAACAAACAAACATACACGGAAGAAACAAAATGCAGTTATGGTGTCTATGACGTGTGAAACGAAAAGTTATCGTGAAATTTCGAGAAAAAAATCAATGTACAGACAGAGGTTACAATTTTATATATATATATATATATATATATATATATATATATATATATATATATATATATATATATATATACTAGCTCAGATACCCGGCTTCGCTCGGGAATTCACTTGAGGCTGAATGGTGATGATATATTTTTGGGAAGGCTTTACTTTTCACGAAATTTACCCGTCCCAGTGTTTAGGGTTAACACCCGTCGTTTCTGTGGGTTTGTTAATAATGAAATTAATTTTTTATTTAAGACTTCACTGTCCTGCATATTGTAATATTTCCCGATTCCTGTGTATTATGCATAGATTTGAATTATTAAGGAGAAAATATTGACATACATTTGAATTATTTTTTTAAGGTGAGGTACCTGGTAGTTCATATTGAAATGAAGCGTTGAGGAAATTTCTCTAAATAACAAAATAAACAACTTTTTTTATGTGCATATCCTCCCTTATAACCGCCACTCCTGCCCGTCCCTATAAATGTTAGTATGGCTTATTATAAGGAAGGCGTTAGTACTAATTCACATACCGAGTTTGGTTTAGTTCGGTTGAGTCTTTTGTGCCAAATGAAATTGTTGACTCCCGTTATAATTTTTAGCGTATAACACCTTTATACTTCGGTATACGACGATAATGTATTTAATAAAAGTTACTCTAAATTACAAAATAAACAACTTTTGTTATGTTTATATTTGCCGAAACCCCAATAGGAAACGAAATATCGCTATTTTTAATTTCTGGCTTCCCTCATAACCCCCACTCCTGCCCGTCCCTAGAAATGTTGGTATGGCTTGTTATAATAAAAGCGTTAGTGCTAATACATATACCGAGTTTTATTTATTTCGGTTGGGTCTTTTGTCCCAAATAAAATTGTTCACTTCCTCTATAGGTTTCAGCGTATATCTCGTTTATAATTCGGTATACGAAAAAAGTGTATATAACAAAAGTTACTCTAAACAACAAAATAAACAACTTTTGTTATGATCATATTTGCCAAAAACCAATAGGAAACGAAATATAGCTATTTTTAATTTCTGGCTTCCCTTATAACCCCCACTCCTATTCGTCCCAGAGGATATTAATATAGCCTAAAGTCTAAGTTGGGTTAGTAGTAATATACACACCAAGTTTCATAAAATTCGGTTCAGCCGTTTATGCGTGAAAAGGTAACAAACAAACAAACAAACAAACAAATAAACAAACAAACAAACAAACAGACACCAAAGAAACAAAATGCAGTTATGGTGTCTATGACATGTGAAACGAAAAGTTATCGCGAAATTTCGCGAAAAAAATCAATGTACAGACAGAGGTTACAATTTTATATATATATAGATATATATATATCTATATATATATAAAATTGTAACCTCTGTCTGTACATTGATTTTTTTCGCGAAATTTCACGATAACTTTTCGTTTCACATGTCATAGACACCATAACTGCATTTTGTTTCTTTGGTGTATGTTTGTTTGTTTGTTTGTTTGTTTGTTTGTTTGTTTGTTTGTTTGTTACCTTTTCACGCATAAACGGCTGAACCGAATTTTATGAAACTTGGTATGTATATTACTACTAACCCAACTTAGACTTTAGGCTATATTAATATCCTCTGAGACGAACAGGAGTGGGGGTTATAAAAGAAGCCTGAAATTAAAAGTAGCGATATTTCGATTCCTATTGGTTTTTCGGCAAATATAAACATGACAAAAGTTGTTTATTTTGTTATTTAGAGTAACTTTTGTTATATACACTTTTGTCGTATACCTAAGTATAAACGAGATATACGCAAAAACCTATAACGAATGTGAACAATTTTATTTGAGACGAAAGACCCAACCGAAATGAATAAAACTCGGTATGTGTATTAGCACTAACGCTTTCATTATAATAAGCCATACTAAAATTTCTAGGGACGGGCAGGAGTGGGGGTTGTAAGGGAGGCCTGAATTTAAAATAGCGGTATTTCGTTTTCTATTCGTTTTTCGGCAAACATGAACCTAACAAAAGTTGTTTATTTTGTTATTTAGAGTAACTTTTGTGATATTCATTTTTGACTTTTAACGAAGTATAAACGAGATATATACTATAAACTAAAGCGGGAGTCAACTATTTTATTGGGCGCTAACGATTGAACCGAACTTAACAAAACTCGGTATGTCAATTAGCATTAATTCTCCCATGATTATAAGCTATATTAAAATTTTTAGGTTCGAACGGGAGTGGGAGTTATAAGGGAGGCCTGAAGTAAAAATTCACGATATTTCATTTTCTATTTGTTTTTCGGCAAAGGTGCACATAACAAAAGTTGTTTACTTTGTTATTTAGAGCAACTTTTGTTTCATTCACTTATGTCGTAAAATGAAGTAAATACGGGATATAAGCTAAATCTATAGCGGGAGTCGACGATTGTATTAGTACTTATTTAAGTGTTTTTAATATAGGCATATTATGACAAATGATGTTATGTTTTAGCCTTATCTATTTCGGTTATTTAGTACTATGATTCGGATTAGTGAGATTATAAATCCCCCTCCCCCTTCGCCTCATTTATTTATTTTCCCTAGAGAATAATTTTGTTATTTATTTCCAATAGAAATTTAAACTATAAGAGTATTTCCATTATTTAATTTGTATAATGTATTATTTTTAAAAAAAATCGTGCTGAATTTCCTCAAGGAGTGATAGGGGAAGTAGTAGGGAATCAAACTCTTTGATTTTGGTTATATACTATCTTATTTCCGATATCTTCATGTTATTGAAACAAATATGTACTATCATAACAATTAAACGTTAATGTCATTAAGACAAAAGACAAAATGCTCTTAAACTCGATATGATTGTTTAAAGTATTACTGAAGTTGCAGAGACGGCTACGATCTCTTCCCCTCGACTAGCTTTTTGAATATAATTGAAATTATTTTTAGGGTAACACTATTATTTAATTCCATCAGGTAGATAAATTATTACAATAATATTTTGAATTAAGAATTTAAGGAGAAGAGTGTTGATAGCTCTAATGCGAGAGCGGAAATAGACGGAGGCTAATAGAGTTAATTGAGTTTACTAATTTCCTGTGAACTGCTGGGCATTACGGGAAGTGATTACCACTGAGATCTACTATTATGAATATAACCTTACGTGCTAAACTATGCTTAAACTATATGTGCTCGGATTGGTTTTTGACAGGAAATAAGTTTCATTATAGACGATATTTAATTGTAATAAATACTATCCATGATTATGGTTTATAGTATTCAAAAAGGTGAGTTAAAAAGTGGCAAGGGATAGATTAGGAACACATTTTTATTTATTCTTCAAATATAAAATTTCTCATTTATAAGTCGCCTGCCTGACCCTCAAAGCAAAACAATGCGCGCCGACGGGAAGTGTAGTTGTAAACATTGAAGCCTTGCCCAAAAAAATACTATCACCATTCAGCCTTAAATGATTTCCCGAGCGAAGCCGGGTACCTTAGCTAGTATATATATAAATTTGAATGAATTAGTCAAAAGAATCTCTTCGATTTAATATAAGATTTAAGACTATTGTTCTTATATTGTTACTTTTTTGTTTATTGTACTTATCACTTGCATGAATTAAAATTATTAATGTAAATGCTGTTTTGGCAGATTTTTAGGGAGATCAGCTATTGAGGTTGTACTCATGACGCGATTTTCGAAACATTTTCTCAAATGTCTATCGATCCTACCAAGAAGATGAAAAAAAATTGAGGTACATTCAAAACTCTCTCTCTCTCTCTCTCTCTCTCTATCTCTCTCTTTCTCTCTATCTATATCTATATATATATAAAATTGTAACCTCTGTCTGTACATTGATTTTTTTTGCGAAATTTCACGATAACTTTTCGTTTCATATGTCATAGACACCATAACTGCATTTTGTTTCTTTGGTGTCTGTTTGTTTGTTTATTTGTTTGTTTGTTTGTTTGTTACCTTTTCACGCATAAACGGCTGAACCGAATTTTATGAAACTTGGTATGTATATTACTACTAGCCCAACTTAGACTTTAGGCTATATTAATATTCTCTAAGACGAACAGGAGTGGGGGTTATAATGGAGGCCTGAAATTAAAAATAGCGATATTTCGTTTCCTATTGCTTTTTCAGCAAATATGCACATAACAAAAGTTGTTTATTTTGTAATTTAGAGTAACTGTTGTTATATGCACTTTTGCCGTATACGGAAGTATAAATGAGTTATACGCTAAAAACTATAGCGGGAGTCCACAATTTTATTTGGCACAAAAGACTCAACTGAATTAAACCAAACTCGGTATGTGAATTAGTACTAACGCCTTCATTATAATAAGCTATACTAGCATTTCTAGGGACGGGCAGGAGTGGGGGTTATAAGGGAGGCCTGAAATTAATAATAATGATTTCCTATTGGGGTTTCGGCAAATATGCATATAGCAAAAGTTGTTTATTTTGTTATTTAGAGAAATTTGCTCAATACTTCTTTTCAATATGAACTACCAGGTACCTCACCTGAAAAAATTAATTCAAATGTATGTCAATATTTTCTCCTTAATAATTCAAATCTATGCATAATGCACAAGAGACGGGAAATATGACAATATGGAGGACAGTGAAGTCTTACATGAAATATTAATTTTATTATTAACAAATCCATAGCAACGACAGGTATAATAAACTCTAAACTCTGGGACGGGGAAATGTCAAAATATTGTGCAAAGTAAAGCCTTGCCAAAAAAAAAAAAATACCATCACCATTCAGCCTCAAATGAATTCCCGGGCGAAGCCGGGTATCTGAGCTAGTATATATATAAAATTGTAACCTCTGTCTGTACATTGATTTTTTTCGCGAAATTTCACGATAACTTTTCGTTTTACATGTCATAGACACCATAACTGCATTTTGTTTCTTTGGTGTCTGTTTGTTTGTTCGTTTATTTGTTTGTTTGTTACCTTTTCACGCATAAACGGCTGAACCGAATTTACTACTAACCCAACTTAGACTTTAGGCTATATTAATATCCGCTGAGACGAACAGGAGTGGGGGTTATAAGGGAAGCCAGAAATTAAAAATAGCGATATTTCGTTTCCTATTGGTTTTTCGGCAAATATGAACATAACAAAAGTTGTTTATTTTGTTATTTAGAGTAACTTTTGTTATATACACTTTTTTCGTATACCGAAGTTTAAACGCGATATACGCTAAAACCTATAGCGCAAGTGAACAATTTTATTTGAGACAAAAGACCCAACCGAAATAAATAAAACTCGGTATGTGTATTAGCAGTGAGGCCTTCATTATAATAAGCCATAACAACATTTCTATGGACGGGCAGGAGTGGGGGTTATAAGGGAAGCCTGAAATTAAAAATAGCGATATTTCGTTTCCCATTGGTTTTCCCGCGAATATAAAGATAACAAAAGTTGTTTATTTTGTTATTTAGAGTAACTTTTGTTATATACACTTTTGTCGTATACCTAAGTATAAATGAGTTATACGTTAAAACTTTAGTGGGCACTAACGGCTGAACCGAATTTAACAAAACTCGGTATGTCAATTAGCATTAATTCTTCCATGATTATAAGTTATATTAAAATTTTTAGGTTCGAACGGGGGGGGGGTTAAAAGGGAGGTCTGAAATAAAAATTCACCATATTTACATGTATAAGAGACGGGAAATATAAAAATATCGAAGACTGTGAAGCCTTATCGAACAAATAATTCTATTATTAGCAAATCCACGGCAAAGATGGGTATCAATCCAAAACACTGGGACGGGTAAATGTCAAAATATTGTGCAATGTAAAGCCTGCTATAAAATACCATCACCATTCAGCCTCAAATGAATTCCCGGGCGAAGCCGGGTATCTGAGCTAGTATATATATATATATATATATATATATATATATATATATATATATATATATTATCTCCGTTAATACGCGTCTGATCGAAACGTTGTATAGATTCAATCTTATTGTAAATGTAATGTTCTATAAATGTTGTTATGTACATGTCTTCTCTATATTAAATATTGACCGAGATATTTCTATATTAAAGTTTTTGGCCATTTGTAAACCCCCTCTCCTACTTATGTTATATTTACAGTAAGCCTTTAGGTCATGAGGCTGTTGATTCCATGGTTAAATAACAAATGTAGTTATCGTCGAACATTTATTTTGTGAGATACTTGCAAATATGTTATGCGATGACGTCGTCAATGATGACTTTCCGTTCTTTTCTCGAAAATGTTTATTTGATCTATACCGTACTTGATATTTAACCGATTCACTCTACACCGTAGATCAAGATTGTTATTGGCTGAAATCGGACCTAGAATAGTGGGGTTTAGAGGGGGGAGGATTCGAAAATACTGTTTAAATAAATAGATAGATACTTTAATCTACCTGTACATTATTATGAGTCGGATCGTAAAATGTCATAGATATTATCTTGTTAAACAATAGTCTACAGTTGTTGATGTATGCATTATTTCATAACTAAAGATTAAGCGAGTTATTCGTACTTTCTTGTATTCTACCTTCAATACCCCCACCATACCCTCCCCTTCTACTCATCGGTTATTTACATATAAATAGAGAACATGCGGTGAGATAAGATCACAAGTGTGTTATACCAACAGGTGGGAAATCTGCTTAGTTTACGCAGCCCCTGCGTGACGGACTTTTATATCCTTCATGTGTACTATTAATCTTCATCGTATCTGAAAATGTGGTTCCACAATCATAATGTCGATCATAGTGGTACACATACCTTCGTTTCACGCTTGACCAAGAACCGCCTCTTCTTTCCCAATTCCCAATGGGATACCTCGTCCCTATAACCTCTGATTACCAACGGCAGCGTGTAATCAAAGTTGTCTGTCCCGAGGGTTGCTTGCCTCCAAAACCGTATAACTTGCCGCTTTCTAAGAATACGATTTAGCAATTTATTGGATTTCTTTGAAATATTTTCAAGAGCGAGCGGAATTCCTTGAAAATTTGCTTCAATCATTTCCGAACGTTTCGCAAAACTAGTCTCATACCGCTATTTGAGCATGAAATTAATTATAATATCCTGTAATTAAGGTTTGGAATCGCAAAGAATTTTTAATAACCGCTTTAATGTAGTAAGTCATTTCCATTAATATTTACGTTCACAAATATCATTTATCCCCCATTCCGAAAATACCACAAATTTCTGGCTAACAACGGAATTTTAAAATGTTGAATGCGTTAAAAGGCATGATTCATTTATTGCTAGTAATGGCTGACCGAAATAACATGCTGATATTTGGATTATTAGATGAAAGTTATTCCTTTGTAGTAATGTTAGCAGATTTCCCTTAAGGGAAATCAGCTATTGACATCGTACTCATGACGCGATTTGCGAATCATTTCTTTAAATACCCATCGATCCTACCCCGGAGATGACGAAAATGAGGACGATTTAAAATTATATATATATATATATATATATATATATATATATATATATATCGTATATCAACTGCAGTCACAGGGAATCCTTGGTTCCTGTCACATCATTGTGAAGAGCAGGGCACTAATGATGGAGCGTATGCTCTGAAAGCTGTCTGTCGCAACGAATAGAACAGTGAAGGAAAGAGGCGTTTTTCTTACCTGAGAGATAAAAATTATATTGATTCATTATAAATTACAGTACTGGATATAGTAAATAGTTTTCAATAAAATTAATATGTTATATTCTGATGTATTTCAGTAATTGTTTTTCTTTCCTGTGGGAAGTTGGCACACCTGTTTGTTTACGTTTCAGGTGCTTCCCGTCTGGAGGTTTCTTATTATCGTTTGTATTTATTCACTTAATATTCACGGCGGTGTTGTGTTACCAGTATGTAGATTTATCAATTATTAAACATCATTATGGAAATCGGCTTTGTTTACGCAGCCCCTGCCTGACGGACTTTTTTAGATTTTGATATGCTCTCTTACACGCGATGAAGCGTCCAACAGACGAACGATCATTAATCCCGATTTTTTCAATACAGAGCCATGGACGGTTGTTAATTCAAAATGCAAATGAATCTATCATGTAGTTCAACTTTCTTTAAGCGGGTTAATTAATATTAGAATCTGTTGGCTTGTAACGCGCTAGGAGTTATTTCTAACAGGGGAAGAGATGGGTTTCACCTTGTAGCTTGCACTGTTCAATAAGACGGCTGTAAGTTGAAGAGAGTGGAAGCCGATAGGAGGTGACGGATGGGAGGCTGGCTTGTAAAGGTTACGCCCCGAGGTACTTCCAAGAATGCCGACTCATCGCCTGCACCTCACACTATCTCCCGCTACAGCTAACCTAATCAGCTGATACAGTTACTTTACAAGTCCCATCCTATCATGCTAACATTGACAAGCAGAAAGATCAAATTTTATTTATTTACTCTTGCGTGGATTTGGCTAAACTGACCAAACTCTTTTTCACTCCCAAGAAACATTTAAATTATTGAATACTAGCTAAGGTAGGTACCCGGCTTTGCACGGAAAAATCATTTGAGACTGAATGATGATGGTATTTTTTTTGGGCTTTACTTTGTACAAAAGTTTACATTTTTCTGTCTCAATGCTTCGGATTTACATCCGAGTCTTGCGTGCTGGAGATATGTTAAGAATAAAAGTATTTGTTATGTATTTAATTCTACAAAATACACAATATTTTTTTATTACCCGTTTCCAGTGCATGCATCTTTTTTATATATAACATAATCATAGATTATTGAATTATTCATGATCATAGAAAGAATTCTGCATTCCGAACCATCTTTGAATAAACGTTTATTTCCTCAAAAGTTGTCCCTTGCACCACTTGGATGGCAGCTGTTTTATATACGTAACAACAGCTCGTTTCGTTTAGATCGTTTGAGTATTTTGTGCCATATAAAATTGTTGACTCCCATTACAGTTTTTAGCGTATAACTCATTTATACTTTGGTATACGACAAAAGTGTATATTACAAAGTTACTCTAAATAACAAAGTAAACAACTTTTGTTATGAACATATTTGCCGAAAAACCAAAAGGAAACGAAATATCGCTATTTTTAGTTTCAGTCCTTTCTTATAACCCCCACTCCTGTTCGTCTCAGAGAGTATTAATATAGCCTAAAACCTAAGTTGGGTTAATAGTAATATACATACCAAGTTTCATAAAATTCGGTTAAGCTGTAAGCTATAAAGGACATACAGACAAACATTCATTTTTATATATATAGATTGAAGGGTACTGTTCGTCAGTATTTGATAAAATTGTATCCGTAACCAATTGTATCGCAAGCCTAGACACTTATTGCTAAAATTGTATCCGTAACCAATTTTATGCTATAATTCACAAGCGGACTGTATTTCAAACTGAATAAAAGTTACAAACATATGATATTTTAAAACAAACAATAATAAAATTAAATTAAAGGCTTGGACCGCTGCTGATCCATCGTAGTGGCAAACAGGTACTGAAAAAAAAACGAACAATGAGCAAATGAATTCAAATTTTTCGCCAATGTTTAATATATATATTTTCTCTATATAATAACCCTATATTGAGGGATATTACTTTGCATGACATGTGCATTTCAATAAAATACGTCCTAATTTCAAGTGACAACCTCACTAATAAAAATCCCCCAGTCAAAACATGTTTAGCTAACATGAAGGGAGGTAAACTGCAGATGACCCAGGATTAGCTGAATAAAGAGGGTAAAAATACCGGCAGTGCCTGTGCGTTAAAGTGAAGCCATTTTTTTAATTAAATATCAGCTTCAGATTTTTTGTTTTGATCATTGCTAAAGTCAAAATTTCAACGTCACTTGTAAAACTAAATATCAAAACAAATGTAATTGATAAAGTAATGCTTCTAAATAGTTATACTGTAATTTTTCCTATTGTAAAAATATAAAAGGAGTTATTTCTATTTCAGCGTTGTAGCATTCAATAAACCTCCTCTAATGTGCATGGGATTTTCATTTTTGCATATTATGTTACTAGCTTTCTCATGTACAGATTTAATTTATCTGTGAACTTTGGAATACTTATATATGGACTATTTTTGTTTTGTTTTCGTCTATTAACAGCCTCACTGAAAAAAAACAAAAAACAAAAAAAAAACAATAGTCCTAGCAATTAAATGATTGTTGCACTACCTACGTGCTGACACAAGACCTGAGTATCCCCATTGCAACAGTGAACCCTTCCTTCTTGATCAGTTTCAATTACTAATTGTGCTCAGGTTAGCTATTTCCATTAAGGTGTTGATCTAAGCTCCCATGGATAATTGAGTCTTTGGTTCAATTTCCACATGGAAATAAGCAGTGGCGGAGACATCTGAATAAATTCCCTAGTATTTGGTCAGATAGGATGGGTTTCTCTGAATGTCGATGTATTGGTAGTTACAAATATTAAGTAGATTTTCCACGTGATGTCAAGAGAAATTAATAATCTCATTTATTAACATTTTTTTATTAACAGATTTCCCTTGATGAAATTATCTTCAAATGCCCATCGATCCTACCTAGGAGATGACGAAAATGTGGTCCATTCAAAACTGTATATATATATATATATATATATATATATATATACATATATATATATATATATATATATATATATATATATATATATTCGTCTGTTACCGCTCTAGCGGTCGCAAATATTGTTTAACCGTTACAAAACTCGATCTTTAGTCGTTTTATGTAAAATGAAATATTTAAGTTCGTTAACGGCTGAAATCGAACGAGTGGAAGGGGAGGGGGTTTAGAGGGGAGGAATTTCGAAAATTTCGAAATATCTCCGTTACTATACGTCAGATCGTAAAATTTTATAAAAACAATCATATTTCAAATTAAATTTACTATAAATATTGTCCATTACATATCTTCCGTATGATGAGTATTAACCGAGATATTTGGATTTTATAGTGTTATTTCAGTAACCCCTCCCCCCCACTGCTATTAGTGTCATATTAATAATAAACTGTTATATCATGGACCACTTCATTGCAAGGCTAAATACCAAATATTGTTTTCGACAAAGTTTTATTATACGAGATACTACTAAATACATTCTGTTGACCCCCCCCCCCTCCTTTTGCTCTTGAATTATACTACTAACTATACATTATTATACTAAAATATGAGGGATGTAGATAGAAATTATTGTGGTTCATTTCAAATTATTCCACTAGCTATAGTAAATAGTTTTCAATAAAATTAGTATGTTATACTCAAATATATTTCATTAATTGTTCATCTTTCCGGACTAGAATAATTCTATCTATTCAGCGCTGCGAAGCTGGCTGCCCTGTTCGTTTGCAATTCATACGCTATCCGTTGTAGATATTATTAACTTGTAAATTGACTGATTGATTTCTTATTAGCGTTTGTATATTCCCTTAACGTTCACGGTGGTGTTACCAGTACGTAGATTTATCTGTTGTAAACCTTCCCGTGGGAAATCTGCTTAGTTTACTCAGCCTCTGTGCGACGGACTTTATTAAATGTCCCATTTATTCGGCTATGACTAATGCGTGCTTTTAAAGGATGCCGCCCTTTACCAGCCAGGGTACTGTGGTGATTTATTTAGTGTAATGTCAGTAAATAAAAAGTAAGTAATACTTCATGAGCGTCCATTTTATAGATCGGATTATCTGTAGGTTAACAGTCTTTACTAGCCAGGTTCGAGTTTGTACTTCTTAGACTTGGGGTGAGTTCGACAACAACGGATTCCCAACCCCTTGGGACACCCATACCCTGGTCAGGCAAGTAGACTAAATCTCATCTTCAAGCCCTACCGAATTATAATAAAAAAACGGGGATATTATACAATTTAGTTAATGAGGATCAAACATTTTTGCAGTTTTTTGCCAAAAGCAAACAAACAATTGAGCCTCAAAGCCATCCAAGTTTTTGTTCATCCAGATAACCTGAGTCCCAACGAAAATCAGAATCAAAATCTAATTTCAGTCGCTAGTTCCTACCAAAAGTACCTAATTTCATATTACAGTGTCCCCAAAATCTTATCATGGTTTGAATTTCTGACCAACAGCACAACACTCCTTTGATGAAATCGTTGTGGATAAGCTGTACTCTTTTTTTTCTCTATGGCTTTGGACTTCTACATGCTCTTACCTCCCTTATACTTCCAATTTCTACTTTTGCTCTGATACAAATTTCCATTTCTTCTAATAGACAACATATCCTGTAGAAGGTCCAGGTTTTTAGTCCCATAAAGACAGACAAGCAAATTATTTTGTTAGTTTCCATACTTATTTTTCATAGGGGAATGCATCATAAGTTATTTCTGTCACTTACCTGTATGCTCTAATTTGCTTTCCTAGATTGAAAAATGCTTCAGATATTAGACGGTTTCTACTGGATGAAAAACCATATACTAAGGTGATTCCTCGTTCAACGAAATTTCAAAACTTTCTTCTAATCTTACCAAGAAAATGATCAAGGTCCGCTCATAATTCTGTCTATCCTTCCATCAGCCTCTTTACCTACATGCATAATTGTCTGTTAACTCTTAAACACCTAACCTTTTTGTTTGAGCTTTATCAATTTGGGTATTTATGAATTTATCGATGCATTTGCATATTGCTTACTGCACATCCTAAAGTTAGCTGATAGCAATGTAGAATTAACAACGAATCTTTTTACGTCTTAAACGTCGTTTTACTGATTATGGAGTGCATTATGTTGATAGCGTTACAACATAGGCTTTCTTTTTTCAAAAGAACCATGAATTAATGTAAATCGATTTCACGTCAGCTTTTCCTTCACTTCCTATATCAATTTACAAGGAAACGATCTGCATAGTATGTGTGCAGTTTCTTTTGTAAGGAAAGGTGATTCACTGCTTGGTTATTTTTGCATTAATTTGCTTAGGTTCTTTGTTGTTGAGTATTCCCGCGTAAACGAGCAGGTGAGCGGATGCGTTGCCTTCTGGGCGCTATTGCTAACACCTTGGCTGTAATTTGTCTTACTATACTCTTTGCTTAGTAATATAAATGAACTATAGATATATATTTACATTCTCTCAATATTCTAATAATTTTAATTTGATTGTTGTTTAATTAAATAAAATATTTGTTTGTAATTAAAAAGTATTTTGAGATTGTGAGTTTGTTTTTCCATACTGTTACAAAAGCATCATAAATACCTGTAATTAACAGTAGTCAAGAGAAAGGAAATTTCTGAAGAAAAGAGTTAATATTGTGAAGTAGCTATTTAAACGCAATTCATAAAACAATTACAGTATACACAAACTAAAATATGTTCAACAAATACATTGGAAGTTGGTTGTACAGGAGAATTCAATGATTTCCCCCTCAAACTAGCCCATGCCCACTAAAAGGTCGTTCTTTATGTTTTACAGTGATAGCCCAGCATTTATATATTTTTACTAAATTGGAATTAATTTAAGGTCCAATTAAACATGAAAACAGCGCTTAAGACGTATATTGTATCCTATTGCCCGATAAAAAAGTACAATCCGCTGGATGTATGAAATAAACAGATTTATCACTTGTAGGAATAACATAAAAATGAAGTCTTCGTCAGGATGAATAAAAACACCTTGTCCTCTACGAGTACACAGTATATGCAAATTGCACTTTCAGAGACTAAGCTCCATCATCAGTGCTTGCTGACAAAACAAAAAGATTCTTAAGAAATAACAAAATTAGCATAGTCAAGAGTGTAGAAAACCTAGAAGACCTGTTTGTTTACAATACTGACCCTTCCTTGGGAGGTTATTATAATTGATTGTAAAATTTCTCATTACCGTTTGTATTTATTCACTAAAGATTCCAGGAGATGTTAAGTATTACCAGTATGATTTCATCTATTCAAAACTTCACTTGGAAAATGTGCTTAGTTTATGCAACCCCTGCGTGGCGGAATGTTTTTGTGACTGATTCTACACTATTGACCATGGCATGTTTGTTAATTTCTTATTTGTGTGTTGATTTCTTACACTTTTTTGTTTTGTCAGCAGGCACTGATGATGGAACTTGGTCTCTGAAAGTGTACTCTGCACTTATTATGGTACTAGTGGAAGGCAAGGCCTTTTTATTGATCTTGATTGTCTTCGTCATGAGGCAGGCCCTTTATGCAAGCGGAAGCGTATAACGGATCGGGGATTTCATTTGTCAAGTACCTCGGAGGGAAAGCAGTTGGAACAGTCGAGAAGAAGCAGATATAAAAGTAAGAATGGTGGGGAGACCAAGTGCTTCTATGGCCTGCAAAGAGCTCTCCAATTTGAAGTCTTTCCAGAAATGCAAAACTGCATATATATACATACTAAACGATGATCGAACCATCAGTGGAATTGACTCTCGCCAAGGAGAGCCAGATAGAAAAGATCTAAGAAACATATTCGGAAGCGTTATAGAACAGGCCATTTCGGTACGAGCCCAGCCAACCATCACAAATTAGCTTCTGCATTTAGTGGAAAGCTGATTTGACTTGTACCTTGTCGTTAGTACTCTGATTAAGGGTTTCCTCTTGGCGTTAATGACCAGAATGGTTGACACGCCACACACACAAACACACACACACACACACACACACACACACAAAAACAAAAGAAAAAAAAAAGGTTTTCCTCTTAACCTACTTTCATTTTTAGACAAAATCCATCATTATTCAGTAAGTCAGAATTGGGAAGAAAAAAACAATAGTTATACAAACATTATCACACTCCCCCACCCCCTCCCCCCCCCACACACACACACACACACACACACACACAAACACATATATATATGCTTAGTAGACAGACTCACTTCTGAATTCTGGTATTCACCCTCATTTTATCACACTAGGAAGTTCATATTCAGCAGGAGTAGGTACATTTTAACAGCTGTAATCTCCAGATAGATGGTCGATCAGGCTAACAGCAATTTGTGATAAACGAATTTCTGAGTTTACTCACAAATAAGCTCAAAAAGGGCTCAAGTTAATGAGATTTTATAACACAACTCCATATAATCATCTTTAAACTTAAAATTTACATAAAATGACATTGGTGTGTAACGATTAAACAATAATTGCGACCGCTCGAGCGGTAAAAGTCAAATATATATATATATATATATATATATATATATATATATATATATATATACAGTTTTGAAAGGACCTCATCTCCTGTGTAGGATTGATGGGCAGTTGAGGAAAATTTTCAAAAATCACGTCATGAGGGCAAACCTTAGTTGCTGATTTCACTTAAGGGAAAACTCCTAAAAATAAGGATACTTATTTAAAATGGAAGTAGCTTTGTTTAGTATGGAAGCTGTAAATCCACCGGAAAAATTATACTTCAAAATTGTTTGTCAGTCGTTATTTTGATGATTATTTTTCTGTTGCAGTCCAACTTCCTGACACGCGAACAGCCCCTGCAAGTAGGAAATACACATCTAACAGGGGACTGGGATAAATTCATGGAGAGACTTTATATTGGGGTCATGTACTAGTGAAATATATGGCGGGTTGGAAGTGTGGCTGTAAAATGAAACCGAGCTGAGTGGGCGCAGTGTAGCCACTCTAATGGTCTACCGCCATGATTGATCGCACACAGCCAATGGGGTCTTTCTGTCTTTTACAACTACTTCATCAGCCGGGACCTTCATTAGTTTTGGCCCTGTAGGGGCGTTCGGTAAGCTTTGGATGTAATAGAAAATGTCGGCACCAAATTGTAATGGCGGAAATCTTGTGTTAAAGGCAAGAAAGAGTTGGGAGAGAATTTAGACTGAACCATTTGTTATTTGTCATGGAGAGATGAGGAAAAAGATAAATAAAGAAGACAAAACAACTATGTGAGTTCTCGTAAGAATTAGGTATATTGAATAGTTAAAATTATCTCTATAACAAAACATGAAATGTAAGCATTAAACAAACTTTAAGAACTAATATGTTAAGAATAAGGGAAATTGAATAGCTAAAGATATCTCTATAACAAGACATGAAATGTAAGCATTAAACAAACTTTAAGAACTAATATGTTAAGAATTAGGGAAATTGAATAGATAAATATATCTCTATAACAGGACATGAAATGTAAGCATTAAACAAACTTTAAGAACTAATATGTTAAGAATTAGGGAAATTGAATAGTTAAAGATACCTCTATAACAAAACATGAATCTTAGGCAGTAAACAACCATTATGTACTAAGATGGCGGCCATAACTATACACTCTAAATTAACAGTTGGTCTTATAATATATATGAGTACTCATGAGATACTTGCGCATATAATGCTAGCATTATTAGGTAGTTAAAAGCGGGAATCCTGCACTTCCTAGAGGCGATGCAGTCTGGTAGCGGTGATAAAACTGGATGAGCACGTGGCCAAGAAGGAGAAAGGCGGGAGCAGCAAAACCTGTTGATTCTAGGAGAGGTGATCATAGACTGGCTTGTCCCTGCAACGGCTGCCTAGAGGAGAAGTATGCCACAGCCTTCGCGATATGCATGTGTGTTGGCGGAACTGTGAACCTCGCGAGCGCGGGAGATTTGAATTCAAACTGACGACTGAACATCCCCCCGCCCATGGCGCGATTTAAGCGGCATTACTGTGTAGGAAGGGGACACAGCTTGACGAGGGGACGTTGGAACGTCCCCGAGGACGTGCGTACCGAAGCAACTCGAGACACTCCATCTGGACCCGGGTGCAGAGCGGTGACTCTGGCCAAGGGCCAGCAAAGCGGTGGGACATTGTCAGTCTTGATGAGGACCAGAGATCCAGTGGTGATGTCAGGCGCGGGGTCCAGCCAACGAGAGCGTTGTTGGAGAGTGTGTAAGTACTCTTGCTGCCAACGTTTCCAAAATGACTGGTGAAGACGATCAACTAGTCGCCATCGTGATACTCTGTTGAGCGGGATATCCAATAGGTCCTTTGCCGGAAGAGCGTTGAGAGGGCGGTGGATTAGAAAATGTCCAGGAGTGAGTACGTTCAGATCATTTGGGTCAGCAGAGAGCGGACAAAGAGGGCGGCTATTGAGGATGGCCTCAATGCTGACCAGTAAGGTGCTAAACTCTTCAAGGGAGAGAACCTGTTGACCCATTACGGTGCGAAGATGTCTTTTTGTGGACTTTATGGAGGCTTCCCAAAGTCCGCCGAAATGAGGAGCACTTGGCGGAATAAAATGCCAATCTATACAGCGGTCGGAGGAGAACTTTGTGAGAGAAGTGCGGGTCTGGTCTTGGCGGAGAAACTTGGCTAGGTCGGAGAGCGTGCGGTTGGCGCCCACGAAGTTGGTACCATTGTCGCTGTAGACATCTGCAGGGAGGCCTCGTCGACCACAGAAGCGGGTGAAGGCTGCCAGAAAAGCGTCTATGGAAAGCTCCGACGCAACCTCCAGATGGACAGCCTTTGTAGTAAAACATACGAAGGCGCATATGTACGCCTTAGTGAGGCGAGCGCCGCGGATGCGTGCTGTTGACAATGAATATGGTCCTGCGTAATCAACTCCGACCTTGAGGAAAGCAGATGAAGGAGTGACCCTGTCTGCAGGAAGAGGCCCCATAAGAGGAATAAGAGGTTGCGGGGACACTGAAAAACATCGGTTACATTTGGCAAGATGGCGGCGAACAACATTCCTCCCATCGATGATCCAGAAGCGCTGGCGGATGGTGTGGAGGGTGGCCTGGGCTCCTGCGTGAAGATTGGCGATGTGGGCCTGGTCAATCACTAAGCGGGTAAACGGGTGATCCCGCGGCAATAAAGCGGGGTGCTTGGCAGAATAAGGGAGCGCTGACTGGCTCAAGCGACCCCCGACGCGGAGAATACCTTTGGGATCAAGGAAAAGTTGAAGCGTCCTTTTTAGATTGGTCTTGCGCTTGGGATCCGCAGCAGCTTGACAATCTTCCTTTAAAGCGATGCGTTGAACTTCTCTAGTAAGGGCGTCCAGGGAGAGGTTAAGTTCTTTCGTAACAAGAGGGCCACTAAGGCGAGAAGCGGGGTAACGCGCATTGTTAGCGAAACGAAAGATCCATGCGGTGATCCTTTGAAGCTTTGACAACGACGAGTAACGACTTTCTAAACCTAACGCGGTGACGGTAACGCCGACAATCGCCTTTGCGGAAATCCTTTTCTCCGAATCCAGAACGGAGGCAGGCGGGTCTACGTGCGAGCGGGGCCACTGTGAGATAGGCTTCGAAAGCCAGCGGGGACCATGCCACCAGAGTGGGTGATCAAGAAGTGCTGATGGATAAAGACCTCGAGATGCGCAGTCAGCGGGGTTATCCTTTCCATCCACATGGTGCCAACTGGATGGCGGAATCCTTTCTTGGATTTCAGAGACCCTGTTGGCCACAAAGGTCTTCCAGCGGTGTGGCTCTCCGCGAATCCAAGCCAGTGCAACGGCTGAGTCAGAGTAAGAAATAATGTCCTCGAAAGGCTGCGAAAACATTTTTAGAACCTTGTCCACAAGCAGGGCACAAAGGTGAGCCGCACACAACTCTAGACGAGGGAGCGAGATCTTCTTTAGCGGGGCTACACGCGACTTAGCCATAACCATTGATGAGGAAATCTCCCCAGACGAAGAAGTGGAATGGAGGTAGACTACCGCGGCGTATCCAAGCTCTGAAGCGTCACAAAAGGCAATTAGGCGATGTGAAGTCCGAGAGACGTCAAAGTCGGGAAAGTAGCGAGGGAGAGAGATGCGGGCGACATTTTTCAGTTCATCCTGAAAGAACTCCCAGTCTTGGCTGATGTCGGGAGGTGCGGCGTCATCCCAATCGGCGTGACATAGCCACAGGCGTTGAATGAATCTTTTCGCCAAGAAGGTCATGGGTGCTAACCATCCGGGAGGGTCATAAATGCGGGCAACTTTAGACAAAATAAACCTTTTAGTAGCGGGAACCTTTGCGTGTGCCACTCGATATGAAAAGCGGTCAGAGGTGGCGGACCAAGTTAGTCCAAGGATCTTGACTGTAGGATCCTCAGAAGAATCAAAGTCGAAAGAGTGCGGGTCAACTTTGCAATGCTCACCGGGCAATCCGGCGAGCAATTCTGGGTGATTGCTAGCCCACTTTCTCAGTTCGAAGCATCCAGAGCCGAGTAGAGAGATCAGCTGGTCGCGGAGAACTATTGCACTAGACAGCGTGGATGCTCCTGTGATAATGTCATCAACATAAGTATCACGCAGCAGGGCAGGAGCGGCGAGCGGAAACCTTTTACCCTCATCAGCTGCTAATTGATGCAGGGTGCGGATGGCCAAGAAGGGCGAAGATGCCACTCCATAAGTGACTGTGTGGAGGCGGTACGATTTGGTAGGTTCTTCTGGCGAGAAACGCCACACAATCCGTTGGAGATCTTGGTGCTGCAGTGGGACCAGAATCTGTCGGTACATTTGGCGGATATCTGCTGAGAAGACGAAGCGATGAGATCGAGCCCTTGTGAGAAGCTCCACAATGTCCGTTTGAAGCTTGGGGCCAGTGAGAGAGATATCATTTAAGGATTTGCCATTCGAGGATTTCGCAGAGGCGTTGAAAACAACGCGAAATTTAGAAGGAGGGTCCTCCGGGCGGTGAACGGGGTGATGCGGCAAGTAGTACGTTCTATCCACGGGGTTTGGATCAGGAGCGGGAGACATGTGACCCAAATCTAGGTATTCGCGCATGAAGGAGCCGTATGCTTCTTGAAGGTGGGGGTCACGGGCCAGGCGGGATTCCAAACGGCGAAATTGCTGCAATGAGCGGAAGTAAGAATCTCCTAGTTCTTCATTTTCTTTTAATGGGAGCGGAGTGACGTAGCGGCCTGACGGTTGGCGGGAAACAGTGCGGGTGAACATTTCCTCACATAGAAGTTCCTCTTTTGAATATTTGGGTGCGGCGGAAGTAACAGGTTCTAATTCCCAAAACCTCTGTAGGTCTTTATTCAGTTGCAAGTTTGATACGGCGGAAAACGTTTTCACAAACGATTGTGAGGCAACTTCGATGGATTCCTCAGGAGGTGAGTCAGATATGCAATGTACTGTAACTTGAGCAGGCCTGTCTTCTGAATTGTAAGGCGGATTTTCTCGTTGAGGATTACTCTCAGTGCGGCGACGACGTCTGTGTTTCTTGCGGATGGTTTTGCCTTCATTATCCTGGACTTCTGGGGCCCAGCTTATGCGGCGTTGAGGAGATGGGTGGCTACACTGCCCTAGAAGACACCAACCCAAACTAGTCTTAAAGGCAAGAGGGCCACCTTTAGAGGGATGAATGATAGCGGGCTGAAGGAGATGTGCAACTAAATCGACTCCAAGCAGCATGTCAATGGGAGCCGGGCAGTCAAACTTAGGATCAGCGAAGGAGAGGCCATGCAGATATTTCCAGGGCCCAATATCAAACGGTTCAGCAGGCATAGTGGAGCAGATGGACTCAATAACGAAGAACTGTGCGGTGATCATTTTATCTGGCGACACTGGAAAGGAAACAGCAATGTAGCCAGGGCAGCTAACTCCCACAGGGTCACCCAATCCGTGAACATCCACTTGGGACGGAATGATGTCAGAGCCTAAGCGGGAAGCGGCGCTCTGAGTGACAAAACTGGCCTGGCTGCAGGAATCAACAAGGGCTCGGAAGACATGTGCGGAGCGGGAAGAACCTTTGAGAATGATCTGTGCTGTGGGAAGAATAGAAAGCGGGCAATGCTTCGATGAACCAGACAACGAAACAGAAGGGAGAGACCGGAGTATAACGGGCCTAGATTTGGGCGGAAAATATTCCTTATTTGAAGCGGGAACACCTTGTAAGCGTTGATGAAGCGGAGAATCCTTTAGCGGTGCAGCAGAAGTAGCATGAAGGTCTACCCGGTAACCCTCAGGAAGACTAGATGATGCGGAAAATACCTTTTGAGAAAGCGAGGGTTGTGCCAGAGAACGGCCTGAGGGTCCGGGTTGCGGGAGTCATTGAGGAGACAAATCCGGGGAATGATGATGGCGGGAAAGCTCAGGATCTTTAGTGCGGCGGGGTTTATGCAATTTCCTCTCCGCATAAAAGACAGATGTTTGCTGAGAATCGTTGACAGAAGGGGATGATCGTGAGCTGCTGGAAGTCTTAGATGATGATTCTTGATCATGCCTGGGAGGTGGGGAGTACCTTGCCGGTGGAGAGGGTGATCTCTTCTGAGCGGCAATAGGATGCCTTTGCCTAGAATAGCGGTGCGGGAACGACGGGGAAGGTTCCGGACTAGGCGTTGAAGGAGGGGAAGCGAAGCTATCTGAAGAGCGGGTAACCTTTAGATCAACGCCCTCATGGATGAGGGTGTGATGAGAGCGGTGGCATATCCGACAGCGGCTTGAAGATTTGCAATGTCGAACTCCGTGGTTTCCCAAGCAGTTATAGCACAACTGCAACCTTTTAATAGCGCTGTAGCGCAAGGCAGCAGACAGCCTCTGGAATTCGGGACACTGATAAATGCTATGGGCTTGGTGGCAATAAAGACATTTGGCGATGGTAGCGAACGCCTTCACAAAACGGTTGCCGCGGGGCGGAGGGGAGCTTGATGGGTTCGATGCGGTAGACCGGAAGCGGGGAGGAGATGTACCCTTGCGAGGAGTGAGAACAGCTTTACGATTTCTCTCAGATGTAGATACTTTAGCCGAGGCATTCAACGTTTTGTGTATATAACTCACCAGGTTGGAGAGAGAGGGAAAATCTTCAGGGTGAAGAAAACTGAATTCCTTTTGAGAGTGGGCATCTAAGCCCCTGAATGCAATAGAAAAAGTGATAAAGTCAGCTAGATCGGGAACATTTAGATTTTCCAGCTGCTGTGCTTGTTCCGAAAACACTTTAAGAAAACTTTTCAACTGTGAGGGGGAGGCATGTGAAACTGGTTGAAAGTCCAGCATTTCTTTGAGAATTGATGAAGCCAAAGCGGCGCGGTTATCATATTTTTTCAAAAGAGTAGTCCAAGCCAGATTGTAATTGATATCGAGGTTCTCAAAATGTGCTATGCAGGATAATGCCTCAGAAGATAAACAACCTTTTAAATAGGTTAACTTTAATCCTTCTGAAATATTTGGATTATCATGGATTAGCGGTATGTATGTTGCCTTAAATGCCTGAAACTCCGCTAAATTGCCGCTAAAATGCGGAAGAGGAACATGAGGTAGGTGGAAAGCATTTAAATTTACGCGGGCATTTGAAGAGCAGGGGGGAGGGGATGAGACAGCTGTCTCGCCTATGGCGGCTACAAGTAACGCATATGAAGTTTTGATATCCACAATCTTGGCGGTCAACTCGCTGGGCAGCGTATCCCCCTTTTCTATGTATTCCTCTATTAAACCCAGATGAAAGTTATCAGCTTGCTTTACAATTGTTTCTAATCGGGCTGATAATGCGGCAGCAAGTTGATTATCTTTCACCTCTATAGCGTTTCTACATTGATCACTAAGCAGACTAAATTGCTCTAACAATGAGCCGAGATAAACTTTATTTATTGACCCTTTTGGGCTTGTAGCGGTTCTTGAGTGTTTGGTTTTTGGACCCATATTGAAGATGAACCTTTATACAAAATATAAGAAATAAAGAACAACAATTATACAATGATATAAGAAAATAAAGAAATGAAATGTGCACTTATAATTAACTTAGAACTCAAATAGTTGGTTTTGCGGTGAACTTTTATAATTCAATTAATCTTGTAATAATACTTAATAAACTTTTCCGGATACACTTCCGGTTAATGAACACTTCCGGGGTTACTCGGCACCAAAATGTAGGGGCGTGCGGTAAGCTTTGGATGTAATAGAAAATGTCGGCACCAAATTGTAATGGCGGAAATCTTGTGTTAAAGGCAAGAAAGAGTTGGGAGAGAATTTAGACTGAACCATTTGTTATTTGTCATGGAGAGATGAGGAAAAAGATAAATAAAGAAGACAAAACAACTATGTGAGTTCTCGTAAGAATTAGGTATATTGAATAGTTAAAATTATCTCTATAACAAAACATGAAATGTAAGCATTAAACAAACTTTAAGAACTAATATGTTAAGAATAAGGGAAATTGAATAGCTAAAGATATCTCTATAACAAGACATGAAATGTAAGCATTAAACAAACTTTAAGAACTAATATGTTAAGAATTAGGGAAATTGAATAGATAAATATATCTCTATAACAGGACATGAAATGTAAGCATTAAACAAACTTTAAGAACTAATATGTTAAGAATTAGGGAAATTGAATAGTTAAAGATACCTCTATAACAAAACATGAATCTTAGGCAGTAAACAACCATTATGTACTAAGATGGCGGCCATAACTATACACTCTAAATTAACAGTTGGTCTTATAATATATATGAGTACTCATGAGATACTTGCGCATATAATGCTAGCATTATTAGGTAGTTAAAAGCGGGAATCCTGCACTTCCTAGAGGCGATGCAGTCTGGTAGCGGTGATAAAACTGGATGAGCACGTGGCCAAGAAGGAGAAAGGCGGGAGCAGCAAAACCTGTTGATTCTAGGAGAGGTGATCATAGACTGGCTTGTCCCTGCAACGGCTGCCTAGAGGAGAAGTATGCCACAGCCTTCGCGATATGCATGTGTGTTGGCGGAACTGTGAACCTCGCGAGCGCGGGAGATTTGAATTCAAACTGACGACTGAACAGGCCCTAAAGATGTTAAGTGGCTTTTGTGAATAAAAGAATTATTATTTCCTTACTACATCTACCAGAAACGGGGTCAAAAAAAAAAAAAAGAAGATGAAATCAGAATGTTTTCAGCAATATGAGAGAAACTGTTGAACATAGTTCTCCTTAATGAATGTGTATTGCGGGTGAGTGTATTAGCAGGTTTCCCTTAAGAGAAATCAGCTATGAGGTCGTACTCAAGACGTGATTTTCGAAAAGTATCTTCAAATGTGTATCGATCCTACCCAGGAGATGACGAAAAAAAAAAAACGAGACGGACGATGAGGTCCGTTCAAAATTATATATATATATATATATATATATATATATATATATATATATATATATATATATATATATATATATATATATATTTGTCTGTTAACGCTCTAGCGGTCGCAATTTTCATTTGATCGTTACCAAACTCGATATTTAAACGTTTTATGCAAAAATAAAGATCAAGTTCGTTAATGGCTGAAATCGGACCAGTGGGAGTGGGGGTTTAAAGGGGAGGATTTTCGAAAATTCGAAATATCTCCGTTAATATACGTCGGATCGAAAAATTATATAGAATCATTCTTATTACAAATTAAATTTACTATAAATAATTTTATATACATTTATTCTGTATCTTGGATATTAACCGAGATATTTGCATTTTTCTGTTTTCAGCTTCTGAGATGAGATCGGCTAACTTCAGGTCTAGTCGTGAGTTTCCGTCAAGAGTTAGTTCGGGCCGTTCCCGTAACTGTTTCACTCTCTATTCTGAAATGTCTCTATTGTAAAACCTCACGTGGGAAATCTGCTTAGTTTACGCAGCCCCTGCGTGACGGACTTTTTTATTTTTATATTCTGCTGGTGGTGAGGGTGATGAATCAAGTTAATCAGAAACACTTTTGTCACACTCACAATTTTTTTTTTGCAAATTACTTAGCGTTTTCGTGAATTGCATTCCCATCTTCAGAGCTTACGACCTATGGAGATGCTACTGGGCTGAACTCTTCCCATGCACTGTAATTTATAATTGTTAAAACTTTTTCAATATTAATTCACTACCAGCAGAGCTAAAACAAAACAACAAGCAATGTATGAAACGGTGAGGATTTTAAAACAGTTTCATAAAAAACTATAAAGTAATTAAAATTCAACAATACCTACAATAACAAGTAAAATAAAAACAGGCAGTGTGCCAATAACTTGAACTACATGAAATATGTAATTTGAACATTATCTTAACATCTTCCTCTAACAAAAACTATAAAATCTGCATACACATACTAGCTAATGCCTATCATTTGTCAGTTATGGAAACTCCGGGCTACGAAGAGATAGCCAAATAACTATGAAACTATCAACAGTAATATGGACAATGCAAAAATCTGTCTTTGTTTTATTAATAATTAATTTTTTTTAGTGATCCGACTCAGATTAGCCATGTGAGTTAAAGCGTAGGCCTTAATCTAACATCACATGGTAAAATTAGTGTGGCGAGTTCGATTCCCGCCTGGGCAATAAGAAATTTGTTTAGTGACAAACTTGTTAAATAAAATCCTTAGTCCTTCCCTGGCTAAAAAAGTGTGTGTAACCTGTAGATAACCCGTCCCGATTAGCCATAGGTGCAAAAGTGGACGTTAGTAAATAATAGTAAAATTAGCATACATACATTCTCGAATTCTTGTATTGCGTGGAAATTTGTTTTCATCCCTTTATTAGTATGAGTGGAACCTGGTAATGTGTTTATTGTTGGATGGTCGGGTGCTAAAGGCACGGGAAACCACTGCTTGCCCTCGTACCCTCTTGCTCCCTTCATCGTTCCCAATGGAAATCAGGATTCCCGGAACATCTAGGTTTATCATGGAAATATAACAACATATTCTGAAGTGTGCCGTTAATGAAGTATAATTACATTTATTTGACAATTAACTTTGAAACTATCTATAGTCATATAGATAATGCAAAAATCGGTCAATGTTTAATTAAAAATAAATATTTTTAATGATCTGTCACCATGCTTGATCATTCTGGGGCAATGGTTCCTTTTTGTCGTTCATAACCACGTCAGCCACAACCTAGATTTGTTTTCTCTCCAGGGCAGGAATTAAAGAACCACTTGCTATACCCACCCGAATCGTAAAGAAATATGGCCAAAATGTAAGAGATTTACATATCTGTTATCTCTCTATCTGTCGAAGTTTCAGTAAAGCCGTTACCAAAAATTATATTTAATCATTTTATGAAAGCTTAAGCCTAATTACGCTACGGCTAAATTCCAGCTAGCGAATGTGGGGTATTAGGGATTGGGGAAATTCAAAATTGTAAATATGAGTTTTATTCTATGATGGACATTTATGTCATCGATAAATGCTACATGACCAATCTCATTGGAAATTTTATTTTTTATGGTTAATCCTTATTATTCCCCATTTTACGTATCCAATTTAACTCTCCATAACGACCTCAACATTCCTTTTGTCCATACCTTCGCAAAATCGTGATATCAGAAATTCCAATCTCTCCTTCCCTCACATCCTATTCCTTTAGTCGAGTCACTTTCATCTACCCATATTACAGAAAACCCAAGACGATGTCTGAAGCCTAGTGGCCAAGAGATATTCTTGTCTGGTGCACAGCACACCCTCAAGTATGTACAATCGAATGTTCCCTCCAATATGGGCATTGTCAAATGCACAAATTCCCACCTCAAGTCAATAATCAAGCCAATTATTAGCATTCATATCATTAGCTTGTAAAATTTATATATGTTTTTACAAATAAACGAATAAATATTCAAATTTAAAAAAAATCCTTTTGTAGTCATTCCAGTGGTCGTGGAACTCATATTGTAGGCAATGTAAATGAGAGGGTAAATTTATATCTTATAATTCTGCAATCTTAGGCTTTTTATCACGAAAATGTGTGTGTTAAAATATTAAGGGAGTTTTTTGTATTTCATAATTTTACTATAGTTTGCAGCTGTAAGAACGTCCAAGGCCTTATAATATTTTCACTGAATTTTATATACATGTGTCTTGAAATGAACTGAAGTGAAAGTGAACCGTGATGTCTGTAATTCCAGTGATTGATTAGCATTTGAGTTGCACTATCCCTTGAAAGTGTAACATATGTGAAGGAGACTTAGGGAGGGCGTGGAATTATGATGGAACCCGATTTTTTTTTCTACATATTAAACTTCAATCCATCAGCTGATTATTATAGAATTAACGATTTTTAGGTTGCGGTAGAAATGAACAAAGCTTTGGTTGACCGGAAAAAAAATACAAATCTCAACATCTACTTAGAGCGACAAACCCGTCTCTCAGGGGCAGTCCTAACTAGAACCACAACACTCAAGAATGGCGCACAATGAGGTCATACCAATACAATTGACGTCATCTGCACATTGCTCTTACCCTTCCCGAGTAAACAAGAACTGTGAAATGAAACTTAAGCTGACCGAGAAATGTTTAGAGATTCATTTCCCTATTCTGGTTGAAGGATGAATAATCGAGGAGAACAACAACAACAACCATGTAGCCTCTATCAATTTATTGTCGCTAGACCTTACCGACATTTGTAATCTGATATAAGCAAAGTTAAAACAAAAAAACATACAACATATGAACCAGTGAGGTTTTTTTTTTTTTAGGAAACTTTTGTAAAAATGTTTTGATTAATGCAAATCCAACAAAACTTATAATAAACAAATAAAATAAAAACACACGAGTTTACAGAAACTTTATGGAATATATTTTTAACATTGTTAACATTTTTTTTTAAGAAAAAAAAAACCTCCACTAAATATAACTATAAAATCAGTAATGGACCTTAGTGTATCTCACCGATCCGATTCTCGCCCTTGGGCAATAGAAATTTATTTTAAAAAAACCAAATAAGAGTCCACATGCATACTGTTTAAATTAGTACACCATGGCAAATCTTTCTTTGTATACTATTCAAAGACAATAGTAGGGTATACTTGAATCCACCAGGAAAGCAATTTAATAAGGACGCCATTTTAATTTAATTTTTTATTCTGAATAAAACAAGGTATTTTAACATTTCAGGGTATTCGTGCAGCTTATTGACTATATGACCTATCCTCATTAGGTGGTCATATAACAAAGTCCTAAATATTTTTAAATTCTGGTTTATAACTCTTTTCATAACAATGCATAGAAACTGAGTTTTTTTTTTTTTTTTTTAATTTTTTGTTTATCCCTCTTAGACCTTAATCTTAGGACGATTTTAGTAATTTTCTGATATTTAATTTCCATGTATCATTCATGGAAGGAAAGTTTTTTTGTATAAATATTGAATTATAGGAGAATATAAATGCATTAGGAAATTCAATGAATTCACAGTTCACCTGTGGTGGGATATTAAGTTTTGAGTCCTCCTGATCATTATTCTTAGAGATGTATCTCTCAGTCTCAGCTATAAACCTTTGTTGCTTCACCCTGCCAACTACAGTCACTAGAGCTCAACTGACAATGAGAATGTACTGTAGCAGCAGGGCCGCGTTGCCCCTAGTTACCACTTAACCTAACTCATAAAATAAAGTTTAGACAGTCAGTTGCTAGTGTATTACACGAGAAGACCTCTGTTGTTTTTAGCTTATTATATCTGCGAACTACAACAGCCGAGCACCACCTCATCATCATCAAGCCTGCACAATTCAAAAGAAGCAGGATTGACCAAAAGAAGTTTTAAAACATGAGTCGGTATCGTGAGTAAAAACAATAATATTTTACAGAGATACCGGCCAGCAAGAATGCATCCTTCCAAGCTTTTGTTTTCTGCTCCAACTCGGCCACCAGGATAGCCTCACATTAACCTCTCACTTTACTTGACGGACCGTCATTCATTTATATGTTCCTGTGTTCATAATTCTAAACTTATGTTATTATTTTTCTTGTTTATTTATTTGTTTTAAAATACAATAATCTTTATTATTTGGCGTCAAGATTTTATTTATTTATAGGGACACCTTCTGAATACTAAAATAACACCCCCTATAGTACCAATGACAATGACAGAGATATCCTTGGTAGGATTCTAGGAATTACCCTGTTTGAGAGTGATGTTCTTTGCAGAGACCCCGCTGCGGTGTAAGGTGAACCTGATGCCTGAACAGGGCTAATGTTTCTCCAGCCACCGCTGTCACATGATAGTGTCGTTCAACCTAACCTCTCAACCACATTACAGCTTTTCTCTAACTCTATCTTATATATACTCAGCACGAATTGAAGTCTAAGACTCTCTAAATAACCAAAGACACTAATGAATTAACTAAAAACGAACCAAAGGTGTAGCAGTAGCTGCGTAATCAAAACAGATTCCCACTTGTACTATACACTTGAGATCTCATATCATCATATCCTCTATTTCTATATAAGAAAAAAGCAAAGAGTAGAAAAGCTGGTTTAATACAAGAAAATACTATTACTAGAATAACTGTAGTATTACAACTCATATTACTATTTGAGTTACGAAAAATTCCGTCACACAGGGGTTGCGTAAACTAAGCAGATTTCCCACGTGAAGATTTACAATATAAAAATTTCACGAGAGCCTAACAATTACGGAAACGGCAGAACTAGCTTATGCCGGAAACCCACGACTAGGACCTAAGTTAGCCGATCTCACCTCGTCCGTTACGTGCACACACATAATATAAATGCAAATATCTCGGTTAATATTCAAGATAAAGAATAAATGTAGATAACAATATTAATAGTAAATTTAATTTACAATAAGATTGGCTTGTTAGTCAGATCGAAAAATTGTGTAATTTTTCGATCTGACTAACAGTAACGGAGATATTTCGAAAATCCCCCCTCTAAACTCTCCCTCCCATTGGTCCGATTTCAGCCATTAACGAACTTGATCTTTATTTTCACATAAACGTTTAAATGTCGAGTTTAGTAACGATCAAGTAAAAATTGCGAACCCTTGAGCGTTAATAGGCATGCATATATATATATATATATATATATATATATATATATATATATATAATTTTGAACAGACCACATTTTTCGTCATCTCCTGGGTAGGATCGATGGAAATTTGAAGATGATTTTTGAAAATCGTGTCATGAGTACGACCTCAATAGCTGATTTCCCTTAATGGAAATCTGCTAAAAATGTATATAACAACAATTGTAGATCAACAGTAGTTAAACAAGATTCATACTATACAATTTCTAGATTCATCTTATAATAATGGAGATATTTCGAATTTTCGAAACCCCACCCCCCTCCCAATCCAGGTCTGATTTCAGCCAATAAAATATACGATCTTTTGTGTCGCCTGATGTTAACTTGCTCAACTTGTTACATTCCCTTGACGATAAGACATATACTGACAGAATGCCGAAAACGACAACACCAGGACTTCCCCTTCGACTTAAAGAACTATTGACGGAAGGCAGCCCACATTAACAATGTATTCTCATACCTACGCAAAATTGAAATATATGACAACATTTAACAGGCAAATTAAGTCTGTGGTGAACAACAAAATTTAAAATTATACTATTAATTAATCATCCACCAACTATACACTTTTTTCTTTTTTTTCGGTATTATTGCTAAGTTATTTGTTGTTATTACTTGTTGTTAAGGTATTGGTTATTGTTACTTGTTGTTAAGGTATTTGTTATTATTACTTGTTGTTAAGATATTTGTTATTATTTATTGTTGTTAAGGTATTTATTATTGTTCCTTGTTGTTAGGGTATTTATTATTATTATTTATTAACGTCCGCTTTTTGCAACTGAGGCTAATTAGGACGGGTTATCTACAGGTTACCACCCTATACTAGCCATGGTGGGATTTTAGGACGTTATTTAATGAATTTCGTCACTAAATAATTTCCTTTGCCCAGGCAAGAATCGAACTCGCCACTCTAGGTTTACCATGTGAGATAAGATCTACGCTTTAACTCGCAAAAAGTGGACGTTAATAAATAATAATTATTATGGGTATTTATTATTGTTACTTGTTGTTAAGGTATTTGTTATTGTTCCTTGTTGTTAGGGTATTTATTATTGTTACTTTTTGTTAAGGTATTCGTTATTATTACTTGTTGTTAAGGTATTTACTATTGTTAATTGTTGTTAAGGTATTTTTTGTTATTGTTACCTTCTGTTACTTTTGAAAGAGCAAATCACCTTCGATGTGGTGTCCAGGAATAAATAATAATTATTATTAATTATTGAGTCGCCTGAACGGTTAACATTTAAGACAAAAAAAAAAGTAGTTATTGAATCTCAATGGATTCATGATTTAATAAGTATATCGTGTTTCGTCCTAATCCGATACATGCCAGAATTGATATATGCCAAAAATAAGTTCTTTCTATTTATGACCCATAGATGTAATACGTTTTAGTAAAATTCCTAGAATGTCCATAGATCCTTCCTGAGAGTTAACGGAGATTTCTAATGAATTCTGAAGGGAATTCAAAAGACTGAGAGGAGGGTAGTCTGATGTGTCAGATGGCGGTTCCATCTTTTTGGGGGGAACAGTATTCTGATCCTGGGTGACAACATATTCTTACGGATTGTATACTAAAGACAAAGGATTGACTTGCCCTACATAATTACTGAATTACTCATCTCCCTAGCCACACTATTTAGATACTATTCAATGTCTAAAAAAATAACAACCTATGTGCTAAACTCAAGGATTTAAAAATAAATAGTAATAACTGAATACACGTACAATCATTTACAACGATAATGTTATGATGATTGTTTTAAATACAAATTATTCTGTGAATCACCGTTGTTGCGGAAACAAAAATAAATAAATAAGTATTGTGTAATTTAGGTTGCGGTGGATGGGGAATATGGAAACAATATGACGATGCATATGCTCAAAAAGATGGTCATATAGTACACGAAGAGAAATTACATAGAGGGTGGCCCATGCATATGTGGCACTGTGACTTAGAAGTGGCTTGGACATTATCCGAGCAGTAAATGGGAATTTGAACAGTAATGACTGGCGTAGATTTGATTTATTTATTTATGAACATCACATCAAACATGATGTGCCCTGTCAAAAGTAAAAAATTGTACAAAGTGAAATAACAAAAGTATAGAAGATAAGAGATAATAACAAGTAACAATAACAGATACCAAAAAACAATGACAAGTAACAAAAGTGATATAGATAAACATTTTATAAGTGAACATAGGAAAAAAAAAATGGTGATGAGCATAGTTGTTGGATGATCAATAGGAAATGAATGGCAAATGGTACTATTGCTAATGATTGCCGTAATTTTCTCCTTCAGGGAAGCATATACGGTCGCATAGAATACAATTAATGCATATAATTTTAAATCTTGTTGCACACCACAGGCTTAATTTGTACGTTAAACTTTGGCGTAAATTTTAATTTTCTGTAGGTATGAGAATATATTGTTAATGTATGGGCGGCCTTCCGTCAAACGTTCTTGTAAGTCGTAGGAGAAGTCCTGGTGTTGTGGTTTTCGGCTTTCTGTCAGTATATGTCTTATCGTCAAGGGAATGTTGCATGTTGAGCAAGTAGGCCTGTCAGTCTTTGTCATTAAGTATGAGCGTGTTAATTTGGTGAGACAGATTTTAAGTCCAGAGAGATCTACTTCTTCTTTCCCAGAGTTTCTGAAACATGATGGCCACATGCAAATAGTGTTCTTAATAGTACTTGTTTCGTAGGTTATAGTACATGGGTTAGTCCAGTCGGTTTGCCATGCATCTAAGATGAGGGGTTTTGTTTGTCTTGATATGTCTTCATGTAATACATCTGAACGGCGTAGAACGGAGGTGGAAAGGAGTAGCTTACATACTTCAAGGACTTTAGAATGCATAAAATGTATTTTTTATGGAGTCCAGAAAATATCTAATGAGTAAGTTTCTAGGCCAATAATTTATCATTTCGTACTGCTGGGCCTTATCATTCGAATTTCTAAGAAGTGGTGATAAAACAGGAAGTCTGCGCAGTATGGCAACTTTGAATTAAGATAAGAAGAGCAGCTGACGGAGGTGGAATGCTATAATTGCTATCTAAGGTAAGGCTAGAGATAGTTGTTTTTAAAGCCGGCAACAGCTGGAACTGGCCATAAGATAGCAGGTGGGTCGTTCTCATTAGAATGGACATCACCTGTCCAATACACAAACTTGTTCTTACCTTGAGCTTCTTTGAGCACATGGATGTTATGGTTATTCGAATTCAACTCCAAGAACCGAGAGTGTTTACGATATGAACTCCCGAAACCTAGGGATAGGGTCGGACAATAAACGAACCACTTCACTTCATCACCAATCATTTTTATTGCTTTACATGATTCACGAACTTTTCATGAGTACATACGCAATTCCATACTATCATCACATCCGATGCGGTCACGATCAAACTGTTGAAAAAGTGGTACGGTTAACAGCCAAGGGAATCGCTTTTTTAAGAACAGCTCTCAGAAAATCTCATTAAAGATTTCAAGAAGAAATATAAATAAATATACAAAACTAAATTAAACCCTTTAGAAAACAAAGCATTTTACAGATTAGGTTCGTAACTACTGTAAAGCCCGTCATATAGGGTTTCTTGAACCAAGCATATTTACCATGAGCTCGAATACAAATATGACGTCGTCACATTTCTTTCTCTATTTCATTATTTGTACACCATCTTGTAATATGAGTAAGCAATTCGGATATTTGATGTTTCCCGTTTTAATTCCTAATTGAAAATGGTAAGACATGGATTAGGTGATTCTGCAATTCTCAATGAAAAAAAAGTCCGTCACGCAGGGGCTGCGTAAACTAAGCAGATTTCCCACGTGAAGTAATACAATAGAGAAATCTCCATACAAGAGCCCAACAGTTACGGCAAAGGGCCGAACTAGGTTTTGGCGGGAAATTCAAAAATCCGGTATCGGCCCAAATTTAATAAAAATGCAAATATCTCGGTTAATATTCAAGATAGGGAATAAATGTATAAAACAATATTTATAGTAAATTTAATTTGCAATAAGATTGATTCTATACAATTTTTCGATCCGACCCATAATAACGGAGATATTTCGAATTTTCAGAAAATCCCCCCTCTAAACCCCCCCTCCCACTGGACCGATTTCAGCCATTAACGAACTTGATCTTCCTTTTTACATAAAACGATTAAATTCCGAGTTTGGTAACGATCAAACAAAAATTGCGACCGCTAGAGCGTTAACAGACAAATATATATATATATATATATATATATATATAGATATGTATATATATATATATATATATATATATATATATATATATATATATATAGATATATATATAAAATTTTGAACAGACCTCATTTTCGTCATCTCCTGGGTAGGATCGATGGACATTTGAAGAAATTTTTCGAAACTCGCGACATGAGTACGACAATAGCTGATTTCCCTCAAGGGAAATCTGCTAATACAAATAACTCATGTTTTTCTTGAGTAATAAACATTTTCATAGAAGTCGCAACCGAACCGTTGAGAGAAGATGGTTTAATAACCAGCTTGGTTAATTTCACATGAAATTTTTAAATATCAACTTTTTAAATGAAGAAGTAATCAAAAAAAAATATACACCCTCCGCAAGACTTCCATGTACTCTTCTTATATTAAAAAAGTCCGTCACGCAGGGGCAGCGTAAACTAAGCAGATTTCCCACGTGAAGTTTTACAATAGAGAAATCTGCCTAGTAATAACCTATTCTCACGAGGACGAATAGTTAGTGAAATGGCCACACTAGCGGTAGTGCGCTCGGCGGAAACTCCCGAACATAGCCGACCACACTCACAATACAAATCCAAATATCTCGGTTAATATTAAAGATACAGAATAAATGTATAGAACAATATTTATAGTAAATTTAATTTGCAATAAGATTGGTTCTATACAATTATTTGATCCGACGTATGGTAACGGAGATATTTCGAATTTTCGAAAATCCCCCCCCTCTAAACCCCCCCTCCCACTGGTCCGATTTCAGCCATTAACGAACTTGATCTTCCTTTTTACATAAAACGATTAAATTCCGAGTTTGGTTACGATCAAACAAAAATTGCGACCGCTAGAGCGTTAACAGACAAATATATATATATATATATATATATATATATATATATATATATATATATATATATATATATATATATAGATATATATATATATATATAGATATATATATATAATTTTGAACGGACCTCATTTTCGTCATCTCCTGGGTAGGATCGATGGACATTTGAAGAAATTTTTCGAAACTCGCGTCATGAGTACGACCTCAATAGCTGATTTCCCTTAAGGGAAATCTGCTAAAAGTCCGTCACGCAGGGGCTGCGTAAACTAAGCAGATTTCCCTCGTGAAGTTTAGTAATAGATAAATATGCATACTGCTAACACAACACCGTGAATAAATACAAAAGGAAATAAGAAATGTTTCATCCAATTTCAATAACCTGTCGACAGGAAGTGTTAGGTTAGAAATGTAAACAAACGGGTCCCGCCTCACACCGGAAAGAAAAACAATTATTGAAATATATCAGAATATAACACATTAATTTTATTGAGAACTATTTACTATATCTAGTACTGTAATTAATAATGAGTCTAAATGTTATCTCAAACAATAAAATTTTAGTAGTCCAAAACATTAAGATGGCGGGGGGGGGGAGTCACCAGGGCATATTTGCATGTATCTCGTATAATAAAGGTCTCTTGAATACAATTTTTGGTATTTAAACTTCCAATAATGTGATTTATTATGTAGCTGAGTGTTGTTTACGTAACAGGAGTAGAAGTGGCGGTTTGCTGAAAACTGGAAAATGCAAATATCTCGGTTAATATTCAAGATAGAGAATAAACGTATATGACAATATTTATAGTAAATTTAATTTGCAATAAGATTGGTAATATACAATTTTTCGATCCGATGCATAATAACGGAGATATTTGGAATTTTCGAAAATCCCCCTTCTAAACCCCACCTCCCTCTTGTCCGATTTCAGCCATTAACGAACTTGATCTGTCTTTTTACATAAAACGGTTAAATATCGAGTTTCGTAACGATCAAATAAAAATTGCGACCGCTAGAGCGTTAACAGACAAATATATATATATATATATATATATATATATATATATATATATATATATATATATATAGATATATAGATATAATTTTGAACGGACCTCATTTTCGTCATCTCCTGGGTAGGATCGATGGACATTTGAAGAAATTTTTCGAAAATCGCGTCATGAGTACGACCTCAATAGCTGATTTCCCTTAAGGGAAATCTGCTAAAACAGAAATTGTTCAATGTACTTGATTTGAAACTATTACATTTGATAATCATATACGATATCACAAATCATCTGATGGCTTCGAGCATAATCCATATGTTATTTTAAGACAAACAAAAAGCATTTTATAAAATGCTATATTTTTGCTATGTAATTGGGACATAGAAATTTGTATTTTTTTTGTTTTCGGCCTTTTCTAAGCCCCCCCCCCCTCCTAAATAGATTTCGATCAAATAGGGATGTGCACAACTAGGCGCTACAAAAATCCATGATATAAAATTTTAACATTTTAAGTCTGGTCCTTTTAGAATTATGGGAAATACGTACACACTCCAAGCCAAAACTAGTCAAAATGGGTTTAGGAAGGGTCAAAACTTATAAGTCTTTTGAAATATGAAATTTTTCGCGACTAAAACATTTTCTTTACTTCGTTCAAGGAAGTAATAATCACTTCAGTTCATGACTTCACAAGGGAGAATCACTTTATTGTACAAATTTTTATACAGTTTGTGGGGCTGCTCAATTACATTGAGATGCTGAAGCACACTGGAACTTAGTCAATCCCTAGGACAACAGTAAAACAATACATATTGTATTTAGTCAGTTCAATAACTAAAATATTAACTAAAATAACACAGTCAGGTACCTAAAAGGTGAATGTCACTAGATATAAAATTAGAAACATCATTATTGTACTAACATCATCCGTCGATCTATAATAAGATCACTGGTCAGAGAAAAATTTAAAATATATGGTGGGAAATAATCCCTAAAGTATCAATAATGATACCCTCGACCAAGGTTTGCAGAGCCTTCTTGTCTATTCCCACCTCGTCAAAAAATGTCCGGGTACGTTTAGGGACAGTTCCTCGGGCACCGAACCACAAGCCAATCACCAGAAAATCCCGCTCCCCAAATGATTCCCTAAATTTTTCCGAGTAAAATTTAGTACATTTGTCATAAATATTTTTCTTTTCCTGGTGGATCTTCTCCGCTTGATCAGGGTCGTTGCTCTCGTACCTTATCGTTGGGTCCAGGATGTAGGGAAATTTACAATTCTCCTTGAAGGCGCCCGCGTACCTCGTTGACCCTGCGTTATCGACAGCGTACACCTCTTCAAAGCATGTAAAATTCTTAGCTTTCATGAGCTCCATGATAGCGTGCTTTACCCGGTGATGTCGTCTCGTGATCAGCAACATGTTATGTGGATAATTCCCGACCACATGGGCCGGTGTTTCGGTCTCCCTGCCACACCTTCGACAGAGGGGCCCAACATCCGCTGACTTCGAGACAACTCCCGGAACACCACGCAATGGGGGGTAATTTATATTAAGTTTGACAGAGTTCGTCCATTCTGAAGCAGAGAGCAACTGTTTCTCGGTCATATGCTTGTTCAGTCCTGCGTTTTCTTTAAAATGGTGAACTCCAACACCCTGTCACTTGCATGATGTCCACACCTCAAAGGACTTTTCTCTAAGAGACTGCCTAATTTTTTTGGCCGAGACTGTGTCTCCTCTGGAAAGAACATCCAAGTCCAGCCTGCTCCAGTCCTGTCTGCCTCTGCTTCATAATGGAAGATCCTCTGAAACAGTGGATCGCTCACCCACGCCAATTTGCCAGCTATTGCTAGATGCTGAAGTGGTGCCTCCCATTCGCATCTCAGTAGACCGAGGCCACGATAACGACGCGGAGCGTAAAGCATGGCGGAATTTGTAGCTGCTGGCAGTCCAAGCATAGACTTGACACAACGTCGTATCACGACATCGATACCTTCCAGCAAGGCTTGGCGAAGCTTACTAAGCGCCGCTGTCTGTAATGGGTATGTCAGAGTGGGGAACAAATACTGGTTGAGTACATTTAGTTTCTGATCAGGTTTTAGTAGGTGGGAGGGCATTAGCTTCTCCAGATTTTCTGTCATTGTTGAATGGCATTATCATTGACTACTACTTCACCAGAAATAGTGCAGCCGAGATATTTAACAGATCCGTCCTGATCGATTGATTGAATGTAGCTACCGTCCTCCAAAGATAATTTATCCCTCACAAGCTGACCCTCAATCAATATAACCGCTGTGCTCTTGGAAGGGTACAGTAGTTAACGTTCGTTCAGTTCATTTCAAATGTCATACCCCCCACCACGTCCCATAAACCCCTTCATGTTAGAGGTTGACACTAGCTATTGTGTGGAGTCGATGGGTTCATATAAAATGCCTTCTCGTTATATATATGGTATATTACATTAGCTCCAGCGCTGAGTAATATCAACACAAATCAGTATGAAATCCTTTATGCTAGTAATTTTGAATTTAAGTATACAATTTGTTGGACTTTCTCTCAAAATAGTTGTATTATCAGCAAATAGGAAATCATTGTGGCATTTCGTCTATTCATGTAGGTTATTACATCCATGGTGACTAAGAAATTCTGTTAACAGCACGTGGAGGAAAATAAGTACATACATGATAAACAATCAGTGAATAATAATTAATACCTGCGGCTGAGCCATTAATTGGGGAAAGTCGGGATTTAAATGTGAGTGAGGCATGATATTATTTCCTGGAAGGGGGATGAGTATCCTTGACCTTCATGGAAGAGAGCTGGCTGGAACCAGGGAGATGAGATGAGTGACGTCATCTAACCACCAGCTGTGGATTTCCCTGAATTGAAGTCATACGTCAGGGGATAAATCAGCTCGGCAGACGTTTCGCATCTCCTGAAACGGGTCTGGATTCACAGAAAACTCATACTCGCCGTATTCCGAGTATTAACGGCCAAAATTGGTTTTGCTGCCATTAATCAAGCCATTAAATTTGTGGTAATTCACACTGTTCTTATTTTTGGTCATGCACCGTTATTTTATCAATTAATATAAGCACTTCTCCAGGAGAGTTAATCGCCACCGTGTCTCTTGAAAATTCAATAATAATTTTAAAGAGAAATATGTCTGTGTTCTTGTTACAAATTTGGGTGGAAACAAACTTGAAGTTATCTGATTGCTTATTTTGTGGCTGATGGCTAATAGGGGTGGGGTACATACAGGCTACCACCCTTTTCTAGCCACGCTGGAATTAACGATTTTATTTAATGAGTTTATAAATTCCTTTTGCCCAGAAGGGAATCGATCCCAACACTCTAGGTTTACCAAGTGAAAATAAGACCAACACCTTAACTCACATGGCCAACCTGACCTTCATGTATTGAATTTATTTTGTAATAACTGTATTCATTCTTTTCCTTTTGTTATTCATTTTTTTTTTAAAGGCCAATGACTCACTGAAAAACTGTATTGAAGTAATGAAATTTGCTGCATTAACTAATCATTAATAGGGTAGATTTCAAAATGAATTTATTTCGAAATTACTTCCCCTACCATCGTTTATATTCTTTAAATCGCATTCTTAGTTTCTTCGAATTATATACAGTTAGTACATAGGGTAAAATATTATTAACCGCACATTCCTTTCTAGCAATTAGAACTTATCTGTGTGGAAAATACCAGTTTCAATAAATATTAAGATAATGTAAATATAATTGCCTTAGGTTTTTTTTATTTATTATTTAATCTCAAGTTCTTTTCAACTAAAACGTATTCCTCATTTAACTCCCTAAGTACGGGATACAGACAAAAAATCGACCCTGCAAAAGTTTATAAAAACAATCATACGAATAAATCAATTTTCAAGACTTTTCTCCACCTTGATTCTGTTTTCTACTACATGACATTTTTAAATACAATTACAGGAGAAATTGATTTATCCTATACACGGATTTCTTGCATGAACTTTTTTATGAAGCATTTTATATTGTAAGCAGTGGGCCTCTTTATAAAATACCTCATTATATGTGAAATCAACATTCGTCACTAAATTTCAGTTAAAAACAAATTTTCAATACTATTAGGAAATAAAAATTACTAAAGCTTAGTACAGACTTTATCTTATTAACTTTTCTATCAAGAGTCCTATTGGGCGGAGTATGTGCACACACACACACACACACACACACACACACACACACACACACACACACACACATATATATATATATATATATATATATATATATACCTATATATAAATCCAAAATGGGCTTGAATTGTAGATTACTGAAGTCCTTTCAGAATAGATGTTTGAAAATAGAGAATTTAAATTATTTTAAAAGTAAAGTTCTAACTGGTATTTTCATTAAATTAATTTTAACAATACAGGCTATGACAGAGGTGTATTAATTCTTGTTAGAGGTATATTAATTTATTAATACTTTAATGTATTTACTGGGAGTAAATATTCTCATTTGGTATTAAAGATAAGTCCACTTGCCTCAATTGATAGTTTTCCTGCCACGACTCAGTAAGCTCAAGCTATGAAAACGGATTTTTCCTTTTTATATACTTCATCCTCCGATTGTGCAAATGTTACTATCAGATATGCAAACATAACTACGAATAGATAGCTCTTTTTAAGAAATTCGGTTATACGCAGAAAACCCCAACGAATTTAACCTAACACTATCATTAAGAAAGTGTTCCCTATCCCTTTGCTTGCCCTTTATATACACAACTGTGAATAAGTAATTATTGAAGATACCAATTTCGTCATATCCTTCCTCCAAAATCACAAATATTAAATAGTATTTTTTATTCCAGAGTGAAAATAAATGAATATAATATTTCTGATATTGTTGATCCTAACGGTAAGGACTTTGTTAATATGTTTTCTCGATTGAAATGGTAATGTAAATGATTCTTAATTGTACATAAATCACTTTAGATTGAATTTGATAAGAAGATTATGACCAAGTATAAATTATATTTGTCATTTTTAGAACCTGCATTTTTGCACCAGTATGGTCTGTGGTAATCCTTGATTGAAAAATTTCGAGTCTTAATTTTTTCAAAATATTTTAAATGTATACTTATTTCTTCAATGTCTGCACGAAAACGTTTTTTTTTTTTTTACATGTGTGTACACATTTTTAGATTTGTTTTTTATTGAGCCATCTTTCCTCCAACAAGTCCGAATATTAAAAAAATTACAATATAGTGCCATACAGTGTATTTATTGAAAAATAACTTCTGCAAAAATTATTAATAACTCGCACATAAAAATACGTTCCTACATTATTATGCTCGGTCTGAATCCCATCAATTTGCAGTGTCGTAAAACTTTAATTTAAATTTACTGACTTGGTAACTTAAGCCACAAACCATTTTCTTCTGTTATTGCCTTTATTTAAATTACAACATATGACGTGTGAATAAATATTTTATTATTCTAGTACTTCGATTTCATTTAATTGTTTTATATATGCATCTCTGATATTAATTTTAGATGGAATATTTTTAATGGTCCAATTATTCTCGTAATTCAGATAATTAAATGAAAATAGGCTAGAATTTTCTTTATTATCTGTAAATATTTTTAAGATCACATTAAGTTTATTTTCCCCTTTATTTAAACATTGGGATCACTTTATATAAGAAATTTTAATTTACTTTCTAATACTAATACCAACTTTCATCACTAATTGACACCAGATAGAGGAAAATGGTAGAAGTAAACTATCATGTTTACAATTTGGTTTTCAATAACAAGAATATTAAAGAAACCTTATCTAGAAGGCACGAGACATTCCTAATTAAATGGCGGCTTTAATTTTCTTCAGAGAACTTCAGAGTCATCCCAGGACTTATTGATTCCTGAAAGCACCTCAAAGACTTCTCCGATCCAATCAAGCTCGTCGTCCACAAGTCACAAATTATATAAGCTAAAGCTCTTTGATCATCATTATATATATATATATATATATATATATATATATATAATAATAATAAATGAGTACTGAATGAATTACGTGACATATATATGCAGGTAACACTACCTGAATGTTAAGTGAATAAATACGAACGGTAATGAGAAATCTTTACAACAATACAAGTTAATAATCTCTACAACGGAAAGCGGCAGAATTGTACAGAAACTGGTCAGCCAACCTTTTAGCGCTGGATAGATAGACCGGAAAGACAAACAATTAATGAAATATATCTGAATATAACATATTAATTTTATTGAAAACAATTTACTAAAGCTAGTGGTGTAATTTGTAATGAATCAGGTCCAGTTTTATCTCAACTACTCAAATTTAAGTAATCAAAGAACAAAAGAAAGGGGGGGGGTCAACAGAAAGTATTTGCATATATCTCACAAAGTAAAAGTTCAATGAAAACAATTTTTGGTATTTAACCTTGTAATGAAGTGGCTCATGATATAACAGCTTATTGTTAATATGAAATGAGTAGAAGTGGAGGTTTGCTGAATGCTCAAAACTGAAAAATGTCCGAAATTCTCTCGGTTAATATTCAATATAGAGAATAAATGCATATAACAATATTTATAGTACATTTAATTTGCAATAAGATTGTTTCTATATAATTTTTCGATCCGACGTATAATAGTAGATATTTCGAAATTCCTTTCTTAAGGGAAATATGCTAAAAACTGGCACATCAAATTCTGTAGTTATATGCACTCATGTTAATGGTTCCTATGTAGATGAAATCCTTATTTTCAAAAACTGTAGTAAGTAAGTAAGTAAATGTCAGGAGGGCATGTAGTAGTTTCCCTTTGCATTCCTCATCAGACTGTCTGACAATATAGGCATCAGTAAACTTCGATATGAGGCTTTGTCATATCGAAATACCTACGTGCACGTTCCAACAGGCTGTTTTAAAGTAGGCATAACCCAGTATGAATATATGACTAGAACGTTTGTGGTACCCTGCAGATATGTTAGGGAAATTAAGACATGGAGAAAACAGGTTAAATGCCTATGATTATTTATACATACCAACATTTAAGTCCACAAAATAATCTAAGATGCCCAACAAATTTAAAAATACGTATAAAGAAAACGTTTTAAAAGACGTATAAACTTAAATGTGCTAATTGTTGGTCATTATTTAAGAACAATGTAGTGATGCAACTAAACTAAGTCTACATTTTCACTGTTAACTTTTTCTTACGTTATAATGATGTAAAGTAAGCATTCATAAGGTGTTGGAGCCCATTAAAGGTTATTATATTACAATTTTAGGTATTTCTGATTTCTCTTAAATATTGGTTTTTGTCATTGTTTATATATGTGTTTATATTAATTTGATTTACATGACTTTTAGCCCTCTCGAAAAAGTCCTTTCAGTGACAAATATGATTTGACTAGTAAGATTGGTACATTAAATGTTTCCATTTTAATGTAAAATCGATACGTTTAAAATTTGTTCAGCGATCCTAGAACACCCAGTACTAATGCTGTTCTCCATTAAACCGACTAATTTTGAATAATGAAGTATGTTGATGAGGAACTATTTGTGGCAGCAAAAAGTATGCTCGCCTTTATTCCCAGAGGAAAATAGTTACACAACATAAATGCTGAGTCAGGAATTTAGATCAATTGTATCATATATTTTATTCGTTTGATAAAGTATATTGAAGGTATGATCATTCACTTTAGATGAGATAAACATATAATTGGTGTGTTCAGTTAAAACCGATAGACACTGTAAATCACTGTTCATAAGGACATATAATGATGAAAAACTTTGTCTTCTAACATAATGTAATTGTTTGAAGTATTAATCAGGTTAGTGGGGGTGGGGGGTATGAAATCCGTGATAACAGTATTTAATGCGTTTCAACTGCATGCTTTTACTGACTGTCTGTAAGCTTCAGAGTATGAACTATTAATAGTCTTAATATTAGTATTATTTTTATCTTAATTTATAAACAATTTTAACAAAAAGAAAAAAAAAGCACCTGAATTATTGTTAATAGCAGGTGCGATTTTAGAAAAGTTATTAGGCACTTTGTGCGTGGCAAGTCAACGTATTACTGTATCAATTCTAAATACTGCGTATCATTGGACGTTGTGGGCCTCGATTTTTTTTTTATTATTTTGATAGCAAACTATATTTTTGACAGTTTTATTTGTAAAGTTAAAAATCGAATTTCTTGATGACCACAGTCGGAAAAACAGGAAAGGGATTTTTGAAATATGACATCACATATATGCCTCTTATACGTCTGTTGGAAAATATTTTATGACTAAAATTAGCAACATAATATTGGAAATCATCTTAGTTTACACAGCACCAGCTGACAGACCTGACGAAATGACGATTGGCATTAAGGCGGTTGAAATTTGAGCGTTTTAAAATACTAACACAAAGCAAGGTATTCTGCTTATTGATGAATTGGCGAAAGCAGACCCTTCTCCATTTTGAGAACAGATCAATTTACAAACTTTTGATGAATTTAATTTTGTATTTTGTTCTGTGGCTCCATTTAAATTTAATAATTCGAATGGATTTAATGAAAAATATCAATCTAAACCTATACAGTCTTCGAATCGAATAGTGTGAATAAGGTTTGTGCTTCCCCATCATTCGAGACCCCTTAGCCTTTCTAATTAAACAATAGTAAATCAAACTAAATCTCTGCAGATCAAAGTAACTATGTAGGTGTGAATAGAATATATTTAAATATACAAACCTTAACAAATTCCGTGCCTCCTAGGGGATCACACGCATCCGAAATTCACCCCGAAGGTTCAAAATGTCAGCCGGCATGTAAAAATGTTAATGAGTGTCCTCGGAATATGTCCAAAGAGAAAGCAGCGGGAGAAGGACGATCATAAGTCTACCCCAAGTGCCGCTAAAGAGACAGGCGGGCCTAATCGGAGGAGCCATTATGCAGAAATGGACTCTGTCCTTGCCGGAATTTTGCTTGTCCTAGGGCTTGTCTCGTAAAGTTGCTTGTCCAGAGTCGCCTGACACCAGTATAACTCTCTGGGTTTAACGGGAGTGGAACAGAGGAAGGCTTTTTCACAGTTCGCATTTTTGTATAGCTCTCAAAGGGCATTCACTATCCACAATGTAATAACACATAGAGCCATGTATCCTAAAAGGATTTCTCTATATTTAACAATTATAGACCAACTCCGGAGTACGTTTGCATTATTAATTTTATTTCAATTGTTGAAAATTCCCACAATAGTTGAGGGAATATCCGGTGGAAACAAAATTGGAATAGCCCAAAGTAGCTCCCTTAGAAGACGAGTTCTACAATTTATTAATTGAAGAGGACTATTAAAATACTGCTTCATTAAAAGAAATTAATCTCTCAAGCAATGCTGGACTCGTCGACTTACAGCCCTTATCATGATTCTCAATGTCCTTTGATTGTTCGGCCTCCCGAACAGGCTTCCCATGGGAAAATGTATGTAGAGGCCCCTTGCCCCTTTTGTGAACTGACAGTGGACTGTATGATGTTAAAAATTAGAATGTCGTTGAGAGACAAGAGCTCACAATATTGAAGTGTACATGATCAAGCGGGGAAAAGCCTACTGCGGAGACAGGTAGGGTTAGTGTGTGTGAATTTATATACATATGCATGAAGACGATGATGGTCTTGGTTGGCTTTCTATGCATCTGGTACAATCTGGTTGAATGGACCTTTTGAGCGGAGGCTGGTTATGGTTGCTTATAATTCTAAATGTGTGAGTACTCCCATATCCGGGTTACAATTTCCCCTTCGTTCTTCTCACTCCTCCTACTCCTCAGCGTGATCACCCGACAGGCCGTTTTAACACTTACTTGCCCATGCTTGTTATCATTCGCACATAGATTAGGAGTAGTCTATACGAGGGTCTAGGACTTCCCTGTTGTTCAGGCTCTTCTCGTCCTTTCCGTCAGCCTCCCCTCAAGGTTTGAGGTGCTGCAGCGAAATCCCCAGCCCTTGCAGTCTTCTAAAAGATGAGTGCACGACGGGTGATGTCATCACTCGACGCACGCTGGCTTCATTCTTCACGAACAGTGATATTGAATCATCATACATAGAATTATTGTATTCTACCAACGTTCTGCTAGTCTTACTGCTTTTCCATTTTTTAATGCTTTTCCATGATATTTCAACAGATCACCCACTCCATTTATCTACCTTGTCCTGTCCGAAACGAAATCACCTTACTCATGGCTTAATCGGATTCCTCATCCGGATCTGTAATATATATAGTTAGTTCCTTGTGCTTCCCAATGTCTGATTCCTATCACTATAAATATATGCAATCTTTCCAATTAAAACAGCTTCACTCATGGTCCTTTCTTGATAGTTCATGATTTGATTCGTGAGAATAAACTCTGCAAACAGTGGACACCTATTTTATCCCTAATCCGGATAGAATAGCTGAACCTTATTCTTGTTAAAACACCTGGAAGAATCTTGCAGTATCAATAGCGTAACGTTTGTAGAAGAAACCAAGACACTGTTTATGCCAGAAGACATAATTATATGAATGTCTTTATAGTACTTTGAATAATCGGTACGGGCTATCTACTAGTTACCATCCTTTTCTATCCTGTATCGGTTTAAGCCCTTGGCAACCCGGTCCATTGTAAAATAATTCGTATTGCCTCTGCGAGATGTGAACGCCGACGTTAGGTGTTTACGCCCGAACTTACATGTTTGAGACAATATCAGAAATTTATTCTCTCAGAAGTACAATTAGACACCCAAAATCCTATAGAATTCAACATTAATTATTCATAGTATTTTATTCAGAGTATTAAGTCAGTTACTAACAGAAATGACTGAAAGCTATAACAATATCTAGAAGACTTAAAAAATAAAAGATCCGTACTGGAATGCGATACGTTAATGATCGTATCTCACTATCTATTTCTAAGAAAAAATCCGATGATTAATAGTGAGTATTTAGTGAATAATGAAAACATAAAAGTACGATAAGTCGTTTAATATTTGAACTACCAAAATAATGCATAGAACAACAATTGTAGTGGATCAGTAGTTTAACAATGGGTTTAACATTTCTCGATTCGACTCATAATTACGTCTGTATTTTGCACCCCTCTATTGTCCCTTTTAGCCATTAACTAATATGGTCTTTTGGAATGAATGAAACAGTTAAATATTGAGTATAGTGTACATCAAATAAACCATTTCAAATCTAGACCGCGAAATCTTGATTGAATGATCATCTTACAACGTATTTGCATGTATCTCAAAGAATAAAAGTTCAATGAAAAAGTAAAACTCAGTACCTAGCTTCTGATAAAATGGTCCATGATGTATGACCTTATTTTTAATATTACATCAGTAGGAGTGAGGGTTTACTGAAGGCAGAAAACAATGAAATGCAAATATCTTGGTTAAAATTCAAGTAAGAGAAAACCTGTATATATGAACGTATAGACCAATTTAATTTGCTGTGAAATTGTAATGGAAGTATTTCAAATTTTAGAAATCTCCCCCATCCTTCAGTCCGACTTCAACCATTAACGAACTTGATCTTTAGTTTTACATAAAACGTTTAAAAATTGACTTTGGTAACGATCAAAGAAAAATTGCGACCACTAGACCGTTAGCAGTCAAATATATGTATAATTTCATTTTGAACGGACCTTATCAATCTGGGTGTGATCGATGGATACTTAAAGATATTTTTTGAAAATTTCGTCTTGAGTACAACCCTAATAGCTAAATTCCTTTAAGGGGTGCCTGCTAAATCAATTAATACATATTTTATGAGATAGTGTTATTTCTGTGCAGACCAGCTATGAGAGATTTGCATCAACTTCTGGCAAACACAGCAACATAGCCGCCAACCTGACTAAAAATATTAACGAATAGCTAAACATTATTCGTGAGCACCTGAAAGTTGTTAAGAGATATAAGTTAATGTTTTGATCTACTCTAGATGTCGTTCTTATGCACCTGAAAAACGTTGTGAGCGCCTTTCCTGAATGGGTTTCATCAGGTAATATACATATATTATTCATATTTTCCTGGATGACAGAAGATAATTCTAGCTCTGACGAAGTTAAAGAAAAACACATAAATAGTCTCTTGCAAACATAGAACTAAAGACCACCGAATCCAAGTAAAAATGGTCAAGTACTTATCTTCATCCTGGAAAAAATCCTGTGGAACTAATGTTTAGCATTAAGATATATAAATATGATAGATAAATATCATATAAATAATATAATAGGCTTAGTAAACATTTTCCTATGTTGACTCTATTGGAGATTGAGATATTCATTTTCAATATTATACGAAACGTAAGCAACCTTGAAGAGTAGCAATAAAAAAAAAATCTACTAATAAATACGCAACAATAGCTACATTGAATTTTTATGTCGTTTGTTAAATGAGATTCTTGTTTGCTGAATCCTTGAAAGGTTAGTAGTAGGTGTAATACTGAATTGTGAATACCTTTCATTAAACCTGTTATAAGGTGTCCTTCGTCTACATCACAATAGCTTATTTTTTAGGCGAACAAGCCAATTATTAGAAGACCATAGCATCAATGGAAAAGGGCTATTAAGGTATTGAATGAAATTGTCACCAGCTAGATAGAATTTCGACATTAATTCACTTTCATTCTAAAATAAATACCCACCCATGTTGATTGTAGTGCAATTATAACTAACTGTGCGGTATTCCATTTGAGCTAGAGGCGTAGACTTGGAAACAAAAAGTACTGAAGAGCAGGGGTTAGAGAGTATAAAAATTTTATTACTTTTCATCAATTGTTTTCATGTTATATCCATGAAGCATGTTGCACTAGTTGGGCGAATTTTTGTTTAGAGTTGTGCTAGTAGGATGAGATATTACGATTCTTAGCATAAGAATATAACGATATCTGAAAATTATTGCGAAACAATATGATTCAGTTGAGAGTAATGAATTTTGTGGGACAAAATAACTTGCTAAGAATAAACCCAATTATCACATAATTTTTTTTTTAATATATATAAAAGTAATATTAACTAGGATGCTGATTAATTTATATATTGGTTATGTAGTAATCCCTCATGGCAGTTAGTTCTTATTTATATTTTTATTTTGAAGTAAACCCTCATCTCCGTTAGTAATAATAAACCATAAAAATAGCGTAAGCTGATAACACACATTTCCTTTATTTTAAAATTACCTATAACTATTTTACTCTAAGCTATTATGAATATCTACCTGATTCTACCCCTCCCTATCTATCTTCTACCACTTCTATTTAGGATGGGACAAACGATTATATTCAGTGTTTTAGCAGATTTCCCTTAAGGGAAATCAGCTATTGAGGTCGTACTCATGATGCGAGTTTCGAAAAATTTCTTCAAATGTCCATCGATCCTACCCAGGAGATGACGAAAATGAGGTCCGTTCAAAATTATATATATATATATATATATATATATATATATATATATATATATATATATATATATATGTCTGTTAACGCTCTAGCGGTCGCAATTTTGGTTTGATCTTTACCAAACTCGGATTTAATCGTTTAATGTAAAACGGAAGATCAAGTTAGTTAATGGCTGAAATCGGACCAGTGGGAGGGGGAGTTTAGAGGGGGGATTTTTGAAAATTCAAAATATCTCCGTTATTATGCGTCGGATCGAAAAATTATATAGAATCAATCTTATTGCAAATTAAATTTACTATAAATATTGTTCTATACATTTATTCTGTATCTTTAATATTAACCGAGATATTTACATTTGTATTCTGCGTGTGGTCACCAGTAGGCTATGTTCGGACTTTCCGCTGAGAGCTCTGGCGGCCGTTTCTATAACTATTCGTCCCTCGTGAATAGGTTTAGAGGTTAGGTTAACTGTTTTTTGGGGCTAGAAACTACTGGGTTATTACGCCCTAAATAATGTTTTAGGTTTAGAGGTTTCTTACTACTACAGTTGTTATTAGGCAGATTTCTCTATTGTAAAACTTCTCGTGGGAAATCTGCTTAGTTTACGCAGCCCCTGCGTGACGGACGTTTTTATTTAAATTCTATTAGTCCACGTATTAGTAATATACAAAATGAGGAAATGTATTCTCTTTGTGCACATTTGTATCAATTCACAGGAGCAGTAATAGAATTCTCCTTGGTTGCCAGAAGTTAGTCAACAGTTTTGAATTCATACGGGTACATCGATATAACCCTTTTTATCCCTATTAGTGGACACAAATCTTCAAATATTTTCTTTGGTGAAATTTTGTTGACACTTTCTTCCCAAGTGTCTTAGGATATTTGTCGTACAACAATAAAAATACATTACAATCCTTCCAGCCGTCCTTAAGTCAATGGATAAGCGAACGGGAGTAAAGACAGAGGAAAATTCAATTTTCACGACTCAGTTTTTAGGGTGAATGGTCTATCATATGTAGAAAATTTATTCCCACTAAATTTAATTAGAGTTTTGGCAAAGCCTACAGTTAATTTTATTTACACAACTCTCTTGTAGAGTTAATCGTTATTGGGAAATGTATTCACTATAGTTTAAAAGAGGCTCAAGGGAGGCTTCTTTCGCAAGCAGCTGTTGTAGCCTTAAGTAACTAGAAAATACCATTAGCGGCTGTTGAGTAAGGACAAGCATTCCACTAGAAAGAACGTTCACTTGGGCATTCTTTCGAGAAATAATTACTAACTGCTAAAATAGTTGGTGGTCATTGACCAGAACGATTTGAGCCAAAAGCTGATAGAAAGGGCACCAAATGCTTCCATCTGAGAGACCTGCCTTTTCAAACAAGACACAACTATTCCTGGCTTGGTCATCGTCCAGCTGTCGTGTCTCTTCCCCGCCTCTTTTCTACCTCCAAAAATGCTTCCAGATATTAATTTTAGCCCTACTCATTACTAAATGATGCTGTGCCTGTGGAAGTCTTTGAATGTCCTACCCGGGGACTTATGGCCAACAACTGCTCAAAAGATGTATTTCTTGCAATATTCCTCCCATTTCAAGTAATTTCGAAAGGGTCATTCTATTATCAAAAATTTCAATCACGAAGTCATTCCGTCATACTTTACAACAAATATATTGCTGATATAATGCAGATACCTTACTGTTAAATTGTTCTAATTGCTGAAAATCCAATACTCTTTAAAATGCTTGTTAACAAAAAAAAATAGAGTTCTTATAACTGACAAAAACTTCCAAATATTTACTTCTACTTCTATTGATTACACCAAAATAGTTTCATGATGTGATATTGCGCTAACAAGCTTCAGTATGTATCGTTAGAAAAGATTCAAACATTTCATAACGCTTTATAATATCACTTTACTTTATTAAAAATCTGCTCTATATGTGTTCTTTGAAACCTCTTCAGAAATATCTTAAAATATTAACATAGTCAGCCCACGCCCGAAACAGGCACTGTTCCTCAAAACTAAAGGATGTCTCCCTCGGTTTTGGGGTGAGATTGTTTTTACATTAAGATGATTCCTGGAGACATAACGGAAACGGGAAACATATAGGGGATGAATTTTTTTGGGCCCTAGTGATAAATGTTTAAACGTGTAAAATTCCAGAAATGTCGGTATCCAAAAGCAGAGGTGAATGAAATTTTCCCTCTAGTGAAGAATAAAGAAAGCATGGACTGACTAGGGTTCCAGTCACAAGGTGTTTATCATGGACATAAGGCAATTCCAAAACTATAATTAATGCATTATTAAACTCTGACAATGGAATATCTGTCAACTCTGGGATAGTTATGATAAAATATTGATATATATATATATATATATATAAGCCACCACATGTCTTCTATCTACTCTATTAAATATACAAAATATTTTGCAGCACTTCATTTAATATTATTTCATATGCAAGTAACACCGTTTCAACGCTTTGGATCAAAACAGGTAGTACATAGTTCATAGATCTTTTTATAATAATCAAAATAGTTGTATTTAAATCTTCCATGTATTTAGCAGGTAAGGATAAATTAATAGTTATTTATTTCCATCATATCCTCACAGCTCTCCACCCCCTTTGTAAATTTCGTTCAAAATACTTTTAAGATGAAACCACTCAATCAACTGAAAAAAAGTTTACTTTATTTAAAAGGGAATCAAGAAAAGAATAACACAAAAGCATCAGGTGGTGGCTGACTTTGTTCCCTAGTTACATCTTTTAAAGTGGAAAACTTATTAGCTTGTTTCTATTTATTTTACGGTGAATAATATTGTTAAATTAAAATAATTTTGTTTTGTTTGAAAAATAATTAGTGTATTAAACTTTCAACTAATTGAAGCAGAGGATGTGTAGCAGAGAATATATCAAACTATCTACGTTATGAATTCGTATTCAAAAATGTTTCATAGAAGATTTTATTGGAAAATGTATTTTATGTTCTGTTATATAGATTTTTCACTTACGTGAATATTAACTATTATTTGTTTTGTTTTGAGTTGACCACTACTTCCTCATGAAATTTTCACTTACAGCTACTCCTTTATCAATAAAGATATCATGTTCTGCTTAAATTTGAATTCCTGCTTACATCGTTTGGCTCTTATTGTTGGAGAAATTGTAAACAGGATGCTCATGATATTGCAGGAAATCTGCTTAGTTTTGTGAGCGCCAGCGTGCCTACCTGGAGCTATCGAAGGAGTGCATAGACTGATGGATCAGAAGAGGAGGGAGCCGAAAGCAGACAATAGCCCCAGGGCCCATTACCAGAGAGATTGCCCTCCTATACCGTTAGCCATTGTTTCAGCCCTTAGTATAGGCACCGGCAGCAACAATATATCAGACCTTAATACTAAAACATGATGCCCCACATCGTAGGAGGCACGAAATTTATATATAATTAACTTTTCCTACTAACAATAAGCATTACTAAAAGATATACTCAGCAAAAAAGAATAATATCCTTTCAAAAACAAAGGTAATACACTTAAAAAGCAAAATGGAACTTCCTATAAAAACATTTGATGGATTTAAATATCAGATGGTCGGTTAGTTCCGCCTGTCATTATAAATACTATTGTCAAATTTGTAGGAAAAGGTTACTTGCTGATAGTCGACTAGACAATATATCAATCAGATTTTAATTCTAAAGCAATGTTTAGAATGCGGAGGTACCGCATTTATAAATAATGAACTTTTATTCCTCATAACCCACTAATAAGATAAGTGGACACTTTGTCTACTAATACTATTATTATTTATTAACGTCCAATGTTTGCTACTATGGCTAATTTGGACGCGTTATCTACAGGTTATCAATTGTAGCAATAAATTCCTATCGCCCAGGCTGGGATCGAATCGCCATTAGTGATTACCAAGTGAGATTAAACGCAACGCTTTAGCTCACATGGTTAACCTGGGCCCCTGTCCACTAATAGGATTCTCAAATAAATGAGACGCTATCAAGAATTAAAAATGTGATCAGAACACTCACTGATTAATTAAATTAGTTATTGTTTTCCGAGAGTTCATTTGACAAGTGTTTTAGCAGATTTCCTTTCTTAAGGGAATTCAGAAATATTTCTTCTAATGCCTTCAATCAAACCAAATAGATGAAGAAAATGAGGTCTATTCAGAACTAAATAAAATTAGTCTTTTAATTCTCTAATCCGATGTTTCCTTTGTTAACAAATTCCATATTTAAATGTTTTATGCCAAACTAAAGATCGAATTTTCTAATGCCTCATATCGGGTTAGGAGAAGGTGGGAGGGGGGCGGGTAGAAAAGAGGAAGAAATAAATAATTTAATGTAACTCGGTAATTATTAGCTTAAGTTTCTACATTTTTCTCCAGCCCGAATATAAACCGTTATTTCATTTTTATTTTTTTTTTTTTTGGATTCGCACTTGATTAAATCTCAATTAATACTCGTTCATGTTACTTTTTTATCTTTAGTAAATGAATCACTAAATATCTTATGCCTAGCTTATATTTCAATTCCTATTCAAATAGTTTTTTTTCTGCTGGAGAAAAGGGAAATATATTGTTAGACCTACTTGTAATTCCAGTTGGAAAAATGTAGTTATTTATTCCAATTTTTCTCTAACTCAAATATGAACGCACTATTATTTTCACATTAAGCTACTATAGGGCTAACTACCTTATGTTATGGTTAAATGTCAAGTCTTTTTTGTATAGTGTTCTTGCTCAGAGAGAAATGGAGAATAGAAAGTGAGTTACTGCAGTTCATTGGAAATCCGTTTAGTTTATACATTTTCTGTTTGATAGATATTTTAAACTCCTTGACAGAGTTCAAACCTTTGTAATTCGGAATCTCCGGCGATCTTTGGTCTGCCATATATATGGCTGGCCTTGGCACTTCATTGGCTTTTGAGCCAAATTTTGATATTATTAGAATCACCACAAATATAAGAAGATATAAATAAATATTACAAATTTATTATTATTATAACACAAAGAACGTAATTAATCATGGTTTTTCAATATTGACTATTTAATCGTTTTTTATTAGCCAGTAAAATTTAAAAAAATACTGATACATTGATGTATTAGAACGTTTTGTCTACAGCATGGCGGTCTTCATCAGTGATAGAAAAAAATCAAATATAATAGCGTAACGGGCCATCTGAGAATGCGGTATAACACAGGAATACACTTGAAGCTATAAACAGCTAAACATAGTTGTCCTTCCTTGAGTCATGCTATATATTGAGGCCTATTTTGTTATTTCCAATGTCCTTTCATTGAGATTTTTCTTCCGCTTCCCTTTGAAATGAAGGAGCCAAGAAATACATTTTATCAAATTTTAGTCATCGTTGTACTTAAAACAAATTGTAAGTTGTATCTTAGAACTGCACTTTGTATGGTTAATTTGTTGATTGGGTTTTCGCATGTATATTCCGGTTATTCGAATTTCTAGAGATGAGAATGATACGAATTTTTTCTATCCGAAATAATGAAATTAAAAAAAAATAATAATAAACAGTTTTAAAAGCTTCCCTAATCAAAAACTAATTCTTTACAAAGTCACGATGCATATTTCTGTGATCTGAAATAGACCACGAAAGGGGTAAAAACCTAAAATAAAAACAATGGCTATGTTTAAGGGGGCCTTCCCAAAATACTTCTCCTTGCTTACAAACAGGATCAGCGGGAAGGAAACTGAAGGCAATGCCGGCAGTCTTTGGCGGATGGCCAGTGTAGAAATGAACTCAGCATTTTAATTTTTACACCCACCCACCACTTGTATAGCAATTTGTTTTGGCTGTTAACCTCAAATGACTTATCCGGGCCATTGAATAAGACCCCACCACCAGACACCATTTTGTTATGACAAATAGAAATTTCAGAAACATAATCAATGTTTTTCTCAGATTTATTGTCAGACACTCCGTAGATGATACTAATATGTAACTAACTCAATGTGAACCCAAAGGACAATGAAGATGCATCTTGGATTCTGTAACTGTGCACATCACAATAAATATATTTGCTTTGGATGGGTGCCTATTGTTTACGAACCCATTATAAAGTCGTATCTCTACCGTCTATCACACAAGCTGAAATCAAATTAAATTGGGAATCTTCCTCCTAAATAATGTAAACAACAATATTTAGTCGTGCAAGAATTGCGTAAGTAGCGATTTTTTTATGATTCCTAGATCTTAAGTTGTACTTTTTAGATTTATTATTCTAATAATATTAATGTCCAGAATCGGATTCATTGCCAAATAAAACATGACTATCCTGTGAATTTAGTTCGACAAAGGCAACTGCCTTAACAGCAACTGCATAATAGCCTAATTATCCTGTAATTAAGTACGTATATGAATCAGGTGCTATTGTGGATTCTACTCTACTTCTACTTCTGAGAGAATTTTTTTTTTAGTGAAATCGAAGGAAAACTTCTCGAACATAGTTGTGAAATGAATTAAGTGAGCAGGTTTTATTTCATATTTTATCTTCTGACACAGTAAGGAGAAAATTTACTACAATTTTGGGTCAGAAAATAGTGTCTCATTGAAAAAATTATTCACAAATCTTGCTTTCAAAATACTATCTCTAGAGCTTGAGAATGATTATTATAGTCCCTAGTTGGATAAGAATGTTCTCACTGACCGCACTTCAGACTTAATAGACCAGACATTATCCTAGAAGGCATGAAAGAAAAGAAGGAACTCATCTTCGATATTACAGTCTTCAATGATAGCTGCTTTCGCAATAATGTTCCATGAAAAAGGAAAAATACAGTGAGCTGACGTTCCAACGTACTAGAATGAGGTGGAGTATTCACTCAACTAAAGAATTATCAAATTGCAGGTATTATATAAGCTCAAATGTTTAATTCTTCTGGACAGTTGGTACTAATATTGACAATTTAATACTATTCTCAAATTTTCTGGCTGAATTCAGATCACTCTGTTATTCTAGACAAGGTTAGAGTAGTGTGAAAGTTATTGCTTCATCGTTAATAATGTCATTTAATATTAATTTCCCATACCATGTATAATTAATATGTAATAATCCTCAGTGGCTAGGTCATTTTCCAAGTAAGCCATAAATAGCGCTATAAAAGAAAAAGGGGATAATACGTTGACAAGTTAAAGTTCTTCTATTTATTGTCCAATATAGATTATTTAACTCATCAGAAAACAACGCATTTTAAGAGGTCTAATCTTGATGTTAGCTTTTTGAGAAAGATATTAGTCTAATAGTCCATTGAATAGTAAGTAAAATATGATTAAAGTTCAGAAAGTTTTAGTTTCTTCCAAAATTATATATTGGACGTAGTGCAACAATTACACAATTTGATCAATGGAAAAATATTGGTCACTCTTTAAGTTCAATCAGTTTTAGAGTACCTGAGAAAGAATGTATCCGTATTGTCTGAACAGATAAATTATCAAAAAAGTAAGGTATCCTAGATGTTCTGAGCAATGGTTTCTTTTATTTCATTGTCCAAGAAAGTAGGATTTAATTAGATATATTTATGTCATGCATATTTAATGTATGACTACAGCTATTTGGGACGGGTTACCTACAGGTTACCAACCTTTACTAGCCAGGGTGGAACTATGTATTTTATTTAATCAGTTCGCCACTACATAAATTCCAATTGACCAGGTGGGAATAGAATTCGCTACTCTATGCTTACCGTGTGGATTAACCTGACCCCCACAGATGCGTATTTAATAGGGAATAAAAAGGAATGGATGTTTGTAATGCACGTTGTTTAAAAATGGCTTCCGATTAGTAAATATTAATTTTTAATAATAATAAATAATTACGTGTAATGTTCAATAAGAATTAATTATTCATTCTGATATACTTGGGTAGCCAGTCTGTTTGCGGCCTTCCTGTGCTGACGATGTCTCATCTAATTCATCAGGTGTCCTTGTTTATCGTGGCTAGTGACAGCTGCTGATATTGGAGTTGCAAGAGAACTTTTTAAATGTTCCATTGGTGCATAGTTTCATAAAATGTGGCTTTCCACATTTTCAATTCTTACACCTTACGTCCTTTTTGTAGGATCTGATGTCAACTCTGAATTGTCTTGAAGCTAGTTCACGAAAAAGATGCATTCATGAGTTAGCTTTGAGAAAAGGTTTCTTTTATTCGTTTATGTAGGATAATTAGGAATAAACTAGATATGTAAATTTCAATCATACATATTTCATGGTGAATAAAAAAGAAAGATATTTGCGATGCAAGTCGATTTAAAATGGCTTCCGATTAATAAATAATTATATGCAGTGCTCAATATGAATCAATTATTCATTGTTTATGGATTTAATAAATTATATCTCCTCTAACTTTAACCTGCAAAATCGATGGCCTAATGACATGATTCGTAAGCCGCTGGACTTGGAATGAATGAATTATGACAATAATATGACAATGTGTGTATGTGTGTTTGGTAAATTCTCATTGATTCTTTTGTCTATAGGCCATTTACTTATTTTGAATTTTCATTATTAAGAGTATCTTAGGAAAGGAAAGTTATAAAGGAAGTGTCTATTTGTTTGTCTGGTTAGTATTTCATATGGACAAGTGTAATTTCGTGTCAGTCGAAATTAAAAAAATTAAAGTTTTGTAACCTATTTTATTATTTACTCTATTTTTGTTCTTCTTGTTTTGTACCCAATATTCAAATATTCTTCATAGTTTAGTAACACAAAAACTACACCCCCCCCCAAGCAGGCATTATTCAAAATTGCTCTTTTAAATGTTCTTTAAGAAACAAATTTATTTTTTAAATGTGTTTGGTTTTCCCTTCATTCATGAGTTTAAGTAGTTTCGTCATGCCTTCTTCGTCGATTCATATGTAGAATTTAACAATTAAATTCCCAACCCTCCATTCATTTGCCATGGGGATCATTTGGACAATTTTGAATAAAGTCTGCGAAGAAATAAAACAATAATAGATAAACCTCACAAACCTCGTAAAAGGTCAAATAAAAACCTCAGAAAAAAAATATATCGGTTTTTTTGGGTTCCTTCACACATTTACATCTTCTTCTTAATTGTGAAAAATACAATCTTCCAAGAAGAGCATTGGACATTAAACCAAACTTAACAGAACTTCTTGGAGACGATCAGAAAGACATAAAAAGGCTTTTGGCATTCTTAATAGAACCTCATTTGTTAGATAGAAAATCTAGGTAGAAAATATTGATCCATCTATTTGAATAAAAATGACAATATTAGATATGATATATAGTAATAAATTTTTTTTTTATGGCTTTAGCCAGTAAACTGTAAAATCTATCTTGTAGTTTATATGTTGTGTATGTTATTCATGAGTCCTGAATCAGGACTGATACAGGCTGAGTTCTAATTGCTACATAACATATAAAACTATGTACTATATTGTCGACTAAAATACTTCTGACGAATATGAAGAAGACGTACCAGCTCCTTGACGGCTTGGCAGAAAGTCTATGCCTGAGCAGAGTGTTTCTATTTACAACCTAATTGATGTTTGGTTATTCCTTCAGTTCAAACAGTTGATAAGCACACCGATAGTACAGAAATACTTGTAAAAAATGTTTCGTAAATTACAATGTTTTTTTTTATCTAGTTAGGATTACGCAGTTTACCATGTCTAGAAAAATAAAAATTAAAAATGATGACACAAACCCACTAATAGTGTTAAAAATAACTGAACGTGCACCTTTTATTTTCTGAAAATCGATCAAGTCTTCTGAATAAATTAAATTCCTTCTTTTTGTTATGAATAAACCATAAATCCATGTTACATTCCAGTGCCTGGCTAAGATTACATCAATGAAAATAATAACGATTAAAAAAGTGAAATAGAAGTTATTTTTTCTCTCGTGACTTCTCCAAAGTATCTACAAATTGTCAATACAATGAATAACTAAATAGTGAGTAATTTCAAGGAAAAGAAAAAAACAGGAAAATCAAATTTTATAAATTTAATAAAAACTTGAGCAAATTTATAAATTCTAAAACAATTTAAGATATATTCAATTTTTTTTTTTTACATCTACTTCTATTTTATTTTTATGTTTTATACTTTTGCAAGTCTGTTTAAGGATCAATCAATTCACTATTTTATTGTTATCAATTTTCAAAATTCTCCATTTTAGCAGATTTCCCTTTAGGGAAATCAGCTATTGAGGTCGTACTCATGACGCGATATTTGAAAAATTTCTTCAAATATCCATCGATCCTACCCAGGAGATGACGAAAATGAGGTCCGTTCAAAATTATATAATTTTAAATTTTCAGGGGATTTTCGAAAACTCTAATTATCTCCGTTATTATGCATCGGATCGAAAAATTGTATAAAACCAATCTTATTGAAAATTAAATTTACTATAAATATTGTTATATACATTAATTATCTATCTTGAATATTAACCGAGATATTTGCATTTTTATGAAGTCTGTGGTCGGGTATAGTTTGGATTAGGTCGGCCTTCTTCGTCATTTCTCGGCTCAGGTGGAAGCTTCTTCTAACCTTGCCTGTCGTTTCTAACCTTACCTTTGTTACTTTGTGAGATTTATGCAAATACTTTCTGTTCATCCGCCCCCCCCCTTCTTTAGTTCTTGGACTACTAAAATTTGAGTTATTAAAATATAAACTATTATTCCAATTCAGAAGCCGTTTCAGTTGGGAGTTTATTTTAATTAACGGAACGATTTCTCATTACCGTTTGTATTTAATCACGGTGGTATTGTGTTACCAGAAAGCAGATTTCTCTATTACTAAACTTCACATGGGAAATCTGTTTAGTTTACGCAGCCCCTGCGTGGCGGACTTTTATTGATTGGACAACATTACTGTTGTAACATTTACATTCGGCCTCATTCTATAGGAAAGTATAATTTATTAATTGCTTGGGATACAATGTTAGTAAATAAGTAGTATTTTAATTGTTATTCTTTCTTAATAAATTCTCATACGAGAGAAACATTTATTGCAACAGTTCGAACCCGAGCCCATACTTCTGGCTATTTAGCGCATAAAATAAATAGACATGAATGTCCTCTGATTCGGCTAAATGGCTCAGAGCTAAAATGTTTATGAGAATTCGCATTCTTTTTCTTTAGGCAACCATAAGGTAGGTAACATAATCTCTGCGAAAGTGAATGCGGGACTAATTATACAATGCTAGAAATCTTTTAACTTTCTTCTAGATAATTGACAGTTTAAATCATTTCTAGCAAGGTGTAATTTTGTGATGAGTATAAGAAAAATTGTACTCTTCAACGGCTTTTACATGAATGATTTCAGCTGCTTGTTTCGCCTTTTTATCTTACGATTTGTAAGCTAGACAATAAATATTTATAATAATTTTGGATATGATACGACATTTATGTTGCATCCCAAATATATTTTCTTATATTAGCTAAAGTATAAGTAGGTAAATTAAGTAAAGGACTTTTTGGAGTTATGGCAAATAGTTTATTTCAGAACGACTTACAAAGCTGATATTAACGTAATGTCTGCTCGAAACGCATAAACTAAACTCAAGGAACTATATTAGATAATAAGAATGATTTAACTCAAAAACAAATTTAGAGCCATGCAAGCTAAGAACCCGATGCATTTCATGGAGCATTAAAATGCAATTGGATCGGAGACAGACCTGCTAGTTCAAAATGCAACGTACACCTGATTGTAAAACACATACTAAAATAATGTAATACACTGCAACAACTATAATAAATGTTCTATGTTGTAGTTGACTGTACACAATTTGAGTATTTCCCATTTCCGTACTTTGTCTAAATGAATATAATAAAATTTATCCCTTTTTAAATCTTTTGGCAGATTTCCTTTAAGGGAAATCATCTATTGAGGTCGTACTCATGACGCGATTTTACAAATTTTTCTTCAAATGTCCATCGATCCTACCCAGGAGATGACGAAAATGAGGTCCATTCAAAACTGTATACATATATTCGTCTGTTACCGCTCTAGCGGTCACAATGTTTGTCTTATCGTTACCAAAATTGTTGTATAATCGTTTTATACAAAAAGAAAGATCAAGTTCTTTAACGGCTGAAATCTGACCAGAGGGGGGGGGTTTAGAGGGGGAGAATTTCGAAAATTCTTAATATCTCAGTTATTATGCGTCGGATCGAAAAAGTGTATAAAACCAATCTTATTGTAAATATAATGTTCTATAAATGTTGTCATGAACATTTTTTCACTATCTTGATTATTAACTGAGATATTTGCATTTTTTTAGTTTTTGGTATTTAGTAAAGCCCCACTCTTACTCATCTCATATTAACAATATTCTATTATGTTATGAAGCACTTTATTTGAAGCTTAAATACCAAATATTGTTCTCATTGAACCTATGAGTCTTGAGATAAATGCAAATACTTGGCGCACGTGGGAAATCTGCTTCGATAACGCAGCCCCTGCGTGACGGACTTTTTAAGTATATAGTAGACCTTTTGTATTTTATTCTATATGTACAATATTTAATAGACATGTGCAGGTTATTATATTTTATTTCCCCCTTTATTTCTTTTAATTTTGGGCTTGTTATATTTTTTCAATAGTTTAACTTGTTAGGAAAGAATGGCTTTAAATGGTATGTTCAAAGAAATAAATGTAAGATTTTAGTTCATTTTGTCTTGATTTACTTATTTTTATAGTATATGTTGCGAACGGGACATTGGTGTGGCCACGGTCCAGTGGACAGCGGTAGCTCCGCGAATATCTATGAGGCGTCCTTGTTGTAATATTTATAGTATCTCGGAAATACCCTCCGGAGATCTTCTTCCGACATCATCTAGTAAACACGTCAGTGAGGGGGCGGCCTCTGTCAAGGTTCTGCCCTCTAATAAGGACAATCGCTCTTTTTACAACCTTGCTAAAGCACTCCAAATACAAACCGACCTGTCAAAAATAGCAGAAGCTGGTCATGTGTGAATCAACATAGCGTGTAAAATGTTCCTCCCTAAAAAACTGAGGAGTAATGAAAATCTAGGACTGGAGCCATTACTTCAAGCAAGTAAACCAAGTCCGTCATGCAGGGGCAGCGTAAACTAAGCACACTTAGGCTATTTGCATACACACCGATTTTTTACCGGCCGTCCAAATTCCAATAGTGAACCGCAGTCGGAAACGGGACCTGGCACACACGCTGACCGCTGACCGGCGCCGGTAAAATGCCGGTGAGCAGCCGGCCACTTGCTGTTTGCAAATGACACAGTAGTGATCCAATCTCACCATATATTTTCTAAGTATTTGGTATTTAAGTTCGGAATACGACTTTTTATTATATATGTGCTTATTGCTAGCTGCAATTTCTAAAAGTGGGAGTTTACTGTAGATTGAAAATTAAAAAAAAATGCAATTGTCGCGATTAATTAATAGTCCACTCAGAGAAAAAATGTTTTGAATAATATTTATTTAAAACTAAATTTGCAGCTACCGTTATTAATCCCTACCTACATTCCCGTGGTTCCTCCTCATTTAGGTGGACCGATACATACAGTTTGTGGAGTTTTGAGATCAGTAGTTAAGCTTAACACAGAAAAATACGTAGATAATTTGGTAATACAAAATAATCGTATTTTAGCAGCAGTTGAAGTTTGAATATCCTCGGTCACATGGTCGAAGTTTTATGTAAATCTATTTTCTTTATGTAGACCTAAATTTTATTAATTTAAATGGATTATTGTTAACATACAATAAATTGTGTACATAGTTTTCACAGGGTGGAAAATTATAGAACAAGTTCTTGTGAGTTCTTTTGAAATAAAAAAATAATTTTCGGCCCGTTTTCATAATTTTTCATCTCTTTTATGATAACCTTACAAGTAATTTTCACTTTTAAATTGTTAAGTAGGATGCATTCTACATTCCTCGCGGGCTGTAATTATAGCCATGCATTAGATCTGGCACCTCAAGATTAATCAGCCCTAACCACCAAGAGGTGAGTTTGTATCTAATGTTTTAGGTATGAGTAGAAAGTACCTGCTCGAAAATATATTTTTGTTTCTTTTACATCAATTGTTCATTTAGTAGCATTAATGCTCCACTCTTATTAATGTTTCACGTTGGCCCCATCACTCACTGGTAGAGTTAACGAGGGAGACACACACAAAAAAAAAGAAACAAATTAGGTTTACAATGGACAAATTATGGGCCTCGAGTCGTTAGTTATATGTCTTCTAAGTTGGTAGCAGTTGAGAACTAATGTCTAGTTGCTCTGACTGACTAAGCAGATTCCCCACGTAAATTTATACAATAGAGAAATCTCCATACGAGCGCACAACAGTTACGGAATCGGCCACTTACACTTAATAAAAATGCAAATATCTCGGCTAATATTCAAGATGGAGAATAAATGTGTATAACAATATTTATAGTAAATTTAATTTTCAATAAGATTGGTTCTATACAATTTTTCGATCAGACGTATAGTAACAGAGATATTTCGAATTTTCCCCCTCCCACTGGTCCGATTTCAGCCGTTAACGAAATTGATCTTCCTTTTAACATAAAACGATTAAATACCGAGTTTGGTGACGATTAAACAAAAATTGCGGCCACTAGAGTGTTAACAGACAAATATGTGTGTGTATATATATATATATATATATATATATATATATATATATATATATATAGTTTTGAACGGAACTCATTTTCGTCATCTCCTGGGTAGGATCGATTGACATTTGAAGAAATTTTTCGAAAATCGCGTCATGAGTAAGACCTTAATAGCTGATTTCAGAATCTGCTAAAATGTATTAATACAATAAGGATGACACGTATAATACATACTTATTAAGTTCGCTTGTCTTCGAATACAATATTAATTAAATTATTATGAAATTGTTATGAATAAAAGTGATATTGCAGTGCTGGTGATTTATATAAATTGGGTTTTATAAGCCTTTAATTGTTAAATGTAATTTATTCTTATTAAGAATCACATCAATACATTATAATTCGTCCTTGTTGAACCATTGAGATTGCCATATTAGATTAAATAAGACACTCACTGTTCTCAATACGAGAAAGCATACTATGTAAGCTTGGCATTTGAAAATTGTATTATTTTGTTCCATATTTACAAAGTTAACATACAGTCTTAATTTATGCAAATTGTTAGGAATCCGTAGGTTGTTTTCCTTGTCTGACGTAGAAATGCACCTTTAAAAAATCTGTTCCTTGTGTTATTTCTTTTAATGATACGAAACTCCACATAATTTGAACCAGACATTCTGATCTGCGCTACTTATGTGCTCATTGGGGAACGTAAAACTGTTTCACCCAAACTTAGGCATGGTGGTCTTTTCAATTTTTTAAAAGAATGTATTCCTTAGTAAAAATTAAAATACCAAAATACGCACTAGAAAACGCAACGTAAATGCATTTTTAAAACAACGGATTGACTTTTAATGAATTTCTGTTTTATGCTATTACTCGAATATGCATAGAAAGATTTAGGCTCATTTTCATTGTCATGCCCGGGGTGTCAAAAACTCTATTACCTCAAATCTGTGTCTGAATATGTATGAGAGAAAATTTCCATTTTAAATACCCCCCCATAGTCGATATGAACCGAAAGATGGACAACATGAATAGATTTTCCACGTGCTGGACACGCTACTGCTCTGTTATAAATTGTCCTCCATTTCTCATGCAGAGTGTAGCTTATGTAAACAGAACTTTAAGCTGGACCTGAGTTATTAGGTGGGCGAAGTGAAAATCACACTAGTAAGAGTGGGTGTCCACAGAAGTCTGGAAACAATACATTGATAATATCTCTGTCTATATTCGAGATAGAGAAAAAGAGGAAATTGTATTTTCTAGGAGATCGGTTATGCAACATATTTCCTTCCGACTCATAATAACCTTTTCTTTTTAAATTAATTTTATCCTTTCTCTAACCCTCTCCACCCAGCTTTTCGGATGAAAAAAGTAGGCGGTATTTGAGCTCGTCTTATTGGAAAACGGCTAAAGTGAAATGAGCAGGAAGGAGTAAACAAAATAATACAAATATCTTGGTCAAATTTTCAATTACAAATATGTGGTGGTTAAATACCTTTTAACCATACGGAGACATTACGATATATATACATATATATTCGATATAATTTGAAAGGAACCTGACTATAGCTATTTTTTAGCTAGGATCGACTTTTGAAGATATTTTCGGAAATCCTGTCATAAGAACTAGTTTTTCCCTTAACGGGTCTTGATAAAACCAGTAAACACACACATGACAGGGATATTTAAAAATTGATAAATGTATCTTTGGGAGTATGGGTTTTCGAAGAGCAGGTCGCGTTTTATTATTTTATTTTTAATTTATATTTATGCTGTTTGTTGATGTGAAACTGTAAATAGCATTTCTCGGGCAGATGTATTGATTCGAAGGGCTATTGGGGATTTGTCGCTGTGACCGTGTAATATGGCGTTACACACTCTTCTCCACGTTATCTTGACGTTTTTGCATGTCTAACGTGCTCACAGAAAATTATTTGTTCCTGAAAACTTGTAATTGCACATAAATTAATGGCATTGAGAACGGACCAATTGGGCCGTATTTCAGGATATTTAGGTGTTTGGAAACCACACAGGACACCTGGAGAATACAGGTTTGGTGACTCAACTCTCCAGCTGCAAAGTTAGTCTATTAGAATAATACGACGGGTTTGATAGTAATTATTATAACTACTAGGGACTTCAATATAAATACTGCAATTAGCTGTTTGAGTGTAGCAACAGTGTCTGACGCTGCATGCAACCAATTCATTCCACAACATTTAAATGTCACATAACTTTCAATGAAGTTCCCACCTTTAATAGCACCTTACGAGCTTTAGGGACTCAGCAGAAAGCTAATGATGTTCTCGTTTTTTATTCTGACTAAATATAGAATTATTGTTAGAAAATGTTGTAATTTTAGAATTGTTATTTATTAGCATTCACTTTGTGCTACTTTTGTCAATTGGGGCTTGCTTTCTACAAGGTTATCACGCTTTTCTAGCCCGGGTGACACAAGGATTTTATTTCACGTTTTTCGTTACTGCATATATTCCTGTTATCGAAGGGGGGGGGGTGATCGAAACCCCCCACTCTGGGTTTATCAACTAAGGTTGATGACGAGTCAAATTTAATCTAACTTTAATATTGCAAGCGAATTGTAAATTTTTGTGGTCGGAAGTTACTCTAGGTCGCATTTTTTATTTGTAATTTAAAAACGAATAAGAACAATTAATTAATTGTATCTCAAAATCTGTTTAATTAAACAATTAATTAAACGAATTTTGAGTAAATGGAAAATTTGGTTTACTACTTCTTTCGTGCAACAGGTATGAGATTGACCAAGTATATGTTATTTTTAACACGACCAAGGATTCTAAAAAATAAAGGCCGGGCTACAATGCTCCCAATGGTCCGGATTTTGTTTATTACAGTATAACAAGTCCTCCTGAGCTTTTTATATGGTTTTGGGCACAAATTGTGATTAATTTTGTTAAATTTTAGTTTTAACTATATATGGCAAAGTAATTATTTATAGCAGTAGTGATTAATGATTTTTTTTAAAATTAATACTCCATAGAATTTAAAGTTAATTGTTTAACTATGCTACTACTTTTTGTTTTATTTATTTTATAATCTTCTATATTATAATAAACATTCCTTTTGTAACCGTTATATGATTTTTGACAATTTATATATATATATATATATATATATATATATATATATATATATATATATATATATATTGGTTGGCATTAATGACAATTAAGATCTTTTGCCGCCCCCGAAAGAGATCTGAGGGATTTGTGATCGGGGATCTTTACATAGTGAGTGTTCAACTCGACGTACAAACCAACCGTTAACCAAGGAGGAATGAGTTGTCTCCAGCAGTCTTACGGGCCCATTGGTCCCGCGGATCAATGGTTAGTTCCCCCTTCAGTTTTCTTGTGGGCGGGAGCTAAGGGAGTCTTAATCGTTATCCATGCCGAGGGGATGTCAGACGTATATAGTCGTTAAGACTCCTAAGATCCATAAGCACTGTAACACCAGCGCGCTCGGGTAGCGAAATCGAGAACTAATTTTTCCCCCTTTGCGGGGATCGTACCCTGGATCTTCTTTTATGTTTATTTTTTGACTCCAGTGTTCCTTCAGGCAGTGGACAGAAATGCAACACAGCGTTATTTACAGTTAATGAAGAGTGTTTTAGAAGTGTATATAAGAAAAACCAATTGCTACCAGCTGCATTCTTCGTTATATTATAACCAATTTGCAAAGTGCTAGTTGTTTCCTCAACACCAGTAGCTTTCAAAGATGGTCCTGAAACCGCGAAAAAAATTCGTTGTACATTATTGATAAATGAGTTACAAAAACAATGTATAAAATTCAAATATAAATTTTGTATAAGAAACATAAATAAGCTTACCTGGAAAGCAGCCAACATCAACTTAACCCTCAAAACACACAGTAATACTATGTGCTATTTCTTCCCTAGATAGTAACTCGAGAAATACTTAAACTATTCTGGTAGATGAGGAAAGATCGGCGAGAGGGATTCCCCAGCTAGGTTTGAGCCAAGCTGCTTGACTCCATAGATTTTACCACAAATTGCCCTCATTATTAGGGCAACTAGGTGTTTAATTACTTTTATTTTTATTCAATGTAACCGCATTTGAAGGGATTTACACGCGCGTAAATCTCAAGTAACCATGACCAATGTACCAAACGGTAAAATAACCTCAAATTTCAAATCCCATTTTACATTAGTATTGTAAAGGAATTCATTAAATAAAATCCTTAGTCCCATCCTGGCTAGAAAAAGGTGGTAACCTGTAGATAACCCGTCCCAATTGGCCTTAGTTGCAAAAAGGTGGGCGTTAATAAATAATTAAAAATTAATTAATATTGTAATACAGCAACAGGTATTGCATTTAAACAAATAATGCATATTTTGTCACTGGCATGTTCTAATTTCCCAAAAAACGTAAGTATCAATTTACAAATATTTTAGTTTGTTGCATTTAAAAATTAGGCATTTGTTCGGGATGCAGTAAGTAGGACGTCTGTATTTTTCGTATATCTAAAATGAGCTGGAGGAAAAACATTTTTCCACGGAAGAGGAGGTAGTAAGATATTTCCAAAGACTAAATAATACGTTGGATCCAATGTTGAAAAAAAAACAGAGTACGTTTTACGCTATTGAGCTTGTTCTCATGACTCGATTTTCGAAAAAATTCCTCAAATGTCCATGGATCCTACAGAGGATATGACGAAAATGAGTTCTGTTTAAAATTTGATATATAATTGCTTGTCTTATCGTTACCAAACTCGATATAAAAGCCTTTTATACAGGACTAAAGATCAAGTTCGTTAACTTCTGAAATCAGGGTGTATGGAACGGGTGAAGGTGGGGGTGTTTAGGTAGGAATTTAAAAAATTCTAAATATCTAAGATATTACATCAGATAGAAAAATTTTATAAAACCAATCTTATTGTACACTTGATTGGCAATAAATATTGTTATATACTTATTTTGCCTCATGAATAAAAACTGAGATATTGACATGTTTTAGTTTTCAACCCCCAGTAAATCCCTACTCCTACTCATGTCATATTAACAATAAGATTTTATATCATGAGCCAAATCATGTGAAGTATTGTTTTCATTGAGCCTTTACTATAGTGCGTTTCACTTCGAGATGGCAGTAGATCTGGTGCGCTGTTGCCAAATCTCACTCAAATCCGCCAAATTTCTGAAAAACTCGGAAAAAATTCTGAAATTGCAGAATTTAAATCTTCTATCGGCCTATACTATGAAAAAAACACACAAAACAAGATCCCAATCGAATAAATTGTATTGTGCCAATTTTTTACCTAAAAAATTTAATGAAATCTTGTTTCTCTCGTCACTCTCGCGATCATATTTTTTTAAGATTATTTGTTTGAAATTCTAAACGAAAGTTAGTTATGTATCTATATTCGTTACAAGAACAATTTATTTTAAAAATGTCAATTCCTTATCATGTTTTTTTCCATAATAAAAATAAAAATTGTGAAATCCAATTTTAAAAAAGTAGCCTTTGGGGAATTTTCGTTTCTATAATATTTTATTAGTTTTGTCATAATCCTTTTTAAAAAGACAGTTCAAATTTAATTTTGAGGCCTCCACCGAACATTAGTGGTCGTATTACAACAGATGCAATTAAATGTTATAAGGTTGTGGCGAAAGCGTCGCGGACTCGCAATGATGAGCGGATTTGAGACCACTGTCAGACGAAGAAACAAGTACATCTGTTTTTATATATCACCTAATATAATATAATATTTACTTAATATAATATAAATTTTTGTGCTTTTTGTTTTGATTGTTAGGCATGAAGCATTACTTATGATTTTGACTATTTTGGCCAATAATCTAAATGTATAGTTTTTTCTTTAACGTTAAATTTAATAGGCTCATTCACCTTGTCAGATGGTCTAAGAAATTAGATACTCTAAAAATAAGTTGCTTTCAATGGACAATTTATGAAGGTTCATTAAAGATTTTTAATTAGGAATTTTCTTTTCCTTTGATTAAAATGGTTTATTTTTTTTAAAATATGCAACAATAATTATGATTATAATGAATAATTAATAATTGGATTAAAGATATATATTAATATTATTGTTAAAAATAATCATCCCTATCCAGTTTTATCACAGTCCTCCATTGGCTCTCCAGTTTATAAAAGCCTTAACCTCCCAATTTTTGTCGAAAATTACAATTTTGAAAGATATATTTAAGTTATTAACTTCAAATCAATCACAGATTAAAAAGATTAATAAAAAAAGTGCTTCCCAGTAAAATATACAATTTTCGAGTTTGATGCTTTTATAAATAACATGGTACATATGACAGTTATAAAAAAAGAACCGTTCTGAGCGGTTCTGGATATGGGGAGGGTGGGGGTCGTGTTCCCGGTTTTCTTCCCCATCCCACGGTTGCCGGCCCTGTAACGTCTGTAGTACGCATCTTCTGCCACTACAACAATAAACAATAATTGGCATCAGTTAGTCAGCGACCCATAAAATGGATTCGGAGTAGTCTCAAAACAAAAACAAAAATCAACCCCAACACAAAGCCCACCCATGACCTCCGTTACAACCAAACCCACAACACACAAAACAACAAAAAAACAACCCAAACACAATGCGCCACACACGGCCCCAACCCTACCCCAACCACCAAACAACTCACGTAAAACACCCCCCCCCTCACCCGCAACCCACAGCATACTCCAAATTCGCAGCCAAACAAAAAATAACCACGCAACGGAAAAACACCAAAAAAAACAATACAAAAACTACAGTGCAAACCCCCCACATGTCCCTGTTATTTCCCTTCCCCCCTTCTTTAGTCTTTGTGTACAATACTATTAATCCCCCCCCCCCCCCCACCCAATTTTGTTCTCCTAGCTACGAATAAAAGATCAAAAATAAAAAATATTAACTAACATCATGTTTCGAATATTAATTTTTTATTCACAAAACAAAACTAAAATCTTAAGAAAAAAAAGAAACCCCGTAGCCGCTCTCCCCCCCCCCTCCAAACCCAACCCCCTCCCAAAAAACATACCCCCCTGTCCCCCCCCCCCCCCAAGCCCAAAAAAAATCCCCCACCACCCTCAAAAACAAAAAAATAAAATAAAAAAATAAAAAAAAAAACAAACCCAAAAACGCCCCCAAGCACCACAAAAAAAAAAAAACAAACATGCCACCTTCCTCATTCTCGCAAAAATCACAACAACAGCCCAAACTCTCACCCAACCCCCCTCCCCCCCCCACACCAAAAAAAAAAATAAAAAAAAAAAAAAAAAAAAAAAAAAAAAAAATAAAAGAATTTATATAAAAAAAAGGAAAAAAAAAAAAAATAAAATATTATAAAAAAAGAAAAACAAAAAAACCAAACAAAAAAAAAAAAAAAAAAAAAAAAAAAAAAAAAAACAAAAAAAAAAAAAAAAAAAAAAGAGAACAAAAAAAAACAAAAACTAAAACAAAAAAATATAAAAAAAAAAAGAAAAAAAAAAAAAAAACAAAAAACAAAAAAGAAAAAAAAAGAAAAAAACAATAAAAAAAAAAAACAAAAAAAAAACCAATCCCCGCCCCCCACCCCCCCCCCCCCCCCCCCTCCCCCCCCCCCCACCCCCCCCCCCCCGACCCCCCCCCCCCCCCCCCCCCCCCCCCCCCCCCCACCCCACCCCCCCCCACCCCCACACCCCCACAAACCCCCTCAACTCCCCATCCTCCCTTCTTTATTTTTTCTTTGCATTTCACCCTTCTTCCTCTTCTTCCCACTCCTCTCCCTTTCCACAATTAATCCCCCCTCTTTTCCTCCTTCCCCCCCCTCCCTTCCCTCTCCCTCTCTATCCTCCCCCAAATCCCCCCATAAACGCAACCCACCCAGTACCCCCCATTATCCCCCACCACTCCTATCCCCTAACACACATCGTCACCCACCCCAAAAGTATAGTCGATGACCTAAAAAATCGTAAAAACCCTCAAAAACACACCACCAATAAACAACTAAGCTCAAAACCAAACACGATAAAACACATAAAATAACTAACACCGAAATAAAATAATTCAACACAAAAGTCAAAATCGATAAATTGATGAAACTGGATACGGGATATGGTGTGGGAGTTGAGGGGGGAGTTCTGAAATTCCCTCTGTATCCGTTATTATGTCTCTTATCGAAATGTTTTTAAAACTATTTTTTTCTTGTTTAACTATTAATGCACTACAATGTTGCTATATACATTTTTTCGTAACTCAAATATTAAGCGAATTACTCGTACTTTCCTGTTTTATTTTTACTTCTACTCATCGGAATTTTACTTAGAAATGGATATTATAAAGGTGAGATGAGGTCGTAGTGTCGTAACCTCTCGATAGAAATGTAGCTTACTCTGCCCCTGCTGGATTATCATTTGGAGAATTCATAAAGCAATACTCCGAGTTCTTTTGCATTGCGGTTAATTGGTGTGATCTACTGTGAGTCGTGATGTTTTACTAATAAAAAATTGACAACAAAGTGGTTGACAGAGTTATTTTTCAATGGAAATTATGCAATCCTGATCATGAGTCCTCAGCTTCTTACAACTGGCTTATCAATCAATGAAATTATGAACTTGGGAACATCTATGTGCTATGCATTTTCCTCTGTTTATCCTTGGGTTCAAGCGATGGTAGCAGCTCGTTAAACGACTCTGTCGCTGGGCCGACTTAACCGGATGTGTTAATTCTAGCTACTGTCTGCTCAGTAATTAACGAATTCCCGCTAAAACACTGCATATTTGCCTCCCTTAGTTTTTTGGTGGTCTGGAAAAAAACGCTTGCTTACACATGAAATTCCGCAGTAGCCAAAATACATAAAATACTTGACAATCATATAACCTCATATTTATTTGTATACCATACACGTCAAGTTATGATGAATGATAACTATCGAGATATATTTTTCATTTCATATTAAAAAGAAACTTGAATTTCCTTAATAACCTTTTCTTGTGTGTTAGGTCTCGTATGGTGAAATCAAACTAATTCAGCTTTTCCAATATTTTGGTAAAATTTTACGTTTATGAAGGTCTACACATCATAAATATAAATCCCATGAATTATTAATAAATAAATTTGTGATTTTTTAGGTCTGGGTAAAGGAAATAAATGATTGAATACTGCTCAAATCTGAAGTAGTTTGATATCACCCTATGTGACAGATATCTACATAATAAAAGGATAAACTAGATTTTATTACATATGCTAAAATAAATGGCTAAAGATCTCCAATATCGGTTAAGCTACTCAGAAGAATAAAAAATAAAGAATGTTTTTTTTAAACCGACTGAATTTCCCGGTTATGACTGACGCCTCATTTTTTATCTGTTACCACTTATAAACACTACCTTAAGCAAACTACTACCTAAATTAAAGCAATATTTAGGTTTTAATGATCTATGGGTCAGTTAACATCCACAATACTGAAAACTAAAAAAAGTAAATTACTTATTGTACCCTGATTTTGTTTTTGTTTTCTTTAAATAATGCAACCTGTAAATACAATACTTTATAAGTTCACACACCTGCAGATCTTAAAAAAGGACTCGGATTTGAGCAACCTCTGAAGAAGGAATTCGTGAAGCTTTGAAAATTAGCAGCACAAAAATTCTTTATGCTGCAAAAGCCAATGTAGCTGAAAGTCATGATTTTGCATCACAGAGTAGAATATACAGGTAACATAAACCTCCAACATTGTGCACTAGGCAAGTGTTTAATATATATATATATATATATATATATATATATATATATATATATATATATATATATATATATAAAACCCTTACCTAATTCATAATGTTGAATTCCGGGTCATGAATATCTAGCTACTACCATTTAAATGTATCCTGTCAATTTCAATTTTAAGTTCTCTCAATTTACAGTTTAGTTCATTTTAAAAGTTCTCATTATATCTGGTTTGACAGAGAACTGAAGACCTTGGAAGTTCTCTGCTGTGAATAAAAAAGTAGATGGGAACATTCATTTGAAAGTATTAAATGATTCAATTGTCCTCAGGTAGGTATTCTTTTATAATATGAATAAAGAATTAAAAATTGGCTGGAAGTTGAAAGTAAAATTGTTTAATCTATTTATGTAACAGATCTTATTTCTTATACGAAACACCATTTTCAAAGCAAAATTTATTTAGTTATTTTTTATAATACGAAAATTATTGAAGTTATTTAAGAATTTACTAGTTGGGTTCTGATAGTGTTTCCAAAAATATTTTTCATTATGTTCTCTCATACAGTTATTGAAACACTTTTTCGCTAACGGAAATTGGGAGTCTGTTTATACTGAAGAATTTACCTGCACTCATGCAGATTACTATTCATTTAGGGTTTGTTAGGCCAAATTTTTAAGTCACCCTATATCTAATAAAAAGTAAACAACCTTTTTCTAATATAAAAAAATTGGATTTTCATGTAACATAAGATTTCTCACGAGCAATTACTACTGAATTCCTGATACTAAATAATCACCGATGACTTCAGCCTTATTCATTGTATCTTATAATTAATTACATAACTTATAGTCACTTTCATTCACTTAAATATGTCGATGGGGTACACCAGTCTGTTTTTTTTTTTTCAAATATATGGATATATGCAGTCAGCCGTGGTATTTTTACTACGCACTGAACGGGGATTTGTTTATCACTGTGCCTGGGCAAGTGTACAGTACAAAGTTCATAAAAATGTCTGCCGTTCTCGGGCTGTGCGTGATTTATAATATACTTATATATTTCTATAGTGAATTAAATTTAACATAATTTGATCCTAAAAATATCGTGAGTAAGCCCAAAGTAAATTCTCTTGCGAGTATGAGATTTACATGTCTTCTTGGCCAGCACATCGTCAAGTAAGGGTGAGCACTTTACGAGCAAAATATGTTTGAGAACAAGTTAACGACGTCAAAGGAGGTGTGCTACACTTTAATGTCCACGATTATGATTAGAATTGTTGCTCGAATCGTTTCCAGTTTTTTGAAACACCAATAAACCTCATAGGAATTTCAGGAAAACAGGAAAGGATGGGGGAGGGGGTTCATCAGTATGAGGGGAAGGACTTCATCAGGAAATTTTTCTATAAGCTACTTTTTGATTACCCGCACTGGATTCGTTGAATCCTTATAAATTCGTATGGAACAATTTTCTATATGCAAAGAATATAAGTTTATCCTTCGACAGAACAAATCACTTTAGAATTGTTTCCATAATTTTCTACTGAATATAAATTTACACTCATGGTATTGTTATTAATTAGTGTTCCCTATTGGTTACTATAAATGATTAATTAAAGAGTAAATTATTAATAATCAAAGTCATAGGTGGTACGTATGAAATTAGGGAGAAATAAGGAAAATAATTCTCCCCTTCTTTACTCGTTAATCGAATTGGGGTAACAAAGACAAGATATATGCAACTATGGAAATGCTACTTAGCCTAGACTGAATCGTTTTTCATTTAGATCATACTTATACCGGACATTACATTTTTTTTTGTGAAGTGGAAAATGTCGACAAACCGTCAGAATGATGATTTTTTCACGAATTTATAAAATGGAGTTATTGTTTTGTCCTAAATAAATAATAACAGCTTGTAATCAATTACTAAATTCGTCGCAGGCTTAAAAGGACGGAACGAAGGCAAAATAGAAGCTGGAATGAAATAAGCGAGCTTAATGTAAAGCCTGGAGCCGGTCCAGTGGTGATAACCCTTAACAGGTGATTACACAGCCCGGCCTCTAACCAACTGCAAACAGCACGAGGCAGAAGTCACTCAGGAAAAAACAAAAGGAAAAAACGCCTTTTCTGTTCCAGCAGAAACCAAAAATTACTTTTGAATCGCACGTTGTTTTTTTTTTTGTTTACCAGACACCCTTCTGAACGATCTAGATAAATTCGTATAAAGCAATTTTCTGTACTTATGCAAAGAATATGAGTTTATACTTCAACAAATCACTTTAGAATAGTTTCCATTATTTTCTACTGAATATAACCTATACACTCATAGTATTGTTATTAATTTGTGTCCCCTACTGGTTACTTTAAATGGGTTTGAGGTAATTAAAGAGTAAGTTATTACCACAGTCATAGGTGGTACATGTGAAATTAAGGAGAAATAAGGAAAATAATTCTCCTTAACTCGTTAATCGAATTGGGGTAGCAGAGACAAGGTATATGCAGCTTAATACAAACGTAATACAAAAAGCATCGTAAATATTTGAGCATTTTTGACATTTCAAACGATTATAGCGTTCAAATGAGGGTGGCCTTAGATCAGTGGTAGAGCGTCCGACTTTAAATCATTTTAAACAAGCAATATCAAGAATGGACAGCACTTGAATGAGTGACCGCGGGGTTAGTACACCGGTTAGGGCTACCAGAGCGCTCTGGTGTCGTGGTGAAACACAAAAGAAAATGAACAGAACTGGTGGTTATCTGAATGCTCAAAACAAAAAATAAAAGAAACTCGAAAAAATAAAAGAAAGAAAAAAAAATGCATCCAATAGCAACTATAGTACTTTATTCACTTTTTATAGGATTTTTCAATTAGAGCCATAAAAACGTAGATATTTATGATTTCGAATTTTAGTCCTCCAGGCACGGTTTTGGTTCTTATCGTTCATAAACTTAATAAACGCTAAAATCTCTAGTACGGTTCAGATTAAATGAAAATTTAGGAATGTAGATCAAAAAATGTTTTTAAAATGACTTTATGCATAATCATACATAGTAAAAGTCCGATGAAAACAGTATGTTATTTTCTTAAATTACTGTTGTTATAATAATACTTCATCTCCAAGTTGGGGCCCAAATTTATGAAATAACAGTTGTGGAATATTACAATTTCAATAAGGTTGGTTATACAAGACTATTTACAGTAAGGTGGGAATTTTTAAAGCCCTAGTCCTACAGATGGGGTTTTATCCATTAAGGAGTTCTATCTTAAGTTATACATAAAACGTTAAAATTATGAGTTGGTGAATCAAATGAAAACTAAGACGGCAAGTGTGATAATTGACAAATAAATGTGTGTGTTGTGTGTGTGTGTGTGTGTTTTGTGTGTGTGTGTGTGTGTGTGTGTGTGTGTGTGTGTGTGTATTTGAACGGACATCATCTTCGTCGTCTAATAGGTAAGATCCATGGACTTTTCAAGAAAAATTTCAAAAATGTGATTTTTAAAGAAATTCACAGTTTTGCATTAATTTTCCTGTTACTTTGTTTCATGTAATAATGTTAAATTTTGATTTTGATGATCCATAATATATTTTTTTTTTCTTGTTAGAGGACCACTAAAAAGAAAATTACACCTCATCATAACTCACTGCATTACGCTTACTCATTTGATTTGGACAATGGTTCATACATCCAGATAAATGTCTCAGATTTAGAACTATTATAACTCAGTTCTAGAACGTCCTTTGGATTGTTGTTGGGAACATTTATTAGTGTCAGCTTTACTTTCCTTGATGTCTCCAGTTTGGCAACTGTCGTTAGGAGTGGCAGGTGCGTGCTCCAACCAAAAATATAGATTTCATTATACATTCTTAGTCCAGTGACACAAATATTTTTCATAAATATCTATATTTTGAGTAATTTCCGTTATTCATGTCCATGGGTAAGCGTATAGATTAAATATGTATTAGAATAAAACACCACACATTCATTTTAAATTATGCATTAACTAAGAATCTAAAAAGTAGAATTGTCTGCCTAATGCGTTTATTTTGATCAACCCAGTAATTGTTTCATTTTGGACATAACCGTTAACACGAGAAAAAAAAAATTGAAATATTAAACATTAAATGTGTTCCTCTGATCTTATACCTGAATAATGAAATAATTATTGAACAAATTAATAAATAATATTGTGTTAACTGATTTTTACTTTCTTTTACGAAGTAAAGTAAGTTATCCAATTTCGATAATTTTCGGTTTTTAGATTTCATTGCAATTATCTCTCTTGAGCCTATACTCCCATATATCGAAAGACGGCTAGTCTCAGAATATTGAAATTTATACGCGCTAAAGTGTACCGTTTATTTAGGCATCTCCTTTTTTGATCGAAGTAAACCAAGGAGGAGGTTTCGTTTAAATGAAGGTAAAACAAAAAAAAAATTGCAATATTTCCCTATGTATTAGAGACAATAATAATTTGTATAGAACCTTTCGTGTTTATCATGAAAAGTTATATTTATTATTACCATGACATTTTTCGATATGATGACTTGGAACGGAGAAGTCGTATATCTGATTGAAATAATATAATTTTTAATGAAGTGCAACCAAGCACCAGTGCTATTATTGTGTTTATTTGATTTGATAGGTCCTGAAAATGGCGGGAAAAAGCGTTACCCCTTATCTGCTTTAGAAGATTTTTGGAGCAATCAGAAAACAGTCGAATATCATTTCGCTGGGTGAAGGAACTAAGTGAAGTAATGTGTTTCAATGGAGCTGAGAGTGTGTGGAAATCAAAAAACCCGGACATACTTTTAAGAAATAAAAATGACTTAATTGCAAAAGTAGACCTCCGCCTCTTAAGTAAAGACTTAGAGAAAGTAGCAACGTCAACGTTCAGCGCATATTATAGGAATATATCAAAGTTAGCCTTTGGGGAAGACTGTCAGATGCCACATAAACAAATTAAGAATAGTTTCCCAAGTAAGGCTTGTCTGCAACAGGTTTCAAAGATTAATCCTGAATAAATCATTCTTTAAGTTTGAGCCCACTTCCTCCTGCCTACTATGAAATAGTAATGAAGTTGATAACTTGAAACACTTTTTTATTTCATGCTCTAATTTAACTCAATATAACAGCAGTACATCCAGAAATCCATTAAGAAGATGGCAGACCACTATTTTAGAATTTGAGGGCTTATTAAAAATAGATAGTTTAAGTCTAATTAATGATTAGTTAAGGAAAGTGTTAAAATACTAAGTTTTATGCTTTATAAGTAATTTGGAAAATATTTTTTAATCTATTAGTGTTAACCATGTTCATATTAATTTATATGTAAGCAATCTCATTCTTTTCTATCCTTGAATATATATGTTGTAAAATTTTAATTACTAACTAGAATTATATATCATATTTATTTATGTAGATTTACTTATTGCTTTTTATTCAAGTGCCCGTTTGTTTGTTATTAGGAGGTGAATTTCTTGCTTTAAGATGTAAAACCGTTTAAGCAATAAATATTCTACTCTATTTAATTTTTGGTAATAGTCATTAAACGTAATTGGAACTATGCGAAATTGATTGGGCGTAGAACGCGCGTGTGAAATATATTCATGATTGGACGAGAAGCTTCAGAGGAGTAGGACGTAATTAAAAGTTGTGAGTGACAGAGAAACGCCCCAATTAGTGGTGGGAGTGTGCGTGGACCAGTCAGTGGTAGAGTGCTGGACTTGGGTAATGGGAGAGTCAGATAATAACCCGGATATCACTCAATTTGCACAGCTGAGCAATTGAGTGGCTACTGGATATAGATTCGGTGGGCTGTGGTCTGTAAAGCTGCAAATGCACAAATTTGTATGGATCCGTGGCTATTGTCTATTGGAAATGTGACCTTAATCTAATCTTTATTGAATGTAAAATGGCGGCAGGTGAATTGATGAAAAACAGATTAAATATCTTCCACTTATTTATCGCCAACTCTACGTTTCATGTCCTTTATGACGGCTCTTTAGGAGCTATACGTACATTATAAAAGTCCGTCACGCAGCGGCAAATTAAATTAAGCAGATTTCCCGCGTGCTGGCGTAACACACTTGTGATCTCATCTCACCACGTATTCTTTATTTCTAATAAAAAAAACAAAAAAAAAAAACAGTTTAGTCGAAGGGGAGAGGGAGGGGGGGGGGGTAACTATAGGCTGAAAATAAGAATGTACGAACAGCTCGGTTAGTACTTGACTTACGAAAAAGTGCACAATCCAAAAATTGTAGAGCTTCAATAGTTTAACAATATAGATTCTATAACATTTTACGATCGGACTCATAATAACGGAGATATTTTCAATTTACCTCTTAATGTCATCTTTAGTATTGAATAAAACGGTTAAATATCGAATGTGGTATAGGTCAAATAAACATTTTGGAAACAAGAATGTAAAACCTTAATTAATGACGTCATCGTGCAACGAATTTGAATGCACCTCGCATACTAAACGTTGAATAGAAACAATATTTGGTATTTAAGATTAGAATAAAGAGGTTCATTTCACAACAGCTTATTGTTATTAGGACATGAGAGGATTGGAGGTTTACTGAAGAATGAACACAAAATATTTCAAATATCTCGCTTAATATTAATATTAGAGAAAGTATGTATACATTTATAGACAATTAAATTTGCAATACAATTAGTTCTATATACTTTTCGGAATCGACGTATAATAACAGAACATTTCGAATTTTAAAAATTATCCCACTCTCTCTGGTCAGATTTCAACCGTTAACGAACTTGATCTTTCTTTTTATATAAAACGGTTATATATCGAGTTTGGTAATGATAAAACATTAATTGCAACCGCTTGAGAGGTAACAGATATAAATATATATACAACTAGCTCAGATACCCGGCTTTGCTCGGGAATTCATTTGAGGCTGAATGGTGATGGTATTCTTTTTGGCAAGGCTTTACTTTGCACAATATTTTGACATTTACCCGCCCCAGTGTTTAGTGTAAATACCCGTCGTTTCTGTGGATTTTTTAATAATATTGATATTATTTTTTTATGTACGACTTCACTGTCCTCCAAATTGTCATATTTCCCGTTTCCTGTGCATTATGCATAGATTTGAATTATTAAGCACCAAATAGTAACATACATTTGAATTAATTTTTCCCCGTGAGGTACCTGATAGTTCCAAAGAATTGTGCCAATTTCTCTAAATAACAAAATAAACAACTTTTGTTATGTGCATATTTGCCGAAACCCCAATAGGAAACGAAATATCACTATTTTTAATTTCAGGCCTCCCTTATAACCCCCACTCCTGTCCGTCCCTAGAAATGTTAGTATGGCTTATTATAAGGAAGACGTTAGTGCTAATTCACATACCGAGTTTGGTTTAGTTTGGTTGAGTATTTTGTGCCAAATGAAATTATTGACTTCTGCTATCACACTTTGGCGTATAACGCCTTTATAATTAGGTATACGACAAAAGTGTATATGACAAAAGTTTCTCTAAATAACAAAATAAACAACTTTTGTTATTTGCGTATTTGCCGAAAATGCAATAGGAAACGAAATATCACAATTATTAATTTCAGGCCTTCCTTATAACCCCCACTCCTGCCCGTCCCTAGAAATGTTAGTATGGCTTATTATAAGGAAGGCGTTAGTGCTAATTCACATACCAAGTTTGGTTGAATCTTTTGTGCCAAATAAAATTGTGGACTCCCACTATAGTTCTTAGCGTATAACTCATTTATACTTTCGTATACGGCAAAAGTGCATATAACAAAAGTTACTTTAAATTACAAAATAAACAACTTTTGTTATGGGCATATTTGCTGAAAAATCAATAGAAAACGAAATATCGCTATTTTTAATTTCAGGCCTCCCTTACAACGCCCACTCCTGTTTGTCTTAGAGAATATTAGTATAGCCTAAAGTCTAAGTTGGGTTAGCAGTAATATACATACCAAGTTTTTTCATAAAATTCGGTTCAGCCGTTTATGCGTGAAAAGGTAACAAACAAACAAACAAACATACACGAAAGAAACAAAATGCAGTTATGGTGTCTATGACATGTGAAACGAAAAGTTATCGTGAAATTTTGCGAAAAAAATCAATGTACAGACAGAGGTTACAATTTTATGTATATATAGATTTCGAGCGGACCTCATTTTCGTTAAATTTTGGGTAGGATCGATGGACATTCGAAGAAATTTATCGAAAATCCCATCATGAATATAACCTCAATAGCTAATTTCTCTAAAGGGAAATCTGCTAAATTATAAGACCCTATCACAGGCACATTCACGTCGAGACCACTGACAATACAAATCAGCTCATTACATCAATACATTAAAAGATGAACATGATAATGAACAGTGTGGAAATCGATTACAGAAGAGTAGTATATCTATGAAAAATCGATTACAGGAAAATTATGCATAGTCACAACTATATCTTGCTGTTTTCTAAAATATATGACAAATATATTATGTAGGCTTTTTATGTTAGTTTTCTTGTTCACGTCATCTTTGTTTTTAGTTATATGTTTATTTTCTTTTATGTTTCCCTTGCGTACGTTCTTGAATTATCTAAAATTCTCAACATGAAATTTAAATTTATGTTTACTTGTCAAAGAATGCTCGGTCGAAGAGGTCCTGCTTTCTATATTATCGAGATTTAACAACGTTGATTTAATCTTTTCTATAAAGTTTTCAACGATTCTCCTATATCAGCAGAACACTTTATTTAAAAGAAAAAAAAACAATTTTTCCTTGTCTAATTGGCCGACGACTCTTTGACATTTATACAAGATTTTAACTTGATGTAGAAATTTTAAAGTATTTGATAAAGGACGTGAAACATGTAGAGTGGGAAATAAATAAGTGGAAGATATTTCTAATGTTTTTCATCTATTAATCTTTGGCCATTTAACCTTCAATGAACGTGACTATGTTATTCATGATCAACAGTTATTTTGCACAAAGACTGTTGTCCAGCCGAGTACAATTGGTGATATTTCATTTGGCTGTTTCGCCATTTGGGGACCATAAATTTCGAAGCCACAAACCGCCATTTCTGTCACTTCTTTATGGCTCTTGCGCTGGACGAAGACGAGAAAGAGAGAGAGAGAGAGAGAGAGAGAGAGAGAGAGAGAGAGAGAGAGAGAGAGAGAGAGAGAGAGAGAGAGAGAAGATATTAAGGTTTATGTCACTGATTCTCTCCACTTGATTGCCATGAATAATCGACGCAGGGAATTGTGTTAGCCTCCGTTAGGGTACAAACATCACGTTTCTCAGCTATCTGACCGCATCCAAATGGCCCTATGTTCAGTTCTAGCTGGTACAGAAGTTGTACGTGCAATAAATCATGAAGCAAACTACTTTCCCGGATATTAATTTATAATATTTAAGAAAAAAAATTGTCCAAACATAGTCCTACCTAATTTAGAAAAGTCCGTCACGCAGAGCCTGCGTTAACTAAGCAGATTTCCCATGTGCCAAAACATGAAAGTCCAATAAGAACAATATTTGGTATTTAGACTTCGAATAAAGTGCTTCATAACATAATATCATATTGTTAATATAAGATGAGTAGAAGTGGGGGTTTACAAAAGACAAAACTAATAAAATGCAAATATGCCGGTTAATAATCAATATAGTGAAAAAATACACTTAACAACATTTATAGAACATTACATTTGCAATCAAATTAGTTCTATTCAATTTTTCGATCCAACGCATAATAACAATGATATTAAGGATTTCCGAAATTCTCCCCCTCTAAACCTCTCCCTTGTCCGATTTCAGCAGTTAACGAACTTGATCTTTCTTTTTATATAAAACGATTATATATCAAGTTTGGTAACGATAAGCCAAAATAATTGCGACTGTTAGAGCGGTAACAGAGAAGTATACAGATGGATAAATATATATATATATATATATATATATATATATACACACTCGTTCATACGGATGTAAGCAGAACATATTTGTAGCTCAGCTATTGAGGTCGTACTCATGAAGCGATTTTCGAAATTTTCCTTCAAATATCCATTGATCCTACCCAGTAGATGATGAAAATGAGGTCCGTTCAAAACTATGTGTACGTATATATATATATATTTGTCTGTTACCGCTCTAGCGGTCGGAATTATAAATCGGTAATCGTAACCAAACTCGATATTTAGTCGTTTTATGTAAAAAGAAGACTAAGTTCGCTAACGGCAGAAATTAGATTATGGGAGGGGGGGGGGTTAAAGAGGAGGAATTTTGACAATTCGAAATATCTCTTTTACAATACGTCGGATCGGAGAATTGTATACAACCATTATTATTGGAAATTAAATTTACTATAAATGTGGTTATATACAATTATTCTCTATCCTGAATATTAACCGAGATATTTGCATTTTTCAGTTTTCAGCCTTCTTCTCGTGTCATATTTACAATAAGCTGTCATATCATGAATCACTTCATTACAAGGTTAAATACCAAATATTGTTTTATTGAACTTTTACTTCATAAGATATATGGAAATACGTTCTTTTACCCCCCCCCCCTTCTTTTGTTCTTAGATTACTAAGATTTGAGATTACTTTGATTACAAATTATAGCACTAGCTTTTGTAAATTGTTTCCAATAAAATGAATATGTTATAATCATTAATATTGTCTTTCCGGTCTATCTTCAGCTCTAAGAGATTGTTGTTATAGAGCATTAATAACTACTGTTCATGTGTCTCAGTAGTGATATATGCTTAAAAATAGGGCTGACGATAATACTTTTTTCTTCTGTTTAAATTACCAACATATATGCATATGCGGGTTTGGCACTTGTATCATGTTGGATAAATAATATGCTTATCTGGTTATTATACCATCACAAAAACATATATACAATATTTATTGTTCCAATATGTTCCAAAAGTATAATATAAAAATTACTTTTATAAGTTTGTTAGTTGCTCATGTTGTGTGAGATGTGCTGCTAAGAGGTTTTGCGGAGGGAATTTTCCACCATTACTCAGGGATTGCTGTCAAACAGCATTTAATTTCCGCCTGACTTCAGCTTTAAATAGCTGTGCCTTTGAAAGGCCTTCATCTATCATGAAACATGTTTTAGGAGTTCCGTGTTCCAGTAGCTGGTCAACAATTAATGTTGCTTAATTACGTTTTACATTTATTTTTTAACTTTCTTAAATATTAATATTTTAATCCTATTGAATATTTAATACATTCTGAGGCGTAGAAGATTTATGTTGAGGCTGATACGTTTAATCTGCTTATCTGAGGTGCAATAGTTTTTCTAGAGATAGTAGGTAGTAATTAGGTATAATTCATAAGATTTTTCATAATGCGAAAACTGACATTCTTATATATTTTATGGCTACTGCAGTTTATTTCTTCTTTCACAGCCACTTATATCTAATTTTCCTGTTGAAATATTTCCAAACTACTAATAATTTCTATAGCAATTTTAGTCGTCCTTGAGCCCGGTAGTTTTTAATAAGTATTCTTGTTTGACAGTATAGTATAATTCATGGTCGTGATCAGCTTGAAGCATTGATGTTGTGCCTTTACAAGTCAAACATAGCTAATCTTCATTCAAGTAGCTACTGTATTTCCTCACTATTTTGAGTGCCCAGGGGAGATATATAACCTGAATGCCTGCTAATAGTGCAGCTGGATAATGTTTAATAAGAAATTAAGAGGCATTTTGAAAAACCCAATTAAACAAATATATTAAACTACTTACTCCAAATGTGGAAGATGAGAGATTTGTGCGTTTGACAGTACTTATAAATGCGAACAGTCCTTTTCAATGATGAAAGTTAATAAATCAAAATATTCTACAAGGCTGACTGACGATAATTTGGAAATTTCTTATCGTCTTTGTATCAGTGGAATTAATCCAAACATCGATGGATTAGTTTCCCAAATTCAAGCTCAAGTGTCTCATTGATTTCGGTGTCGCTATTTAACTTTCGTTGTTTGTAATAATTCTAAATTTTACGATTTAATTATAATGGTTTACCTATTTTTTTCATTTCATTTTGTTATTTTAATAAATTGTATTACAATTACATTGTCGTATAATTTCACGTCTGATATCTATCGTTAAAAATTATGAACACGACTTTAAAATGCACTGCTTTTAAAAGCGACCCGCAAACGTATTTCCACACTAAAGTTTGGCCCGCAAACATGTCAGAGGTTGCCCATACCTGATCTACATAATTAAAAATCACCAGTAAAACCTCTTCACTCAGAATATTAGACAAGCCTTCTGTTAATCTGATCCTCCCGATCTTTTTGCTGAGTTCTTGCCACAATTTTATCCTAGCTGAAAACAGAAGTCATTAACCCGGCATCACGTTTGTTCAGCCTAATTCCAGTATTTTTAAAAGTCTATTTTTCCAGGATAACCATGTATATATTTCTCCGCTGGAGCCACTAATTTTCAACATATTGATCTGGTGCCGGCAGACTTATGAGTGTGGCGGTTAATATGTGTATGAAGGATGTTATGTGTACAATTTATTCATTATATATACACTTCACTGATGAATTGTAACATAATTTTAATAATGTAAACACATATTCAGCTTCCAAAAAAAAATAGATAAATAATATTGGAACAAATGTTATATAGCAGATGACTGGAGTCCTTGATGTGGAACCTATACTAAAATGAGTGGAATGCGTGCTAAGGATATGAGTCGGCAGCGGATGTGAACTGATAGTACTCACAAAGCAATCTAGTGTTCACCAAAGCTAACATTGACTAGGTGGAGCAATTCGCTTTTATATAACATAAATTGGTAATACTTGCAGTTTAAACTAAATTTATTTATAAAAGTAGTTTTTTTAATTTATAAAACAATGATTTTATAGGATTAATAATTAATTAAACTATTGAAAAGTTACGCTTTGAGCATTCATTACCCACGAAGCCCAGACAAGTATTCTAGCAGAGATGTGTCCATTTTAGCTTCTTGTGTTTCCTTCCTTCGTTGTCTATTAAACGCCATAATCACAATCATTGTTTTGCATAGAAGTATATGGATTGCATTGCACATGTCCCACCCATCTTAACCTCTTATATCCCCTTTAGTGTTCAATAAATGATTTAGATTCCTGTAAATTATATCTCTTTCTTTCTAAAGTTTTTAGTAAAAACCCCTTTCAATTTTTAAAATATTTTATTTTTTTTTTTTGTGAAACGCATGACACTTCTCAAATTTTGCTTCGTGCGTACACATCACCACTTCAACTTGTATCTAAATATCAGTGAAGCATCTGTAGAGGAATTACGGTTCCATGAGTGCTAAATACCTTTTGCTAATTAGTGTTTTAGTCGTTTATAAGTTGGGGAAATCCCCATTTTTTAGTTTCTTAGAAGTATTAACTTCTACAGGAAAACACTTTTTTCCTTGAGCTCATCTATTAAGGAAAACGTCGGGGTTCTCTGTTTGCTGTAACTTAAGTTATTTGACGAATAGCTAAGCTTGGACTTCACTAATTCGATTCTCATGTTTGAACTCCAACATACATTGCGCAACCTACGAGATAGCTGTCCATTAAACATAAAGAACATCTATGAACCCAGGGCAATTAATTTTTCAATCACAACTAACAAGACACATCAAGAGAAAGATCTCCCCAGCAGGTTGATGAGGAAGCCAGGTCTAGGAATCGTATTCATTCATTTGAAGGGCAATACAAATAAACGAAACACATTTGCCCTCAACATTTAATTGTAACCAGTAGGAGCCGCAGTCCTTACAGGACCATGCAATCATCTTAAACCATATCTCTTAATCTTGGCCCGATCCTCCGCAAGTACTCTAAGTTATGACCCCCCGCATCCACCTGGTGTTTCTGGGTAATCTGCTCCATTCTCACTATGTGCCATGCCGAATGTAATCTGCCCTTCTAAACAGAAAACGACTCTCCATATAAATTCATCAGTTAGGCGTTGATTCTGTGCTCCACTCTAGCATTTCCTATATTCTTCTTATATTTTTATTTCATATTCACTTAGAAGAGCTCTCCGGCTATCCTTGATGAGAGTCCTCTTCTCACTGTCGTATACTACTGTAGGCCTGAATATGTTTTCTACATAACGCTATTTTCCTTTCCTGGAGAGATTCTCCAAGGACTTGACTGAACTGAGAAACATGAACTCTGCTAATTCTACATGAGCACCAACTCCCTAATACTTTTACAAGTTCTCATGAATTAAGTCTTTCCTATACTGATTTTGAGTTCTAAATTTTGCCCAGCTCGTACAAACACTCCAGAGCACCAACCAATTCTGCAATGTTTCATATGTCAAGCTGTGTTTGCCTGCCACATACAGCACATGACACAGAAGGGTTTGTTCTTAATTTCGCATTGTCACTTCAAAGTTAAGATTAAACAGTAATAGCGATATTAGTTTAAAGCAATGATCATATTCATATAAGTCAAAGGAATTGGTTTCTCATGGACGTTATCTTTACACCTTCACTGAATAGTTGTTAATTTAAGTTTGTTTTAGGGTGAAACGTTTTTAATACCTTTCTGAGTAAGAATGGGTATTTTTATTTTTTAATTTCAGACAGCCTAGCTAAAATGGACGTACGTCCTTGCTTGTTAGAGTTAGATAGCATTCTCTCGAAAACATTTTTGTGACATTATGTTTATTGTAAATATTGAAGATTTCCCGAAGTTTTATATGGCACCAAACGTTTGTTGGTAGTATATAATTGTAGATTGAAAGGAAGAATATTCATTCGTAGGACTAATGGATTACAAATAAATAGTTTTTCAGGTTTTTATATTAGTAAAGAGTTATCTAATCTTCATATCATCGTTTTCAGCTTCTTCACATTTATTATAGATTTTCATCGGTATAGTCCAAGCCATGGAGGGACCACGCTTCAGTGACTTGGGCATAATTTTCCATCATTTATCTGTCATCACGCAACAGGGCTTACATGTATTACTGATTACATAAAAAAAGAAAGTCGGAAATTGAAAATATATATGGCCATCCTATCCCATGGGAAATGAATGAAATAGTGTGTGTAGACACGCTAATCTGTACTAAAATGTTCCTATTCATTCAGTGACGATAAAGGTATTGAGGTATTGCAAGTTGAGTATCGTCGAGAATTGAAGGCACTCATTTGATTTAGTGATTACAACTCTTCTTTTTCAATGACGTTCATACCATTGTTTAAAGATATCACACTTCACTCACCGTTTAACTTTTTTTCGTAAAGCTTAATTTATTCTCGGTGAGAATGAAACATTTTTGGAGTGAGACATGTTGCATTTGTGCTGCATTAGTTCGTAATATTCGGAACAATGAATTATTATACAAATCTGGATGTACACAGTAGGCCTGTTTTCCTCTAAATTGCGGTACGTTCTCCTACCAACGAGCTTCTCCGGAAAGAATAAAAATAGTTGGTATTTTCATAAAGCAAATCAGTTAAAAACCATCTTTTCCTCAAGAGATTCATTCAACATTTGATTGAATACTTGCACTAGAAACCAGTGTTGTGCAATAGTTAGCTCATTCTGGAGAGCCTTCAATAAATTACTAAATGGGACGCCTCATTCAGTTTATGTTCGAGTAAACAAAAATATTCCTGAACTTATCAATAGCGCTAATCATAGTATAATATAGTACCTCCGGCCTTATTCATTTTCCAATAATTTCATAATCTTCTTCCTTTATCTAAGTCCCGGTCAATAGTTCTAGGGCATTCTCGTCAATATAATATCAAAATATATTGGTCCAGGTTCATATTCATATAATCAGAAGGTTGTCGGGAGCAAAACAATAACTTTCCTTTCTATTATTCTCTTTTTCATGTCCACTACTAATGTTTGATGGCTATAAACTTCTTTACTTTTAGGAAAATCATTTAAAATATATAAATATTTATACTCTACTCAAAGGGCCTTAAAATGCAGCACCGACATGTAGAATAGGTATTCCCCTTAAATTCCCTACTTAAGATGAATTAACTAAACTTTTAGCTCATTTCACTGAAAAATTAATGTGAAATTCTGGGCCACATCATTTGTCAAAACTTAAATTAAACTCTTGGTTTATTTTTTTACCATTATACTAAAATTTCAGATTTCTTATTAATTAATTTTAGGGCACTGGTCAACTAAAGACTCGAAATATTATAAATTATTTTTATTAATTATAATTATTATTTATTAACGTCCACTTTTTGCAACTAAGCTTAATAGAGACGGTTTATCTACAGGTTACCACCCATTTCTAGCCAGGGTTTTTATTAATTATAAACGCCCTACATGTTTCATTCCCTCAGTGGCCCCTCTTCAGTGAATTTTTAATCAAAAGCTCTTGATAGTAGCCAACGAAGAGAAAACATTTAAGGCATTAATATTTAAATTAAAAAAAAATGTAAGCCTTCCTAGTTCTTATTGAAATTGACTTATTTCATCAAGATTTGCGTTCAATTTATGAAATCCAGGGTCATCCCTTATTACTAATATTTAATTACCTTGAAGTGCTTCTATTGTATGCATTTTAAAAATGTGTGTTCTAAGCACCTACTTCACGGACGATTATAGATTTATGGTCTCAATAAGCCTCCTATAGTAAAAAATGTAATCGAAAAAAATCTTTTAACTGGATTTTGGTTTTACATTTCCTGGACTTCCGTGCGCCTATTTGTGCCACTGTATGATAAATTATTTGATTTTACGCAATCGCATTGGTTTTTGTGAGTACATTCCTATGTGTACCTACTTTAAGACTTTTATCCTGTTTTTGGGACCCAGTGATTTCGGTTTTTACATTATCTCGAAGGGTACCCACCATATGGTACTCCTACATTATAGCTTCGTACTGATGGATTCTGTTCTTGTGTAGGGGATTTATTGCTGTCCTTGCTCAGTTTTATAGTTATTGGTCAGCATTGGGAAACAGGTGTTACGTAAGCATCAGATAACCCTGGTTGGGCGAGATAGAAAATAACATGAATGGAGTCGGATAGGTAGCGTATTTTTACAAAAGACGCAATAATCAAGCAGTAAAATCCCAAACGGATATTTTCCATTTTATTTTTTGTTTCATAATAAGATAGTGCGCTTCTTAGAAAAAAATCTTATTTCCTTATTACTAACACCGAGTGACTTTTCAAATAATTTTCAGCTGTGCTTTTTATATATTTTACAGTGTTGTGAAATATTAACTTGATAATTAAATTTAAAAAGTCCGTCACGCAGGGGCTGCGTAAACTAAACAGATTTCCCACGTGGAGTTTTATAATAGAGAAATTTCAGAATAGAGAGTCAAACAGTTACGGGAAGGGCCCGAACTAGCTCTTGACGGAAACTCACGACTAGACCCGAAGTTAGCCGATCTCATCTCAGAAGCTGAAAACAGAAAAATGCAAATATCTCGGTTAATATTCAAGATACAGAATAAATGTATATAACATTATTTATATTCAATTTAATTTGCAATAAGATTGCCTCTATATACTTTTTCGATCCGACGTATAGTAACGGAGATATTTCGAATTTTCAAAAATCCTCCCCTTTAAACCCCCTCTCCCACTAGTCCGATTTCAGCTATTAACGAACTTGATCTTTATTTTTGCACAAAACGTTAAAATATCGAGTTTGGTAACGATCAAACGAAAATTGCGACCGCTAGAGCGTTAACAGACAAATTCTCTCTCTCTCTCTCTCTCTCTCTCTCTCTCTCTCTCTCCATATATATATATATATATATATATATATATATATATATATATATATATATATATATATAATTTTGAACGGACCTCATTTTCGTCATCTCCTGGGTAGGATCGATGGACATTTGAAGAAATTTTTCGAAACTCGCGTCATGAGTACGACCTCAATAGCTGATTTCCCTTAAGGGAAATCTGCTAAAACAAGAGAATAGAAATGAATAAGACTTTACCCAATAACAAAAGCTGTAGAATCAATCAGCTAAAGGATCACCTTTAAAACTATTTAAACCTGCTTTAGGAACTAATCTGTCACGATCCCAACATATATTTTCTCTAAAACAATTGCTTACTTGGCACGGAAATACCAAATCTTACTTGCACATATTTAAACTTTAGGACGCAAATATTTCTAAATGCGATAACTATTCTGAACAGACATGAACTCACTTGGCTTATGAATCCAGACTGACCCAACGCATACAAAGACAATTTGAGAATAACGTTCTTACGTGGCTTATTAAGTTCGGAAATTTTCTTTTCAAAGCATTTAATTTTTTTTTCAAAAAAAGTAGCAAATAATATCCTTCAGATGAGAGACTAATAACAAACTTAATATATAAATAAATGAAATATAATTTTTATTGTAATATCCTTAATTGTTTGTATTTAAATACATTGTTTTTAAGTTTCCATGTTTCAAATTTTTATTTTACATTTGTTAATATACAAAATCATTATATAAAACTAATTTAAATATTTGATAAAAACGCTCATATATTTCAAGCATGCATGTAATGGCCAGAGTATAAATTCCGTCCACATAGGATTACCAAATAAGTATTCTTTCTACTAGATAATCTTAATAAGTATTCTTTCTACATAATCAAATCAACATTAAGATATTAGTCTACCGCGATTTTTATGTGAGAACTAAAAATCTATCTTTCACTCACATCATCCACCTCTTCATCGACCCTAAAACAGTGTTATTCCCGCTGAGAAACTTGGTGGTTTATAAAACAGATTATTATGTTTTATAAACCACCAAATTTCTTTGGTGTGTATCATTTATTAATTACTTCAGATTTACATTAACGAGAGTAAATGTTTTTAAAGTGTAAGTTAAGATTTTTTTTTTTTTTTTGGCTGAAATATTTAATTAGTTTCGAAATATGTAAAATAGAAACTGCTGCTAACATTTCTAATAACCCTTTTAGTTTTGGAGGTATTTAGAGTCTTAGTTTTTCATTTAAAATCAAAAGAGCAAGTCGTTTAATTTTAGCAAGTGAACTAGAGAGTGAAGCGATATACTGAGCTGAGAGGAATAGTGTATAGTGGAGGGGAGGTGGTGACCTTGCGCCTTATCAGCTCCTTGATAAAGCTATTTACTGAGAAAGGGTACGTGACAGCATACACCTACCCTCAGCCACAAACACCATAAACAACTCTACATTTACTACTGGACTCGGCTAAATACTCAGCAAACAGCACATAATTACACTCTCCTTCCTTTCATTCAATTTCACACTCTCTTTTGGCATTTCCCGTAAAGGAAATCAGCTGTTGAGGTGTGCTCATGAAGCATTTCTCGAAATTTTATATAACAAAAGTGCGTCGAGCAGGGGCTGCGTTGGCTATGCAGATTTCCCTCGAGCGTGACTTCTTTTCATTTATCTCAAAACGTAAAAGTTCATTGAAAAAAAAAAAAAAAATTGGTATTTAGGCTTCAAAGAAAGAAGTGCTTCATAACATAACAGCCTTTTGTTAATATCACATGAGTAGGAGTAGGGGTTTAACTGGTGGTCAAAAACTAAACTATCAAAATATCTCGTTTAATATTCAATTTTGAGAAATCGAGTATATAGCAACATTTATAGAAAATTTACAATAAGACTAATTCTGCAGAATTTTTCGAAATTCTACTCCTCTAACCCTCCCCCCCACTGGTCCGACTTTAGCCTTTAATGAACTTGATCTTCTTGTTTACATAAAACGTTTAAATATCGAGCGTTAACAGCAAAATATATATACACCCAACGGATCTAATTGTCGTCATCATCTGGGTAGTATCAATGGAAATTTGAGGAAAATATTCGAAAATGCAACATGAGTACGACCTCAGTAGCTGATTTGCCTTAGGGGAAATCTGCTAAAGGCCTTCGGCCTACCCAATCCAGTTGATGATATATATAAATAACCTCTTGGCGCAATGCACGACATTCAAATAATTCACATAAAACTAAATATCAAGTTCGTTTAATAAAACCTTTCTTGCATACTGATAGAAGCTGCCATGCAATATAAGATACAAACACCTGCCAGAATACCAACTCAGAAAATCTTTGTTATTATTGGTTGGATTGAGAGAGGTATATGTTATTGATATAGACCTTTCTTAAAATTAAAATATGGACAGAGTTATTTTCTATTTTTGAGTTTTTAGCCTTCAGTATATCCTCACATCTGTATTAGTGATTTGCACTTAAAATGTAAGTCTTCATTACTAAAAACTATTGCTTAGTGAAAAATAAATAAAGTGATATGAGGTTACGTCATATTTGTGAACCTTAGAGAGCACGCACGATAAAATATTAGTAATTATTATTATTTTCTCATTTAATTCATTGGCATTCAAAATTTTCAATAAACTTAAATAAAGTTCCCATTACACCGATTTCCTGAGATTATGACTGGCCTTATGAAAAAAAAAATATAACTGTGTTAAGTCGGTATAGTAAATGTAATTATTTGAGCTCCAAAAAAAGAAAAAATACGATTTTGTTCAACTAAAATAAACGATATATAAATGTGTACATCCAGATTAAATATATTAACGAACATGAACAAAACTCAAACATCAAATGCAAACCACAATGTAATTGAGAATGAAAATAATATGCAAGAACGTAAATTTATTCAGAAAAATGTACATATACTCAACCAAAATTAAACTTTAAAAATGCTATGATAAAATGCAAATAACTCTATAAAATAAACCTAACATTGGAAATATTTAATAACATAAAAACCACAGGCAATGCAATGTTTATTGATGAAGTTTGACGGGCTGTCGGGTATTTTTAACGCTTAGGATATCGATCATGCCTCATTCAGTACAATAAATATTAAACAAATACCTTCAATTTTTAAAGAATTATGCAGCTGATATTAAAATTTCAAACTGTTATGAAATAAATCCATTATCACAGAAAATAAAGATATAATAATTTACTTCAAAAGCTTAGTATTATGTGGATATAAGCTCTGATTTACAACGTTAAAAAAAAAATACACATTATACTTATTTATTTACTTATATTTGTTCCACATATTAAGAACTAATTTCAAAGATATTGTATAAAAGAAAATATGTTGCTTATCATATCATTAAAGCTCCTTTTATCATTGATAACTAAGATCAGGCCATGTGAAGCTGAACTATTTATTTTCCTCTCATCAACAGTTCTAAAACTTTTATCTCCTAATTTGCTGTTATATTTACTTTTTTTTGTTTTTACACTCTTCTAATCTATATTAACTCTAAGAATCACTGATAATTCGCCTCGAATTATCATTATATACGTTAAACAATTAATAAATAAGTTCCTTTCCGGTAAACAAGTTTTTTTTAGCGAATTCTGTTAATACAAATCATCTATAGATGTTCCACCAATTGATTTTCAAAGCTTATTATAAATGTCTACCAATCCCTCCTAATTCATGATAAACAGGTGTTGTGTAAACCAAGGCATTGGAATATGATACCCTGAATTTTAGCCATTGTCTAATATAATCTTTAGTTTTCCATGAAACTGTTAAATATCAAGTTTAGTAACGAGCAAACAAAAATTGTGACCGCTAGAGCATTAACAGACAAATATATATATATATATATATATATATATATATATATATATATATATAATCATTTTTTGTTGTTGAACGGACCCCATTGTCGTCGGTTAGGTTCGATGGCAATTTGAAGAAATGTTTCGAAAGTCCCGTCACGAAAACAACCTCAATAGCTAATTTCCCCTAAGGGAAATCTGTTAAAATGTGTGTGTGTGTGTGTGTGTGTGTGTGTGTGTGTGTGTGTGTGTGTGTGTGTGTGTGAGTATTTATGTATGTACATACATATTAGTCGACGTCGGCACCTTCTCTCTCGGCTCGTGGAAATCCGTTACTCTTGGCGTTAAAAATTGTTCTACCCGGGGAGGCTAAGTTTTCTTAAGTTTAGCTCACAGAGTTTATGGAAGAGGTGATACCAAATATTCATATCGTCATTATTATGAGTTGAATGGAAAAAGTTTACCAATATTATTGAGTATTCCACGTGCTTCAATTGCTCTGTAGTCTTTGTCTGTAACTGAAATATTTACCGAAATTTTAGCAATTTTTTTTAACTCTCAGCCTTCTGTAAAACCCTGCTCGTTCTAATGCGGCCTAGCACTATTTCTAAAGTAGATAGTGGGAGATCTGTAGCGTGTCAAGTGCACGTTGGAAATCTGCTTAGTTTACGTAGACTCTGATTGATGGACGGATAAATGATTGAATTCAATTACAATCCCCAAACGGGGAAAAAACCTCCAACGCATATTACATATCATAACTATCTTCCCTTGCCCTTATCTTCCTTCGTATTTAATGTCAGACACAGCTTGTAGAATATTACTTAGAATATTTTTAGATCTCTATAGGCCTCCAGTTTTCCAATGACACCCAATGAACAGCGGTAAAAAAAAAATGCAACTTCCTTAGATGTGAATAATTTAATGAGCAAAAAAAAAATATTATTTTATTAGGAATTTTGTCTATTTTAGCAACAAGAGTTCGCTGATGTTGTACCAGTCTCCACACTTATGCACTCTGGGGAGTTTCTCTGTAATGTCGATGTCAGTATTTTACATTGTGAAAATTAATGTTAGAGGCTCTTCTGATTACGTTTGTTTGCAGGTTGTTCATTTTATTTTCTGCATTTTTCTCTTATCGTATAATAGAAAAAAAAAAGAATAAAATTGTTCTTTGAATCATAAAAACTAGGAATTTTCCAAATCTTATGGTATATTAGTTATGAATATCTGAGAGGGGGTTCGTTGAGTGCTTTGATAACAGTTATCTCAAAAATGAGATAACTCCTTGGATGTGATATAAATATAACTGGGTCATTCCTCTTACCATAATTATTATTAAAAAGCTTAATTACTCAAAGTGGATAAACCGTTGTAAAAGTATTGACTATTGGTTAAATTTTAATTTCGATTGAATTGAAGAAAAAATATTTTGAAGAAAAAACAAAAAAAAAACATTTTACCATGTGAACGACCTGAAAAGTTTATTTACTTTAGACTATACACTAGATCATAAAATATCATTGTCAGGTATTTCCTATAAACGAATTATGCATGATTAGTTAGTAAAGGACATTTACATGTACATCGAAAATATCCAACTAAGAATTGCCTTATCAACTACTAAATATTTGTTCCTACATTGCCTCAGAAGTACTTCGTTTTTTATTTACTTATTTTTTAAATAAGTGTTGTCTGAGTAATTTACAAATATATATATATATATATATATATATATATATATATATATATAATATATATATAAAATATATATATATTATATATATATATATATATACATATATGTGTATATATATATATATATATATATATATATATATATATTATACATACCCTTATCGCAGCATACATAAGAATTTCCTAATACAATTTTGCACCGCTATCTGTTTTGGATATTTAGATGAAAATTTCCTAAAATAAAATTTGAATAAATTGCAATCTTTAAACATTACGAACAAGTTAGAAAAAAATACAGTTTGCCGGCCATAAAAAAATCCAAATGGGACCGTGGAGGAAGTGGGGAAAGGTTTTCATTTTTATGGCTCCTTTCAAAAAGGGAAGAAATTCCCAATTTTTCTCTATTTTTGTGTGGGATAATGACGCTATCAATTAAAGATTAACATTCTTAAATCGAAATTTATATAAATGAGCTAGACCAGACACAGTATTCAACCATCTCGTTCAACACTAAAAATCACTTAATGCTGAATTCTGAACAGAAAGATGAGTTCGCATTGAGGCATTTGAAAACTAAGAATACGTCGGCTATTATAAATCGGATAGAAAAATGCTAAGAACAAAGCTTGTTACATTTAATGTTCTACAGTTATTCTCCTAAAATATTTTTCTTAGCTTCAATATTAAGCGAGTTAATTGTATTTTTATGTTTCTGGCCATCAGTCACTCCATTTTTAATCTCTGATTTTTATTTTAAGTAACTGGGTCAGTAAAGCCGAGCGGAAATTTCAATTTCTGTTTTCATTGGCTTCTTACTGCGGGAGAAATAGAGAGTATATACTCGTATTATGTGGGTCATGCCAGCACGTGGGAAATCTGCTTCTTTTGTGGCAGCCTCTGCGTGACGGACTTTGGGTTGATCTCTGTGAGGCCTTAGCTTGTGAAGCGCTCTTACTCCACCATAGGTTCACATCCAGCTCTGGTATACCATATTATATGGTATGCCATCATATTAATGAGGAAAAACCTTGAACACTTTTCTTGGGTTTGACTCGTCAGGAAAAATATGCGGTTTGCCAGTAAAACAGGCAATAATTCACTGTAACGATGCAAGGTATTGCAGTAATGGGCACTTTACAGTACTTTAATACCTATAATGAGTTACAACCTACATTTATAGACATGATTGTTATAGATTACAAATAATAAACTTTAGATTTGAAGTAAAATGTTATTTTGATTAAAGAAACAATCCATTTCAGAATAGTATAATCCACTGAATAATTGTGTTTATACTGAATTATTTTTTTTAAAAAAAAACATTTATTTTTTAAGTATTAAGGAAGCCAAAGTGGAAACACAAAATTCTATTGAGTTAGAGCATTATTATTTATTTATTCATTGTTATTTCTTTAAACATGGAATATAATTATCATACTTAAGAAGAGTTCAGTAAAAACTACAACATATCGTCGAAATGTGACCTCAATTCAATCTTCGTTCAAGGTAAAATGACGGAAGGTCAATCAATAGATGAGCACGTGAAGTACCTTCCTCAAATTTAATTGTACCTCTTCATGTTTCGCGTCCTTTATGCCACCTCTTCAGGAAAAGTACACTTATACTAAAAATATTCGACCTCACGCCATGACTGACAAAAATGGAGACGTACAACACCAATCAGCTGATTACACAAATACATGAAATGATGAACAGTATAAAAAATCGATAAAAATGGTAGGAAAGTCTGTTCTAGAAGAAGCATAATCATATCTACGTCTAATCGACTTGCCGATTATTTAAATATTTGATAAACATGTTATGTAAATTCCTTCCGTTTTCTTGTTCAAAATGTATTGTTTGTTTAAAAAAAAAAATGGATATTTTCTTTTATTTTCCGCTTGGTTGGTATTACGTCAATTAGGTGGTAGATGATTGGTAATATTTCTCAATTTCTTTTAAAGACTATGTACATATATGTAAACGCGCGTGTGTGTGTGTAAATAGATATATTTATAAGTTTTAACAATCTAGCGATTTTTATTTGATCTTTACCAAACTCGATATTTAAAAGTTTTATGTAAAACCAAAGATCAAGTGGATAATGGTTGAAATCCCTAGGATATGGAGGGAGGAGGTTAAGAGTGGGCCAAAATCTAAACTCAGAAATATCTCTTTTTTTTTTTTTTTTTTTTTTTTTTTTTTTTTTTTTTTTTTTTTTTTTTTTTTTTTTTGAAATATCTTCTTTATTATGTGTCGGATGGGAAGATAGTTTGTTGTTGCAGATATCATTTTTAATTAACCTTAATCTATACATTTTTTGGCTCACTTGGATATATTTAAGTCAGTATGTTAACAATTAGCTGCCATTTTATTTGGTTTATCCAAGCTTAAATACCAAAGATTGTATTGAATTTTTACTATATGAGATTTATGTATATTTATATTTATGACATGTCGCTACCTTTGAAGATTTTACATTGTTTTATGATTCCTAAGTCAAAAACGAAATACTTGTACTTAATCCTTTCATACAAAACTAAATGTCATATTAGTCGAACGCAGAAATCAGTCTGGGAAGAGGGGAAAAATTGAGAATTCGAAATATCTCCGTTAATCTCTTTTTCTAAAGCATCTTACAACACAAGAAATAAAGAATAGATTGTGACATCACCATTGGGAGGGGTGGGGGGGGGGTATAGAAGGGAATTTCGAAAATTAGAAAGATCTCTGTTATTACGCGTCGGATCGAAAAATTGTATAGAATCACTCTTGTTGCAAATGTTGTGTTCTACAACTGTTGAGATGTAAATTTGTTCCCTATATTGAATGTTAACCGAGATATTTATTTCCATATTTTAATTGACAGCCATCAATAAACCCTAACTCTTACTTATGTCATATTAACAATAAGCTGTCATTTCATGAACCACTTCAGTCAAAGGTCAAATACCAAATAAGGTTTTCATTAAACTTTGACTTTGTGAGATACTGGCAGATACATTATGGGATGATGACGTCATCAATTAAGATTTTTCGTTCTTTACTGGAAAATGTTTATTTAATATCTACTATACTGGATATTTCCGTTTCAGTCGAGACTAAAGATCGTATCTGTTATGGGTAAAATCGAACGTAGAATAGAGGGGGGGGGGTTCGAAAATTCAAACTATCTTAGTTATTATGAGCTGGTTAGTAAAATATTGAACCAATCTTGTTAAACTATTGATGTTCTACAATTGTTATTCTATGCATTTATTCCTAAGAATTAAGCGAGTTAATCGTACTTTCTGCCATCCGCAAGCCCCTTCTACTAATGGTGTTGTTACAAAAAAGTCCGTTACCCAGGGGCTGCGTAAACTAAGCAGATTTCCCTCGTGAAGTTTAGTAATAGATAAATATACATACTGCTAACACAACAACACCTTGAATAAATACAAACGGAAATAAATGTTTCATCCAATTTCAATAACCTGCCGACAGGAAGCGTTAGGTTAGAAATGTAAACAAACGGGTCGGCCTGCCTCACACCGGAAAGAAAAACAATTACTGAAATATATCAGAATATAACAAATTAATTTTATTGAGAACTATTTACTATATCTACTAGTATAATTTATAATGAGTCAGAATAGTTGTTATCTCAATCAATAAAATTTTAGTAGTCCAGAACTTTAAGATGGAGGTGGGGGGGGTCACCAGGGCATATTTGCATGTATCTCGTATAATAAAGGTCTCTTGAATACAATTTTTGGTATTTTAACTTCCAATAATGTGATTTATTATGTAGCAGAGTATTGTTTACGTAACATGAGTAGAAGTGGCGGTTTGCTGAAAACTGAAAAATGCAAATATCTCGGTTAATATTCAAGATAGAGAATAAACGTATATAACAATATTTATAGTAAATTGAATTTGTAATAAGATTGGTTATATACAATTTTTCGATCCGATGCATAATAACGGAGATATTTCGAATTTTCAAAAATCCCCCCTCTAAACCCCCCCTCCCTCTGGTCCGATTTCAGCCATTAACGAACTTGATCTGTCTTTTTACATAAAACGGTTAAATATCGACTTTCGTAACGATCAAACAAAAATTGCGACCGCTAGAGCGTTAACAGACAAATATATATATATATATATATATATATATATATATATATATATATATAATTTTGCTTCTTCTGGTGGTCATATTGGGTCCTCCAGCTCCTAAGCGAACACCCAACATGACCACCAGGAAAAGCCGCTGATAGAGGAGATCTGACTAGCGACAGTTACCTAAGAGCAATAATGGATGCTACGTCTATGGGCCTCGGGCTTGAACTGATTTTAAGGAAAGGAGGTGGCTCTCCAGATTTCTTACTGTTTTCGATTGCTCAGTTTGAGACACATCCATGTAGAGCATCATCCATAATTTTCTGGAGGTTCTTCCAATACAGAATTTATCTCAGAGCCACAGTTCATTAAGCCATGCAAAATATATGTACTTCTGTTCTTCCTTATACATGGTGTCCCAACTTCCAGTGTCACCACCCCCACTAAAATCGCCAATTATATTAATAAAAGGCCGAGATTTGGAGTGACATCCATCAGTGGGACCCATGAAGAATCTTTTCAGTCTATATTCAAGCTCGTAACCGTCTCCAGCGACTATAACTTAGGAATTTCCAACAGAATGCCATGCTTTTTATGTTGGATTCTTGTAGAAAATCAAATTCTAAAATTTAAATCAGTAAATTTTTAGCAGATTTCCCTGAAGGGAAATCAGCTATTGAGGTTTTGTTATTAGGCAGATTTCTCTATTGTAAAACTTCACGTGGGAAATCTGCTTAGTTTACGCAGCCCCTGCGTGACGGACTTTTTGATTTGTTGTATCCTTTAGCCGTAAAATGCACAAATCAAAAATGGACATAAAAGTTGTAGCTGAAAAAATTATCTTTGAAACAAGTATCTAGTAATTATCTACCTGTATAGTTTAATATGGAAGAAAAGCGATGCATCAAAATTCACCGATAAAACTCGTTTTAGACTTTTGGTTTTCTACAAGAGTCTGTCATAAAAAGCGTGGCATTCCATTGGAAATTCCAAAGTTATGGTCGTTGGAGAAGTACTGGAGAATGTTATGAGGTTAAATGTGGACTGAATAGATTCTTCAGTGACCACAACTCCTTTAGGGTCAAGTTTCAGTCTTTTATTATTACAATTGACAATTTTAAGGGAGATAGCACGGAAACTTGGGACACCCTGTATAATTGTACTGTATACTGTATAAATTTCCCACTCCTTTGGGTCAGATTTCCCCTATTAATACATTGTATTTTTTTTTTGTTATACACGTACCTGTTAAATATCAATTATGGTACCGATCAAATAAAGCCCTAGGTCACGCTTTATCTCAGTAGGCATCTCGAAGCTCCGACGTAAACAGTAACTGGTATTTAAGCTTGGAATAAAATGTTCCTTGATAAATAGTTTTATAGTTAATGTGAAGAATGGAGGCTGAAAACCTAATCAAGCAATTTCAGGAGAAACTCTCAACGATTGATTATTTGAAGTATATGATATTGTGAAGAGTATTATGACTTGTCTAACTGCTTTTCCAGCTACGTTGTTCCAAGCACAAGTATACAGGGTGTCCCAAGTTTCCGTGCTATCTCCCTTAAAATTGCCAATTGTAATAATAAAAGACTGAAACTTGACCCTAAAGGAGTTGTGGTCACTGAAGAATCTATTCAGTCCACATTTAACCTCATAACATTCTCCAGTACTTCTCCAACGACCATAACTTTGAAATTTCCAATGTAATGCCACGCTTTTTATGACAGACTCTTGTAGAAAACCAAAAGTCTAAAACGAGTTTTATCGGTGAATTTTTCGATTTGATGCATCGCTTTTTTTTCATATTAAACTATGCAGGTAGATAATTACTAGATACTTCTTTCAAAGATAATTTTTTTAGCTACAACTTTTATGTCCCAGCATTTTTCAATAAAATGTGCCACTAATGAAATAAAGATTTGTGCATTTTACGGCTAAAGGATACAACAAATCAAAAAATTTACTGATTTAAATTTTAGAATTTGATTTTCTACAAGAATCCAACATAAAAAGCATGGCATTCCGTTGGAAATTCCTAAGTTATAGTCGCTGGAGACGGTTACGAGCTTGAATATAGACTGAAAAGATTCTTCATGGGTCCCAATGATGGATGTCACTCCAAATCTCGGCCTTTTATTAATATAATTGGCGATTTTAGTGGGGGTGGTGACACTGGAAGGTGGGACACCATGTATAAGGAAGAACAGAAGTACATATATTTTGCATGGCTAAATGAACTGTGGCTCTGAGATAAATTCTGTATTGGAAGAACCTCCAGAAAATTATGGATGATGCTCTACATGGATGTGTCTCAAACTGAGCAATCGAAAACAGTAAGAAATCTGGAGAGCCACCTCCTTTCCTTAAAATCAGTTCAAGCCCGAGACCCATAGACGTAGCATCCATTATTGCTCTTAGGCAACTGTCGCTAGTCAGATCTCCTCTATCAGCGGCCTTTCCTGGTTGTCATGTTGGGTGTTCGCTTAGGAGCTGCCACTAGCGAACACCCAATATGGCCACCAGAAGAAGCCGATTGGAATATCGGCGAAATATTGTGGACCACCACATCAACGACACTGCTGGAGATACGCCGCACATGACAACTATAATAAGAGACCTCTAAACCTGGAAGTAGTTTAGTATTACAATGTGGGAGGTGGATTAGGGTAAAACATAAAGGGTAGATTGCTTTGTAAAGAGTTTGAAGAAATAAAACCATGTTGTAGAGGTAGGGGATAAATATACTGTTTACATTAAGAGTTTATTGGTAGAGAGGGGAGTACAACAGGTGGTATTTACAGCTGAGAAGGGGGCCTGCAAGCCCTGACTGGGGATAGACATGGGCCTCCCTGACCTTGGCCTTTAAAAATGGCGCTCCCCTCCGCTGGCCTTGGCTCTATGTTTAGAGTCTGCCCCCACCACCTCTCTATTGTCCTACCCCCTCTCTCGGCTAGCATTGGGCCAAGGATACACGGCCGACCAGCCTCAATCCTTCATACAACAGAGTCTAGTTATGGGGACATCGCTCCACAATAGACACTCCTCAGGCAGACGGTATTGTACTGTCGTTTTTAGAGCCACCCTCACAAAAGGAGGAAGGTTGCTTTTTGGTTTCCTACTCAAGGCAGTCCTGTAATGAAAGAGGCGTGTCTGATGTCCTGGAGGAAGAAGTCTATCGTCGCAGGCTCCATAAATAAATTATAATTGGATTGAGCAAAATGATGGATGAGTTAAATCCATCAGCATAACGCATTCTCCAAGATTTTTAAATAAACCAGTAACTATGAAGAGAATAAGTTTTTTTATTGTTTACAAATAAGTCATTTGTATTAGCTTAATACTTTATACTTTTCAACAACAAAAACTTTTATTACATAATCTCATGCATACTTTTACCTTGCACTACACACATTTCTCTCCAACATCTCCCTCTTAGATTATCCCCTTCTTCTGCCAGCACCTTCCTTCTCCGCAGCTGATCCGCGTGTTTCTTCATCAGCCTTCCTTCTACATCAACCAGCCAAGTGTTCCGTCCGAGTATCTTCTGAATCACCCCAGGCTTCCAGAACGCCTTCCCTTGCCTGTAGTCTAGCGTGTAGACTAACTCCTTCGGCCTAAAATGTTTTACGGCATTTGATCTTCCTTTTTCTACCTATTTCCTCCAGTCCTCTTTCATATTTTTGTATTCGTCTTTTTTGTTCCGGACTTAAAAATTCCATCTGTCATCTGAGTCTCCATCCTATAAACATTTCAGCTGGATAACCCGAGTATCCGACCTTTTGGAACACATCTTTTAATTGTCCCTACATATTTTTCGATTTGTCCATCCCATCCTCGTCTCCACTGTTATGTTCATGAATAACTTTTGTGTATTAGCTTAAACACTTTATACTTTTTAACCACTAACACTTTTATTATGCTTCTTTTCCTCATACATCCTTTTACCTTGCGCTACTTACGTATCTCTCCAACATATGACGTACAAAACATATAAACTAGAAAACATCTGATTTACAACAGTAATGATGAATAGTTCTTTTTTGCCTCATTTTTTGTAAACTTTCCCGGGTATTATGCAGGGTTTTAACCTTCTTCCTCTCTAGGCAATCCCCACGACTTCCAGCTTTTTTAATGTGCAGAAAATATGGCTACGAGAGAGTGACACCCTGACTGCTAGAATAGGCAGTAAGGAAAACAATGAACCAAATAAAGTTTTGGAACCACCAGTATAGATGATACTGTCGTCATATCTGTCGGTGAAGACCGTCGTCACTGGCTGATGGTCGAGTACAGTTGGCAAGCGCTTTCGATGCAAAGGCACCATCTTCAAGACATCTAGAGTTGTACTCACACAACTCTAAGTACAGTCTAGAGTACAGCTCTAGACGGCTTGAAGATGACGCCTTTGCATCGAAAGCGCTTGCTAACTGTACTCGACCATCAGCCAGTGACGACGGTCTTCACCGACAAATGTGACAACAAAACAATGAACTTTTGACTCTACCCCAACGATGCTGACTAAAGAAGCGAGTTCTCTTAATGAAAGTCAACTATTCTAGCTGAACAAGTTGCGATTTTCCAAAACTTCCCTTACAGTATCACCAAACTTACCTCATAAACGACGAAATCAAGCTCTATTTAAATGTATGTTTGTTTCTCATTATACGCACTAGAGGCGTTTATCATTAGCGAACTAGGTATTAACTATTTCGGTAATAGCTGAAATTGGACCAGAAAAAAGATGAAATGTAAAATAGTAAAGTCTTCTTTATGAAGTACCTCAACGAAAAATATTATGTACAGAAACTTGCTATTAAAATTATTTACAGCGTTCATTATTATATCCGTTCCTCTGGAACTCAAATTTTAAGTTAAAAGTCCTTCTCAGGTGATTTTACATTAAGCTATTATATCAGGAAATTTATTAATTAATTATTTTTGGGAGTTAACCTCTTTAACGCGAAACGGGAGTGAATAAAAACTAATCCAAAGTATTCAACATTACATGTCAAGAAATAATTTCAGGAACAAAGTCTCATCATGGTTTATTTTTTCTATGCATGCAACACCTGATATGACATAGAATTTATAATGAAGTATATCGATTGAACAATGCATTTAATTATTATTCTCCTGTATAGCCTTGGCCATCTTGCCATGCATATCCTCGATAATAACAGTAAAGAAATCTCAATTATATTAATAAAACAACTTGTTACAGTGTTCTATTCATGAATGCACTTCAAACAATATATATTTATATTTGTTTGGACAATAGTGTGTTATTTGTATACTTTTAGATTTCCAATAACTTCATTAATATCCTCGTTGTACACAGTAGACCTGTTTTCCTCTACAATACGTTCATTTTAACAGAGTGCACGTTCAAAGCAACAGCTACATCTTCAGAGCCTTTTTTTTTAGTCTTAGAGAGAACTTGCTTGCACCGTGACTGCCGCCCGGCAGCCTTGGCAAGTTCTCTCTAACGCTGTTCAAAAGAAAAAAAAATAAGCCACTGAAGATGGAGCCACTGTTGCTCTGAAAGTGTACTCTGTTAAAATAAACGTATTATAGAGAGAAACAGACCTACTGGGTACATCCAGCCTAATTCGTTCCTCTACCTGCCAGCTTCCCTAGAAGAAATCATTAATATCCGACATTCGATTACCTAATATACGGACGTAATTAATTATTTATTCTTTTTATACATTAATATCTTTATTAAAGAAGAACTTTTCGACGCATCCATTTGATTTTGTATCATTTATTGAAAATAAATGAATCTCAATTGCTTATTCAGTTGGATATATGCACTGGTTCCAAAAATTACATTGCTTTTGTTCCAAGTGTGACCTAAAAGAACTTTCGCCTCCTTTACGAGGTTCTCCGGCTCTTTCTATCAAGTGTGATGGCTTTCCAGTCCATTTCGTGGGATATTTTGCTTTGTCAACCCATTTCATCTGCGGGCTCCTTCGTGGTCAGCTATCGGACACTAACTCAGGATTTGTCTTATACAGGGTTGCACTAAACTGATTACACATGTTCCGCCTGCCCTTAATACCTTGTGAAACGGACTGTTTCGTTTCAGATATTATCTCTTCTCTTGTCTTCCATTTACAGGAACCAAAGAGCTATCAAATTTCGGATGTAATATGTGAACCATAGGCTCAACCTTTCAGCATTTTCTTAAAGGGAGCCCTTTAACATGCGTCTTGACACCCATACGTCAGTACAAGTTTGAAATTGAGTTATACTCTTATTTTCAAGATATTTGAGATTTTTTTTTTTTTGTTCTTTAAACTCGAAAAACCACGAAGAAAGCGCGGCAGGTACTATTTATCCTCTGGCCAATTTGAGTGATCTAGCTGTTGATAGAGTTTACTGTTGGCCTAAAAATACCCGAGGTTGGGCTATTAATAAAGCTATATAAATCTATCGTATTTTCTCACGTGATTCCTCTCCGCCATTTATTTTTAGCTCACGTCATTCAAATTTCGAAATGATGACTAAATGCATGCTCAACGTAAATGTACAAAAGAGCAAATTGCTCCATAACTATTAAAAATGCAGGCATTTTAAAAAGAAAACGTTTGATTATAAACCCCTCTCATGTTATAGCTAACTACATATTTTGATCTCACGTATAGAAAAGGACACGATTTTGTAACGTATTTTACAACCACATACGATAGTCCTATGAGCTCATCAAACAGGATATCTTACAATACCTCTATAAAGCTGGAACGCCTTGTTTCATTTAGATATAGTTGAAAGTGTTGCATTGCGTGAATGTCCACTGAAACATTGCGAGTGGTAAATGCAGTTCAATTTGTTGACAGGCTTCTTGTGTCGGGGGTATTTTAATTGCTTTAGTTATAATCCGAATTCTGAAAGTGTTCTAGGTTTGCACCCAGTATTTTGGGGGCCAAATATTGGCGTTTGATCGGACATCCAATCTCAATGTTAGATGAATCAGACGGTAATAAGCAGTAACTTCAATTTCCATCCATTGAATGTGAATAACGACCTGAATGGTTCCAGGTAAGGAAAGCTCTGGCCCGTGGAATTGTGGAAGAATGAGGGCTAAGTCATTGCTGACTCAAAAACTGCGGCCAGTAATTGGGTGCTGTTCTTCCTCCATTACTGGGCCCATTTCCTGACCTCGAGGCTACTCCACTAATGACTGCACGCTCCAGTGCTACGCTCTCCGGAACCTGGGGCTCTGGGTCGGCATTCACTATTGCGGTCTAAAGGGCTCTATTGATCGTGATTCCAGTCTGGACCTAGATTATGTTTTTGATTTTGAGGCTACATAGCATTTTCTTCTTTTTTTTCGTGGAAACGAGGGGGGGGGGGGAGGGAGGGATACACAATTTCAGTCATTAACTCGGAAGCCCAGCTATCTTCATCAAAGTGTCACTATATGGGAACAGTTCATGACATAAAGTCAGATTGAATTTAAAACGTGTTGTGGAATGAAATACCCAATTTCCTAGGACAGGTGTTAGTCACTTATAGCTTTACAACAAAAGCTGAAAAAGTTGTAAATGGGTTATTAATTTTTAATTCTCTCCATTCAAGAGAAAACAATAAATAATATTCGTGTAGTTGAGATTTAAGATATCGGCTGCAATTAATATAATACATAGATGATGTTATTTATTCAACTAAGCGTTTTATTGAAAAACTCATTTGGTATAAAAAATGTCATTTATGAACGTCCACTTTGTGCTAATACTGTTAATTAGGACGGGTTATCTTCAGGCTTTACATCCATTTTCTAGCCAGGGACATACATTCCTATAGCCCAGGTGGGACTACGGTATCGTAACCGCCACTCTAGGTTACCATGTAAGGTTAAGACTAACGCATCAACTCACACGGGTAACATAAGCTTCCATTTGCAATAATATGTATACAATTTATAGTGTTACCAAGTGTCATCAGCTGATGCCTAATACCTACTCCCACCCCATTACTAAAAAAAAGTACTCTCGTGAAACGATTGCTCTATCCAATTATACTCTAAAAAGCAATTTATGTTGCATGTTTTTTTTATTAGAGTATTTTCCACTCAGAGCTTGAAAGTTACAAGTTTTGAGGAATAATAGTACCGGAACTAGACCTCCGTTAAAAAAATAGAAAAAAAATGACACATAAATTCACACTGCATAAAACTAGGAATCACAGCGGAATCACAACTTCACCTTCCACTACCACCAACCCTAGTCCAAAAAAATTGGTATGCCAGTTGCATTTTCCTATTCTAATTAAATCCATAAACAATTAATATTATTATTATTTATTAAAGTCCACATTTTGTTACTAAGGCAACTTGGGACGGGTTATCAACAGGTTACTACCCTTATCCAGCCATGGTGGGACTAAGGATTCTATTTAATGAGTTTGATACTAATGAGCAATTTATTTCAGGTTATCTCTAAACAGCTGGGTGTAGATAGAAGTAAAGTATAATACCTCTTCTGTCCCCGAATACAACTTCTTGAACTCTTGCAATGGAATGGTTTTCAAGAAAGTGTTATTTCGTTGTACAATACATTGTATAAAATTAAAGTCCGTCACGCAGGGGCTGCGTTAACTAAGCAGAATTCCCACGTGCGCCACGCATTTGCATTTATCTCAAAACTTAAAAGCTCAATGAGGTCAATATTTGGCATTTAAGCTTAAAATAAAGTGCTTCATAACATAATAGAATATTGTTAATATGAGATGAGTAGGAGTGGGGCTTTACTGAAGACCGAAAACTAAAAATGGCAAATATCTCAGTTAATAATCAAGATATTAAAAATAAAATGTACATAACAGTATTTATAGAACATTACATTTTGCAATTAGATTGGCTTTACACAATTTTTCGATCCAACGCATAATAACGGAGATATTAAGAATTTTCTAAATTCACTCCCCGTAAACCCCCTCCTCCTCGTCCGATTTCAGCCGTTAATGAACTTAATCTTTATTTTTGTACTAAACGATTATATATCAAGTTTGGTAACGATAAGACAAATATTGTGACCACTAGAGTGGTAGGATATATATATATATACAAATATATATACAATCTTGAACGGACCTCATTTTCGTCATCTCGTATGGAGGATCGATGGACATTTGAATAAAAATTTCGAAAATCACGACATGAGTACCACCTCAATAGCTTATTTCGCTTAAGGGAAATCTGCTAAAACACAACATTGGCGTGTATATATAATTTCTTGGGACAGGGGATATCTGGTATTGCTTATTTCATGTGTTATGAAAAAAAGTTTCATTCTGCCTGGAAAATCAGGCTAGTAAGAGGATAATTAAACCAATACAAATTATAAAACTAATAAAATATCAAAATAGTATGGCGAACTGGGACACTTTTTTCTTATGCATTGAAAGCTTACGTTTCGAGTTTGTAAAAAGTGAGAAAGTTGAGTTATAGTCACGACAAAAAAAATAGTAATAAATAAATCAATCAGTTAAATAGAAAACAGTCGATTGAATGTTTTAATGACTACCCCTAATGAAGGAAGCCTAAGTTAATTATGGAATTCTTCCTTACTTTGGGTCCCGAACGTCTAGGTTCGCATTAGGATAACAAGCCGCTCGTTATCTGCCGCCCAATTTGGGATATTTTTTGTGTGGCCCCACAAAAGATCGTCCTTAAGCCGGTTCGTTACGTCTTTAATATATTCACTATCTATTTTTTTGTTAGAGCTGATACGAATCTACTATGGGCCACTGTCACTTAAGCCTGCATCGGATGATGGACTCAGGTCCCGAAGGAAATCTTGGAATGACGTTTCATCCTGATAAACGACCGAGTCACAGAGTTTCACTTTCAGTGATAGAATATGAGCTAAGCATTCCTAATCAGTGATAAGCTAAGTAGCTATTTTATTTAGGCCTCAGGTACATATTTGTAATTCATAGTATTAGCTTTAATTTTATAAGTAAATAATTTTTTAAATAATTAAATAAGTAAGTATAAGTAATTTAACGTATAAACTGCGACACGATAATAACAGACTAATTTAAATAAAAAGTTATAACATTTGTCCCTGTTTCCAAGATTTATTTTGTATATAATCACATAGATATCAATAAGCGACAAAAAAAAATAAAACATTTTTTTCATATATTTTGTGGCTATGATAGTAGGATGGTTCAATTTCAATAGAGAGAATGGAATGGTAAATGTTCTAACAATTTCCTCTTCCTTGGACAATGTAAAGGAAATACAATTATTATTCTTACAATAATCGCATTTCACGACTGGAGTTATTTAGTGAAGAATCAGTTAAATTCCTACAATTAATTTATTATATTTACGTAAGCATGCTCATTTCTGCAAATATTTTCAGTATTGTCCTACATTATAATTTTTTGAAAATGTTGTTAGTTTCAAGTAGTGTCTATATAATAGCTACGGCCACGAGTATAGATTCAAAGTGTATGGTAGGTCTATGTGAGTCCGTAGGAAAATTAAATTTTAGTATTTATGTAATTGCAGCCATTTATTTAAATGCAGTATCATTCCGTATGAAAATGAATTGTACTTGTAGTACCAATCTATGTCAGCCGCTGTAGCTTTTCTCATTTCAGCATAAATGTCATCTTCATTTATGCTTGACAGACTTGGACTAACCCCACAGGTGTTTCTTTAACCATTTGGGACCCTCCCGTCATCTATCTGCAACCAATTGGCTAGAAAAACATCCCCTACTAGTTAAGTCGGCTGTATTTCCTAAACCAGGAATGTGATGCTAATGAGCACGATTTGTGTATGTTCTAATTTCCTTAACTCGATTCTCAACAAACACACCCCCAATATTCATCCTTTTGAACCCTTCCAATGAAACCCTCGTCAACCCATGAGGGAAAAACATCTTAAGCTTCTCTTAAATTAGAAATTTTCAACCTAGTAATGATTTTCTTCAAACGACCTCTGGTCAATGAGAAATTAGTGGGTAGTAAAGACTTATCTCGACACCATGACAGTTTCACCTCATACCTACCATCATTTAAAATCTCAATAGACTCTTTAAAATTCTGAATGCTTACTAAAACTTGTTCCTTCTTCGTCATGGTCTCAATAGGGTCTCGCATTCCTATAGCCGAAGTTCACAAAGGCTCTAAACAGGTGGAGGCATACTAGCCGAGGGAAGAGCCTCACTTTGAATTTTAACCATTAATGTCCAGCCCAGGTAAGTTTCGACAGCAAAAATCCACAACCTAAAAGATCGATTCCTACCTGAGCAATAGGAATTTATTTAATGATGAACTCATTAAATAAAATCCTTTGTCCCACCCTGGCTAAAACTTGGTGGTAACCTACAGATTAACCGTCCCAATTAGCAAAAGTAGCAAAAAGCGGACGTTAATAAACAATAACAACTTCAGCCAGTATAAGAATTTGTTTCAGCTGTTTTCTACCGCTTCACTAAATGATAACTCATCTGTTGTGAAAAAAAGAGGCTAGCCCAGAACGGCTTAGTCTAGAAGAACATTTTTTATAAGAACCCTAGACCTAGATACGGGAGGGTGGCAGAGAAAAACTTCAAGACAGACAAGCTAGTTTAAAGGTATTAATTAAGACAAAACTCCTATCTTTAAAGTCCCTTCAGATAGGTTATCGCAATAATCTCTTTTGAAATTGTTTTTGCTGAATTTATATTTTTAAGATCATTAAAAATTAAAGAAATGTCAGTAAGCTAGGGAAAAAAAAAACACTTTAAAATATTGTATAAGAGACCGTCCTTGTTAGTCAACTGTTAGTAATATGTCTTGCAGATGTATTTCGTTATGTAGTAAAATTTACAAAATAAACGATAATCCATTAACACTTATACTGTGTTTTTACCTCGAAATAAAAATTAAGCGATACTAGATTAATAGGCACAGTCATAATGTTCTGCATATAACGCCCGATGTTTTCATGGAAATACTATCCTGCAACTACTTTTAATCTGCTATTATTCCTAAATGGTTTTGTGATATATCCCAGTGTTGTCGTGAGAAAACTACTATTCAGGTTGTCTCCATTTTACAAACCCTTCCTCAAATGTCTAATGATCATGGCTAACAAAAAGTATCCAAATTGTACGTGTTTGTGTGAAGTTTATTGATCATACCCGAACGTGAAATATCAACCGAAGCGCTGATGAAGTTGGTTAATGAAATAAAACATACCTTATATCCCAGTTATAATGATTCGGATTTGAAAACTTTGCACATTCTATCCTGTTGAGTAAAGTTTGTACTGTACAATAAAGTTTGTTATATTTAAATATTAAGGAAATATTTTTTTCATTTTTATTGCTAAGAAAGTCACAAATATGTTTCGTATCTACCTTAAATATCACCCATAGTCAAGTCCAGTCTTTCAAGTCAAGGGGTGAGGGTTGACATCATTTCACGATTAAACGTGCTCAAACATCGAAACTCATAAATTGAATTAAATTTACAAAGAATGTCTATTGTAGAATTATACTTGGGAAATCAGCATATTTTATGCACCACCTTCTAGAAGTCCCAACCATTATTCTTTAGAAGGGACAAAATCTTAACTTTTGTAAACTCGTTATTACGTGCGGTACAGGGGTTATGGGCAAAGACAATACAGCTAATGAGAAAGCGGCGTTTGAAGTAATACGACACCCTTTATAGGATGCATTAAAAAACAGTCAGCTGTTAGATATTTCAGAGACACATAACTAGACAGATGAAGAAGTGACAAAGATTAGTTAATCAGTTGAAGAAGATGTCCGTAAGAAAGTTGATTAGAGAGGTTTGTCTAGCTGACCCTGACTAGCATATATAATAACCCTGTCAGTTGGAAGGAGTGCTGTGTCAATGTGAAGGCCAGCTGACTCACTCCCTCTCTAGGGATACACATTAGTCTATGCCTGATGGCTACAACAGGTGGCTCTGTGATGATCTAATCCGCCAATTCTTATGGATAGGTAATCCAGATTTAAAGTATATCAAGGAGAATTTAAGTTATTTAAAATGTTATTCAATCGCCTAGAGTATATTGAAGAGATAAAACGTTAAAAGTGTCCTCTTAACTCATCCCATTAAAAACATTTATGCAAAGAGGTGTTTTTCGGTTAAATATGGTCCACTTTTTTGAATTCTTGGTTCACTTTCGTAAACTAATGCTCGTGGTAAGAAGAGTCAATCACAAAAGCAAAGTTAGGCATGGAGTGAACCAAGAACACAGGTGGAACGGAATGGGTATGTTAAAGGATACGCCTAGTTAGTTGTTCCGAGAAACTTCTAACATTCACTCATATAAATTCACCCACCTGGGAAGTGAGTCACCCAGGCATCCTTTTCTTTCCCGATCAACGGACAACGGAATAAATGGATTTAAGAACAAAAAAGTAGTTAACTAAAGAAATTCTCCACTCCCAATGCCATAACTCTTAGAGAGCCATCCCAGAGTGGCATGTGTTGGCTTAGTAAATAAGTAAAAGCTTTTGCTAGGTTTCTTTATGAAAAATACAACTTGAGATAATGGATGTGTCATTATCAGTAGCCATTATCAATAAAGGAAAGGGGGCGTGTAGTGCTCCTAAAAGTATTATCAATAAAAAACAAGGTGCGTGTATTGCTACTAAAAAAAATTATCAGTAAAAGACAAAAGGGTGTGTAGTGTTCCTAAAATCCTTATCAATAAAGGACGAGGGGCGTGTAGTGCTCCTAAAATCCTTATCAACAAAGGACAACGGGCGAGTAGTGCTCCTAAAAACCATTATCAATAAAGAACGAGGGGCGTATAGTGTGCCCAAAAACCATTATCAATAAAGAACGTGGGCGTGTAGTGCTCCTAAAATCATTATCAACAAAGGATTACGGGCGAGTAGTGCTCCTAAAACCATTATCAATAAAGAACGAGGGGCGTATAGTGTGCCTAAAAACCATTATCAATAAAGAACGAGGGGCGTGTAGTGCTCCTAAAATCATTATCAACAAAGGACTACGGGCGAGTAGTGCTCCTAAAAACCATTATCAATAAAGAACGAGGGGCGTATAGTGTGCCTAAAAACCATTATCAATAAAGAACGAGGGGCGTGTAGTGCTCCTAAAATCATTATCAACAAAGGACAACGGGCGAGTAGTGCTCTTAAAACCATTATCAATAAAGAACGAGGGACGTATAGTGTGCCTAAAAACCATTATCAATAAAGAACGAGGGGCGTGTAGTGCTCCTAAAATCATTATCAACAAAGGACAACGGGCGTGTAGTGCTCCTAAAACCATTATCAATAAAAGACAAAAGGGCGTGTAGTGTTCCTAAAATCCTTATCAATAAAGGACAAAAGGGCGTGTAGTGGTCCTAAAACCATTATCAACAAAGGACAACGGGCGAGTAGTGGTCCTAAAACCACTATCAATAAAAAACAAGGTGCATGTATTGCTACTAAAAACAATTATAATAAAGGACAAAAGGGCATGTAGTGTTCCTAAAATCCTTATCAATAAAGGACGAGGGGCGTGTAGTGCTCCTAAAACCATTATCAACAAAGGACTACGGGCGAGTAGTGCTCCTAAAAACCATTATAAATAAGGAACGAGGGGCGTATAGTGTGCTTAAAAACCAATATCAATAAAGAACAAGGGGTGTGTAGTGCTCCTAAAATCATTAACAACAAAGAGCAACGGGCGAGTAGTGCTCCTAAAACCATTATCAATAAAGTCCGTCACGCAGGGGCTGCGTAAACTAAGCTGATTTCCCACGTGAAGTTTTACAATAGAGAAATTTCACGAGAGCTGAACAGTCAAGGAAACGGCCACACTAGCTTTTGGCGGGAAAGTCACTCTCGGCCGTTACCCGCCCAGATTTAATAAAAATGCAAATATCTCGGTCATTATTCAAGATAGAGAATAAACGTATATAAAAATATTTAAAGTAAATTTAATTTGCAATAAGAATGATAATGTACAATAGTTCGATCCGACGTATAGTATCGGAGATATTTCGAATTTTCGAATATCCTTTCCTCTAAACCCCCACTCTCACTGGTCCGATTTAAGGCGTTAACGAACTTGATCTTTCTTTTTACATAAAACGACTAAATATCGAGTTTGGTAACAATCAAGCAAAAATTGCGACCGCTAGAGCGGTAACAGACAAATATATATATATATATATATACACACAGTTTTGAACGGACCTCATTTTCGTCATCTACTAGGTAGGATCGATGGACATTTGAAGAAATATTTCGAAAATTCCATCATGAGTACGACCTCAATAGCAGATTTCCCTTAAGGGAATTCTGCTAAAAGGACAACGGGCGTGTAGTGCTCCTAAAAACCATTATCAATATCGATGGACGACGTAATTATAACAATCCTTCGTCTCAAATAATGTCAAGAAACACAAAATCAATCTTAGATATTCTGGATTATCTCCTGGTTCAGCACGTTTTGGACTATCGACATGTTGTTGGCATTCTAGGTTAAAACGTTAAGCCTGTCTGACGACGGAAATGGCTTTCAACAAATATTTCCTTAATGACTGTTCTTTGCTGATCTTTTCCTTAACACATTTTCGGCTTCTTAATGGCTACCATTTAAATGAAATCATTGTTGCCTCTTTCAGTTACTCATTCAGAGGTAAAGCGTTGGTCTTAATCTCATATGGTAAATCTAGAATGGCGAACTCATTAAATAACATTCTCATCCCCATACTGGCTATAAAATGGTGATAACCTGTAGATAACCCGTTCCAATTTGCCTAATAGCACAAAGTGGACGTTAATAAATAACAAACTCATATAAGATATTACCAGTTATTTACTACACAAGAGGGAATAGTTTTTAAACTATACATTGTATGCCCCCCCCCCCTCCAAAGTTATACAACTATTAAATAAATGGTATACTTTTGGCACGTTCAAAAGATTTTGATTAATGATATTTATTTAGTTTCTGTTTAAACTAAAGCGAATTTAGAAATATTAAACACAAATGTATAGCCCTGAAGCAATACAAACAATTTTACATCTGCTAACGTTTTCCCATAAAAAAAAGCCTCCTTCTCAAATGAGGCTCTGGATATGTTGGTACACCATCCCTTGCCTTAGGCACTTTTTCGAAGTGATCTCTTTTGAAATTTCTATTACTTACATTGCTGTTGATGTTCCGCATTTCAGATTTGACTCATTTTCTTTTGATTATTTTCTGTCAATGTTATAAAATAAAAAGAAAGTCCGTCACGCAGGGGCTGCATAAACTAAGCAGATTTCCCACGTGAAGTCTAGTAATAGACAAATATACATACTGGTAACACAACACCACCATGAATAAATACAAACGGAAATAAGAAATGTTTCATCCAATTTCAATAAACTGCCGACAGGGAGCGTTAGGTTAGAAATGTAAACAAACGGGTCTGCCCGCCTCACACCTGAAAGAAAAACAATTACTGAAATATATCAGAATATAACATATTAATTTTATTGAAAACTATTTACTATATCTAGTACTGTACTAAGGACCTTAATAATGAGTCAGAAAAATTGTTATCTCAATCAATCAAATTTTAGTCGTCCAAAATCTTAAGACGGGGGGGGTCACCATAACATATTTGCATGTATCTCGTATAATAAAGGCTCTTCAATACAATTTTTGGTATTTAAACTTCGAATAATGTAATTTATTATGTAGCAGAGTATTGTTTATGTAACATGAGTAGAAGTGGCGGTTTGCTGATGGCTGAAAACTAAAAAATGCAAATATCTCGGTTAATATTCAAGATATTGAATAAACGTACATAACAATATTTATAGTAAATTTAATTTGCAATAAGATTGATTTTATACAATTTTTCGATCCGACGTACAGTAACGGAGATATTTCGAATTTTCGAAAATCCTCCCCTCTAAAGTCCCCCTCCCCCTGGCCCGATTTCAGCCGTTAACGAACTCGATCTTTCTTTTACATAAAACGACTAAATCTGAAGTTCGGTAAAGATTAAACAATAATTGCGACCGCTAGAGCGGTAACAGACAAATATATATATATATATATATATATATATACAGTTTTGAACGGACCTCATTTTCGTCATCTCCTGGGTAGGATCGATGAACATTTGAAGAAAAATTTCGAAAATCGCGTCGTGAGTACAACCTCAATAGCTGATTTCCCTTGAGGGAAATCTGCTAAAATTAAAATGAGTGTAGAACAACGGACCATCCGTCTTGAGAGTGTTTAATCACAATTTTCGGCCGATTTGTTTTCTGGTTATTAAAACTGCACTTACACTACTCACTCTCTCTATTTCTTATAAGCTTAAATTATAATGAATGGAAAGAAATGGTAGGGTAAAGAAAGCAAATCAATTTTTTGGGTAAATAGTGATGATCCTTTCCAGGTTTAAACGTTTTGTTTGAACAGGTCTCCAATTCAAGAGGGAGGGAGGACATACGTGGCAAAAATACAAGTTACCGTGGAAAGATGTTTATATAATTGGTTAGCACCAAACATTTAATACATGGCGTATGAAGAAGCAAATGAGGTAAAAAAAAAAAAAAAAAAAAAAAAAAAAAGTAAGTCTTGAACAGGTAAGTCAATGTGAATTATAACGGAGATGTAATATTCATGGCCGAGTTTGGAGAGGTTTTATGATAAATAAATAATAGGTTTGTTCGTTTTAACAGCCCGTGTAATGGTGGAAATTAATTTTCACTGAATTGTGTGCTGATTCCTCACAATTATTTTGCAACTCCTATTAGTGAGGAAAATTGCATAATTTAGTGCGATTAGTGAGCTAAGCATATTAATACTCATTCCCCAGTAATCCTGGAAGGTAATCTTATTCAGGAAGAGTACTATGTTTTTTTGAGCAATAATTTAATTTATAGTCTCGTTTACGTGGGGCATACTAAATGCCAGTTGCCCATCGAGATGGGACCAAGCTAGTGTGTGGGGTGTCCCTGAAATACACATATATATAGCGGTGGTACGCGGAACGTCCTTCGCTCCAAGGTCCCTTCCTCATTAGTCTGGTCCCTATCTAACAATTGGTCAGTGTTCGAGTTGTCTGTTTGTCTGTGCGCCAAAATATTAAAGGGTGGGCCTTATTTATTTACAACTGCTGGATTCTGATGGAAGCAACACTTTACTTACTTGCTTAATTTTCCAATAAACGGAAAAATCCATGAGATGTTTCATATCTCAAAAAAGTCCGACGCGCAGATGCTGCGTTGACTAAGATTTCCCACGTGCGTCACGTATTTCCATTTATCTCAAAACGTAAAAGTTCAATGAGAATATTTGGTATTTAGGCTTCAAATAAAGTGTCTCGTAATATAATAGCTAATTGTTAATATTACATGAGTAGGAGTGGAGGATTACTAATAGCCGAAAACTAAAAAAAGTCCGTCACGCAGGGGCTGCGTTAACTAAGCAGATTTCCCACGTGCGTCACTTTTTTGCATTTAACTCAAAAACTAAAATCAATCATTATAGCTGGTTACAAATATATATATATATATATATATATATATATATATATATATATATATATATATATATATTATTTTGATCGAGCCTAATTTTCGTCATCTCCTAGGTAGGGCCGATGTACATTTGAGGAAATTTTTCGAAAATCTTCTCGAGTACTACTACAGCGACCATAACTTCGTAATTTCGAATGGAATGCCATATTTTTTATGACGGATTCTTGTAGCAAATCTTATAACAAGTTTATTTCGATGAATTTTTCGATTTGAAGCATCCTATAGCCGTAAAATGCACAAATATTTATTCCCTAAACGGCATGTTTTATTGAAAAACGCTGCCACATAAAAGTTGTGGCAAACAAAAAAAATATCTTTGAAACAAGTCTAGGGCAAAAGGAATGGATTCTAAAATATAAACAAAAATAAAAATAAAAAGCATTTAAAACGAAATAATGGAAATGTTTTCTTGTATGAATCCAAAAAAATCTACTGTAACGGGGGTCATTAACGGGAGACCGATCAATATTTCTTGGAACAAACAAGTTTCTGTTGCATATGCAAAAAGCCTTTTGATATGTTCTTCATCGTCACTGTGGAGTTCTCTTAAGTACTGTTTAAGGTTCAAAGTTGTTTTTGGAAGATGGTATTTTTTACTATTGACGAGAAGACGGACAAGTGAGACAGTAAGATGGATGTCTTAGACAAAACAACAAAAATGTTTACATCAACATTAAAAACAAGTTCTTAGATTTATTTCATTTTAAACTAATTAAGTAGTATTTTTTTTTTAAAAGGACTAATTTTTCCTCCTAAAATAATTGTTTCCAATTTATCCAGGAGACAGTCTGAACATTATATATAACTAATACAAAGTAAAAAAACGTTAAACAACTTGTGTGATCACTAAAATACTTATTAAATATCATATAACGATTAAACCATTTGACATGTGATTAAAATATTACATGGTTTGACAGGACTGATATAAAGGAGGCAGTTGTCCTGGGTAGATTATGGTGGCGGGGTTCGGAGGACAAGGAGCTGACTATCCCAACCGAATCTGAGCACGCTATCTTATCGCTCTAGCCAAACATTTACCACTGGCAAATAGGAAATTAATTATTGAACTTGTTTAGCCTGTAAATATAGTTGAAGGGAGATTAAAAGGTTTACTTGAGACGCGATACTCAGAACACATCCTTTCGAGTAGGTCTCACATCACCAGCTACGTATATAGTCAACTATGTATGAAAATCATATCCGCCACGCAGGGGCTGCGTAGACTAAGCAGATTTCCCAAATGAAGTTTTGCGATAGATACATCTACATACTGGTTACACTTAACACCACCGTGAATATTAAGAGAATAAATACAAACAGTTATGAGACATTTTTCAGTCAATTTTAATAAATATGCGTCTGAATTGTAAATAAACAGGTCTGCCAACTTCTCTACTGAACAGATAGATAGAATTATTCCTCACCGGAAAGAAAAACAATTAGTAGAATATATCTGCCTATAACATATTAATTTTATTGATAACTATTTTCTACAACTAGTACTGTAATTTTTAATAAATCAGAAACATTTTTATTTCACTCACCCAAATTTTAGTAGTCCACTGAACATATTTGTATGTGTCTCCAATAATAGAGGTCTCTTGAAAACTATATTTGGTGTTTAAGATGCAAATAAATTGGTTTATTATACAACAGAGACATAGTAGAATTGGGGGTTTACTGAAGGGTGAAAACCGAAAAATGCAAATATCTCGGATCTTAATCAAGATAGAGAACAAATGTATATAACAACATTTATAGTACTTTTAATTTGCAATACGATTGGTTTTATAATATTTTTCGATCCGACGTTTAGTAAAGAAGATATTTCGAATTTCCAAAATTCTCCCCCTTCCCATGGTCTGATTTTACCCGTTAACGAACTTGACCTTTAGTTTTGCATGAAACAAGTAATATATATATATATATATATATATATATATATATATATATATATATATACCTAAGGGGAAATCAGCTAAAAGCTTAATACGCGATGTTCCATGTGTAATGTGATTATAAGCCATAGCCATTTAAGGATTTTTTAATCACTTAACAGTTAATGTTCTGACGGTTTTAGGTATTGTACTGTTTAGAATTTGCAATAATTTACATCCAAACAAGTATCAAGGCGTGGCTTGCAAGAAGATATCGAAAGTAATTATATAAACTTAATCACGTTATTATGGTAATGTAGTCTAACAAATAAAACTATTTTCTTAATGTATCTATGTATATTTAATATAGCCACTTCAAAATGTTGATTTAATTTAAATTCAATTTGTGTTGTTTCATATAGATGTATTTTGATATTTATAAATTAAATAGTGTAAAATGAATAGATAAGGGTGCTAACCTGAAGAAACCATTCCCAATGAGCCTCAGTATCACAAAGTGGACGTTAATAAATAACATTTTAAAGTAGTTTGTAAAGTCGAAAACATTTTTTATAATAAACATATGGTACAACACTATGTATATATAATAGAAGAAAAGTTAATCCGAGTAAGAAAAAGTATAATTAATACTACTGTTGACTTAAAAATAAAATGAAAGATATGACAGGTTGATGAGGAGAGCTGGAGGTAGTGAAGTGGTGCCGCCCCCCATATGGTGTGGTTTGATTCATGCCACATGGTATGGTCTAGTGGGTGAAATAACACACCTTCAACAAACAGCCACATTATCACTGCATTCCTCAATGACAGCATCTCTTAGCCGTCTTTCATTAAACCCTCTCACGCACCATTGACAGCTTCATTCGACTAACGCTTACATGACGTTTAAATATGGCCACTTGTTGTTTCCAAGACATGGATGACAAGGGCCTAAGATGTGGATTAATAAATTCGAAAGACGAGAAAGTGGTCCTGAAGGATATTGGGCAAGTGGACAACTCTGCGGAAAGGAAATATGACTCGTGGCGTTAATGAGTGTAACTCGCTCCACGAGTTTACTTTCCAACTTCAATATTCTATTTTTGGTGGAATCTTGATTATTTGAACAAAATATGAGTATCAAACTATTAATAAATCTTCAGAAGAATGCTGCTAATATATGTGAATGCTAAAGTATTATCTGCTTTATATATTTTATATGCTAGAGATAGTATTATTGTTTACGAGAACAGGGATCATCATCACATCATCACAGAAACTCATTATAAAAAGGATGCACAAGGTCATCTATTATGTGTTTCTACTTTGGTGCAAGAGTGTGCAAGACAGGAATAAATGTATGAATCTCAAGTCTTGCCCGATTGAGATGAGTTGAATGAAGGCAAGGGACAGTTCATGGTCATTAATGAATAGAAAATTTGGAAAATTATAATTAAGTATTTGCAGTCTAATTATCAGCAATCGGACTCGTTGCCAGGAAAACTATATAGGTCTAATACTTTTTTTTTTATTTATTAATTGAGCCTCGCAACGAAGGGAATTTTCTTTTGACATAGAAACACTGAGTCAAAATTACGGTTTTATATATATTTATATTCAAAAGAATTTTCATTTTGCAATACTTTACACGTATATGTTGTTTTTACCTGTATTTTTTTAAACCATTTTCCTACGTCAGTTTTTATTCGCTTGTAATACCAAAAACATTTCTCCCGATGTCCTAGACGATAGAGAGACTAATTGATCAGGATCATTAAAAAGTCTTTGGTCTCTACAAATATTTATTATGCAAACTGCATTTTCAAACAGGAAGTTCCATCATCAGGGTTTGTTAACAAAACAAAACCAATAGATATGGGAATAGCATATCAATAAAACTAATTAGAATTTACTTACGATGTCTAACAAACATAGAAACAAACTTTTCCACTAGAAAAATAAATATATACTATATCTGAAAACGGCTACGGAAGACCAACAAAGTCAGGGGTTAAAACCCTTGCACTAAAACTAATTTGGGTGAAATGAAAAAGAAAAATATGTGCAACGATAGAGAGGCAATTAATTAGGTAATTTTTATTCAGTTTTATAGCCAAATAACTGTTTTATACTAATTTTGGACATGGTATTGGTGATATATCCATTCTTATTAGTTTTGGTCTTGTCAATCGGCTAATGATGGAGCATGATCTTTTAAAGTTGATTTTGCATAATGAATACTTATAGAGGACCAAGGTCTCTTTTACTGAGCTTGATAAAAACTAAATCACCAATTTCTCTATGAAATGGCTTTTATTTTACTGTTATGTCATTTTTTATTAATTACCATTCCATGTTACTATAGCTGATTTAAAGTTCTTGGAATAATCCATTAGCACGAGTGATATGTGAAACAGTATATAATAGAACATTTAAAATAACATTATTATAAAAATTGGTGATGATATTACATAATATTGATGTTGGAATAAAGTAAAAGCCCGTCACACAGGGGCTGGGTAAACTAAGCAGATTTCCCACGTGAATTTATAGAATAGAGAAACCTCCATACGAGAGCCCAACTCGGTATTTAATCGTTTTATGCAAAAAGAAAGATCATGTTCATTAGCTGCTGAAATCGGACTGAAGGGGGGAGGTTAGAAGGGGGAATTTCGAAATATCTCCGTTACTATATGTCGGATCGAAAAAATGTATAGAACTGATCTTATGGCAAATTAAATGTTCTATAAATGCTGTTATATGCATTTTCATTATACTGTTAAAATAACATGTGTTTTCAGTGTATCGTTTGAGTACGCAAAGTGATACTTTTCTTTACTAGTACAGAAAAGTAACAGCTGTTACATAATTGAAAATGATGATTATTTCACAGTAGATGACCTTTTTAGAGTTGAAAAAGATGTAGTAGAATGCACAACGAACAAAAATTTGTCAATAATTAAGCAATCAATACCGAAAAAGGTATTAATATAAGTCACAATAAAAATTGCACAATAAATATTAATTTTAAATTATAGGTCTATTGCCTATTCTATTTATCTGTTGAATAACCTTTGCAGTTTAATAAACATATGTTTCATATTTTAGAATTCATATCTTTATCTTCTGATTTTTTTATAAGAATAAAAATATTAAAATATTTACCTTATTTCCTTTTAAGAATAGGTACAGTATAATGAAAAGTCAATTTCAACATACGTACGTTTTCAGCCTTATGTAAACCTCCACTCCTACTCATGTCATATTAACAATAAGCTGCTATGTCTTGAAGCACTTTATTCGAAGTTTAAGTACCAAATATTGTTCTCATTAAACCTTTACATTTTGAGATAAATGAAAATATGTGGCGCACGTGGGAAATCGGCTTAGTTTACTCAGCCCCTGCGTGACGAACTATTTCATAATATCTTGACAACTAATGGTGATAAAACAATCAAATTTAAGATAGGATGAATGTACCTCAATGACCCATAATAAATATTTCATTAAATTTTAATCAAATTAAGAGATGGTGAATTTCTATTCACGCCATAAATGTGTTTGGTATATTTATCAAACTTCCTCCCAAGAAGACGAATACATTTTCTTCTGGGACAAATAAATTCTGGACGTAGACAATATTTGCCATTTAAATTCAAGAAGTCGGCAAAAACTCTCTATAAAATGTATAATTCATTATGAATTCATTTGTTAATGGTTGAATATTTGATACGAATTATCAGTAATATAACTAAAGAACTGTAATATATATTTACAGCGATATAATTTATGAAGGTAATATGTAAGAATTTAAACGGAATTCACAAGGACATGAACCTGAGTCATAACAAACATGTCACAGCCGCCATAGCACTCAGTTTACTCTACTTTTCAATGTCTTTGCAATATTTAACTTAGTTTTTTTGTTTCTGAGTTGTTTTGTGTATTATTATTATTAATCATTAAAAACTTACAATACCTGACGCGGGTCCGCAGATTCTTGGCTACCCAAGTAACTTTAGTAAGAATAAATCTAAAATAAGGACTATGCCTGATGATTTAAATGTATCAATATAAGCTATTCATTGAAATGTGCTTATATTTTTTAGAAGAGCCTTAATGGACTTAGAAAATGTCGTGAGTTTGATGCTCGCACGAGCACAAGGATTTTTACTTGCAATCATCCTTAGCCTCTGGCCACAAAAAGGTCGGACCCCACCTGTAGATGAACCTTAGTAGCACAAAGTACGATAATAAATATCATTTGACTCTTCTATTTCGGGAAAAATGAACTTAAACAACTACATTTAAATACGTGTATAGTTCAACCTAAAAAACAAAAATCCATCATGCAGTGCACTATTATGTTTAAATAATTTCATTTCACTACGAAACTACAATTTCTCCAGTAATAAGGAGCCTATCTGAAACTGAACTTGAGATTTAAGCCGAAAAAAAACATGTTTTTGATAGAGTTGCCCTACGTGCAAATCGCATGAGTACCGGTTGCGAAATACGTACAACGAAATAACCAACAATAACGGAAATTTGTAAATTTCCAGGACAGATATTTTTCTAATATATTAATATCCTTAGGTCCTTAGCGCATTTCCGGTAAGTAAAATCAGTTATTCAGGTTGTACTCATGACGCGATTGTTTTTCGAAGTCTCCATTGATTCTACCCAGGAGTTGACGAAAATGAGGTCCATTCAGTGTGTTTACACATATGCATACTAGCTGTTTCCCCCTTCATTGACGTACTAACTGTTTAATGGTGATAAAATAATGATTTGATTAATTTATACACAAAGAAATCATGCCATTTTCATCACATTACACGTAGGGATGTCCTGAGCTATTTATTCTCTGTTTATACCCACGAAGGAAAAAGAGATGATTGAAGAAATATGAAGGAATTTATGATACTAGTTTCTGTTACCCGAACATCAAATAAAAATGGGTTCTGAATAAAGATTGGACTCACATAAGAACTAAATAATCCTTTTATTTCCATGACGTTATGAAAGACGTTCTTTCTCTATAGACATACAGTTCAATATGTGTACCATGGAATGTCAATTTGGAGGATAAATACGAGTTTCCGCCCGTTGAAGGGATCAAATAAAATATAAACATGCTTGAGTCACATATGTAAAAAAAACAGATAAAAGTCTATTAGGAATTCTGCTTTAATAGCATACAAGTTTTAATTTGCAATTGAAAGCCCGTTGGAATCTACCTGTGTTAGCCGTAGTTGAAATAAACATATTTCCCGGGAAATATAATTATTAGATTAACGTAAGCGCTGACTAATCCCTTTATTTATTTATCATACACCGATAACATCCTTTATGTACAGATTCCCATGCTTTATACGTAATGTATGAAATGGCAATAGAGCGAATATCAACAAATTTACATTTACATTTAAAATAGCCGTCAGATAAATATCCATAATAACCTCATAATGAACGGATCCATTAGCCATACACTGCCATATTACCTATTAACACAAAATAACTCACACATTTCGGAATGTGCCTTATAATAACAGAAAATCATGTGGTAGCTGAGTAAGCTGGGTAAAGTGAGTAAAGTTGGAAGTAATAATTTGAATTTTTTACCCCAAATGAACTGCTAAAAATATATACTTAACTCAATTTATTATTTTTACTATTCCTACAACACTAATGTTAAAGATGATATTGACAAACATAAGTATTGACATTCAAGTAACTCCGCCCCCCCCTTTCGTATTATTAGTAGTAAAGAATAAAATATAAGATGTTAAACAAATTCATTCCATTAGAACACGTACGAAATATTATATTGAAGCATGGAACAAAAGTAAATTTCTATGTGCTGGCAGGAACTCGGAAATATTAAATTTATAATTTTAAACAACGTTTTAAGATTGGAAAATAGATTCTAAACACAATTGGTTCTTTACTTTTTTTATGATAAAATCAACATAAGAAGAAGATAATTAAATAAAATAAATAGAATATAAGTTTCAATTTCCAAATAAATCTCAACTCTTGTTTGTGGCAGTAATAGTAAAAAATAGCCCAAGTTGATAATATTCCTATTCTTGATTCATATAAAAAACAATTTAAAATTCTATCGTGGCCCTCTTGCAGAAAAAAACATATCTTGTGTTGTCTTGTGTAAAATCAAAGTTTGAAATTCATAAGTTTTAATAAAGTAAAGAACAAGAGCTTCTTCGATGAAACCAATATTCACGAAGGTATCGACAAATATGTGTTTTGCCGTCAAAATAACCCTCACTCCTGAGAATGGTAGTGCACATATTAACAAATTCCTTCGTTAAATACATAAAAGTCAAAAAAATCTATTCTATTTGAGAGATATTCATGGAACGCGGAATGTCCGGATAGAGGCCAAAACGTTGGAAGCCAAAGCTTAATATATGTAAATAACGCTTTAGGGCCAAAATCGTTATTGTTAAAATAATTTGTTTTTTTACAATTTCTCTATAAAACTAATATTATTGAAGATACTCATATTGAAAGTAACCCCTCCTCCTAGATGACCAATTTAATTCTAATATAGCCTATGTTGTACTTTTGGATAGTTGGCTCACTGATGTAAAAGCTCTAGAAATCCTCCAAGCCGTTTTTGAGTGATTGAGAAACAAAAGGACCCAGACCGATAAGATTTTCGTTTTTGATGCCATTACTCTTAAAATGAACTGTAAGGTTTAAAAAACGTACCCCCGCCGAATTGAAAGAGAAAAGAAAACAAACCTCAAGAGTTTCATATATATATAGCTGGAGTTATTATACAGAAACGGTTAAATATTGAGTCACTAAAAATCATTTACAGTCATTGATAGATAATCTTCCCTGCATAGATTGTTTGGAGAAAAGTTTCCCTTCTATATTCCAAGATAATTATTTCTGTTCCAAAACTCCAAAACCAGATTGATCTCTCCAGTGGAAGAGCATTATCAAAGAGCTGTTGAAAGTTAGCAAGAACAGTAAAAAGTTCTAAGAAACTAAAAATCATGGCATGTGACATACATTCACTGATTGTAAGGAATCCGTTCCAGTAACGTAATACACTGACATTGAGAAAGTTTCATTATTTCATAATTAATTGTTACAGTAGCTGCAAGAAACCATTGTCATTTAAATCTAGACCTAATGCTCTAGAAAACTTTATTTATTATCTAAACGAGGTGTTGGTTGACCTTTTACTCTACACACTTTCACTACACCAACACAACTTCTTTGTTTCACCAAAACACACACACAAACATACTCAAACACCTGAAAGAGTTTAATATGTAGTTAAAATTTATCACGGAGCTCTGATAGAGGATAAAAATAACCCTCCTAAGACAACCCTTAATTACTATGTTATATAACAAGTAGTAAATTTTATATGGTCTTCTATTTAGTTATCTTCTTATTTTGCCTGGGATCCAAGGCTGAGTTCTTTTTCTCTTTTTATGGATCTGCGTCACTTGGAGATTGGCTATCTTCTTAATTTCTTTTCTTTCTCTTTTAACTCTTCAATTAAATATCTAATTCATTTTCCGTGTTAAAAGATAATACTATTAGTGCGTTTAACTGATCATAAAAACTATATTTTTCTCCTAACACCTTACTCGGTTATCTTATAATTATTAAAACGGTAGATACACAAAGAAAGATAAAATTTGACGGTAAACTTATGTACCTTGAGAAATAAAAACACTTTATTTTTTTAATCTTTTTATTTGTAGTAAGTAATATTTTTGTCTATACTACCGTATTCGCCACTAACGTGATTCTACCTATTATTTGACTCATTTCAAAGTGTTATGACGCTAATCTTAAAAATTGTACATATAATAAAATCCGGAGGCAAAAGTCGGTAAGACCGTAAAAACTAAGTAGAAGTAATATTAAACCGACTTCGAATTTGAATCACTTTAAAAACAGATTTATTTTTAAGAATGTAATTAATTAGAAGATAAAACTAAATACCCACATAATTAAAATAAGGCGGAATGTTGTAAACAAATACAAATGTTACATAATATATTTACCAAATATTTTAATAAACAGCTAGTCAATTAGATATCAGTACGAATATGCTTGTTCTATAACTGATTTTCATGCCACGTATCGATTTGATCAGCTCATTTGTATAGTCTTCCACCAAGGAAGTCTTGATTGACTAGGCTACACTTGAATTCATCTCGTACTGGTAAACCTGATTTTCACGGAACCGAACAAACGAATAGGAGGGTCACAAGGACATGCAGTGATCTTCCATTGCCTTCTGCATCAGACCATCCAGAAATGAAGTCACCATGAGGAATATTCCATTCACAACAATAAAGGCATAAATGGAGAAATTTCGATTCAGAGTTGTTAGATAGCCATGCCTCCGTAGCCTGTATTCTGCATAAGCTGACTAATAATAGACATTAGCCAGACTACAACTTTAATCTACATTCCAGTCTTGCCCTACTGACTTGTTGTAAGTGAAAATTTAAACATGGAGTGTGTATGCACAGCTAATGTGGCCTTATATGAGACTGGAAAAAGGCAGAGTGAAACTGAGTTTTAATGTTCTATCGTGTTTTGACAATTCCGCAATTTTACCATTCCACGTATACTGGTTTGAAGTCATATTATGACGATATTTCAATATATTTAATTTTCCAATTTCAACATAAAATTCGTTAATATCTATTTTAATATACTTGAGTTATTTGGCTACTTATTAATTTATTTGATATATTGGTTTAATGTATTAAATTTTCCAATTTCAATTTAATTATAAAATAGTTTACTAAGTTGGAGTTATTTATCTACTTATTTATCTATTCATTTTATATTTTGCTTTCTTTTATTTTTTAACTTTAAATCGTTTACTTTATTTCTCTCCATTGTTTTTTTTTTTTTGGTAATTATGTTGCGTTTATATTTTTACATTTAAAAAGTATTTTATAGACACTGCATAACTTCTTTTTCAACGATGAAAACCTGCAGATAAACCATCCCAGTTTGCCATAGTTTCAAATTAATAAATAATAATTTCGGAAGCTAATAAATAATGATTTCTTTGTTTCTACTTTTATAAATACATAATTCTGAAATCAAAATTTTCTTCTCTCCAAACTCATTTACAGTTGAAGTAAGTATTTAAATAAATTTAATATATTTGTTTCCTTTAAAGTATGTCTAATATTTGCGACGGTTTTATTTCCTTTTACATCCTTGGGAGCTTCTTTAATTTACAGAGGAATTTAATATCCCATTATTAGTTTTCATGAACGCTTCCAAGGAATGTTTTATCTTAATGACTTAATTTTCTTTAAATTTAAACTCATAAATATTTTTAAAATTGATTTTGAAATGTGATAAATGAATTCACTTAATAATAATTGCGTATATTTTCATCCATTACTCTTTATGGTAATCATATTTCAATATAATCTGATTCTGAAGTACTTTAGAATCCTTATTGATCCTTCGTTGCAAAGTATAAATGAAATATTTGTATACTCTAATGTTTAGTTGTATAAATTATCTGTGTTTTGCCAAAAGTTCACAGTGAATAAAGAAATGTCAGCTTAGATGCACCACCTATTGGTAACTAATATTTGGTCGTCACTGAAACCAGAGTCCGACATAATCAGGAATGATTCTTACCTTGTAGATGATTGATGGAATATACTTTTTAGTTGAGAGGATAAATTATATTATGATAATAGTAAAAAAATATAATGCTGCCAATGGGGACAAATCTGTTCGTTATAGGTTAGATTGATAAAGGGTGACATATATTTTTGAAAAACCTCTCCAGTTGGTAAACAAAGTGAGATCGATTTCCACGTAGGCATAAATAATTTTTTCTCAGATGAAATAATTAAATTAAATCCTTAGACCCACACTGGCAAAGAATGCCGTCTAATTAGCATTAGTAGTACAAAGTGGACGTTAATAAATAACATTTAACTTTTCCTTTCCGGAATAAATGGCCATTTTAAACAATTATAGTTTACATTTAAATATAGTTCAAAACAAAACAAAACTCCAACACCCAGTACTCTTATCGTTGATATTCATTTCATATACATTTAACAATTTCTCCCTTAATAAAGACCCTGTGTGAAACAGGTTTTTTTTTTTTTTAAAAAATAATTAAGCTGGGAAAGAGGTGTTTTTGACATAGTTGCCTTCAGAGAAAATCGCATGATTACTTTTTGGGGTTACCCGAAGGCTGAAAACAATAAATACAAATAACTCAGCTAATATTTGATTTAGAACAAAATAAGATGAAAACAATTCTCTACTTGTTAATTTATTTAGCATTAATGAACATTTGCAAACAAATTTTAACAAAATAACTCGAATTCAACCTAAATAGCGAAATATGGAAATCTGCAAATTTCCAGCAGAGAAATGTTTTCCACATAATAAGTAATATAAGACCTTTTTTTTTGAGCTATCGAATAAGCAAGTCATGTCGTAAATACATTTTTATAACAGTGACGGATCTTCTAAGGAAATTGACACAAAAAATTGTATTAATTTCAAACCGCAAAATGTTGCTACCACCGTCCTACACAAAGGTTACTCCATTACCACCTAAGTGTGCTTTCCGAGGAGAATATACTGTTGGTACTTAGGCAGGCCAGAAAGATAACCACTTCCAACCATGAATTACTATATACTATATATTCATTACTATCTATATACTTTCTTAAACTAAGGTTTGATAGCTTTCAATCTATTATTATTCTAGTACATATCTTAACACTAATTCAATAAACTGCAGTTGATGGTAAAAGATCAACTCAATAAAAACACTAATATTCATTGGCATTATTTGTGCTACATGTTTCACTCCATAGGAGGCTCCTGCAGAGGCGTACATCATTATCGTTTTTGTATATATCCCTGAATATTTTATTATTATTATTTGTTTGTCCCATACTTCGCTTCATTGGTGATTTTAATGTTTTAATGGAAGTTGGTCATGAGCATATCTGTTAAAAAAGCTATTACAAATAATAACTATGGATTGAAAGGCTGGGAATGAAATAGATTGCAGTAGTCTTATTGGTTTGGGGAAGTGATTGTGAATGTCAAGGAGCAGATAAATGCTGGTTATGTGTTATAATTCTGAAGAACTGAATAAAAATTGAAAATAGCAAAAAATTGTCATGACAATACAATGTGCACATGTGCTATAGTGTCCTCTAGGCAATTTTACAAGAAGAGCTGTCTGTCTTTACCATCAAGTATTTGTGAGTTAATTTGTTGTAGCCGATTTTATGTTCTTAGAAAGCGAATTCTTCCCTGTTTGAGTTTCTGAAACTTAAATGTTTCACGCAATAGTGTTTCAATTGCACCCACGCTGTTTATTCAGTCAGTACTTGTGTTCGTCCAGTCGGTTTTCCATGAATCTAAGATAAGGTATTTTTTATGTCTTGTAATGCCCTCATGAAGTACGTATTCTTGTTCATATTCAAGTCTCTGTTTTTGTAGCCTTTAAGTCTGAAGTATTACTCAGTCTTAAGCCTTTGTGTCCTGGAAGTCAATAGAATGTAATCTATTTGTCTGAACAGAAAAGTAATTGTTTCATTTTGTTTTGAGCTGTAAGGTGATTTGTGAAAAAATGTCTTGTATAGAGGTAGAGTTTGAGGTAAGATTCTACTTATCAATCTGATGGCGTAAGGTCAACAAAAAGAAAAACTGAAAATGATTATTAAAACTATTTTTATTTCTCTACAAGTTTCGCGTTCACATGACGCCTCATTAGGAGTGAATATAATACTAGGAAGTAACTACAACTACGGCTAGATCGTTGTATTGGACCTTCCACTAGCTGTGCAAGTCGGAGAATGGTGGGTCTTGTCAGCTGATTTAGATCGATATGTCCCGAAAAATATCAATTTTCCTGTATAACGATGTAGACATAGTTGTCTTCGCCCCTTAGTATTATATTTTTTCCCCTAATGAAGCATCAAGTGGACGCGAAAACGGTAGATAAATAAAAATTGTTTTTATAATCATTTGAGGTTTTTCTTTCTTGTTGACCTTTCGCCATCCAGATTGTTAACGGGATTTAAAAAGATCATATTTTCACAATGAAAATTTATACCTGTGCAAACTAAATGTACAAAATACTTGACCTCTGAGATACGCTTGCACCACTGGTCGGATAGAACTTGAGCTTTCCGATCAACTTTGAGTTTTAAGCGGAACCGGATTAGAGGGAGCTGTGGCTGTTATGGTGAGGAGCTGGATTGTGAGGGTCGGGGAGTGTATAGGACGGGAGATAAAAACTGTAGGCGGTGCAGGTAGGAAGGGGGACCCCGACTACCTGCTCCTAGGGCAAAAACACAGCCACCATCATCAGATATTTATAGAGTAATAGGGGGAAGGAAGGTTCCACTCCTGCTACCTGCTCGATTTAAATCCTCCCATTCTCTTACACACTCTCTCCTCCTTGTCTCTTTACTACAAGGTTACTCAAGCAATGCCCTAATTACGTCATGCTTTTTTATTACCGCAGCCAGTGAAACAAGCTACTACTCTCCACTCCTCAACGAGGGCCTGCTTCTGACCGGATGACATCAAAAATATTCCGGCCCGCTATACATATTGTTGTTTTCTTATGGTCGCATTCCGCTCTCTTCAGTGAGCGATGACTCCCCAGAATGATTTACATCTTCAGAATTGAAGGCTGACAGTCAAAGGACTGTCCAGCTTTTCCACGTCCAACTCTACAATAAACATTCCTGCAAGAAGGCAAAATGAAGATGAATATCCGCCGCAGGAATACAAGCAGATGTCAACAATTGATTATCATGGATGACCTTTAATTCGCTCTCGGCCAAAGCGCAGCCTACGTGGTTTCGCTACTTGTTAACCAGCTTCGTTCTGCCTAGTAGATTTTAACTCTACGATGTTTCTCCCGCCGATGAATGCATGAGGCTTCCAAGAGTTGCTACGCATCATATCATTGACCATCTTTGGAAGCGGATTGTGATACTTTGGACATATTGTGGATCACCATTAGAGACTGATGGAGCAAGATGATGATAGAACAGTGTAATAGAGTGCTGTCTACGAAGCTTAAAATATCATAGAATGCGTGCTATGTTTAATACGATATAGCATATTCAAACAGATATTTGTTCATTATAACATTGATGTGAGTAGGAGTTGGAGTTTAAAATTTCTTTAACATTGTGTGTGTGTATGAGCTTACATGGATCTCATCTTATTAATGAATTGAATAAATAGGGTAGGTGGAATCCACCAAAAGTTCCTGCATCATGCGTATTCAACAACAACTGTTTTCTGGAAAAGGAAATCACCTGAACTATGGTAACCCACCCCACCAATTAGCCAGCTTGATTGTTTTGTGATGCAATACGAAAACTACAATGTTTAATTATGACGTTAAGCAGTTTCAAAACTAATTTGTGCTATAAACCAGATTAAATAAGAACAACATTTTAAAAAATATAAAGTTATAAGCAAGTAACCATGCAGTATTACAAACAGTAGTCAAATTATTAAATCGATCCCAACATAGCTACTTATACCGTTGGTAAATAGCCATCAAATTAGAAATATAATGGAGACCTACCCAGATCCCTGCTATGCGGGAGGCTGGAGAACCAATGCATCTGAAGAAAGCAAAGAGTTAAAGCCCTTATATCTGGGCTCAAACGTAAGCCCAACTATCAACTGAGGCTAAGGTTAGCCCTGTGAGTTAAAGCGTTGCCTTAATTTCATACGGTAAACTTAGAGTGGCGATTCCCGTCTGGACAATAGACATTTATTTAGTCATATACTCATTAAATAAAATCCTTAGCCCTCCCCTGGCTAGAAAAGGGTGGGTATCTGTTGATAATCCGTAACAATTAGCCACATCAGCAAAAAGCAGACATTACTAAATAATAATATTACCAAGCTCTTACAACTCATAGGTTTATAAACGACTATCGATATTTGGTGTCCTGGCATAATATTTGGCAAAACAACTCTTTTTCCATTAGTTTTCTCAGATCCATTTTCTGTTATGTCCTCTAAACTGTTGTTAATTTTTTTTTTATCTTCCTTTTGTACGGGCGTCTCCATCTTATTAAGTATTCTGCATTCTAAATATATCAGACGATTTCGTGAGTGACCATTATTAATCATTTGAGTACAGCTTCTAGGAAAATTGGCCTTTATTTTCTAACTTATTTTATTATTTTCACTGCAGTAGATAATATATCATTTTTATAACATCAATCGAGTATAGAAAGGGAGAATAAATGTCATTATACTAATGATGTGTGGCTGCACAGTCAGTTATGCTGAGTTTCTTCAGCCTAACAACCTAACTTGCTATGTAGTATTTGAAAAATAAAAAAAATATGTAAAAACCAATGATCGGGAGAAAAAATAATGCCCAATACTTAGCGATTGTTCGTTAGCCATAAGTGTAGTAATTCATAATTAGCCAGAAGTGGTGGTTCTTAATTAGCTACAAATTTAGTAATTCATATCCACAAAACACACTGCGTATATAACGCAAATACTCATCCCGATTAGCATTCACTGATTCCAACTTATTAGAAAAACCACAAGTCCTTTTTTCAATTCATCCAGACTGCTGTACGCATCGACAAATTTTTGGACATTAATACATTAATCTTTGTACAGATTATTATATACCGATTTCTTTGTACAGATTATTAGAAACTCCGTATAGCTGAATCAGTTCATCGTTGGGCCACAGAATCAATCTTGCTTTTCAAGTGGGCTAAAAGTCTTTCTCAGGACTCTCCTGTTCGGACTTTTACGGGGGTTTTCTTGAATGAATTATGAGTGAACGTTTCATAGTCAAAGACTCTGGTTATTGCTTTTCCTTTAAGTTTTTTTGAATCGTGGAGCTTTTTCGAGAGAATAAAATCTTCTCTAGTAAATGCCGACAACCTGGCTCTTACAATATTATTGTTCTACGTTGAATTTCATTCAAGATCCTTGAAATAATCAGGACTATGAAATGTATATCCTCTCTTGGGTGAATTATATAACCGAGTTCTGAAGGGAGATGATTGAGGAGAGACCTAGATCACAGTTGTAACTGTCAAACGAGTGATAAAGTTCTTTGATAAATAGGGGCATCTCTTGAACCGAGATTATGTTCGAATTCGTATGCAATGAATGACGTGAGACGTCTTGATCCACGGACTGGAATATATTAGTTTTTTTTTGTTCGAATTCTTCTTTTTTTCTCCAGGGTTTTTTTTTATTTGTTTTAATATTTATATATCTACTTCAGGAAGAACATGAGTTAGCCATTTCGTAAAATGTCTTGTAGGAACAGACATTGTTCCCTAAGATTGTATTTACTCGCCGTTGGCACTCCAATTTGCTGAAAAACGTTTATTGATAAAAGCCGAGAGAGGGAACAAAAAATATACCTGACAAATATCAGTTAATCTGAAACTACCTCTGGAAAATAGCGTGGCACCCGTGTCAAACGCAGGTAATCTTCTTGTCAGTATTGCAGCTTTGGGCAGCTTCTGTTTAATTTGAGTCCTTCTTGGTTTCGCTCTCAAAAGCATGCTATTTTGACGTTCCTGTCAATCAACATGATGAGTCTTCCTGGAATCATAATTATTACTATAATGACAAGGAGTGAACATTTAAACACAGAAACCAGCAAATGGGTACTTTCTAAACAAATGGAATTGGCTACCACTCAGGGTATCTTGCTTTCATGTATTTTATTAGTTTGCTATATACTTCACATCAATGGTGATTAGTATGTTTTAGAATATACATTTTTCTTTTACTAAGTGCGTTACAAACACTAATGAAGTTTGTCAGAACGGAATATTGAAATACAAAAATGAAATTTTAGAAAAGTTAAAAAACCACGACCTTTCAATTGATATCCACCGTGCTACAAATTCCGAAAGTAACCCCACCTACAGATATATCCAGCCCGGAGAACTACCTGGCATTTAAGACAAACATAAAAAAGCTAAGATCTGTTAGCCAATTAAGAGTATCAAGCTCAGAATTCACCAAACTTCAATCACGAAACAAAACTTTCTCATTCAAAGTTCAGGAACCTTGCACTTTTTGTAATCAGTTCATCCCTAATAGCCCGTCACGTATACTTCTCTAATGTGGGAAGCTCATCTAAGACAGAAATAAATATCTACAAACACTTTCCTCACCAGTCAGTGATGTACATAAAATTGAAGAGATACTTAGTATCGATAGCCTCGAAGAACTACACAAGATTTACTGCTTCGTCACGTCAGCATGCAATACTCTGAATCTATAAGTGCTGATGGACCACACTCCAGTTAAATGTTATATTAAGACGGAAAAGGGTTTATAGAATGCTTTTAGTTATCTTTTATGTACTATATTTTACTATTTACACTATATTGCTTTTTTTTTTTGTTTTTCTTTATTGTCATATTATTGTTGATCTCAAGAACTTGGATTTAATTATTTATTTAAAAAGACAGAATTGTTATTTGTTTAGTTAATATGAACAAGATGTAAATCTTTAACAAATAAATATATATTCTTTTCTATTCTACATTTTTCTGTAACTAAACTATTAACGGCGCTATTAGCAATATATAGGTTTAATACATATTGAGTAAACCTGCATTTCTAATATTGCGATGATTCTTAAAGTTGTTATACCAAAGAATGCTCATATCAAGCTTAAATTTGAGGAGTTGTTTACTTATGGTTCCTAGTACAGAAGAAACGAGTGTGATGTCTGTTGTTCTAGCTGGTTGGAACATTTTATTTAACACGTAAATATTTCATGATGAACTTTTAGTAATTTCCTTGGCCACCTAAGGGGGCAGCTTTATTGTGTTTAATCCCTTCTCTCTTCGTTTAAATACTAATTCGCTTATTATACAGCTCCTGCATGAATGGAAATATGTTCTATGTTATCATACTTTTAATACGAATGACTTATTTGCCTTTCTTGTCAATGGCCATAAAAACCCATTTGTTTTGTTTGATAGGGGGGAGTTATTCTCCCATATCCAATATGATTCAGTTCGTTTAACTCTCCGTCCCACCCCTTTCAGAACTAAACGAGCTATAACTAGCTCAATCAAATGTTCGTTGGAGTAGACCTATTAGGATTCAAGGGATCCTTTAAGCAAGTTCTGTTTTATAAGCCACAACAGATGCCTATTATTGCTAGCCAGACACCAAGCTACCAGCATTAACAGCAAGCATATTTTTATAGGATTAAAACGTTCATTTCACTCAATTTTTTTTTATTTATACAGGAGTACCCGCAACTAGGCGATTCGTCTCAAAGTTTAACAATGTTAAATACAAAATAAATTTAAAGGAGAATAACAAAAAACTGAACCAACAAATAAAAAATTAAACAGGAAAATAAACACAAGTAATATAAGTAATAAAGACAACAAATAAACACTAAATACAAGTAATAAAGACAACAATATAAAATGGTTTTAATAAACAAAATTAAGGTATTCCTATATATTAGTACATTGATATTATTTATAATTGTTCAAAATTATATTAAATTTCTCACTAAGTCAAAATCGAAAAGGCAAGATGTTAAACTATGTAAAACAAATTCAATTTTTTAAGGTGACTTTGAGTATTGTCGATACTCCTTTTTGTAAAAAGTTTGTACATGTTACTTGGAATCTCTAAGTATTCAATGTTCCTGTGGTTAACCAGTATGTGTTTAATGGTTAATGGTTCATGGCATGTTCTGCATAGAGGTATTTCTGTTCTTGTCTTTAGTGCGTTAAATGAGAGTCTCCAATCCTAAGTCTCGTCTGTACATCTTCGTTTCGTCTAGTGTCACACGTGTGGACAGCCACACTCTCATATAAGGCTTTATTTCTCGCAGATGATTTTCTGATGTTCTATGCCGTTCAATAGAGTTTATAATAAAAATATAGTTATTACACCTCTTTCAACGGACTTCCCTTCAGATAAATGAGCTGCTAAGGTTGTACTGATGATGTGATTTTTAAAAAAATGTCTATCCATCCTATCCACGAAATGACGAAAACGTCCGTCACGCAGGGTCCCTTTAACTAAGACGATTTCTCACATGCTGGAATAACACACTAGTCATATCACCAACTATTCTTTATTTCCCTCGCAGTGAGAAACCTATGTAAGTTAAAAATTGAAATGGAACCTGAACTTGAGATGCTCAGTGCCCCAGGTACATGAAGTAAAAAAACCAAGAAGTTCAGGTTTACTGAAGTCAAGAATGGGTTAAGGCTCAAAGCATAAAAATAGAAAAACTCTAAATATTTCAAGGTATTTTGTAAACATCACACTTATAGAAAATTAAATTTGCCACAAGATTGCTCATTTAAAATTTTTCGATCCCAGTCATAACAACGGAGGTGTTCTGAATTTTTGATTTGCCTCTCTCTTTTAATCCGCTCTCTTCCCTTTCTTCGATTTCACATATTAACAAAAATTGCCTACAGAGTTCCATGTAAGGTTAAATATCGAATATTGTATTGACCAAAAATGTTTACTTCGAACACAGAACGCAAAACCTTAAACGGTGACGTTCTTATAAAATATTTGCATGAATCGCATCTACTAAAAGTCGTTTGAAAACAATATTCAGAATTAAAACTTAAAATAAGAGGTCTCACGATGTTCAGATTATTTGAAATGTGAGATGAATAGGAGTAAAGGTTAATAACAAAACAAGACAAAAACTAAATAACTCGCTTAATGTAGCAAATTGGAAAATAATGTATAGAAACAATTTATAGAAAATGAAATTTACAAGAAGATTCATTCTATAACGTTTTTTTTTTCTTCTTATGACTCATAATAACAGTGATATTTGTTATTTTCGATGTCCTACCCCATCTAACCCCCTCCCCTTCCTGAGCAGATCACGCGTCCTCAAAACACTTTATTTTTTAATTTATCTTCAGAAAGAAGTAATAAATCAAAAGCCAACTTGATATATATTGAAGTATAACCTTAACTGTAACATTATAACAGTATGAAGCTTTAACAGAGGTGATAAGTTTAGACCAGCGATATGCAGATATCAATTCTTACATTTCTATTCCGTCATGTTGGACACCTTGGGAGCCCATGGAAACTGAAAATATAATGAAAGGTTCTTATGGGAAATTTTGTTCTTTACGTGTCTTTTTTTTTTTTCAAGGCCCCTGGCTCGATTCGTGAGAACCCGTAAAATATCACAGTTTTTCTTTCAGATATTCATTAACATCTGAAAGAAAAAAATATTTAACTGACCAAAAACATTTTTAATATTTTACTAGTTATGCATCTGTGGTCACCTTCTGCTGGGTATGTTCCCGGTTAATTATCTTATGCTTCTATGACAGAATGCAGCAACAGTGAGACATCATACTCCTTTAAAGACTGGACAATTCTCCATTCTCTGTTTCCAGTGTTACATACATGAGATTAGTGTTACCCCTAGAAATTAGGGAACTTACGGTAGCCCTGAGACGAACATTAATTTCAATCAACCGTTAGGGAGGGTACCTATGTATTATTATTAAAGAATCAATAATGATTTCGATAAATTACAATTTTTCGTTCTAGAGATATAAATGGTTAATATCTGTTTAAAATCTGTGAAGAACTAGAAGAATTAAAGGAGTCGATTTCAGTGACAAAAGAAACTTCATTCTTCACAACTAAGACCAGCCGAGTTTCATTTCAAAATTATCAAATCTCTTGAAAAAAAAAGGAAGTGAGGATGGAGTTTGATACGCCCTTTATTTATAAGAACACCATTTTCACCATATTCCTATCTCTAGATAGGATAGATGGACGTTTGAAGAAATGTGAAGAAAATCGCTTCCCAACCTCAATGATTTCCCTTAAGAGGGGATTCCCATTTCTTCTAGTTTCTAGCCTTACTTAAAAAATCAATCCTACTCATCTAATATTCGCAATAAACTCAGTTAAATAATATATACCACATGTTGGTGCCATTGTACAATTAGAAAGGAAAAACCAGGAATTCTAAATAAAACTAAATAAATAGTAATCCCTTGTTTCTTTCCAATTTCGAAATTGCGGCTCGACTTCCGTGCAGCCCTTAAAGTGTTTCTAGTTACATTTTAAGACCCTCACTCATGATTAATTAATTAAAATGTATAATGTACATAGGTATGCTAATTGTATACTTGGAAAATTTGGTTAGTTAGCGTAGCTCCTATTGGACGCATTTTTTGTACAGCAGGTCCCCCAATAGTGAAATAAACCTTTCAGGGGACCTGTATAAATGTACGGTGCTAACGTTTTCTGCGTGGGTAGTAGAGAGGAACAACAAGTGGATCTTTGTTCGGTTCGAGTGTAGTGTGGAGTGAGGGTGGTTTTTTCTCCCACCCTCTTTCCCCTCCGGCTGAACGCAACCCCTCCCCTAACCAACACTTCATAATACCCCAACCCTAGTATACAGCTGAGCTTTAAAATGGCTGCAGGTGTATATCGGCCATTTGTCTCTTCAGCGATTTGAACAGACCTTATTTGTTATTTTTAATGGTCATACACAAGAAACAGTCTGAACTAAGTGCAGGTCAGATGCATTCCATGATAACTGAGACGTTCTTGTTACCACATTTTTCGTATGCAAAAGATCTAGTGCGTAACATATTGTTTGCCCTTTTTGTAGTGTATGTAAAGTTCCCCTATTCAACCACTACTAATCGAATCCCCAACACTTAAAATTGTAGTGTAAGTGATGTTTCTCCAATTGAAGATCTGCTTCTGCAATGTCTTCCTCTGTACAATTCAGTGCTGCAATATTCCTACCAATATCAGCAAAATTTCAGCATACACTTGAGTCTTTTGTAAATGTTACTACTATGGGGTATTCATTCTTGGGTCCGGATATGAAAGCTTTGTCTTCTTGTTAGTGAGATCTTTCTTGTTACCGCGTTTGGCTAATTATAATTAACACGATGATATTTTACTTTAAAGAAATGAAATTAATAAAAAAAATATGTGTAAGTGTGCAACATAATACACCCACCTTGTACCTAGAAAAATACATAAAACTTACGAATAAATAACCAGAACTGAATTATATGTCGCATTATTTATAGCTTCCCACTATTTATAACCCGTTTTAATTATGTTTGAAGTTCATTAATTAGGTTTCAAGAGTATTCAAAGTTTTTAATTTCACTTTTCAAAGGAAACAGGTTTAAGATAAGATAAATTATTAAATGATGTGGGTTGACAGAGCACTGAGGATCAGGCTGTGGCTTCATGTGACTGACAGACATTTCATAGGAGACAACTTATTGGTCTTGAAAGAAATGTAAACAAAGGAACAGAGGAACCCCCACATAAATGGCATGGAAAAGAGGAAGGCCACACCTATATTTTAGGTCTAGGTAAAAATGTCGCGCATAAACAGAAATCACAAATGCCAGGAAAACAATAATCATAATTATACTGGCTCAATTGATATAACTATTATTTACTGAAGCCCACTTTTAGCTATATGGTTAATGGAGACGGGTTATTTACAGATTATCACTCATTTCTAGCCAGAGTGGGACTAAGGATTTTATTTAATGTGTTCGTCTCTAAATAAATTCTTATTGCCCAGGCGGAAATCGAACTCCCCACTCTAGGTTTACCATGTGGGATTAAGGCAAACGTTTTAACTAACATGGCCAACCTGAGCCTCAAATAACTCGTTGAACAGAGAAACCTTCTATTACCATTGTTGTTACTGTCTTTACAGGCTATGCTTGATTTCTGTCCCAATTCCTCATATTTACGTTCACAAAGAAAATGGTTACGACATGCATCGTTTTACATGTGAGTGAAGGCTCATCATGATAGGCATCAACGATAAAGTTAACAGAATGAATGCAGGGAGCTCCACTTGTTAGACAGCCATCCCCCAGTTGCCTGCCTAAGGCTAATGATAAGCCTGAACTACATTTGACTATCTTTAGATCATTTCCACTGACAGCCAGTGAAAATTAACTTGAGGTAGGAGGCACTAGTACATTTGCAAAAGATATTCACGAGTGACAAATAATGTATCCTTTATTCACAGTAATTTTTTTTTAGTTCTTACAAATAGAAAGGAGTTAGTGGTTTTCAAGGTAAGAAGGCTTTTTACCTTGGGTCCGTAGTCAAATTAAAGGTGTGTTGTGGACTCCCTTGGCCCTAGCCCTGTTTCGAAAGCACGCTCTATGAGTATATTTAATGGGGCTGAAGGAAGAGGAAGAGGTAGATGTGTAAGAAGCGTGACTAGCTCTGACCATGACCTCACCCAAAGATAGTTTTTTTTAGGCCGAGCTAGGCTACCTTCTCTGGAACTTGGTTCCCTTGCATATTACTCAACCCAAATTTAACTATCACGCGGCAGGCATTGTGGTATATTGCACACATAATATGTTCTCGATGCGGTGGTTTAATTCACCAACGTGTGGTACTCCATGCTTTAAATAACATACACATGGCAGGTACAAGCTCATCAAAACATCTTGAATTTCGAGAGACTTCTACTGAAAGTCCTGTTTGCCACTCTGTTTAGGAATAAAAAATAATGGCTTTCCCTTCAATGTAAATGTACCAAAAATATTGTTTGGGAAGCAAAACATGAACTGTTTTTGCACAAAGAGAACAACACATAATCATAAAATAAGACCCAAGAATATGCTTCAAGGTCCCATAAAAAACAAATACATGTTTTGAGAAAAGCTTTTCATTTTCGGGAGTAAAACTCTGTTACGCGTGACAAAACATATTAAATCTATTAAACCATTTGATTAAAAATAAATGATAGAGTTGCGAGTTCGATTCCCGCCTGGACAATAAGAATTTATTTAGTGACGGAATTCATTAAATACAATTCTTAGTCGCACTCTGGCTAGAAAAGGATGGCAACCTGTAGATAACCCGTCCCAATTAGCCATAGTTGCAAAAACTGGACGTTAATGGATAATTAGTTAAAAATAAATTAAAGAACTTCACTGAAGCATGTTACAAGGTGAATACTATAAAAAAATTTCAATTATTAAATAACACTTCAAAAAATGATAAGTTGGGTTCTATCTTTAAGGTGAAAACAAGTACTCATAATTTATAAAACATGTGATCTATTTATAAATTTAAAACTTTTAACAAAGCATGTAAATGAATTAAAAATGCATGTTATATGTTTAGAATGATATTAAGATCGTTTAACTTAATTTATAAAATTCAAAAATTGGTAAAATTGATAACATGCATTAATATAATTTGGATTAATTGTATAAAAAATATTTTGCATTCATATAAATGCTATTTAATATATTATTAAATATTGGACCGATATTAGACATGATTAATTGGCATAATATTTGAAATATTTTTACAGAATACAAAAATATTTGAGGTATCATATCATGTTATGTTAACATCTAATGGAAATAAGTAAATTTCATTTGAATTCATCTGTCTCATTCTAAGCTTGCTCTTCCACAGTGTTTTCTTGACATTTATATATCTCAAAGGATCATTCATGATGAGAAATCAAAAGTACAACGTAAGTTAATAAACCAATTAAAAGAGGTACGTATTTCGTTTAATTAGATTTTTTTTTTTTTAAAATGTCTATCCCGAGATTACAGAAGTAGCTAAGATACCTCATTGGTCCATTAATCATGTATCTTAGCTATTTATGTAGCTATATGAGATCCTAGTTGTCCTTGGTTTAAAAGAGAATACTCTGTACCTGTATTTAAATTGAGGTGACAACACACCCAAACACCAATTTCAGCCTGTTACCTATTTTACCATTAAAACAATGTTTTGTAATTTGGATAAGTACCGACCGTAGGTTACTGATCATACCTCATCATCATTAATTGATATTTAATTGTACATCTCTTGTTCATCTTATTACCTCTAGTTCCGTTTTTTTTTTTAAATCATTAGCCCTACTCTAATTATTACGTAATCTTCATATGCTACTGATGTTTTCGTATATCTATTATTAGGTGAAATGTAAAAAAGTGCAACTTTTACGAAAGCCTGATGGATAATGAATATGATCGAATATCGTTTTTACTCAATAGATCATCTTCTCATTCAGGAAGGGGTGTCGAACGCTTAAGATACTAATCTGGTAGTCTCAAGAACCTTTGGATGGTCCATATGCCATGAGGAGAGATGGAATATGAGGTAAAGGAACCAGGGAATGTTCAGTGTTAAATCCTAAATTAAATAATATTAAAGGTCTATGTAGTTTGTAACTGGATTGACTTTTTAAAAACCGCTATTATTGCCAGACGGCATCGCTATCTATAACCTCAAACATATAACAATAACAACACGGGGAAGCTTTATGAGTTGTGAGGACGAGTGAAACAGGAGGCGAGCTCATTTTTTGTTTCGATTCAAAAGGAAGGATGTGGTGTTGAATATCCACTAATCGGCTTTAAACGGGGTCGAAGAACCCAACGAATCGCGTGACATCGAATAATGGTATCGATAGTAAGGCGAGCAATTAGAGCGCAAAGCAGATGTTGCTGTGCGGTTTCTAGAACACATGTTTCATCTGGACCCCTTTACTCGGAGATGGGCATCTGGTATCTTGGTGGCCCTCTTTCCCACGTCGACGTCCCAGGAAAAAAACCTCTCGCTTCCTCCATATTTCACTAGCGAAGGACACTTTTTTGGCACCTGTGTCACCCCTCTTGTGCGTAGAAGAGTTGAATTTATACGTGGGAAGGTTTTTAATGATGACATAATTAGATTGTCGTCTTTTTTACGCTAGTATCATGTGGCGTCTTCAATATAAGCTTAGGCTCATTTAAAAGGTAACAGCTATTAAATTTTGGGGTATTATAACAGTGAAAAATGGTATGTCAAGTAAACTATTGAAGGATGACTCTATTAATTTTGGTGCCGAGTTGGATAGTTTCATTGAGAAGCCAAGAAGAAAACACTAGATATCCTTGTGACTTTTTTCCTTCTCCATGAAGAAAACTAGATGTTCCTGTTCATGGGAAAATCCACGAGGGAGAGAACAGAAAGCACAAGTCTCTCATGTAGCATATATCCCTCTTGCTGGAATATTACACAGGTGACACGATCTCACTCTGTTTACTATTCCCTCTGAGAGAAGAAACCTATTTTAAAAGGAATTAAAGTTCAATCGCATTAGTAGAAGTGAGGTTTACTGAAGCCAGGGAAATACAAATAAATTAATATTTGAGCTAGACAAAACATGTACAGAACAAGAATTCTTGCTCATTGCTTGGTTAATAAAATTGATTACGCGTCATTTTTCGATTCGTTTCATACTAATAGAAATAATTATTTATTTTTCTCTTACATTAAACACCTCAAACTCTCGTTATACGATTTCGTCCAGTTAATAAAATAAAAACTAACGAACTTAAATTGTAAAGTGATGACCTCACATCGGGCTTGACTGTACACAGTCAATACCACTTATATACAATATTTGACCTTTAATCATGGAATAACACGTTTCATAATAGGCATATTAATATATTCTACGCGTTAAATGATTAAAAGTAGAGGATTCCTGAAGACAATAAAATATAAATTACTCACTTAATATTCCAAATACAAAAAAAAATAAAGCCTAATCATTTTAGAATATTAAATGACAAACAATTGGATATGAAACGTGAGATAAAATTATAAGTTTATTTTGCTAATAAGTTGTATTATGGCTAAACTTTATTATGTGAGCTAGAATTACTTTTTTTTTCTTTTTTTTTTTTATCCGCAAATAAAAAATAATAAGCTATTGTTATAGGTGATCATTCGTAAATTTTGGGTGATTTTAAGTTACAAATATTTATATAATTGATTTCTATTTTAATGTATACATTTTTTTAGTGATTTATTGTTTGTTGGAGAAACCATGATCGAACTATTTCCCGTTTGGGATATACACTTGGTAGGAAAATGGCTTCAATGTCCCTCATCAAACGATTTAAATTTGGCTTGGAGGGGAGGGGTTCTAGTTGCTATTCGTAACTTAATTGGAAAATTACTGGATCAGACACCCCTAAGACCCGGCTGGTTAAGGTGGTTAGGGGCACATGGAATAGGCTGGTACAAAAGAATATTCCTTCAAATAATAAATATTTATGCCGGGAAACCTACCTTAGAGTTCTACATTCACACCCACAACAATCCACAAAAACCCCTTCACGCAGGGGCTGCGTAAACTAAGCAGATTTCGAGTTTGTAACGATTAAATAAGAATTGCGAAAAACCCCTTAAAATAGAACTCTCAGTTCAGCAGGAGGGGAACTGTCTGTACCACCTCGCGTGGCTTGACGGCCCGCGCAGTTAACAGAAAGCCGTGGTATAAGTAAACTGGGCCTCAGATAAAAAAAAAAATAAATATTTAAATTAATTTCCGATTCTTTAGGACTGAAAATGTCAAAACGAGGAATGTCAACTTTTGAATAAAACGATTAGTGGAAAATGTCATTAGTTAACCCCGAGCACGCTCATAGACATGTTAAATTTCAAGAATAACGTGAATTATAACTTTTTTTTGTATTCTTTTTAGCAGATTTCCCTTAAGGTAAATCAGCTATTGAGGTCGTACTCATGACGGAATTTTCGAAGCGTTTTATGTAAAAAGAAAGATCAATTTCCTTTATTATGATTTGAATAACAACATTACAGACCTGTTGCTTAATTTGCATTGGACTTCACATTAGCCGTTCAACGAACCTATGAGTGTATGTGATGAATCACTCGCCATAGACGTCGGATGCAACACGCTTAGCATACTGTATTAAGGTTTCTAGGAACCCATATTTACAGTGGTGCCAACATATCAAAATATTGGGTTGTCATAATATGAGCTCTCTCCTTGGTTGAAACGTTTTCATGTTATTTTGTTTAGTCCTTAATCTGTTTTTATATCAATACACTCAGTTCCAATTTGAAGTAATGTTCTATTCATGCAAAAATGAAATTTTTTTTTGGTTAGAGCTGTCTTGAATTTTAATATTCAGTGTTCATCTACATTTATTTGCACGATATGAGAGAATCAATTAGGAGCCACATATTAAAGCTATGCGCAACAGAGAGATTTTGTAAGAATCTTAGGATTAGTCGTAAAAACATTATTCTCAAAGTATTTTGATGGTTTTTCTAATCATTTATATCAAAAGATCAGAATCAGGTGTCTTTCGTCATGGCGGGAAGTAATTGAGAAATTTTTGACTCGAATTGGAATTTTCCGGTCATATTTCAAAGACATTATCCGGTTTGCCCTCCCTTAAACCATTTTATAAGTTTCACCGACATTTCTTCCATAACTCGAAAACGACTAGCCTTAGGTTGTTGAAATTTCGATTAACTTTGTGCAACTCTTCTTTCGTTCCAAATCGACTAGTGAGTGAGAGCGGTTCAGAGAGGAGCAGAAATAAAAAAAATTCAAGTTTCTCCGTAGATTATTACAAATATTAAAGATTTTAAAGAACCATTTTGTCAATCATAAGAAGTCTATAAACTATGTTCAACTTTCAAATAAAATAATTTTAAATACAATTTATCAAAACGTTTTGTTTCGTTTGATTTAATGGGAGTGGCAGGTCGGTCATGAAGTGCCCACATTAGATTTTTCCCCCCAGTCGTGAGATACTTGAAAATAAAATAACTATATTTTTTGGCTTAACTATAACTTTCATGGCATTCAAATGATAGCTTTGACGGAAAAGTCTTTCTAGGCAAAGACTGAATGAATTTCGTTATAAGTTATTGTGTATATGTTTTTAAATCATACGTATCCACTTTCAGGGCACTAAATAGTTAAAAATTGTTCTTAAAATGAGAGAGAAGACTATTATTCTTGCTCGAAGACCTGTGTTTCAAAATCAAAATAGTTCATTGTGGTTGTCATAGTCGTTGATGAAAGCTGCACTGTAGGAACATTTTTGTGATTTGTTTACAACACAAAGTGCTATTTATTACAAAAAAAGTCCGTCACGCTGGGGCTGCGTAAACTATGCAGATTTCCCATGTGAAGTTTTACAGTAGAGAGATCTGTATACTGTTAACACAATACCACCCAGATTAAATACAAACGGTAATGAGAAATCTTTCAGTTAATTAAAATAAATACCCAACTGAAACGGCTTCTGAATTGTAAGAATAATTTATATTTTAATAACTCAAATTTTAGTAGTCCAAGAACTAAAGAAGGGGGGGGGGCGGATGAACAGAACGTATTTGCATAAATCTCACAAAGTAAGGAAGTACGGTAAGGTTAGAAACGACAGGTAAGGTTAGAAGGAGCTTCCACCTGAGCCGAGTAATGACGGAAATGGCCGACCTAATCCGAACTATACCCGACCACAGACTTCATAAAAATACAAATATCTGGGTTAATATTCAAGATAGAGAATAAATGTATATAACAATATTTATAGTAAATTTAATTTGCAATAAGATTAGATTTATACAATTTTTCGATCCGATGCATAATAACGGAGCCTCCCTCTAGTCCGATTTCAGCCATTAACGAACTTGATCTGTGTTTTTACATAAAACGGTTAAATATCGATCAACGATCAAACAAAAATTGCGACCGCTAGAGCGTTAACAGACGATTATATATATGTATATATATAATTTTGAACGGACCTCATTTTCGTTATCTCCTGGGTAGGATCGATGGAGCCAATGGCCATACCACGTTGAATACACCGGTTCTCGTCCGTTGTCAGGATCGATGGACATTTGAAGAGATTTTTCGAAAATCGCGTCATGAGTACGACCTCAATAGCTGATTTCCCTTAAGGGAAATCTGCTAATAATAATTAATTTCATTTTATGTGTTACAGTTAGGATCACAATAAGCAATCATAAATTTTTACAAAAACTTTGATTTCACTTAATCATTCAGTATGATTATGCCCGGTATGTGTATTAATATTATATTTATATTTGATCGAAATAATATAGTAATGGAAGTAACATACATTTCATTAGATGGCTAACATCACCCGTATCTGGTAATATTTATTTGAGATTGTCATGCAATTCAAATGATGTATAGTTAGAGAGTCATGACCAAATTAAATCAAGTATTTCATTTACATGAAGCCTTATATAAGGGAGGAACTATAGAATAGACTGGGAGATGAGCTTGTTGTCATTCCATTACATAGAAAATCACTTTTTTTCCTCAATTATGCATGTGTTTGCTCTTTATAGGTATATAATTATAATAATAATCATCAAATACCTGTCTTTTAGCTAAAAAGAAATTAAGAAACAACAAAATATGAGGAGGGGGGGGTCATGCAAAAACAGACAAATTCATTTTTAAAAAAAATAAAGAAAAATAACTATTTTTCAGTCTTCACATTTTGATTTGGATATGTCTTCTTTTGATTTTACTCATTAGGTATCAAGTGCAAAAATATAAGACCTGTCTTGTTCTACTGGAATCTGTGGAAAGCCTACACTAGCAGGTATAGATCCAGAAAAAAAATCGATTTGAGTTGAAATTAAACATTTTTGGTTTTGAGTGAACCCTCCTCTATTAATATAGTATTTATTTTTAATATGATAAATGCGTTAGTGTCATTTATGTCTAGATTCAAATTAATGTTTAACGATAAACTATATTGTCCACCGTATAGACCGTATAGGCCGTAGTTATTTGGAGCCAAGGGGAGAACAATAGTGAAAAAAACAATGATTGTTCTGTTAGTAAATTTTTGTTTATTATGTATTTTATTTATTTAGTTTCATCATCAAGGTGATTATGTACCTACTTTCTTTCTAAATGTTAGCAAAATATCACCTGAGTTCAAAACTAGCGTTATCTGAACTTTTGAAGAGGTCAGAGTCCCATGAGGGTAATGAAAGATGGCCCTTGGCCCCAGCTGTTGACGAGTAACTGTATATATTAGATGGAAGAGTGACTAATTTCACTGGCGGGGCATAGTCCATGTCATTGGGATGCATTTCTATGGGAGGTGCATTGAACTCTTCAGATCCTATCGCATGCACCGCTCTCAGACGTTATGTATGTGACGGGGAGTTTGCTCGCATCTAGAGATTGACACATTATTTACAGGAAATCTAATTCACAGAATTGCCTGGTTAATCATTGAATGACGAAGCATGCCTCTTTACTTTTTAACAGTTTTCGTATCCCAATTCTGCTATAGATATTATACGCATGAGAAAAAGTTCTTCAAATTTCCATTGATTCAACCAGGTGATGACCAAAATCAGGTCCAATAAAAACTCTCTCTCTCTCTCTCACTCTCTCTCTCTCCCTCTCTCTCTCTCTCTCTCTCTCTCTCTCTCTCTCTCTCTCTCTCTCTATATATATATATATATATATATATATATATATATATATATATATATGTATATATGTATATATATATATACAAACAAAATAAGCTGCCCTCTTTCTGAGGGTACCTGTGTGGTCAGCCTCCTAATCTGCCAATTTCTTGGTAATGATGTTTTGTTTTTTAAATTTTGATTAAATTTTAAATGAAAATTTGGAATAAATTGAATGCGTGCAGATTAGGGGGGTATCTCAGGTGAGAGTGCAGCTTAACTTTATCATCTTTATTTTTTATATAAATGGTGATTGACGATTCTTATCGATGATTTTAGGATGTGTCGATAATTCCTTCAAATCATCTTTTGTCAGCCCATGGTCTATTAATGTCTTCACCGTTTTTTGGTGGAGGACTCCTCTTGAGCCGAATAGTAGTCCCATAACTGCCCAATCTTGTATTTGATATTTTTTTGAGAAATACGGGCAGCACGGTTCATATATTGATTTTTTCTCTTGATCCACCTCGTCAGCTTGATTTTTGTGCATCTCAAAACGGACAGTAGGATCTAGTATGAGGCCTTTTTTTTCATTTTTCATTATGGCTACTATGTCCGCTCTTCTTGGAGTGCCGTCTGACGAATTACAAGTCACCTCTTCAAATATATCCCAATCAGGGTGCTTCTTTTTCAAGAGGTGAGCAATATGAGTCCGGACTTTATGATGTCGAGAATTGCGCATCTGCTCGCCCCATTGGCAGGACCCTAGGACATATATATATATATATATATATATATATATATATATATATATATATATATAGACTTCTATAGATATTTTCGACCAAGTTACTATTACAGATATTGTGGTTGTTTGTTGAGGCTTGTGGTCAATGTTGATGAAAGAAGTTTTAGTCTAGGCCAATATAGTAATAAACATAAAAAGATAATAAACCATAGACATACCAACAGCTTAACTGCTATAAAAACATATATGGCAGTGGCCTTGCTGGGTGTAAACCTTAAGGAAGGCTGCCACCAGTTGGCTTTGTGTAACCATAAGTGCAATATCAAATATACCTTAGTATATAAGTAGGTAAGTGGACTTAACATACAACACTCTGTAACACTGTATTTTAATAACAATGTGCAATATCTAGAATTTTGTACCTTTTTACAAACCTGAGGTAAAGAAAATAAAATTCTCCAAATATTGCCTTTCATTTTATTAACCTTGACCACAAGCCTCAACAAACAACTTCATCATAAATATATTTACTAGATGAGATAATGGAAATTCGTAGTGTGATGGCGTCACTAATTAAGATTTTATTTCTTGAATACTTATTTGATATATTCATTTCTTGGTATTTAATGGCTCCAGACAACACTAAAGATCATGTTCGCTAATGGCTGAAATCTTTCCTTGAATAGAAGGGAAAGGAAATTTCGAAAATTCAAAATATCTCCAATGAGTCGGTTTAAAAAATGTCATAGAACCAATCTTCTTAATCTATTGATGTTCTGCAATTTCTGTTCTATACATTTTTCCGTTACTCAAAGTTTAGCGAGTTATTCGTGCTTTCTTGTTTTCAGCCTTACTTCTACTCCTTGGACCTTAATATAGAAATAGAGAATATATGTTATGATGCAATCAGTAGTGTGTCATGGCATCATTTGGAAAATCTGCTTAGTTTACGCCATACCTGCTTGATGGCTTCTTTTTTTTATTTTTATCAACTTCCATGTTGTTTTATTGAGACTATTCGGTCCAAGTTGTATATAATCACTAGTTGGTCCATTAAATATATATATATATTCTTATCTCTGTCGACTCTAGGCTTATCAAGCGCAATGAGAACAACTAAATTGCCTACTAGCTCAGATACCCGGCTTCGCTCGGGAATTCATTTGAGCCTGAATGGTAATGGTATATTTTTGGCAAGGCTTTACATTGCACAATATTTTGACATTTACCCGTTTCCAGTGTTTAGGGTTAATACCCGTTGTTGGCATTTGTTAATAATAAAATTATTTTTTTATGTAATACTTTACTGTCCAGCATATTGTCATATTTCCCGTCTCCTGTGCATTATGCATAGATTTGAATTATTAAGGAGAAAATACTGACATACATTTGAATTAATTTTTTCAGGTGAAGTACCTGAAAGTTCATATTGAAAAGAAGTGTTGAGCAAATTTCTCTAAATAACAAAATAAACAACATTTTGTTATGGGCATATTTGCCGAAAATGAAATAAGAAACGAAATATCACTATTATTATTTTCAGGCCTTCCTTATAACCCCCACTCCTGCCCGTCCCTAGAAATGTTAGTATAGCTTATTATAATGAAGGCGTTAGTACTAATTCACTTACCGAGTTTGGTTTAGTTCGGTTGAGTCTTTTGTGCCAAATAAAATTGGGGACTCCCGCTTTAGTTTATAGCGTATAACTCATTTATACTTCCGTATACGGCAAAAATGCATATAACAGAAGCTACTCTAAATACCAAAATAAACAACTTTTGTTCTGTGCACATTTGCTGTAAGGCAATAGGAAACGAAATATCGCTATTTTTATTTTCAGGCCTCCCTTATAACCCCCACTCCTGCCCGTCCCTAGAAATGGTAGTATGGCTTATTATAAGTAAATCGTTAGTATTAATTCACATACCGAGTTATATTTAGTTCGGTTGAGTCTGTGTGCCAAATAAAATTGTTGACTCCCGCTTTAGTTTATAGCGTATAACTCATTTATACTTCCGTATACGGCAAAAGTGGATATAACCAAAGTTACTCTAAATACCAAAATAAACAACTTTTGTTATGTTCATATTTGCCAAAAAAGCAATAGGAAACGAAATATCACTATTTTTAATTTCAGGCTTCCTTATAACCCCCACTCCTGTTCGTCTTAGAGAATATTAATATAGCCTAAAGTCTAAGTTGGGCTAGTAGTAATATACATACCAAGTTTCATAAAATTCGGTTCAGCCGTTTATGCGTGAAAAGGTAACAAATAAACAAACAAACAAACAGACACGAAAGAAACAAAATGTAGTTATGGTGTCTATGACATGTGAAACGAAAAGTTATCGTGAAATTTCGCGAAAAAAATCAATGTACAGACAGAGGTTACAATATTATATATATATATATATATATATAGATGAGGCTCTGCTGGGCCAAACTCAATATAAAAAAAGTCCGTCACGCAGGGGCGGCGTAAACTAAGCAGATTTCCCATGTGAAATTTTACAATAGAGAAATCTGCATACTGGTAACACAATTCCACCGTGATTAAATTCAAACGGTAATGAGGAATCTTTCAGTTAATTAAAATAAATTCCCAGCTGAAACGGCTTCTGAATTGTAAGAATAATTTATATTTTAATAACTCAAATTTTAGTAGTCCAAGAACTAAAGGGAGGGGGGGTGGATGATCAGAACGTATTTGCATAAATCTCACAAAGTAACGAAGGTAAGGTAAGGTTAGAAACGACAGGTAACGTTAGAAGAAGCTTCCACCTGAGTCGAGTACTGATGGAAATGGCCGACCTAATCCGAACTATGCCTGACCACAGACTTCATAAAAATACAAATATCTCGGTTAATATTCAAGATAGATAATAAATGTATATAACAATATTTCTAGTAAATTTAATTTGCAATAAGAGTGATTTTATACAATTTTTCGATCCGACGTATAGTAACGGAGATATTTCGAATTTTCAAAAATCCTCCCCTGTAAACCCCCCCTCCCACTTTGTCCGATTTCAGCCGTTAACGAACATGATCTTTCTTTTTACATAAAACGACTAAATATCGAGTTTGGTACTGGTCAAACAAAAATTACGACCGCTGGAGCGGCAAATATATATATATATATATATATATATATATATATATATATATATATATATATATATATACTAGCTTAGATACCCGGCTTCGCTCGGGAATTCATTTGAGGCTGAATGGTGATGGTATATTTTTGGGCAAGGGTTTACATTGCACAATATTTTGACATTTACCCGTTCCAGTGTTTAGGGTTAATACCCGTTGTTGGCATTTGTTAATAATAAAATTATTTTTTTTATGTAAAACTTCACTGTCCTGCATATTGTTCATATTTCCCGTCTCCTGTGCATTATGCATAGATTTGAATTATTAAGGAGAAAATATTGATATACATTTGAATTAATTTTTTCAGGTGAGGTACCTGGTAGTTCATATTGAAAGAAGTGTTGAGCAAATTCTTCTAAATAACAAAATAAACAACTTTTGATATGTGCATATTTGCCGAAAACCCAATAGGAAATCATTATTATTAATTTCATGCCTCCCTTATAACCACCACTCCTGCCCGTCCCTAGAAATGTTAGAATGGCTTATTATAAGTAAGCCGTTAGTGATAATACACATAATCAGTGTATTATTTAGTTCGGTTGAGTCTTTTGTGCCAAATAAAATTGTTGTCTCCCGCTATAGTGGTTAGCGTCTAGCGTCTTAATATTTCGGTATACGATGATAGTGTATATAAAAAAAAAAGTTTCTCTAAATAACAAAATTAACAACTTTTGTTATGTGCTTATTTGATTAAATAGCTTTAGTAAACGCAATATCCATATTTTTAATTTCTTGACTCCCTTATAACCCCCACTCCTGCCCGTCCCTAGAAATGTTAGTATGGCTTATTATAAGTAAATCGTTAGTATTAATTCACACAGCGAGTTTGTTTTAGTTCGGTTGAGTCTTTTATGCCAAATAAAATTGTGGACTCCCGCTATAGTGTTTAGCGTATAACTCATTTATACTTCCGTATACGGCAAAAGTGCATATAACAAAAAGTACTCTAAATTACAAAATAAACAACTTTTGTTATGAGCATATTTGCTAAAAAAGCAATAGAAAATGAAATATCGCTATTTTTAATTTCAGGCCTCCCTTATAACCCCCACTCCTGTTCGTCTTAGAGAACATTTATATAGCCTAAAGTCTAAGTTGGGCTAGTAGTAATATACATACTAAGTTTCATAAAATTCGGTTCAGCCGTTTATGCGTGAAAAGGTAACAAAACAAACAAACAAACAAATAAACAAACAAACAAATAAAACAACAAACAAAACAAACAGACACCAACGAAACAAAATGCCGTTCTGGTGTCTATGACATGTGAAACGAAAAGTTATCGTGAAATTTCGTGAAAAAAATCAATGTACAGACAGAGGTTACAATTTTATATATATATAGATATATATATATATATATATATATATATATATATATATATATATATATATATATATATATATAATTGTAACCTCTGTCTGTAGATTGATTTTTTTCGCGAAATTCCACGATAACTTTTCGTTGCACACTCATAGACACCATAACTACATTTTGTTTCTTTCGTGTCTGTTTGTTTGTTTGTTTATTTGTTTGTTTGATTGTTACCTTTTCACGCATAAACGGCTGAACCGAATTTTATGAAACTTGGTATGTATATTACTACTAACTTTTCTAGGGACGGGCAGGAGTGGGGGTTATATAGGGAGGCCTGAAATTAAAAATAGCGATATGTCGTTTCCTATCGCTTTTTCAGCAAATACGCACATAACAAAAGTTGTTTATTTTGTAATTTAGAGTAACTTTTGTTATATGCACTTTTGTATACGGATGTATAAATGAGTTATAAGCTTGAAACTATAGCGGGAGTCCACAATTTTATTTGGCACAAAAGACTCAACCGAACTAAACCAAACTCGCTATGTGAATTAATACTAACGATTCCCTTATAATATGCCATACTAACATTTCTAGAGACGAACAGGAGTGGGGGTTATAAGGGAGGCCTGAAATTAAAAATAGCGATATGTCGTTTCCTATCGCTTTTTCAGCAAATATGTACAGAACAAAAGTTGTTTATTTTGTAATTTAGAGTAACTTTTGTTGTATGCACTTTTGGCGTATACGGAAGTATAAATGAGTTATACGCTTGAAACTATAGCGGGAGTCCCCAATTTTATTTGGCACAAAAGACTCAACCGAACTAAACCAAACTCGCATTGTGAATTAATACTAACGATTTCCTTATAATATGCCATACTAACTTTCTAGGGACGGGCAGGAGTGGGGGTTATAAGGGAGGCCTGAAATTTAATATAATGATTTCCTATTGGGGTTTTGGCAAATACGCACATAACAAAAGTTGTTTATTTTGTTATTTAGAGAAATTTGCTTAACACTTCTTTTCAATATTAACTTTCAGGTACCTCACCTGAAAAAATTAATTCAAATGGATGTCAATATTTTCTCCGTAATAAGTCAATTCTATGGAGCATGCACAGGAGTCGGGAAATCTGACCATATGCAGGACAGTGAAGTCTTACATAAAAAAATAATTTTATTGTTATCAAATGCCAACAACGGGTATTAACCCTAAACACTGGAACGGGTAAATGTCAAAATATTGTGCAAAGCCTTGCCAAAAAATATATCATCACATTCAGCCTCAAATGAATTCCCGAGCGAAGCCGAATCTGAGCTAGTATATATATATATATATATATATATATATATATATATAGATATATATATATATATATATACAGTTTTGAACGGACTTCATTTTCGTCATCTACTAGGTAGGATCGATGGACATTTGAAGAAAAATTCCGTCATGAGTACAACCTCAATAGCTGATTTCCCTTAAGGGAAATCTGCTAATGTAGTATTACTTTCCTTTTTTATTGTTCTACGATCAATAAAAAGTCGTTCACGTAGGGGCTGCGTTAACTAAGCAGATTTCTAATGTACTTGCATTTATCTCAAAGGTTCTAGGAGAGCTACAAATAAAGTGCTTCCTAATAATATTATTATTATATTATAATAGCTTGTTGTTAATATAACGAGAGTAGGAGCGGGGGTTTACTAATGGCTGAAAACTAAAAAATGCAAATATCTCTGTTATTAATCAAGATAATGAAAAAAAACATATAAAATAATATTAATAGAACATTAAATGTGCAGTAGGATTGGCCCTATTAACTTTTTCGATCCAACGTATAATAACAGAGATATTTAGAATTTTAGAAATTCCCCCTCTAAACCCCCTACCACTGCTCCGATTTCTGCTATTTACGAATTTCTTTCTTTCTTTCTACATAAAACGATTAAATATTGACTTTGGTAACAACAACAACAAAAATTGCTAAAACTAGAACTTTAACAGATTCACACACACACACACACATATGTGTGTATATATATATATATATATATATCAACCTCAATCAAGTTATCTGTATTATATACCAACACTTGAGTCGGCTTACTTTACTCAGCTCCACAGGGGCATTTTTTATATTCAAAAGTGATAAAGAGGTGTACTGCATGTGAAAAAAAGACTTTACTGCAAAAGATGAATTCTTTCTTCATGACTATTAAAGCTCTATAAAAAATACATTGTGCATTTTTTTTTATTTTTTTATCTTTTTATCCCACATTTCCGTTGAAGTCTGCAACGATTGTTAAATTTTACCCATGAAATAACAATCAAGTGCCATAAATAACGTAGTGATTCTTCCATACACAATAGAAATTGACGAAGTAGATCCCATACCTGTTGCATATACTGTTAAATTAATTAGTATTTCCTATTAATAAATGAAATAATTAAAACTAATCTTCTTAAACCATTTACGTCATAGAAAATGTGCCGGGGTACATTCACATTAGTACCTCTGTGAGAAACTGAAAAAGAGGCAGTTGTTATGTAAAAAGATGCAAAGCAGCTTGAGCTATAACCTCGGAGAAACCTTGGCATTGAAAACAGCTTTGGTTTTATCTGATTTTTCTTCTTCTTTTTATTTTTACTCTTTTTAGATTCACTAAAGTTTTATTGAAATGGACTATATATTTCATGGTTATGAGTGCCTAAAAAACAGGTATTTTAAGCTTTCAAGAAATTGTGAAATCAACAAAGTTATATAAAATTCTAGATTTGGTTGCTTCAAATACTGTTCGTTTTATTTATTTTAATTCTATTTTTATTTATAATGTCTACTATAATTTTACTAGATAGATTTCTGCGTTTTCTTATTAATTATTAACTTTTTTAAACTCTCTAGCTGGCAATAATTAGGCACATATTTTGATTGAATGATTTTTTTTTTTTTTAGTTTTCATTAAAATGTATTTGTTTTATAATTTATTTAGATTATTATCAAAAGTATCAATACATTTAATCACTTGGGATTTGGGATGGCTGGAGAAGCTCCATCATCAATGGAAGGATGAAAAGGTCAAAAACAAATTAAGACTGGAGGTGTTTTTCACCATTTTATACTTCCGTTGAATACATTTAATGTTATGTTATATGTTACCTTTTTCTAACCATAGTGGGACCAATGTTTTTATTTAGTTAGTTAGTTAGAGATTAACCGATATTGCCCAGACAGGAATCGATTCCAAACTCTAGGTTTAATAAGAGTATTAATAAATATGTACAAGCCTTTGACTTAAATTGAGTTACCATTTACATTAAATACAAAATAAAGAAATTCCGTAAATTCCCTTCGCTGTAGTGTGATGTAGCTAAGTAATAACGTGAATCATGAGAACGATAGTTGCAATAAATATAGGTAAAATAAGTATTTAATGATTATGTAAAAATTATATTCTCTCTGATTTCATTCACTTAGGTTTTGAAGAGTGTCAAGATTTGTCGGGGTAATGATGTGCATTGGTTGCTTGTGCCTCTGTCAGTATATGCACTAGTCTCATCGTTGGGGATACGATGTGCATTGGTGCATGTGCCTCTGTCAGTATATGCACTAGTCTCATCGTTGGGGATACGATGTGCATTGGTGCATGTGCCTCTGTCAGTATATGCACTAGTCTCATCGTTGGGGATACGATGTGCATTGGTGCATGTGCCTCTGTCAGTATATGCACTAGTCTCATCGTTGGGGATACGATGTGCATTGGTGCATGTGCCTCTGTCAGTATATGCACTAGTCTCATCGTTGGGGATACGATGTGCATTGGTGCATGTGCCTCTGTCAGTATATGCACTAGTCTCATCGTTGGGGATACGATGTGCATTGGTGCATGTGCCTCTGTCAGTATATGCACTAGTCTCATCGTTGGGGATACGATGTGCATTGGTGCATGTGCCTCTGTCAGTATATGCACTAGTCTCATCGTTGGGGATACGATGTGCATTGGTGCATGTGCCTCTGTCAGTATATGCACTAGTCTCATCGTTGGGGATACGATGTGCATTGGTGCATGTGCCTCTGTCAGTATATGCACTAGTCTCATCGTTGGGGATACGATGTGCATTGGTGCATGTGCCTCTGTCAGTATATGCACTAGTCTCATCGTTGGGGATACGATGTGCATTGGTGCATGTGCCTCTGTCAGTATATGCACTAGTCTCATCGTTGGGGATACGATGTGCATTGGTGCATGTGCCTCTGTCAGTATATGCACTAGTCTCATCGTTGGGGATACGATGTGCATTGGTGCATGTGCCTCTGTCAGTATATGCACTAGTCTCATCGTTGGGGATACGATGTGCATTGGTGCATGTGCCTCTGTCAGTATATGCACTAGTCTCATCGTTGGGGATACGATGTGCATTGGTGCATGTGCCTCTGTCAGTATATGCACTAGTCTCATCGTTGGGGATACGATGTGCATTGGTGCATGTGCCTCTGTCAGTATATGCACTAGTCTCATCGTTGGGGATACGATGTGCATTGGTGCATGTGCCTCTGTCAGTATATGCACTAGTCTCATCGTTGGGGATTCGATGTGCATTGGTGCATGTGCCTCTGGCAATATATGTGAGGGGATAGCTGTAAGAAAGTGCATGGAAGTGCGGACGGAGCTGGCCTTGGGAACCCGTCCAACCCACGCCCCCCACCACCAATAATCCCCCCCCTACCTCGGCGTTTGCTTTTCTTTTTTCAATGGAGAAAAAGGAACAAACAAAAATATTTTAGGCAGGCTTTTCGCCATCCATACCCAGTCCCTCATGGCCAATGCTATCTGTAAACATTCCATCTGTGTCTCTTTTATTTCCTACTGTTTTCGACGGATTTATCCTAAATATTATCTTTAATCTCTTATCACCACAGAAACTCCTATTTCTGACTACCTTTGCCGAGTAAGAATTCGCTATCTGTTTATCTTGAAAATAGTCCTGACAACTAAATTCTGTTTTGGCACAAGGTGACTATTACCATTGTTAAATATTGAATAATATATGGTACATAAAATATAAACAACGATGATCGTCCACAAGTTCAGAAAACAAGGTGGGGCAGAGAGTGTTACAATTTTAATAGCAATTATTTACTAAATTAATTACATAGCTATGTATCTGAAAATAATAAAATAATTGATGATTTGTTTCCATTTAATTTATTTCCCGTCATTATTATAAACAGCCCATTAATGACGCATATTATTGGTCCGATGAAAACAATACAAGGAATTTGGAAGCTTGAATTATACGTCCCTCATTAATTGGTTTATTACTAAGGTAAGATGCGTTGGAGTGGAGATATAAAACTGAAATGTAAAAAATACAAAAATCTTGGTTGACTTTCTGGCTAGAGAGAAAATGTATCTACTAAAAATAGTAGAATGTAAATATTCGTTTTGTTTGGTAAATTAATAAAAATAATTAATTTATTTGGAATTGTTCAAAGTAGTTCTTTTGTATATATACTTCTAGTATGTTCTTTTGTTATATATACTTTACTATGAGATACGTTAAATATTAATTAACGTCCAGACTTGCTATTCGGGATGGGTTATCTACATGATACCATCCTTTTCGAGTCCGTATGGGATTCACTACTAGTGAATTCCTTACTAAATAAATTCCATTTGTTTACGCGAATATGAAACCCGGGATCGTTATGTTCATCAAGCGTATTAAGACCATTTTATTCTAAACTACCAGTTTAGAATAAAAGAAAACTTTGCCAAAATGTGTCGGAATTTCTGAATGATTGAAAAGAGGTCATATTTAAAATTCTTAATTACTCAAAAAAATAAAGGGACTAATGTATATTTAGCTTAATATACACTTAAAATTACAATAGTTGTGCACATTTTCAAAACATTATCTCCAGTAGAATGAAGATGGAAGGGTCTAACAAAATGCCAAATTCGGTTATATACGTTTCAGTGACTTTCAATTTGAAAATCTGAAACTTATTAATGTGTAGGGGACTACTCCTGAGAAAAGTAATCAGTCCTCTGAATTTTGGCCAACATTATAGAGTGAAGTGAATTTTGGAAAAATCAGAATTTCATTACAGATTGAAAATAAAAAGTACGCCTGCCAAATTTAGTGAATTATAGTCAAATCGTTAAAATGACTCCGACAGAAGGATGGACAGACTCAGTGGCGAAACCATTTGGGTCCATGCCGATTGCAACAGACCTTTAAAATTCTATACTTGAAATTATATAACAGTTAACGTAGAAAAAAAAATGAGGCCAATGAAAAGTATGTTCTCCTGAACTGTGAACCCGTATAATAATTGCATTGTCACTGAAATATATTAGTAGCTTTTGTAGTCTGATTTATTTATATATTGGCCTTGACATTATGTATATGTATGGAATAGTATTTCCTCATTTCGTCCTACACAAAGTACATCATTAATTTCCAATAAGCTACAGGCACAAAGCGATATTATTCATTCATTGTGAGCTATGGAGTAATGATAAGTGAGTCATCTTTTTCTTTTTTTTTAACGTTTTAGGTGGGTTGTCTCCGGCAAGGACGCTGAAAGCGTCGCTATTGTGCCCAGCAGTCCACCCGTCATAGTTCTAACGTCATTGAATTGAGTCCTTAGACATTTTTTATTTTTTGAGGCATGCATTTGTATATTGTTATTTTTGATCACTATTCATTGTCACTTCCGCACATTTCCACATATTCACCAGTTGAGAAGCCAAAATGTGAGGGAGATGGCTTAGACATTTTCTCCCACGGGGAAAGTGTCATTGATGCACAACATAACTCACAATGGACAATACTATATGAATTCCGTTTTATACAAATTAATTTATGTGACAAGTTTGCGAGTGTGAGAGTGAAAATTGTTTGTGGCTAAATAACTTACTGTCTTTTGAAAATTGGTTCATTGTTTACTTCATGAAAAATAATGAAATAGTTTCGTTAATGTATTTTTTTAGAGAGGTATTTCTACACGATTTAACAGCCCAACCCGAAGGGACTGCCAAAGTTAATGTCATTTTCCCCGGTAAAGGAATGACACATGATAAAATTGTAGTGAAACATACCGGCAAAAATATCGTTATTTTCTCATTAAGCAATATCTATTTACTTTCTAAGGAAGATTTGAAACCTAAACTGGGCATGATTGAAGTTAAGTCATAAATTGCATAAATAGAGGTATACTAAAATACAATGTACTTAGTAACACTTGTAGTGCCGTTCGCCATCACTCCAATTGAATATATAACATTTTTCGATCGAAGTAAAAATAACGAATCTTGTAATATTTTTCCCTTTCCTAAAGGCTAACTCCACCTGCTCCGATTTCTGTTATTGGCAAACTCGTTCAAAAATTTTTACATGAAACTGTTAATTTTTGAGTGCCGAAAAGAATGGTTTAATAAAATAAAGATTGGACAGGGGAGAGCATAGAAAGTACATTTATGACGTCATATACATTTATTGGATTTATGGTTGAAATACTAGGTCACGTGATATCTTGGTCTAATTTTTAATATGTGAAGAGAAAGAATTCAATATTCTTCAAGATTGAATACTAAATCGGATGGGGGATTTCCAAAATTCAAAATTTCACCGTTATTATGCGTCCGATCGAAAAATTGTATAGAATAAATCATTCGCAAACGTAAAGTTTTAAAAATGTTGTTATGTACGTTTTATCACTATCTTGGTTATTACCCGAGATATTTGCATTTTTTTAGTTTTCGGCCTTCAGTGAACCCCAGTCCTACTCATGTCACATTAACAATATGTAATATTATGAAGCACTTTATTTGAAGTCTAAATACCAAATATTGTTCTCATCCAAATTTTGTTTTTGAGAAAAATATAAATGAGTGATGCAAGTGGGAAATTTGCTTAGTTAACGCAGCGCCTGCTTGGCGGACTTTTTTTCACATTACTACTTTAAACGAATAAAAATAATCATATGTAAGTTATGACCTGATATTCACCTTTTATTAGAATCACATTTCAGTGAAATATATGGTGATGTGTTCTAATGTGTGCACACACATACAAACACGTTTACAGATTGCCAAGAACAGACGGACACATTACGGGATTAATTTAATCGGCAAAAAAAAACGGCTTGACTGTACAAGAGACGAGTTTTGAGCTTTGGGCTTGATTGTATTGCTTGAGAGTTAGGGCTTTAGAGCAGTCTTCCACTCTCATGGAAGCACGCACACGGAAGGCCCATGAAATAATACTACAGCAAGAATAATGAGAAAAAAAAATAAATGGACTGGCTGTGGAAAAAAAGTTGTGCCGAGGAACCTGTATATCGTTATCTTCCAGACTATAATGGTGGATATATCATTTAATTATATCTTCATAACTTATGATAATCCTCTATCTCTTTTTCTATTCACCAACACTTTATACTTGTTCGTGTATCACTCATTTCGTTTCAAAAGATGGTTCTTATTTTATTTTTTGTCACTCCCTTATGACGTCGGCATGTATCCTTAATTAGCCCAGTTACTTGTAAAAAGAACATAAACTAAGCCTTTAAATTTATTGGCTGGATCTATTTGGTAGATAACAGGACTATAATATAGTAACATTATCAATGAAGAATTTATTTATTTCCACATGATAAATTGACACTTATATAAGTCATTTCTAGGTACTTACAAACAAAATAATGACTTTTTTACTTCCATCGTTTTTGAAAGATTTTTTTATTAAGGCATTTTGAAGTCCAAAACTGCATCCTATAAATATTCTTAACAAATTTTCTTTACTTAGGCTTCCTAGCATATTCTTATGCCATGTGCATATTGTTTATTTATTGTTATAAATCAGCAATACTGACGACTTCTGTATTCTTAACGGGGGAGGGGGTGGAAAAAAAGAGTAAAGGATGAAAATTTAACTTAAAAAATTAAGAAAGCAGAACAAAACTAAGGAAACCAAACACAAAACATGAATACAAGCATGAAACACGAACATAACTTAAAGAAAAAAATCATAAATCAAATTAGTGTAAAAATTGAGCACAATTTACTCAGTTGGAGCCTATAACTAAATCATCACTAAATTCGGTTGAGGAGGAATTAAGGTTTTTGAACAATGTGTGTACGAATTGTGATGATTTGGAATTTAGAAGTGGGTTTAATTGTTACATTTCATTGTTTTATGAATTAGAAACTTCGTTTAAACAAAGTCACATAGGTACGTAAATGAGAATATAGCAAGTTATCACTTCGGAACCTTGGAGCTGTAGCTTTCTTTGACAAGCACTGTCCTCCAGGGTCTCCTACTTTCAGTATATCATATATGTTAGTTGTGGTTAACTTCTAATCAGAAGTATGGGCAAATAACTAGCCAGATTTGTGTAATAGACAAAATCGATGATGTCATACAGTAAACTATAATAACCTAATATAAACAATAATAAACTGCGTTAACAAACCACGCATTTGCATTTACATCAAAACGTAAATGTTCAATGAGAACAATATTTAGTATTTAGTCTTCAAATAATGTGTTTCATTATATAATAGTTTTTTTTTTTATACATGCATAACTCCTCATATCACTTGAGTAGGAGTTTACTGAAGGCCGAAAACTCACAAATGCAAATATTAATCAACAAGATAGTGATAAAACAAACATAAAACCATTTATACAACATTACATTTGCAATAAGATTGGTTCTATACTATTATTCGATCCGATGCATAATAACGGAGATATCAAGAACTTTCGAAGTAATCCCCTCTAAAACCCCTCCCCCACTGTTCGGATTTCAGCCATTAATGAACTTGATCTTTAATATTACATAAAACGTTTAAATATGGGCCTTGGTAACGATGAAACAAAAATTACTACCGCTTGAGCTTAATAGACACAAACACACACACACAGTGTGCAGGATCGATGGACATTAGTGGACATTTTTTCGAAAATCGCGTCATGAGTATGACCTCAATAGCTTATTTCCATTAAAGGAGAACTCAAGGTTCAATTATAATTACCACGTTTGATATTAATATAAAAAACGTTTGAATACTTTATATGCTGTTAGAGTGACGTAAATTAAGAATACGTGTATAAACAACTTTTGTAGAATATAACACTTTTAACAAGAAGGTGAAGTAGCATTTTTCTTTTGGGATCGTTATAGCTGAAATATTTCAAATTATTGATTTTGCCTCATCTCTAAATACCTATCCTTCTGGTTTCATTTCATTTCTTAACGAACTCAACCTTTGGGTTTTACACCATGATAAGTGTCGTATATGTAAATGTATATATGTATATTTAAACTAGCCTCACCTTCGTCATCTCTAGTTAGGATGCGCATTTGAAGAATTTGATTTTTATTATGATCGCATCATGAACACAATCTCAATAATTGATTTCCCTTAAGAGTAATCTACTAATAATTAATTCATGGTATACAAATTACTGATCGTCACGTATAAACATTGCAAACTCAGGTTATGTAATTCCCCTTTTTCAAACATGTTGCATAAAATAAAAAAAAAAAAAAACCATTAACTTGTTTAGAATTCTTGTTATACATCTGTTTGCACAAGTTGTGCAATTTTTATTTCACTCTGCAATGTTTCAATTTGCAGATGAGTTATCATTGTATGATATTTTGTATACACTTTTTTTCTTTTATCTATTTCCCTTTGCAGATATAATTCAGACAAACTTCCTAGTGGTTTATTCCATTGCAATTTTTTCTGGTAATAATATCTAGCCATTTTTTAAAAGATTTTTGGTACCTCATTATTGGATTTAGAAGCTTCACGCAGATCCTCTGTTATTAAGTTTAACATTACTTGGTAATATGTATACATCGTTGCCAGTGAAGGAAGGAAATCCAATCTAGAGAGCAAATTAGAGGTGTTTTAGCTGATTTCCCTTGAGGGAAATCAGCGACTCAGGTCGTACGCGTGACGTATTTTTTTAAACTTGTTCAGAAATCTCAATCGCTTATACCCAGATGATGACGAAAATGAGGTCCATTCAAAACTTTACGTATCTTTGTCTGGTAACGCTCTAGTAGTCCCAATTTTTATTTGATCGCCACCAATCCCGAAATTTAAACTTTTTATGTAAAAATGAAGATCCAGTTCCTTAATAGCTAAAATCGGACAAGCGAGAGGGTGGTTTAGAGGTGGAGAATTTCAAAAATGTTTACTATCTCCGTTATTATGCGTCGGATAGAAAAATTGTATTAAACCAATTTTATTGCTAATTTAATTTTCTATGAATGTTGTCATGTACGTTTTTTATCTATGTTCATTATGATCACGAGATTTTGTTTTTGTTTCGGCCTTCAGAACCCCCCCCCCAGTCCTACTCACGTCATATTAAAAATAAGCTGTTATATTATGAAACACATTATTTGATGCCTAAATACCAAATATTGTTCTCATTGAACAATAACGTTTTGAGGTAAATGGAAATACGTGATGGACGTGGGTAATCTGCTTAGTTAACGCAGCCTTCCCAATTAGTTACTTCAATGAGGGTTTCTTTGTCTTTCAGAGAATCAAGAATTAATTCCTAGCCTTCAGAGGTATAAAAAAGGTAATTTAGAAATATATATAAACTAAGGCTATTGACAATTGTCTGAGATAAAGACATATGTTGACAATTTTAAACCTTGAGAGAAATATTTAATCATAGAATTTGCAAAATAATAAAAAAGATAGAGAATTTAATAAAATGAAACGAAATAAACCATCCTATTCAAATTCTTATAAGAATCGTGTACCTGAAGAATATCTTGAGGTTTTAAAAATGCACTGAAGTATGAGGAGAGATAGGTTACCTCTTGAAGCTCTTTATTTACTCACCCTAGAGAATATTAATGCGAGCTGCAGTCTGCAATGAGTTAGCAATTATAAACACATTTATATCACAACAACACACGACAAAAAAAAAGGCACGAAACAGAGAAATTGGAGAAGAGGAAAATATATTAAGACACTAAATAAATTCTTTTTGCCCACGTGAGTAGGACTCACGACTTTAGGTTTAAAAAGTGGGAGCATAACCAACGCCTTAATTCAAATGGTTGAGCCGCCATGACTTTTTAACATGGATTTGTCATAAAAAAACTTCATACTATAAAGGGAAATAAAGAATTCTAAACTGCTATACAAACAAAAATTTGCCTTTTTTAAGTTTTTTTTTTTTTGCCGTATTGCTGTAGAATTCGATTTCGACATAAATTCTTGGGATTACTGAATTTAAAAAAATATTTTCAAGTTTGCTGAAAATGACTACATCAGATGTAAAAGATCATTAATAATAGTATTATTATTATTAGTACCCTGTAGATAAACTCTCTATAAAATATTCAATGAAGCACCTGATGAAGACATTCATGCTACCAAGAATTTCAAATTTTAAGAACTAGTTCAAAAAATTAAAAGGGAGAAAATAAGTCAAATTAAAGTATTGTAAACTTCCTTGATAAATCAAAGGCATTAATAAAACGCAAAAGTTTTCCGCTATTGTGAGTTGTGGAATCTTAAAAATTTATGAATGTTCTTCGTAACAACAACAGTTATTTAAAATACAGTTGTAGTTCAAGCATATTAATTTTTTTTATGCTTTTTTGAATTTACACATTGATAACCTTTGAAAACAATATAATTTATTCTTTTGTATAGTTTTCGTCTAATCTTACAACATTTTCTCTGGAAGAGCTGTTTGATTGAAATCTGTCTATTTTGGTTGTGAGCGTTTTGTTAAAATATTGATATGACATTTCGTAGGAAAACAATCTTTGCCGGAGCGTTTTTATGACTGCCACGCCATTGATGGATAAGTTCCTCTCCATAAAGCTGCAGCCATAGCGATTTGAACATTGGAATTGAGCGAGAGCATTCATTAACATGAAAGTAGTTAGGAGTTAGTGTCTTAAGGAAATAGCTATTCTCGGGTAGAAACATGTTGTGATTCACTACTAGCATTTCTATTCAAAGCACGAACACAACATTGGCAAGGAAGAGAATGGAAAATACCACTGCTATTTACTCTTTTCTGTTTCTCCAATCATCAATATTTACATCATCTCTCCCCTCATTATTCATCTTGCAGTATAGCCGACCTGAAACATACCTCTAATTTATTAGAACATTACGTAACCTAGAAGATGCAGTACGTGAAAGCAATATGTAATTAACTAATAATCTTATAATCAGAAGTACTGGGATTTCTAAAGCACGTAATAAATTGTTTGAGAACGAGTAGAATGTGCGGAATGCTCAATAAACATTTTAGAGTGAAAACATAAAATCATAACTGACGACTTCACGGACCATATTTGCCTATTTCTGGCACAGTACTAGCTCTTTTCTAAACATTATTATGGTATTTTGGCTTCCAATAAAGTGGTTTATTATTTAACAGCTTATTGTTACTATGGCATGAGTAGGAGCAGGGGGGGGGGTTACATTCCATTTCTTAGTTTACAGCCTTCAATAAACCCCCACTCCTACTTATGTCATATTAATGTATTTGTAGCAAAAATATCAAATATTGTTTTCATTCAGTTTTTATTGTGGGAGATACATGCAAATACGTAGTATGGATGACATCAAATAAGATTTTCCGTTCTTGACTCAAAAATATTTTTTTGGTTTATACCATTCTCAATATTTAATGGTTTAATTAAACGTTAATGTTCATATTCGTTAGAAGGGGTTCTACTTCAGTTCTATTCCATTAATATATTCTCATTATCCCAATGTAACCTCTTCCAAATTTTCTGAATTATGCAATTGAGCGTGCGGAAAATGTCATGGTTTATGGCTAATCGGGCACCAGCAAATGTCCATCACGCTGGGACTGCGTAAACTTAGCAGATTTCTCAAGTGCTGGCATGGCACACAAATAATCTCATCTCGCCATATATTCTCGTTTTTAAGTTAAAATCCAATGATTAGAAGCGGAGGTTTACAGAAGGCTGAAAACAGGAATATACAAATAACTCCCATAATACATAAGTTACGAATGTATAGAGCAACAATAGTTGGACGTCAATAGCTTATCAAGATTGGTTCTATAAATTTCTATATAAAAATATATAAAATCTGTGACAGACACCAGCTAAACGTATCATTGCCAAAGATAAGAGATTTAAAATAACAGCATCTAATTATAATCTTTATTATGAATTTTCTTTAAATTTTTGGAATTAATTCAAAATCTGGAACTCTTAAGTAATTAGAAATTCCATTTATACTATTGTTTAGCAAACTATGTATACAATAGCTGATGGGGCAACGTGATATGTGACCGTCATTATCTGTCAGGACATGACTCAAAACCCGCTGTGAGCATATTTCATTTGAGTAACGAGTGACAACCGAAAGTATTTTTAAACCATTTACTAATTCCTCCACTGCTATTTATTTAGCAACTGACCATGCTTTCGTTATCATGATTACACCACTATGTGCCATAAAAAAAATCAATAAAGCAGTTACTATCTGTGAAAAATTGAATATTAGTAAGTACCATTTTTGTGATTAAAACCTCCCTAAATAACTAAGAAGGAATAAATCTATAGATTACTCGTACGTATGAAAACTGGCACTGTATAAAACCTATACTTTGGAACTATCAATGATCCAAAATAAGTCAAGAACCAATAATAAAGAGAGATATAAGATACTGAGAAGAAAAATATTCTCTTCTTCGAATAGTTTCAGAGAAGGTCTTGGTAACAACCCTGTGAATCTTTTTCGGTGTGATTCAGAAAAACATTTTGAATATTGATTGCAGCTTGTATTGATTTGCTGCAGATAGTGGATATTCAATTACTGGAGAAACGTTGTATTATTCGTAGCTTTATCCTTAGCCTGATATAATTAACGATAGATGTCTTGCAACTTAATAATAAATTATTATACAGTAGAAAGACGCCAACTACTCCCACTTGCCACTCAATTCTAATCCCCGCGCCTTCATTAGTTACTCATTCCCGGAAATATTAGATATATATATATTTTTTTATATTCAACTTTTAAAACATACAAAGGGTCCCACGTGCAAAGCAGTTGATGCAAGATTGCGCCATTGACGAAGCAGGAAAGAATGAGACGGAGGTTAAAATGAAGGAGTGGCACTGGTGTATTGATAATCGTGCAGATATTTATAGTGTATAATTTATAACCAGAGTTTATTGACTATAGATGGCGCGAGTAAACTAAATCATCCTGGAGTAATGAATATAGAAATAAATGGAGAACATGCTGTTTATGGTACTTAAGAATTACCAAGTACAAGAGAACCTCTAAACAGATCTGGGAAGTTAGTTTTACTATCTTATTTTGGGGGTGGGGGGTCAAGTTGCCCAGCTATAACACTTCTTAGTTACCCCGATAGTTGGCAATTATCGTTATGCAGAGCAATAGTGTGCAACTTGATATTTCTATATGCTCCTGGCTTTTGCCTGAATTGGCTCAGGGTCCGGAAGATTCAGATGCAAAAAGCCGTCCATTTTAAGAATCTATTTAGGAAGGCAAAATTTGTGTTCGATCAAGTCATTTTAGTGATTAGTAAATGTTACTCACTTACACTTGTACACTTATACTTGATCTAAAGTGAATTTGGCTTGGGAGTATGAATTAAGTGGACGGAAATAAAGTAGTTACTCTCTCACTCTCTCTCTCTCTCTCTCTCTCTCTATATATATATATATATATATATATATATATATATATATATTAGTATTTTACACAGTTGTTTAAGGGTTAACCGATCTTTTAGGGGGTTTATCGATCTTACCCGGGAGATAACGAAAATGATGTCCTTTCAAACTATATATAGGTCTCTTAACGCTCTAGTAGTCATAATTTTCGTTTAATCGTTACAAAATTCTAAAAACTAAAGATCAAGTTCGCTAATGTCTGGTTTAGGGGGGAGAGAAATTCGGAAATGCATATTATTTCCCTTATTATGCAACCGATCGCAATATTGTATAGTAGCACTCTTATTACAAATTTAATGTTATATGAATGTTGTTATATACATGTTTTTTCTATCTTGAATATATATATTCATATTTTAGTTTTTAACATTTAGTAAACCCCCACTCCTACCCATGTCATATTAACGGTAAGTTGTTGTCTGCTGGACTGCTTTATACAGAGTTTAAATACCAAATATGGTTTCCGTTGAACTTTTATTTTGAGAGATAAATGCAAATATGTTAGGTGATGACCTAAATTAAGAGTTTTAGTTCTTTCCAAGGTCAAATATTGTTTCCAATAAATTTTTAATTTGTTAGATGCATCCATACAAATGGAAATACAAAAAAACATTAGTCAGCACATCATATTTATTTGGAGAGAAACGTCCACGATGGATTCAAAAGATAATCGATATTACGGGTATGTCTGCTGATTTCTGTGTAATTGGCTTATTTGTTTACTATACTGTACTGCTATGGCCTATACTGTTACATACATTTCATAGCTTGGTCTCAGCTAGGGTATTATGTGTGTTTGGTCGAATGTAGTGGACTCCTGAAGTGGCTCTTAGAGACATGAAACATGTAGAGTGTTCTTCTTATTCTGGACCCAATATTATTTATATACTCTTCATATTTGATGGCAGGGGCCTCCAATAAAAAAACATTTTTTTTCCGGTGCAAACTTTATTGAACCTGCCCTACATGTTTCGTAGCTTATTTGCCACCTCTTCAGGCGCGATCCCTTTTTTAAAAAAATATATAAAAAATTATTAATAACATTAACACATTCCTTAATAATTCTTTTGCTATCAATACAATTCTTTCGCTTACTAATACAATATATAGCAAAAGAATCATTAAGGGAAGTGTTAAATTAATGTTATTATTATTTTTTTATATATTATTTAAAAAAAGGGATTGCCCCTGAAGAGGTGGCAAATAGCCACGAAACATGTAGGGCAGGTTCAATAAAGTTTGCACCGGCAAACAAATTATTTTTTCACTGGAGACCCTTGCCATGAAATTTGAAGAATATATAAATAATATTTTGAGTGTTTTTGAATAAAGGAGTTTACCTTTGTTAACTTTACTTCAGATTTCAATGTCCTTTTCTAATGACCTTCCACCTTTCTATTCAAAACTGGAAATGATTGTGTACAAGTTCTAATAATACAGTCTAGTATATTTGAATTCTATATTGAGCAAATCATTTGTATCACTCATAAGTTGACTAAGCCACAAAGGGATATTTGCGGTTACACGAACAATGAAATGGCGGCATTATATTCCAATTCATGTTTTAATTTGTGTACAACAGCTATGATGAAACGTACGTCATTGATCACATGGATAATTTAATGCAACGGCCATTGTGTGCAGATAGGCCATTAATTGAGAATGAATTGTTTTATTCTTGGCAAGAGATGGGTTGTATAGACATACAGCAGTAATCCATATTACATTCGTGTTTTATCAATTAAAAAACCTTACCTGTGATTTATTTCAATTGTTTAATAATTGGAAAAATCTGCTCATGCATAAAGGTTACACTTGCGCACTTTATACATAAGACTGGGGGTGTTGACAAGTTGTGAAAGTTAGAAAAGAGAAATATTATTCTTTTACATTGTTTGTAGCTGACATTCAGCCTTGATCACAAAGACATGCTTTGGAATGTCTGTAACTGAACTTCTAAATTTCTCTCATCTTTTATTACTTTTCATCTCACCAAGATATTTATTTCAGTCAAGGCTTTATGCATTAACGCTATTAACAAACAAAAACGGGCAACATGTAAGGCTCTGAAAATAAAAACAAATAATTACATTCAAAATATTGATACAACATAATGTTTAAAGATAGATTGTTATATATATGTATATACTAACAAGAAAGTGCCCCCCCCCCCACCGGGTTCAGTGAAGACGAGGAACAGACGCAGGTTGAGTTGGCTGAACATAGGGATTTCGAAATGAAGGAATGTGCAGTATAGTATACGAATTTAACTAGTCCAGATCTAAGGGGTATTCTAGCTAATAAACAGTTAATTCTTTAATATGAATAAATTGAATCTTTTTATTTTTCGATAACCCAGCCAACATAAAATACATTATCATGGCTATACATGATAACAAGAGTCTGTCAATTGACCATGGCTGGATGCTGAATGCACATCCCCAAGTAGTTAGCATCTACGGGAATTCGTTAATTAGTAGCTCTTTCGTATCGTCAATGATTTTTTAGCAGATTTCCCCTAAGGGAATCTCATGACGGAATTTTTGAGATTTTTTTCAAATGTCCAACGATCCTACCCAGTAGATGACGAAAATGAGGTCCGTTCAAAACTGTATATATATATATATATATATATATATATATATATATATATATATTTGTCTGTTACCGCTCTAGCGGCCGCAATTTTTGTTTGATCAATACCAAACTCGATATTTAGTTGTTGTATGTAAAAAGAAAGATCAAGTTCGTTAACGGCTGAAATCGGACCAGTGGGAGGTGGGGGGGGGGTTTAGAGGGGAGGATTTTCGAAAATTCGAAATATCTCCGTTACTATACGTCGGATCGAAAAAGATTACAGATTCAATCTTATTGCAAATTAAATTTACTATAAATATTGTTCTATACATTTATTCTGTATCTTGAATATTAACTGAGATATTTGTATTTGTATTCTGCGTGTGCTCGGCAGCAGTCTGTTCGGACTTTCCGCCGTGAGCTCTGGTGGCCGTTTTCGTAACTATTCGCCCCTCGGTTGAATAGGTTTAGAGGTTTCTTACTACTACAGTTGTTATTAGGCAGATTTCTCTATTGCAAAACTTCACGTGGAAAATCTGCTTAGTTTACGCAGCCCCTGCGTGACGGACTTTTTTTAAATGAATCTCTCTCTCAAGGATATGCACAAGATACGTATGAGAACTAGTTTTCTCAATTTGGTTTATTGCGGTGCTTCGGAGTGAATATAAGTGAAATCAAAGTTAGTAGTTATGTAGGTCGCATATGAAACCTCTTGAAATGAGCCCTTATGAAACCCCTTGGTGTGAAATAAAAAAATGTTTTATTTAGGCAGCAAATTGTTTTTAGAAGAATCGTATAACATATTTTTTACTCAGGATCTCATTTTGTTTTCATGAGTCTCAAGAGAATTGTAGGCTCACTGACAAGTTCTATGATTTATCTAAATGGAAGGGATAGGTTTTTTTTTTTTTTTAAATTGGCATTTATTAACGTTCACTTTCTTCTACTATGGCTGATCTTAATAAGAACCTGTTTGATTTTCTGATTAAATTATTTTACTATAAAACTGTTGACAGTGTTGCCATAAACCATTTAAACTAAAATAATTACTGTAATTTTATAGTGGGTACACTGAGCAACCTGACAATTACCTTTTAGTTTGTATGAAAATGAATAGCGTACCCTTGCAGTTGTGTTTAATTAGTGCTGTGATGTGCTTTTGTGAACTCTGCTTCGAACCGTTCGTTATTATTTATTGTATTTTGTGTTCTTCAATCTTCTATTTTTCTACCAGTTGAATTTTTTTTTTTTTTAATATAAATTATAGTGGACTTATTACTTTCAAGTTTTGAACTTGTACTTCATAAAAACCCTTTCATTAAAAGGTCTTTAGTACTAATTAATCAGTTCGCATTTAAATAATATATATTCAATTTGTTCAAATATATAGTATGTGACAATCTCATTAAAATATTTAATTTGAGGTTCAGGGAGGAGACTTGTAAGAAGGCGAGCACTGGCTGTTATTTCCATGTGGCGGTGACCGGTAGCCTGGATGTATTCTTTGTCAGAGAGGAATTGATTATAGTAGCTTGGGGTCATAACTCCGCCATTATAATGAAGCAATAACCTATTAACGGGCTGATTTCATTACACTCTCTTTATCGAGAGGATAGCGGTATAGGCAGCTTCTTCGAACTCTTTTCTCTATTGTTCGTCAAGAATCGCCTCACGGCTACCGGCGCTAGCTACACTCCAGATCTTGGCCCTTCACAACTCATCCATTCGGCAATACTGATCCACAGTTCCCTTATAAACCATTTTAGCAGATTTCCCCTAAGGCAACAATTTTCTTCATATGTCCATCGGTCCTACCCAGGAGAAGACAGATCAATTTCGTTAATGGGTGATATCGGACCAGTGGGAGGGGAGAGGTTGAGGGAAGGGTTTTTCGAAAATTCGAAATATCTCCGTTACTATGCACCGGATCAAATTATTGTATAAAGCCAATCTTATTGAAAATTAATATACTATAAATATTATTAATATACATAGTTATTCTCTATCTTCAATATTAACCGAGATAATTGTATTTTTCAGTTTTCAGCCTTCAGCAAACCCCCACTTCTACTCATGTTATAAAAGCAATACTCTGTTATGTAATAAGCCACATTATTCTAAGCTTAAATACCATAAATTGTTTTCAAGAAACCTTTATTATAAAAGATAAATTCAAATATGTTATGGTGACCGCCCTCTTCTTAAGTTCTTAGACTACTAAAATTTGTTAGATTGAGATAAAAGTTATTCTAATCCATTATAAATTACAGTACTAGATGTAATTAATAGTATTAAAAAAAAATGAAGATGTTATATTCTGACATATTTCAGTAATTATTTCTCTTTCTTGTGAGAAGTTGGCACACTTGTTTTTTACTTTGACGTGCTTCCCGTCTGGAGTTTTCTTATTATCGTCTGTATTTATTCACTTGATGTCGACGGTGCTATTGTGTAGATTTGTAGCAGTATGTAGATTTATCTTTGTTAAACAACACGAGGGAAATCTGCTTAGTTTGCGCAGCCCCTGCTTGACGGACATTTTTGCTAATGTAGAATGCTGAGTTCATTTTAATTGGAATAGCTGAAACATTTATTAAGAAAAATGAAAAAATCTTAGAAACTGCTGTTACAAAAGTTGTTTATGGGTTAATTCAATGAGTGGTAGAGCAGATTCTGGGGTCAAAAAGGATATTTTGACAAGGGTGAGTTGAAAAGAGAACAATAACCAAGTGAGATGGTGTTTCTCTTTCGTAGTTAACACTCAATTTGTGATTGGAGATGGAATATTTTCGTGTGGATCCAGTGGCGGCTCACGTATAGGCACTGTGAAACTGCAGCACCCCCAATTTCCACTTGATATTATCTATAACATTTAATATAACGAGCCTTTTTTCTTTAATTCTTTCTTTATACTTGTACCATATATAATACTTAAGCTTAATGCAGTAACCATCCCCCAGTTTATGACAAAAGATACAAAAATCTTTCTAAGGAACTGAGCTTCACAGTTCCAGCGGCGAGGTGTTTGAGTGTTGTGTACCTGCGTACACAGGAAGGTCCAGGCGAGCCTGCAAGAGGGATAAACCACTGTCATTCCCGCAGTTGCTGATTTCCTCAGTTGTTATCCAGAGATTAAGGAGAAAATTATTGATCCTTTCGCGCAAATTAAAACAAGAAGAATGGATTTCATTTTTAAATGAATAGATTAAGCTAAGGATCAATAAGAAGTCGCCCGGCAGTCGTGGTCCAGGCAACGCAGCTTTAATCAGCAGGCACTGAGGATGGAGCGTTGACTCCGAAAGTACAGTCTGCATAATATTAAAAAAACAGTAGAGGACTTGGCCTTCTTATTGATCCTTAGCAATTGGTTCCTCTACCATCCAGCATATTCCAGAGATATCCAGGGAATAGATTAAGCTTGAACTGTAACAATTTAGGTTAAAGTAAGTAAAAAATCTTTGATTTTGTTCTTTTAGGATTTTATGAAGTTTCTGAATAATTTATTTTTTATACATGTTTGTTTCCTTTTACACAATTTTAAAACAAAGGCTAACAATTTTCTGGAGCAGCGCCCCCACTAATTTTAACTACGAGCCGCCACTGTGTGGATCTTAAGCAAGTCAACACTTTAGACTCAGCTTATGCAATTCTAAGGATAGGAAAATAGGATTGTGGTACTCTTTCCACAATTTAGCTCAGTGTAAGCAATGTGGAAACCGAGGTGTGAACTCGAATATAGGGTTGAGAAACACAGGCCAGGACCAAATAAGGGCTCAGCTGTTATAAGCGAGGATTTGGCATACATTTGAAGGAAATATTTAAATATCCATAGGCCTTAATCTCAAATGGTAAACCTAGAGTGGCAGTCCAATTCCCGCCTGGGCTATAGGGCCTTATTTAGTGACGAGCACATTAAATCATATCTTTAGTCCCACCCAGGCTAGAAAAGGGTGGTAAAATGTAGATAATACTTCCCAATTAGCCCTAGTGGTAAAACGTGGACGTTAATAAATAATAATAAAAAATACCCATAGGCAGGATACATCTGAGTTGACTAGAATTAAATGAAGGTAATGAATGTGTGCCATTTCAAATATTATCTGGATGATTTATTTTTTTTAGTGTATCACATAACTAAGTAATAAATCCGAGTCTTCTTAATAATTCACATTTTTTATGATATTGTGCATACATTTATTATTTTACTAGGAACATATTCCCAGCTATTAAGTATCTACTCTTTGAAACGATGGATTTTTAAATGCCAACACTACAAAAAGGTTTTTTTTAAATCTATTTTTTTTTCTAGTTTTGGTTTAAATGATATTCAAGTGATATAATTATCATTGTATAATGGTGGAGCTGACGCAGGAACTAATCCTGGTAGTTTTATCCTCTAAGAGGGTGCCGTAACTAATAATCTTGCCCTATTAGAGAGAGCTGAGCTACCGCGTACATCTCGAAGGTTTTTTGCTGCCCTGCCCTACGATTACTCTACCCCAGCCCCGAATAAGGGTAGGTTTTTTTTTATTCGACATCGGACAACCTCCAGGCCTATACCTTGGAGTCTGAAGCACCATCTCCGTCTGCTAGGCTGCTTAAAGCGTGACTTCAATTTAGATTTACGATAGGCCCATGAGGGCAAGAAGAAAGGGTTCATTTGCCATGGTTGACCAGTAAAACTGCCTGTAATTCGGGTAGGCCCTCCCTCGCACTTGGGGCCCCAACTTGCTCGAGGGTATGGGTTTTTTTTTATCAATCCCGAAATTAATAACTTCTTATTTCTTTTTTAAAGATTAAAAACCACGAAAGTAAAACGTATGAAAGACTGTCGCTATTAATGGGTATTAAAACCTCCGCCATTCATTTCTTTTCAACACCTCATGTTCCTAGTCCAATGAAAGAAATGTAACTGCAATTCTTCAGAGATGAAGAAAGAAAACAAATTTTCTAAGACCACAAATCTCTTTTCCATTAAATTCATTGCCTCACAAGGTTGCACTGAAAAATAATTTTAATACTGTTTAAATTCACTAGAAGCTTATACAATTTATCTATTGTTAACTAGCCAAAGTGCCCGACTTTGCTCAGATAATTCTTAAATAATGACTATTTACAATATTCATCGTATCACTTCACAACTCAAAATTTACTTCTTTAAAATATGAATTTATTATGTTATGGCATCTCAACGCAAAATTTTTAGTCTCGCCCTTGTTAGAAGAATGTCACATAGATTAGTATTAGTCTAAAGTGTACGTTGGTATATAAGCATTTCCTTCACCTTCTTGGAAAACATATGTACATATAATACATGGGAAATATAAAACACACAAACTCTCACGCGCGCCCGCACACACACATATGTCTTCATGCTTTTCTTTGGAATCAAAGCGAACTGTGGTCTTTGTAGAGGCTCAAAGGATAAATATAATACCGCTTTTAATGAATCCCTTCTCAATAGTCAAAGTAATCAGGAACACAGGATTATAAAAAATGATCAACTTTTACTACGTCCATATTTATCTTGAGAAATGAACAGGAACAGGAATTAAAATACATCTTTCATTTCAAGCCCCCCCCTCCCAACCAGTTCATCTGTATCAATATCATTCCAGCGTTTTTACCTGGTTTGGGTTCCTGGCAATACACATACCGACTTTTCAGTTTTTGACGCACCGTGAATTTGTTAATCACTGTTGTTTAAGCTGTGGTCTGAACTGTTCACTTGATTAAGAGCCACACTAAAATCTTCCATCTCTAATCAAAAATTGAGTACTCCCTCCGAGACAATCTCTCTCTGTTAATGGTCTCCTTTCCACTTCGACCTTTCAAAATATCCCCCCGCAGAATCCAATGCATTAACCTGTTAACGAATTTTGTCCTGTGCACATCTTTAACAGCAGTCTCTACAATATTTTCATTTTCCTTTATAAATGTTTCAGTATTTGAGTTAAACTCTAAACATACTGCCAAACGTCAGAATGAACTCAAGTAGTTGCTTCAATTGTAGGTATACCTGTGTAAGTGACAGATGGTTTATGATACACCTTCCGAACTCAAACCTGCTAATTTTATCAAGGTCCAAGCAGATAATTTCAAGACACGCAATTTCATTAGGCTTCCATGCTATGTTTTGCCGTATCTCCATGAAAACTAGGGCACATGCTGCAGTTGGATAGGCCTCTACCTATTGCGTCTAGTCCTTGTAAGTCCTTGCGACTCATTAGGGCCTGGCTTAATTAGGGTCAATGAAGGGTCGCAATTTATCGTGTTTTTAGCAGATTTCCCTTCTTTATATTCCCGTTGTCGTCGATCCGGCTAGAATGAATGTAAGGATGACTGTCGTCGAATTGGCTGGAAGAAATGAGAATGCAAGAAACATGAAATGAGGGCCTTCATTAGCCCAGACGTAGCCAGACCATATGCTGAATGGTCGGAAGGTATACGTAAGAGGCCATAGCTGCCATAGTAGTAAGCATATCCATGATAAGGACCCGTACATAACTCATGGAGAGCAGTAAAGCAAGCAGGCTTTAATGTTCCTACATCCAAATGCAAAGAATATTGGCGCTGTACCGGTACTATCCGGTTCTACCTATGGTGAGCCAGCGAGTAACTGAAACCACACACACTCCGTAGTCTGACTTGTTTTTGATTTTTAATGTCTAATTAATTTTCATACTAACACACTCCCATCAGCCAGAAAAGTTTTGTGTATGCCTTACATTGGACATTTGATCTTATTTATAAATGTACTCAATTGTTGTTTTATTCAATTATGCAAGGATATGTATTGAAAAACTTAAGAGTATGAGGTTCCCTGTAAAACCTATGAATAGGCAAGTGTAATTATGAACAGCCTAAAACTGCTGGAATACTATAGTTAGTTGAGATTTCTAGCAACCATATCAAATCAGAGAATGATTCTGAAAAGTATGTTTTTGTAAGGTGGAAAGCGGATTTGGCGTCTCTTACTTCGAGAAAACTAAATTCTCAAGACAAAGAGATTCATTATGCTATATTGGAAGAACTGTACAAATTTTAGGGTCCAAGAAGAGAAAAGACCAAAGGACATGGGAATTTCTAGTGAGCTGGGTGGCCCGTCGTATTGGAAGCAGTTCACGTTTCACAAGCAAGCACTGGTCATTGATAAGGATAATATTATTGTAGAAGCAACATAGAAGCCTGAATGGCTTCAGTATCACAAAGATGCTCCAGCTCTCCTCTTTAAGTGTCTCTCCAGGAAGGTTCAGCAAAAAAAAGCGGCGGGCACAAACAGAAATAGCTAAATCATAGAGCCATACCACATAGAACGATTTAAGGTTATGACAGACACCAGGTAATAGTTGTTTGATTTTAAACCTAATCATTGGGAAGATGTAAAGAAACTCACATCCCAAATCTTAAAAATTCTTTTATTACAGGCAGAGTTATTTTATTACCTACAGGGCAACCGCCCCATATTCAGTGCTCTGCGACCTAACAAAATCACGTGATTATGGAATAAATTATCAAATAACAAACTCGATATAACAATTAGTCTATTTAAAAAAAAAAACATATAGGTATACACCAAAGCATTATTCAAAACTAAATAGTACATCTAATGTTGAGCTGAAGATACAAAACTAAAGGCTGGTACTAGCTAGATGGCTACCACCTACTCCCTCCACGTCAAATTTGGTTCCTATACGAAAGTTGTTCGTTTTTGTTTTGATGATTACTAAATTAATGTGGCCTTGAATCTGCTGAGGGTAATCGGTTATCAATGATTAGGGGTTGTCAGCTGTTGTTTGAATGCATTGTAACGGACTTGAATGAAGATGGAATTCTTTTTAGATATCTAGTATGCTCTTAGTGCTTTATAGTTCTATAAAATACTAGCAACTGGTATTTTATTTTCTGAACGTTAAATTCCATTTGGGTTTCAAAGTGAAAATTATAAATCACAGAACTTCGTTGAAAGTAAATAAAGAAAGTAGGTAAAAGATGTATTGGATGCAAGTTTCAAAGCCCTTGTGTTTGAACCTCAAGGTTAATGGAATATCTTTGGCAAGGCTGAGATTTGCATTTCATTGCGAGTATAACTGTTCTGATACTCGTGAGTAGAGAGGCATTTGAGGAAACGCAGTTCAATTAAATGCGAAGTGGAGCTATGAAGTTGGAATAAACTTGAGAGAGCCTGAAGGAAGTGTTAACCCGTGCATAAAAAGGCCGGTCATAAAAGGCACTCATTAGTGAGTGCCATGTTTGAGTAGCTATGCAAGCGTCGGTACACGACTCCCTCTCTCATGTTAATAAGTCACAGAATGAGTTTTAAAATGGGCTGTTTGCCTATGCGGAAAGCTGCAAGGCCATAGCCACTAGTGCCTTCTTTCCTGCTTTTCTTATCTGCTTACAGCTGGACCATGAAACATAGTTCAATGTCAAGGCCTTTTATTCTGTCATTTTTGCTCCAAGGAATATTCTAAGAAAGCATTATGCAGCGGAGTTGCCTTCTCATGACTACATGGATTCCAATGAATTTATTAAGAGTACAAACACAAAAGTGCTACCAACTCCAGACATAAAATGTTCACTGCTGGCGTATAGCATATTCTGTTCCTTAAAAGCATCTTCTACCTAGTATATTCAGCTCAAGAGAACGCCTCCAAATTTATTTAACTTTTCCTATCTTACTGTACTCGACTCGTTTTTCAAATTCGAAATAGTCAAACAACAAAGTACTGGAAGGAAATTACTTTTTATTGGTATCCTATTTTTAACTGGTTCGAGAAAATCGAAAACAATGGTTAAGTGTCACTCTTTCATTTCACAACAATGCTTGTAAGTGAAAGTTGAGAAAGCCGATAGACACAAATACACATGTCGATGACGTCAACTGCACTTTAGGGTCCTAATGTCCTGTGTAAAAAAGACCTAAAACTTACTAAAAAACTATTAATTGAAGATACGTGTTTAAGAATAAAACAAAAAATTCTAATTACTTCAAAAATTTATGAGTTAGAAACCCCCCTCTCCCAAAAAAATATATACGGCTGTACGTTGCTGTATGAAGGAAATTGACCATGTAAGATTTTTAATAAGACTCATGATAACTAATTTAATAAAATCTCTTCCTAGTGCAATACCTGTAATTAAATAACTTGATATTTAACATTCCTTGGAACGTTCCAATACCGAATTTTGGACCTATGGAAGAAAAATTATGGCAAATAAATAAATATTTATTTGTATGTTACGTATATTTATGTGTGTGTGTGTGTGTGTGTGTGTGTGTGTGTGTGTGTGTGAGTGTGTGTGTGTGTGTGTGTGTATGCGAGTGTGTGCATGTGTGTGTGTGTGTGTGTGTGTGTGTGTGTGTGTGTGTGTGTACATATATTATTAAATTATCTTACAACTATTATTATTTAATATTACACCTATTATCTTATGATTTTAACACTACATGAATGTTATATATATATATTTTGGTGTTATGCGGGTGCCACAGTATTATGCATGTTTGAATATGTATATAAGCATTGAGGAGTGTTTATAGTATTATGTTACAGTATATGGTGCTGAGTTTGTGCCTCTCATTTGTGCCTAGTGGTCAAAATTCTATGAATGCACTGTTTGGCTTATTTATTTTAATGTAAGATTTGTGACCTGCAATCTATTGGTGATAAACTGGTTGGGTTTTCCTATGTATACTTACACAGTTTTGCAAGGTATTTTGTAAATAACGTTGCTCTTTTTGTTTGGGAGTACTTTTGATTTTAGTTTGAAATATGTTTTTTGTGTACAGATTTTTTTTTTTTTTGTAGCTGATATTTACGTTATTACGGCCCGTACATTTGGTATCTTTCGGAGAGGTGTGTGTTTGTCATTTACTACTACTGGTATCAATAGACGGTTGATGGAGTTTTTCGAAAATCTCGAGCATAACATCAGTAGTATTAACTGATTTCACTTAATCATCATTTGAATGGACATAATTTCTGTCAGACTTCTTGTAAGAATCAGGTCTTCAGAAATTTCGCTGTTAGTAAAATTATAATAGTTGATATCTGCATAATAGTTGATTCTACAAATTATGTAAACGCATTAATTTTGTACAAGAACCTTGAATTTAATAGGTATCGTTATCATCATTAGTTATAGGGTTTGTGTAATAAAAAAGCTGTTAAAATCAAACCATTTTCTGTATTAAAGTAGACCACCAATGTCGAACTTACTGATGTGGAATAAATCATTATGGAAAAAAGTGTGGCCTTTCTGTTTGTTTTATAGACAATTTTAATCAAACACAGTTCATAGACCCTAACGAATGGTTTATTTCCTTGTAACATCTGCCAATAAAGTAAGATGGGACCGAACAAGACAAAACTCACCCCATGGAGGGCTGAAGGAGAAGTCACAAGAAAAGAATAAGAAAAAGGTGGGTTCGTCGGCATCGTAAAACTTGTAAAGAGGTCCATAAAGGTTTTGAACGTTGCATCTCTGAAGGAGTTCCGCCTGGAGATTGCTCTTCTGCCATTGTGGCTTGTTAAGGAAATCGTTTCTGAAAGAGCTTTTTAAAGGAATAGATTCACAAAAACACCCACACACAGTCCTTGGTGTGTCACGCTCGACAATAACTCATCTTTAAGCTATGTATTGATAGATGATTTCCTATTATGCCTTTTACAATTCTAACTTCTATAATGTCATAATTCCAATGACAAACGTAATATTTTTGGCGAAAAATAATACTTAATTGGAAAAAAAAGAAGAAAAATTTTGGTTCAACGCCAGAGAATGTAGCTAGAATATATTGGAGTAGTTATAACCTTTACTTTAACTGCTTCTTTCATAGTTGATGATTAAATTACACAGATGTTGTGTTAACCAACTACATTTCCTTAGAATACGCCACTCACAATATATTCTATATCCACTTTTGGTATAAGGTATTTGCAAAGCATTAGCCAACAAACAAAGCCATAGTCAAGGTGGGACTATAGATTTTATTTAATGATTTCGTCACTAAATAAATTCCTATTGCCAAGACAGGAATCGAACTCACCACGCTAGGTTTATCATAAGGCCAACGTTTTAACTCACTTGACTAATGTTATACATTAGCTTATAGTTACAAAGAGTTGATAAGGATTTACTTAGGTCAACCTAAAATATAGTGTTTTAATATTTATGGTACACAAAACTTGTAGAACATACCACTTGGAAGGAGAATATTTGTATAATATTTCTAGATGCCAAGGAGATATTTTAATTTATACCATGGCCTTTCGGTTTGTTCTGAACATTACATATGATTGTATAGTACGTGAGTGAATACTTTCGGGAGGCGTACATTCAGTTTTCTATTTTTTAAACGAGGAGGAGGAAATTACGGCAATCATTAGCAAAACTACCATTTTCAGCCATTCATTTCCTATTGACCATCCACCAACTGTGCTTATCACCTATGTTTTTTTGTTAGTTTTTTCTATGTTCACTTATAAAATATTTATCTATTTCACTTTTGTTATTTGTCAATGATTTTTTTTGTTATTGTTACTTGTTGTTAAGGTATTTGTTATTGTTACTTGTTGTTATCTCTTATCTATTTTAATTTTGTTATTTAACTTTGTACAATTTCTGACTTTGGAAAGGGGAAATCACCTTCTATGTGATGTTCATAAATAATTAAATAAAAATAAATATTTTTTGAACGATGTCCCCATCTTTTTTTCTGCTGAAATACTTTGTTTACATATTAGTACTGAAAAGGTTCACACGATTCTACAAATGTATTAAAAATATGGGTAGTTAGACGTTCGCCTAAAAATATTGTGTTTTATATATTTCAACTGTATGTACGTTTGTTCATAAATAAGAAAAGCAAGATATTACTCACGTTTAAAACGACTAATGGAGTAGCGTCCTTCATCAATATCAGGCGCCTACTGCGTGCTGGTATTGCGTTAGTAGATAACCAAAAAACTAACCAAATCTGTCGTTGAAACCATGTCATTGGTTTAATCAGCCGAAGTAGTTTTCAATTTGCAGTCAATTAGCTATGAATCAGAAAAACAATGGACTCCGCTCCATTGGTTTTGTTGGTAGCAACAAGAGTTCACAGACTAGATAATGGCTTGCTTGCAACAAAGTTCTCCCAGTATTCAGATAGATATTGAGACATCAGCATATTTGTAGAGGTTGGTGTCCGTAATTAGAGAAGCCTTGTTGGTTACTGAGCGAAAGTTCGTCACGCAGGGGTTGCGTAAACTAAGCAGATTTCCCACGTGTTGGTACAACACTCTTGTGATCTCATATCACCATATATTCTCTATTTCTGTGTAATAAAAACCTATGAATAGAATGGGTGGTGTTTCTTAAGGCTGAAAACAAAAAAATCGGTTAATACTCACATTACAGAAAATATGTATAATAATTATTTATAGGCAATTTACAACATGATTGGTTCATTTTCAATCGACATGTAATAACGGAGGTATTTCGGAATTCCTTCATTTGAGCCTCCCTCCTCTCTCAGCCCCGTTTTTAGCCATTAACTAACGAAAGTTTTCGAAAATCGCGTCGTGAGTACAACCTCAATAGCTGATTTCCCTTAATGGGAATCAACTTGAAGTAATAATAAAAGAAATTAAAATTTGTGTCCTAAATTATGTCATAATAACGGTACGCTGTTATATTCTAAGTTTAAATACTAAATACTGTTTTCATAAGATACAAACAAACAAAATAATAAAATATTTCATTGTGCGAGATATATTTAAAGTCATTGTACAATGAAGTTAACAATTAAGATTTTACGATCTTGTCTCGAAAATTTAATCTCTACCATACTCAATAATTAACTACTTCAACACTAATGATCATATTTGTTACTGCCAGATATCGGACCAGGATAAGGGGGATTAAAAAATTCAAAATATCTGCGATATTATGAGTTGGAACAAAAAATGTTACTGAACCAATCTTCTTAAAATATTGACACTTTACACTTCGGCGATCTTTCAAAACTCAAATGTTAAGAAAGTAATTCGTGTTTTCTGGTTTTCAGTGAGGATATTTTTTAAGAAGATATCTCTAGTGTGTGCTTGGTTTAAGCAGACCCTATGTGACGGACTTTTACTTTATCGTTACCGAAGCCGATATTTATTCGGTTTAAATGAAACTAAATGTTAATTAGTTATTAACTGAAATTGAACCATAAAAAGCGAAGGTGAGTGTTTAGAGAAGTAAATTGTGCATTAAGGGGTTCATTACGCCGATGAGTAACGCACTCTCTCATCCGCGTTACGGATTAATTCCAGAGGGTATATCAAGTTTATTGCGGTATCTATAAATGAATTATCTTTCCCTTATTTAGATTTTAAACAGTCTTTTGTTTATAATGAAATTTATTCGCAATAAAGGAAAACATTGATTGACTAAAAACCTCATTTCATATATGTTAAGAGTTGTGAGTAAATTTGTAATTTAAGGATGTTTCTCAGTTTTCGGACTATGAACGAAACGATATTGTGTTTAAAACATGCATCTAACATGAGGTCTGACATAGAACACAAATATTTACGTACAGTTTGTGCATTTTAAATTGATAGTGCTTAAATAACAAATGTTGAAAAAACAAAAAGATAACTTAGTGCAATGAATATATCTTGAAACATTAACTTCTCCATATAAGAGATTATTTCGTGATGTAGGGGTGCACTTAGCCAGGTCCAAACGTAGTTAGTTTGATCACTAATACTAGCTATCAATCTCATTATTTAGTTCATAAATTGTACTGATTGGAAGCGCCTCTTCTTGTTTGAAGAATATTTATTATTTCTATTTTGTCTTTTTCATGTAATGTTGGTGATGCCTGCGGATTCGTTTCTAGGACATCAGATGATTGGTTTGTTTTTTTTTCTTCGTCCAGCATATTTTGATCAAATTTTTGTACCAATTGCCAGAAATGGTGAGTTTTAAAGTATTGTTTATTGATATCCTGAGTTGAACAAAGTGAGGCGCTGGCTAATTATGTGCAGATAAAATGGGGGGTTGCCAAAAGTACAAATGTTTCTACACTCACTACTATACTAAGAATTCAGGAGTCTTACAATATCTATTGAATGAAGGTTATTATTGTACTATTCGGGAAGAGTTGAGAAATTGTATTTTACTGAGTTTATAGACAGATGTTCCCAGGTGGGATACTTTCTTATTTACAAGGACCATACTTTTTAATTGAGACAACCAATGATTTCCCAGTTTGTCTTCATTCTTTAAGGAGTGAGTGACTATGTGACCTTTAAGGAAACCTCTTTCTATTATTCATCCATTAATAGGAGTTTTATCCCCCAAGATATTACACACCGGAATATTTGGGATTTCCGTGGTAGTAAGCCAACTTCCAGCATTGCAAAATTTCCTGGAGTATTCATTCTGCAGGAGGAGGAAATATGTTTTATGAAGTTGTTCTCCGTGCGTGCTTCAGCATTACAACAATTTGGTCACATAAAGAGTAGATGAAGATATTATTCCGTTTAGTAATTGCTTCATTTTTCCCAGCTATCATTGATTTCTTTTGAAAACATGTTTTCACACCACCACCGCATAGTAGTCGGTTTTTGACATGATTAGGCATAAGGAACCCCATGGTACGTATATTGGGTAGCATACCCGTATACAGTCTGGTAGTTGCCTTTATAGAGTGAGAGTAAACATTTGCATCTCGGGGAAAGGTATCATATTGGTCTTTCAAGTGTTCACCTCTAGATAGTTCTCTTGGAGGTAGTTTTTCAAAAAGGTTTAAGAACGACAATCTACGAAGGATGAAAAATCGCGTGTATTTTCATGACGATGAGGATCAACTTCGATTGCAATGAAATCAGTTTCTGAAGACGTTAATGAAGTCTGATATGCAGGAAATAAGCAGTGTAGTAATTTTCGAGCTAGTGAAAAAAGGTTTAGTATGCTAACAACAACTATAAAGTCCTCTTGTTCAGCATTAGTAAATATTACCTTATAAAGTTCAAAAAGTGATTTGCAAAGCTATGATAATGAATAATTTTGAATGCCTTGCTTTATCTACAGAATGTAAAAAAAAAAAAAAAAATCACAAATTCACACGCAACATACATTAACTAATTTATTGACGTTTTCTTTGGATAACATTCAAGTCAAAATAGGAAACATCAATAGCTGTCATTATTTTCTTTAATTAGAAGGCTTCCGCTTCAAAATTCAATTCAAAATCCCCAAGGCCAAAATAATTTCTCCTCTCATTTTCCTATGCGATGTAATCAAATAATGTGACCACAGAGAAATGTTTTTTCTTGGTATAATTTTTGGCATATGCCTCTACTTTACAAGTATTTACTGTTTCATTGTAAAACACTTATTTATTTATTTATTAACGTCCACTTTTTGCAACTTAGGCTAATCGGGACGGGTTATCTACAGGTCACCACCCTTTTCTAGCCAGGGTGGGATTTTAGAACGTTATTTAATGAATTTCGTCACTAAATTTATTTCCTTTGCCCAGACGAGAATCGAACTCGCCACTCTAGGTTTACCATTTGAGATAAAGGTCAACGCTTTAACTCGCATGGCTAACCTGAGCCCCAAAGTAAAACATTTTTAGTCATTACAAAATAAATATTAGACAGTTAAATATTATATATTATATTTATATTAGAGCAATGGTGTAGCTTCTCATCCCAGGTTTCCAAAAGAAATTTAAATTTCCAGAACTAAGTCCATGTCGAAGGTAGTATTGTCTGGGAATCTGAAAATGTTAAAGTAACATTATTACCTTATGCTGATAATCTGGCTCCTCATGTGTTGGTGAGCCAATATAGTTGAATCATAAAGAAAAGGACACAGTAAATCAGAAATTACAATTTTAATGATAGTAAGAAAGTTGGAATAAAAAATTGAGCTTCAACCTACTGCTTGCAGCTATAAAACGTCAGTCACGCAAGTGCTGCGTAAACAAAGCAGAGTTCTCATGTGCTAGTATGACACACTATTGTTCACTTCTCCCAATACATTTTCTAAATTAAATCTGACAGGCAGACTTAGTGAAGGCTGAATCAAAAATGTACGAGGAATTCTCTTAATAGTTGAGCTACTGAAAACTGTATAGAACAATAACTATAGAACACCAATATTTTAACAAGTTAAGTTCTATAATTCTATCTTTTGCGATTGAATTATCCAATACAACCTCTCTAAACCCTTCTAATCCTTCTATTTGAACCATTAATAAATATGAACTTTAGAGTAAAATGAAACGGGTTAATATCGAGTATCGTGTAGATCAAATTAATGTTTTTGTGTCAAAAAATCTTAATTGAGAGCGTCATCAAGCTACGTATTTCCACAATATTTGGTATTTATCCATAGAATTAAATGGTTCATGATATAACAGCTTATGTGACATGAAAAAGAGTAGGAGTTTACTGAAGGCTGAAAACTAAAAAAAAAAAAAATCCAAATATCCAGGTTAATATTCAAGATAGAGAAACAATGCATATTACAACATTTATAGACCATTACATTTGTCTAAGATTGATTTTATTTAACCCCCCCTCCGGTCCACAACCCAACTTGATCATTAGTTTTACTTAAAAGGTTTAAGTATCAAATTCAGTGCCGATTAAAAACAAAACTTGCGACCGCTGGAGGTTTATTTATATAATACAAAGCGTTTTATATATATATATATATATATATATATATATATATATATATATATATATATAAAATTATTATTATTATTATTATTATTATTGTTTTTTATCTCTGAGGCTCGATTTAATTATAGCAGAGGTCGTAACCAACTGTTATATCTATTTATTTTTTGTATTTTTTTAATGGGAATTTAAAAATTTATGAACAATTCTTACAGTGTCTAACAAAACAGATTTTTGTGACAATCTTATTAATTTGCTCAGGTAAAGTGAGACATTTTGTTACCTTAAGAGTGATCTTTAGAATTATTCGTTGATATCACGACTGCAGTGACCGTGGCAGAATCTATCTTGTAAAGGGCTTTTATTTCGATAGCTAATTCCTGCTGTTTTCTTATTTTTTCGGCGTAAGACTTAGGGATATATTTATCATTTGGGACAGCGATATCAATGATGTCAGCTGATTTTTTCCACTCGCCAACGACAAGAATATCTTATTATGATGTACAGTATGATCCGCCCTCATCGCTTCATCCCATTACATTTTTACATAATCTTTTTCAAGCAACTTTTGAGGGATGTAAGGATAATAAGGAACCGCACTGTCCAGCATGCCGAATTTAGTAGCTATCACCTGCTGGTATATTTTTGCCACATTATGATGTCTCTGCAAATATTCTGTCCCTGCCAATATTTCGTAACCTGTAGGAATTTGCTGAATATATTTACGTATATTTTATTGCACATTCTACACTTATCGGAGACACTATTGTCTTTTAGTAAGTGACGTTTATAAGCTCGAGTAGAAACAATTTGGTCTTGGGCAGCTATTATAAACCCTTCGGTTTCTGAGAATAGCTCTCCCGACTTAAGCCACGCCACAGACATTTCTTTATCTATCTCCGAATCCGTGAGCAAACTATAATATTGACCACGGAGAACAAGGAACTGTTGTTCCACTCGAAAATCAAATCCTGAGTTGGGTTCCAGATCAGTATGGGCCGAAGAGCACTGCAATCCATCCTGATAATCGAATTCTTCGGTTGGTAGTACTGGTTTCTTCTAGCCTTGGACAACTTACAGAAAAATATAATTTCAAACAGAAAGAAAGTACATAGCAAAGTAGGTATTAAATGGAAAACCAATTAAAATTATCCTCAGAACTAAATTACTTTTCATTTGAAATAACTTATTAAAGCAATTCAAATTTTGTGTTTGGTGAACTCAATTTATCAATAAATAAAATATAGGGGACTCTTATTTCCTAGAACTTTTCTGGTGGTAAAAATTAGGGAACTCGGTGTGCATTATTATAACGCATTATTAATGTTACCTGAAAGACAGTTTTACAAAATTCTTCTCCTATTTGGGGAGTAATTCGGAAATCCAACATTGTTGTCCTCTATTCCATGATACTTAGAAGGAACAGAAAATAATGTATACAATAAATTCTCTTTTACAGTACAGAAGTCATTTATATATATATATATATATATATATATATATATATATATATATATATATATATATATCTAAAAATAACATCTAATATATACTACGAAAACTAAAATGGCGAGTGAGTGAGAGAGAGATATGACAGAGATAGGTGGCCTTCCTCTTTACATCGGCTCTGAATCTATTGCATCAGGTGTATCGGAACGAAGTTCTTTCTGCGCACTATGAACAGCAGCTGCTCCAACAGGAAGTTAGAAAATTATACTTCCTTCATCCCGTATTTCAAGGGCTCTCTTCAGAATTTATAATCAACAAAGGACGTTTGACGTTTGCTGTGTAGTGTTTACAGGCTACATCTGGTATTTGGTCTCGTGTACCTATAAACCTGATTTTTACGGGACCGAACAAGGGAATTAGGTGGCCACAAGGACCTACAGTAGTTTCCCGTTGCCATCTGCTTCAGACCATCCATCAATAAAGGCATCTTGAGAAAAATTCCATTTACACCAGTAAAAGCATGAGTGAAGAAAAATTCTATCCAAGGGCAGAGTAGTTAGATAGCCATCCCTTCGTAGCACATAGCCTGCAAAAGTTGACTAATGATAGGCAATAGCCAGTATGAGTATGCAGACTACAGAGTTAATCTGCCTCCAAGTTGAGAGAATTTAGACTAGGGAGGGAATCATGTTTTCTGTAGAGACGCTTAAATGAATAAAAAAAAAATAAACAAAATTTCAAAAGAACAAGATACTTTCATGATACTGTGGCAATAACAATTTACGTATGTTCTGAGAGAGAATTAGATGGCGAGATGAGACCATCAGTATGCCTGGGAAATGTGCTTAGTTTACACAGCACCTAAGTGATGGCCTGTTAGGTGTATATTATATATTTTAGCAAATTTCACTTGGGGAAATCAGCTGTACAGGTTGTATTCGAAGAATGTCTTCAGATGACCATCGATTATATCTAGGAAATGACAAGAATATGGTCCGTTCTAAATGACCCAATATTCTTATATGTTATTCATAGTTTCATAACAAGCACCAATAAGCGTTTTTGTGTAATTGAATTGAATAAATATATCAAGTATTCTAAATAATGCAGTATCTAACAAAGATTTATTATTAGTTTTTGTTAAATTAATGTTATTCTGTTTTGAAAAGGGATGGCCCTTATAGGGGTGGTATTTAAGCAACGAAACATTATGGTATGAATACAGTTTGCGCGAAAAATAAATGTTTTTTATTGGTTACTCTTGCCATGATACTATGAAGATCATATACAGGCAGGATTACATTACATATGAAGGAATTTTTAAAATCTCGTCTCAACAGCTGATTTTTCTTAAGGGATGTTTGTCATAAAATATAAATAAAGACTGCTTATATTGTATATACAAAGAAGACTGATATATTATTGATTCTTTCCGGTTGTATAATGCTAGAGAGAACCTGTAGAAGTGAGTCCTTCGCTGTAGTCACCTCGACTGCTCGGTGTGAATATCCGACATGCAAATATGTACTCAACAAACACCTCTCCTCATTTCTTTATTCTGTTCATCTTACGTAGCAACATATTTTGAGTCATTCCTCTTTGCAACTAAACTGTTTCTTTCTGTCATATCCCAACAGGAATTTATGCTATTTGTGACGTTAAATTTTAGTCGAAACAGCAATAATGGAAATATCGATAAACTATGAATATTATGGATACAAGCTGCATTTATACAATACAACCTTGAAAATTTTAGGTTTAGTAATTTAGCCTGACATTAATACCTAGCCCAGATTAGGCGTATGAGTTAAGGCGTTGGTCGTATTCAGCATAGGGGAATATGAATTTTTATAGTGGCGAATTCACTACATAAAATCCAAGAAAAAGGTCGCATTCTGCAGATAACCCATACCGGTTAGCCATTGAAGCGCCAAATAAGTTTTAATAAGTAAGATTTAATTTTAATACCTAAATAACGAAGTAATTATGGGTCAGCATTGTACCAACTTGAAGAAAATAATAATGTATAATTGTTCATATCAACCTTCGTACCTAAGACGCCTCACAAACCACCAAGTCCTTATATATGTGAAAAGCTATGGAATACAGTGAAAATATAGTAGGGAGAGAAATTTGATAAATAGAATAAAAAATGGGAAAACATTTTGGATTAAACAAAATCTATAAATGACAAGATCATTTTAGTTAATACTAAAATAAGATAGGAGTGAGAAGATGGGGATAATTGAGAGTTTTGAATAGACAAATTGTTGAGAGAGGCAAAGAACTAGGGATTACAGTGAAAATGTAATGGATTCGTTAATTTTAATAAGTACTGTAAAGAATGCTAAATTATTGTGATAAATAAAAATTGTGGTAGCTAAGGCCGTTTTATTTAATATTAATGAGAGTAGTCAGAAGATGGGGATTATAGAGATTTTTGACAAGAGAAATTATGATGAATTCTATAGAGAGAGAAGTGAAGAACTAGGAATTACAGAGAACATGTAATAGGTTGGTAAATTTTCATAAGAACTATACGTGGTAAATACGTTGGGATTAAGTAATGTATATAATAGATAGGATAACTCTAATTATAATGATAGAGAGGAGAATAAATAGTTTTAGCATGTAAAGGATAATTTTAATGAATACTATAAAGGGAGTTGGAAAATTATGGAATATAGAGGTTTTAAAATGGGAGTAAATTTGGATATACGGGTGGAGGATAAATATTAAAACAATCTTTGAGACGGGGTAGGGATGAACTCTTACCCCCTACGGGCCTGCAATATACGAAAATGATAAACGCTTCCAAAGAATTCGGATATATATATATATATATATATATATATATATATATATATATTCCAAATGTTTTTAATACATGTACATGTGCTGCACCTTGTTATTGAGAACAAACAAGAAGAAAGACTGTTACAATTAGCATAATTAGGCGTGGTACTGGTTAGTGAAGTCATTGGACATGTTCAAGGGCAGTCATGACAGGACAATCGGAGTATTCACACCCACGCTTATCCAAGGGGAAAAACAAAACTAACCAAGTGCTAGAATTGTTTACACTTCGAATTACTTGGAATCAATTAACATAGCGATTTGAACTTATGATAATCCTTTCAGCATTCCAGTCAAAGCTTTTGCTATTATAATTTGCTTATTATTCTTTTCTTATCTTTTTCTTCGTATTCAAGTAGAGTAAGTGAAGACGCGGTGTCAAATCAAACATAATTTCCGCTTGCTTGTAACGAAGTAAAAGAAGTATTTTTATCGTGAAAATTTTCGGTTTTCAAATCACTACTGAATTATTCATATTATTTTTTACCAATCCTAAACCCTTTTTACTAGATTCGGCTTGACATATGTACGTATCTCCCATAACTCAAAATGACTAGGCTCACAACGTTGAAATTTAATTTTTAGAAATCTTTTTTTTCTTCTCTGAGTGACCCTTTCAGAAGTGAGGACATGTTCCACTGCCACACGGTATACATATATGATTTTGTTTAATTCATTTTTACAATGTACACTATTTAATAAGTTATTAATATATAATCAAATGAAATACAAAAAATAAAATAAAATGAAATAGTAAAATTGAAAAAAATATGCAAAATAATTAAAAATAAAATAAAATAAATGAAAATAAAAATAAAAAATTAAATAAAGTTAAACTCAACCTATGTTAAGTGTTTTCTCTTCTTTAATTTGCGAGTCTATGTAACGTAATACATTGAATTATAATTCTCTTTCCTTATAATCAACTCATCTTATATTCTAATGCATTTTTGCTACATCCATATCTATACGGTTGATAAACTGTTTGAGTTCTTTATTATATTTATTAAGTAGTATACGAGGTGGTTCTGACAAATTACCTACTTTTAAAATTATGTTTATTATGAAATTTGATCTATTTTGATTTAGTATATGTTTAACAGTCATAAAGTGTTGAACATTCATGTAAAAACGTTTGTCTTGTGCAAGTAGATTTGTCACTGACTTGATTTTTAAATCGTGTTAAATAATGTCCTGTTTCTCCATGTTCCGTTAGAAATTGTGTGCATTTGTGATGGTGACTCTTAATTGTGTTGTAGTTGTTGTGAGTTATATTTGGTAAGTATTGGTGTAAACTGAAAGATTTGTTAGATGTCGCCCATTCTCTGTTCCATTTATGTATTGTGTTGGTACGTAAGTCTTTTAGCAGATTTCCCTTAGGGGAAATCAGCTATTAAGGTCGTACTCATGAAGCGATTTTCAAAAATTTCTTCAAATATCCATCCATCCAGAGGGAGGGGGGGGGGACTTTTGTAAATTCAAAATATCTCCGTTATTATGCGTCGGATCGAAAAATTGTATAGAATCTTATTGCAAATTAAATATACTATAAATAATGTTCTATGTGAATACACATTTATTCTCTACCTTTAATATTAACCGAGATATTTGCATTTTTATTAAGTGTGTGCCTGAGAGTCGTTTCTATTCTGGACTTTCCACCGAAAGCTAGTTCGGCCGTTTCCTTAACTGTTCGGCTCTCGTGAAATTGGTTTAGAGACTCGTTACTACTACTGTTATTAGTAGGCAGATTTCTCTATTGTAAAACTTCAGCTGGGAAATCTGCTTAGTTTACGCAGCCCCTGCGTGACGGACTTCCTTTTTAATTTATGAGAGTGGTCCGAGTGAGAATTCTTGGATTAGTGATGTATGTAGTTCGTTTCCAATATTTCATGAATGGTGTCAAGTCTATGTGTATGTGTAGATTTAAATGTATCATATCCAAAATATTTTGTCTGTTTTCTTTGAGCGGGTCATATATAGTAAGGGTCACGTATTGAGCAAGTTTAGAACTCTTGAACCATCTTATTGTACACCTCATTTTTTTATCAAAATTGACTAAAGGAAAGAGATGGGTTCAGAGGAGGGCAAAAATGAAAAATTGTGAATTTCCCAGAGCCATCAGAGATACAGAATATTTTTATAATCTCCATTTTATAATAACATCTAAGTATAAATTATAGACTATGCCATTTTTCGATCTAGTGCATTAGAATGGATACATCGTATGACAGAGTCAAATGAAAGAATTTTAAATGTAGTGAAAGAAAACATGGTGTAAATTTACATTGTAATACATTATAATTGTTCGTGCAGTAAGTAAAAAAGGAAAAAATAAGTTCCTTTTTAAATTTTCTTAAACGTCATGATTTAGTACGTACCTAAACGGGAAAATATGTTTCCTTTAATATGTTTTAGTCCGACATGGATAGGTTCGTAGAGAGGAAAATATGTTGATTATTATAGTTTCATATGTAACAAGAATAGTATAAATACAGGAAACAGTTACTCATTATATTTTTATGTACGACATGAATAAGTACAAAAGGAGAAAATAAGTTCCTTGTAATATGTCCTTGTGCGGCACGGTATTATTATTAATGTAAAGAAAAATAAATTACTAATATTTTCCAGTATAGCAAGAGTACATATAAATAAGTTTCTTACCATTCCTTCATATGCGTCAAGAATAATTACAAGTAGTTTATTAATGTTAAGAATGAGAATAATACTGCTCCTTATGCGTCAGGAATGAAGTACATATGGCTTACTATTGTCATAGTTTTAGCTTATTATTGTCATAGTTGCATATTATTGTTGAATTTGCCAAGATCCTAGTACTTGTAGGGGGGAAATAAGTTGGAAAAGAATAAGTATTTGTATTGTTTATATGAATGATTGTATTTATATTATTTATTTATGTGGCATTTGTGTTGAGCATTAGTTTTATCTTTGGTCTTTCCAGACGAGATCAAGTGGTGTCGACTAGACTTAGAATCGGGTATTCACTACTTACACATTCATAGCTGATAAACCGAAAAGATCGACCTACATACACTCACTGTAACACAGTACAGACCATTAAACATCTCCTGACTGACTGCAGACTACGTGAACGTCTGAACTTACCGAACGACTTGTACGAACTATTGACAGAAGGCAGCCCACATATAAACACACTCTTAAATCACTTGAAGACAATTCACATTTACAACAAACTTTATACCACACCTACCTCACTCATTTCTCTACGTTTTATACCTCAAATTATGTTAATAATTCGTGTATGAGTTTTTATGAACAATAGTGTATAATTTTTAAACTTGTGCCAACTATTTGGCACTTTCATCATCTTCATACCAGGATTTATCCCAAAATTTATAGTTTCACATTGTTTTATTCAAGCGCTTAATTTTATCCGTTACATTGTATACTATGTTTTTGAAAGCAATTTTTTTCTATATTTTAAAATTTTAATTTAGAGAACTGAAAATAAATGATACGTAGCGTATCGCCTAGTTGCGGCGCTCATAAAATAAATAAACAAAAAAAATCTAAAGAGTAGAACGTTGCGAGCTAGTAGAAGTATTCTGTGGCGTAGAGTGCTTTCTGATAGTAGCTGGTTTGCTTGGCCTTGGACAGCTGTAGCTTTGCTTCTCCTCAGACTCCATTCTATTGCATAACCGAAATACCAACAAATTCGACCAAAACGAATCAATGAAGTTAGCAAAAGAAATATCTTACTCAACAAATAAAATTGCCACAGGTAATAGCTTTCTTCCTATGACATTTTACCTACTTGTAAACCGTGAGTTACTTCAGAGCCTACAATATTTTTAATATTCACCAGCTTTTTAATTTGTAAATTAATTATTATTTTGTAAATTTATTAATTCTCTTCACATGTCCATCGGTGGACATGGTTTACTTGTTTATTAACTCCAGAGCCTTAGTTTTCCATTCAACGACTGCAAAATCAAATTTTCACGTTTCATGAAAACTTGAAAGTAAGCACAAAGGCAAATATCTCCTTCTTTTGGTTGGTTCTATGTGGCATGTGATTTCTACAATATTTCAAGCCATTATATTATTAATTTTTTTCTTATTTAGTTTAAATTTCAAGTCTTATTTATTAACGATTCTTAATAATGAAAAGATATGGATTAGTTGTTTTATGTGAGGTCATCAATGTAGCTTTCAGTCTGTAACGACCTAGTAATCGTAATTGTTATTCTAATATTACCACTTATCATCAATATGTAATCACCCAATACTTAATATTTAGCGAAACTGTAAAGTTAAACTGTACTATGTCCTATCTAAGAATTTTGGGAAATCAAATCAGTAGTTTTTGATGTTGGTAGGTAGATAGGATGTTTGTTTAAGTAATCAACATCTGGTTGTTATGCCCCTTAGGAAAAGTTGTGATTTTAAACTTTGTATCTGTGATTGTTTTAGTATATATTAATTAATTAAATTATAATAACCTATGTATGTGCTATTTACACTTTTGTACATTTATATACATCTTTTAATTTCTTGGATAGTTGAACTTGCGTATTCTATTCTTCTTTTTGGTCAGCGCGGGCTATAGCACTTACGACTAGTAGCATATATGTATATGTATATGTATATATGTATATATATATATATATATATATATATATATATATATGTCACTCACTCACACACTCAGGGTTTTTTTTAGATTATAAATCTGGAATCAAACTAAATCTCCCAAGATCTGCAGGTCCGCGTAGCTAGGCAAGTTGCTTCCTGCAATAATGCATAGATTTTGATATATCAAACCTCGAATTTGATATTCATGAGTAAGATAATTCCTTTTTAAATTTTAAAAATTTAAAGATGACTTGTCTGGCACATGAATTTCAAATTTGACGTTTGATGTATCAAAATCTAAGCAACACTGAAGGAATCAACTAGCCTAGCTACGCGGACCTGCAAAATGTAAATTAAAGTCTAAATTTAAATTTTAAAGTCTAAATACTAAATTCTTCTCTTCGGTTCTCTCGCCCTGAACACGGGCAATTTAATGTAATTTATTATTGTTGAGTTGTCTTGAGAGGAAGTCCCACCTATTGTTAGAGCAATGTCCCAGTCAGCAGTTTGACAGACAGCCCACACCCACTGGGACATTTCACTCTCGATAGCTTTCTCCTCCATATGTCATCAGAGGTCAAGATGTCACTTAATGATAAATCATTCAGTTCGTCATTGTAGAACACTTTCTCTCAAAATGCTGATTATCAATAACTATATTAGTTTATACTATATATCTCACCCAGATTGCCCTTGTTGAACTAGGGGTAAGCAAGCAATTTGAATTATTTTTGTACACGTAAAAAAGCTGACAAGAGAGGTGAGAGAGGGCGCGATCCGTTTTCTTCGAAAGAGAAGCTCAGGTTAGCCCTGTATTAATTCATTCTCTTGGATTGCTTTGCCTTTCTTTTCCCCGTAGGTATAATAGTGAATTTATTTTGTGAACGACTCAAAAAATAACGTCTTAGTCACTATGGCAAGAATAATGTGGTAACCTGTAAGTAAACACTTAAATTTCCAAATTTGGCCATGACCACCATAACACACTTGTGAACAGATAAAGTATATTTCGAAAAACATTTTATTCGTTTTTTGCTGTAATTGTGTGTCACAATAATTCACACGATAGCTATCGCATATAGGAAAAAATAATTTGCGGAGATCACAAACTCACATTGTTGTTGACAAGAAGTTGTTCTATTTTTCATTGTAATTTTTAACATATACTAGACCTATGCAATTCGAATTGCTTAATAAATAATGGGAAAACAGTGACTTCATGCACCTAAACTGTCATTGCACTTTTTGTAGCCACGTTACCCACTGAGGCCTCTCCAGTTATCTCCCTTCCAACGTAACTCATACCCATTTTAGCAGATTTCTCTGAAGGAAAATGAGGTAATGAGGTTGTACTCTTAATGCAATTTTAGAAAAATGTTCATCCAAAAAGTTAGGAACACTAAAGATCAAGTTCGTTAACTACTGAAATCGGACGGGAAAGGGAACATTTCGAAAATTTGAAATACCTTTGTTATTATAAGTGAAGAATCGAAAATCTGTATAGGACTAATCTTATAGTCAATTACCCATACATACTGCTATATACGTATTTTCTCTATCTTGAATATTTGCATTTTTTAGTTTCAGCTGTCAGTAAACCTCTACTCATGTCGTATTAACAATAAGCAAGCAGTTATATTATGAACCTCTTAATTTTGAGCTTAAATTCCAAATATTGGTTTGAAGGGACCTTTATTATGAGAGACGCATGAATATTCGTTGTGATGATTCGCCAATTATGAGTTTACGTTCTTCTTTCGAAAATGTTTTTGATCTATACCATATCGATATTAAACTGTTTTACTCAACACTAAAGGCCATATTAGATAACCGCCGAATTGGGGGAGAGATTGCAAAGGGGGAAGGATTGATAATATTTCCTTTATTTTCTGGTCGTGTTAAACTATTGTTAACAAATGTAACAATGTTGTTCTATACATTTTTTCATAGCTTAAATATTAAGCTTGTTATTCGTATTTTTTTGTTTTAAACCTTCATTAAACTTCGCACTTCTACTAATCGGATAATAGAAATAGAGAATGCGATTCAGAGACGACACTAGAGTGTTTTACCAGAACTTGGGAAATCTGCTTAGATTACGTTGCTTCTTCGTGACGGACATTGTTGTAAGTTATGTTTATTCACTGTATAAAGAGCAAGTAAAACAGGCAGAGGGCCAGTATTTATATCATATTCGTTGAAAAATTAATTGTTTGGGGGCCGCTGCATGAATGGTTAGGTTTCCATCAGTCCTGAAAATTAATGTCGTGTTTTGTAAGAATTTAATTTTTCGTACCGCTGCTAAATTCATTTTGGGGCTCAGGGTAGCCATGTGAGTTAAGTCGTTAGCTTTAATCTCACATGGTAAACCTAGAGTGGTGAGTTTGATGCTCGCCTTGGCAAATTGGAATTTAGTTAGTGACAAGCTCATTCGTATTTAGGGGGATTATTGGTAGTAGGGGGGGGGGATTTTGAAAATTAGAAATATCTCCGTTACTCAAAATTCTATAGAACCAATCAAATTGCAAATTAAATGTACAATAAATATTGTTATATGCAATTAATTCTCTATCTTGTATATTCACCGAGATAATTGCATTTTTCACACTTCAGCAAACCCCCACTTCTACTCATGTATCATTAACAATACTCTGTTATATGATATACCACTTTATTTCAAGCTTAAATACCAAATATTGCTTTCAAGCTTCATTGTACGAGATACCTGGAAATATGTTCTCTTGACCTCCCCCCCCCCATCTTAAGTTCATAGATAACTAAAATTTAAGTGATTGAGATAAAAATTATTCTGCTTCATTATAATTTACAGTACTAGATATAGTAAATAGTTTTCAATAAAATTAATATGTTATATTCAGATATATTTCAGTAATAGTTTTTTTTTTTTTTTTCCGTTGAAGAATATTTCTATCTATATGTTTTCAGGTGTGAGATGTGGGAAGACCTGTTTGATTACAAATCAGATGCTTACCATTGAGAGGTTATTAAAATTGACAGAACGATTTCTCATTGCATTAATTCACTTAATATTCTCGGTGGTACCAGTATGTAGATTGGTTTATTGCAAAACCTCAATAGGGAAATCTGCTTAGTTTAGTCAGCCCTTGCATGACGGACTTGTGCAGCTTGTATTTACTTTCTTAGCTTCTGCATGGATGGTAGAAACGTCTTGAACTGTGACGTGCAATCAGGTATTCATTAACGCTTACGCGTCATTACTAGGGTTACGTGTGCTAAGGTTTCTCTACTTTGCGAAATAACCATTTATGCTTGTAAGAGATTCAGCAATCGCCCTCTTAGCGCCAACTATCTTGATGACACTAGAAATCCCCTCAATCATGGCTCAATTTTCTGCATGACTCTTCTCGAAGATTCATTTGCAGTTTTGCATAACGCAAGGTCAATGCAATATCGGCTCGGGTCGGATTAGTGCCTTCACGAAATCTGATTGGTGTCTTGATAATGGATTATATTATTCATTTTGTTAGTATAATGAGGTTCCTTCTTCAATCGACGTGGGTGGAGCTGCTTTCTGGCACGTATAAACCAACATAATACGTATCTAACAACGTAATACGTATTTCAACTATTTAAAACCACTTAAAACTTAATCTGTCATCTTTAATCTCATTAATTTGCAGATTTAACGTAAGGAAAATCTGCTTTTGAGGTAGTATTCATTAGATTACTCATTAGACGAGGTCGGATTATAGAAAAATATTTTGGATCTTCGTAGAAGGTTTTGAAAGCCAATAGCTATAGACAGAAATAGAATTTGTTATTCTGCCTTTTGGGCAAAAGGTCAGTAAACGACACTTTTCACTTTAATTATTTATTACTCTGTCTATTTCACAACATTCGAATCGTTTTTAGATTCATGAACACTTAAAATTTTTATTTATTAACGCCCTCTCCTGGGGCTAATTGGGACGGGTTATCTACAGACTACCATTACCTACTCCCTTAAGGGAAATTAAATAAGATTAATCAAATTAAAGTAGGCACACTAGTTTTAAATAGTTAAAAATACGCATTACATTATTAGATCCAGTGGTTTATACGTTCTGTTGACACCCCCCCCCCTTTTTGTTCTCGGATTACTAAAAATTTAAGCAATTGAGATTAATATTATTCTGATTCATTAAAAATTACAGATCTAGCTATAGTAAATAGATTTCAATAAAATTACTAAGTTATATTAAGATATATTTCATTAATGGTTTTTATTTCCATTTGAGAATTCAGGTTGGCTGGCCTGTTTGTTTACAATTAGACGCTTTCCGTTGTACAGTTATTAACTTCTAACTGAAAGATTTCTCATTACCGTTTGTATTTATTTACTTAAAATTCGCGGTGGTGTTACCTGTATGTATATGTATCTATTGTAAACCTTTGCTGGGGAAATCTGCTTAGCTTACGCAGCCACTGCCTGACGGACTTTTTTTAAACAGATTGGGTCTAAGAACTTAATTTAATAAATTCGTCCCTATATCAACTCTCAACTCAGAATCAACGTCTCTAGACTCTAGGTTTACCAAGTTTTTAAGACCAACGCCTTAACTTACACGACTAGCCCGTAAAATATTCTCATTGCAGAATATTGACAAAAAGAAAGAACAAAGAATGTTAATTTTAATTTCTAATGATAATCATTGAGGTTTGTGATTATTTTTTTGAAGGGGCATAAAGACATTTTAATGTATTATATTTTTAATCAGTAAAACCGTTTATACAACTTCATTATGCTACTTACAACTATAATAATTTTACTTTGAAATAAATTGCCCCAATGCCATAAAAATGTTTGCTACTCTGCAATATTGTTTACAGCCTACATTGCACTTCCAATAAAGTAAGAAACTATAGCGACAGTAAACAAATGCTCTCGAATAGGAAAATATGTACAAATTCATGTGGCACCCTAGCAGATGTGTAGAAAGAATTCAAAAGAACACACGTTTTAAGTTTTATTTAATGACTGAAGAGGCTTATTTTCTCAAACACGTGACTTGTAGAAAAAAAGACTGGAAAAAAAAACATTTTTTATTCCAAGGCAGGCAACCTTAAGGTAACGCTTGACAAGAGGCAGGAAATACAGAAAAACTAGAGATAAGGGTGAAAAAAATTATACCCGAGTCATTCTCGTTTTGTTTTTCTGTTTTAGTTCTTGAAGGCCATCTTCAGCCGTTAGTTGTACTTTTTTTTTAATTTGTTACCAAAACATAAGACGAAAAAAATTTATTTTTCTCGCACACTCAAACGTGAGTGCACACACACACACACACACACACACACACACACACACACACACATACACTCACACTTATGTATATATGTATGTATATATATATATATATATATATATATATATATATATATATATATATATATATATATATATGTATGTATGTATATATATATATATATATATATATGTATGTATGTATATATATATATATATATATATATATATATATATATATATATATGTATATATATATATCTATCTATCTATGTATATATATATATATATACACATATATACAATGTGCTAAAACTAGTCTAAGTCTTTTATTATAAGTATTTCAAGGTAAGGGGGATAATCTCGCAGTTGCTGAATAAAAGGTTAAAGCAACAAATTTAATAACGAAAATAAAACTGATTGGACGAATCATTCTATCTCCCAGAATCACACCTTTAATTTCGAAAAGTTCAAATAATTGGTAAATAAATAAATAAAACTAAATGAAAAATGAAAGAGAATATTCACATAATAAAGGTAGACAAAGGGCAGTAAACAAGAAATCTGAAATGAAATACCTCAATCCTATATTCAATAACATTTTATATTAAATTAATCGATTTTACATTAAGACGTGAAATAATCTAGTTTAAGATTGATGTGTAAATAATCGATTTATAGTCAGCTGGCTTAACCTACTTCGGGAACCTCAGTATCAACTACCTCATCAGTGAGGACAGTCGCAACGAATGTAAGAGAGAAACGAGCACTTTAGAAATGTAAGTAGCAATCTATATTTAGATTTAATAAATATTTCATTGATATAGGCACCTATAAATACAATGTCTAGCAAAGAATTATTAAGGGTTTTGTTAAATTAATGTTATTATTTTCTTTTTAAAGGGATAGCCCCTGAAGAGGTGGCAAGTAAGCCTTGAAATATGTTGGGCAGTTTCAATAAAGTTTTCACACAAACAAAAAAAAAAAAAAAAAAAAGTTTTTTATTGGTGACCCTTTCCATAAAATATGAAAAATATGAAGAGTATATATAAAATATTCTTATTTTCATAACAGTAAGATTAAGTATAAAGGAAAATAAGTTGGGGGGGTGAGGGTTGGAGAGGATCGGTTCTTCTACTTAATGACAATTCCAAAAAAGAAAATATCACCAGAATTATCTTATTTTGGCTTTCAGATAGATGGAATAAGTGAAGACGAGGGGTATTTTATTTTTTACGTATTTTAGAATATTAAAACAAATAACTTCTAAATACACACTAGTGAATTACGAAAAAAGAGGGGAAAAGATACTGTTTTCATTATACTGTTAAAATAACATGGGTTTTCAGTGTATCGTTTGAGTACGCAAAGTGATACTTTTCTTTACTAGTACAGAAAAGTAACAGCTGTTATTGGTATATTCCTCATTATACAATCAGTCATTGTATATTGCATACTTACTTAACCTGTATTTATCAAATCAAAACAATGTTTAATAATAGTGCGTGTTCAAATATTCGTGCGTGTTTAAACTAGAAGTATCCCATAGACTTTTCCATTCTTCTAAAAATAATAATCCTGGCCATTCATCTAATCTATCAATAATAAACAATAATAATAACATAATTGAAAATGATGATTATTTCACAGTAGATGACCTTTTTAGAGTTGAAAAAGATGTAGTAGAATGCACAACGAACAAAAATTTGTCAATAATTAAGCAATCAATACCGCAAAAAGGTATTAATATAAGTAACAATAAATATTAATTTTAAATTATAGGTCTATTGCCTATTCTATTTATCTGTTGAATAACCTTTGCAGTTTAATAAACATATGTTTCATATTTTAGAATTCATATCTTTATCTTCTGATTTTTTTATAAGAATAAAAATATTAAAATATTTACCTTATTTCCTTTTAAGAATAGGTGCAGTGTAATGAAAAGTCATTTTCAACATACGTACGCAAAGTATCTTTTCTGTACTCGGTCTTACTCCCGAACTCGGCTTCGCCTCGTACGTGAAACTCGACCTCGTACAGAAAAGATACACTTTGCGTACTAGTGATGAAAATAACTATATTTGCTGTGATGACTCAAGTGGGGCTTGGGGATTCGTATTCCTACGACTCTGATTGCAAAGAAGAAATTTGTGCCTGTTTTGTGACAGTAAAGTATCTATTCATTTTTAGTTTTAAAATAAATATATTTTGACGACTCTTCGTGGGAGAAGGGTGCAGAGCATATTCTGTCTACCTCTCAGGATGTTGAGTGATTCATCTCACCTGTTCTTTCTTGCCTCAACAAAATTTCTTACCCTACAAAATAAATAACATGTAAGACATATAATTTGTACGTACGCAGTAGGCATTAACGCATTTTAGAGGAAAACAGGTGCACCGTGTACATCCAAATTGATTCGTTACTGAATCACCCAGCTTTCCTGGAACGATTAATTTTAGAAAAAGTCCGTCACGCAGGGGCTGCGTAAACTAAGCAGATTTCCCTCGTGAAGTTTAGTAATAGATAAATCTACATACTGGTAACACAACAGCAACGTGAATAAATACTAACGGAAATAAGAAATGTTTCATCCAATTTCAATAACCTGCCGACAGGAAGCGTTAGGTTAGAAATGTAAACAATCGGGTCTGCCCGTTTCACACCGGAAAGAATAACAATTTCTGAAATATATCAGAATATAACATATTAATTTTATTGAGAACTATTTACTATACCTAGTACTGTAATTAATAATGAGTCAGTATAATTGTTATCTCAATCAATCAAATTTTAGTAGTCCAAAACCTTAAGACGGGGGGGGGTCACCGGGACATATTTGCATGTATCTCGTATAATAAAGGTCTCTTGAATACAATTTTTGGTATTTAAACTTGGAATAATGTGATTTATTATGTAGCAGAGTATTGTTTATGTAACATGAGTAGAAGTGGCGGTTTGCTGATGGCTGAAAACTGAAAAATGCGAATATCTCGGTTAATATTCAAGATAGAGAATAAATGTATATGACAATATTTATAGTAAATTTAATTTGCAATAAGAGTGATTCTATGCAATTTTTCGATCTGACGTATAGTAACGTAGATATTTCTAATTTTCGAAAGTTACCCCTCTAAACCCCCCCTTCCACTGGTTTGATTTCAGCCGTTAACGAACTCAATCTTCCTTCTTACCTAAAAGGATTAAATACCGAGTTTGGTAACGATTAAACAAAAATTGCGACCGCTAGAGTGTTAACAGACATATATATATATATATAATTTTGAACTGACCTCATATTCGTCATCTCCTGGGTAGGATTGATGGACATTTGAAGATATTTTTCGAAAATCGTGTCATGAGTACGACCTCAATAGCTGATTCCCTTAAGGGAAATAAAAAATTCCCAAAAATCAAAATGCTATAAATCTTCCTTAGTAGGCGCCCTTCATAAACAACATTTAAAATGAACATGAGACGTTTAATGACATAATCAAATGAGTAGGAGTGCGGGGTTTGCATAAGCCTGTAAATAAAAAAAGTCCGTCACACAGGGGCTCCGTATACTAAGCAGATTTCCCACGTGAAGTTTTACAGTAGATAAATCTGCCCAATAACACCTGTAGTAGTAAGGTATCTCTAAACCTATTCAAGAGGGTAGAAGTTCGGTGGTGTACGTAACTATTCGTAGTCGTGAGAATTTTTTGATTTTCCATTCAGTAGTTGGAATAGAAAATTCAAATTTCAGTCAGACTAACCTTAAGCTTCATCTATGTTCTTAAGTACAAAATAATGTATCTCTTTATTCTTCAACTCATGACTCAGCATAAAACTAAAACCTGTCTAAAAAACATATGTTTCTACACCTAACCTATATCACACAATTCCAAAGAGATATAAATATAAGAGACATATAATTCTTTCATTATATTTTTCACTCCCTAACAATCCACAAAACAACTGAGCCGCAAAGTCGCTTAATTCACTTTGAGGAATTTACACAAAAAATCACTGCTTAAAAAAAAAATATGAAATGTGAGTTTTATGATAATGTTCTTTAATTTAAAGAAATGAAACACGTTTTGTTGGTAATAGGAAATGTAGCTGAGAATGTCCTAAGAATGTGAGAAGGACGTGTTGTACTAAAAGAGACAGTGCGGCCATTTCTGGATGTCAGTATTGTTCCAGCTAATTGTTCAAGTGACACTCCAGAAATACAAATGAACCCCAGAGGTCAATGGAACTTGAAAAGTCCCGGCGCATTCAGCTAGCGTTATACAACAATCTAATATATATTTGTCCAAGCATGCTAATTAATATAAGCAAATAAACTCAAATGTATTCCTTTTACATGCTATTAGGCTCGAATGAAGGATCGGTAATCAAAAAGGGGATTCCAGGCTAGTTGCTGAGGATGTTGTGGTCATTAAAGTTTTTCAAGATAATAAATATTCGAAAATGAATACTTTTGTGAGACAATTTTTAATACGATTGCAAAAGGTTTTAATCTTTTTACAAAATACAAGATATTCTAGAAATTATTTTTTTTTTCAAAAAGTGAAAGCTGATTAAAAAGGTAAGTCTATGTAAATTATATTGATGTTATTATGATTGATGTTATTCTCAGAGCTGAGAAGAAATGTACAGCCCCTTAGCCCTTGTAGGGCCCAAGTTGCAACAGAAACTAGGATCATTCAATTAGGAGTACCTAGACTCCGCAATGGTCCAATAATTACCAGCTAAAATTGAAGTCTGCTAGCTCCTATACAGCTCAGTTGCAGGCCATCCTATTGGCCTTGTCAAGAATTCAAAGCTACCAAAATGAAATAGTATCGTACACTGATTCATAAAGCTCACTGCACACATTCAACAACATTTACTCGGCAAATCATTTGGCTGTCAAAAGTTTTGAACGATTTCACTGACTGAACTCTAATTACCTGGACATACAAATACTAAGGAAAGTACAGACAACAATAGATTAGCAAAAGGTACGATAGACATAAACACTACAGAACACCAAGTCGTATTAGCTGGATGTAGTGAGGCACTACAGAAGCAGTGGCAGAAATCTTGAGATAACACACACGACAATAAACTCATACAAATAAAACAAACAGTTAAGGACTGGCCATCGATCATCAGGAGCACACGAAGAGAGGTTGTTGTGCTGACTAGACTACGCATTGGCCATTCCTTGTTGAATCAGGGACACTTCATGACAATCACACCGACTTGTAGACTTTGAAACTTTGATGGTACATCAAACGTTGACTGGCTATCGACGAAGGGACAATTTAGACATTCCACATGACTTACAGGAACATTTAACATATAACTGTAATTACATAGACACAATCATTAAACATCTTAAAAAACCTAATATATACAACACACTATAGCCTACAATTTCCACACGCTACTCTTTACTTCTCTTCTACATTAGCAGGGTGTATACACATTAATTTTATTTTTTTTTTTTTTTAGTTTTCGATTTTTCTCTCCTATCTATACTTATATTTTCATCACTCTGAAGTTTCCATACACAATATGGAAGTTTTTTGAGCACACCTTGTAAATGAGTGAATCGCCGGCGCTGCGGAACTCAATTAAATAATGATGTCATCCAGTCAATTCTGTTAGCTTTTCATATTTATCTCTCGTTTACTAATTATTCCACGTTAAAATATCTAACAGGGACATATTATGGAAAACAGTATCGTTTTAAGATTATTTTCATAAAGTTAAAAGTGCAAATACATACAACGTTATTAGACCAACAGTTGTATGGCAGTGAAACTTATACTCTCGCCAAAAAAACCCACCCTAGCTTCCCAATGCCCATTTTCAGGTTTAATTGATGTGGCTCAGCCATCACAGTCTACCTTTGTTAAGTGTAGAAATGACAGGTTCACCATACAAGAGAACGTTATCAACTGGAAGTACTCCTTAACTATGCGCTTTCCCACAAAACGAGTTTGACAAGGAAACTTCAAGCATTTTTTTTCAGCGTTTACAACTCATGAACACATTAATCGTGCTAAAATGAAGCCTTATATTGAGGAGAACACGTCGAAAAACGATAGTTGAGACGGATCAGGAAAACCCAAGCGGATGCAATGAGCGTCCTTGGGAACATCTCATCATGGCTGAGGGTCAAAGTCAATGCCAAACCTATTTAAATACATTTCAAAAGTCGCGGCCTCGAATAGTTATAAGCAGAGACTTTTTTCCTTCTTTGAATAAACCTTTCAAGACATTGTATTGTACGAATTATCATTTGTGAGTTCTTTCTGCCTAACTCCTTCCTTCTGACAAGCCCTAACATTTCTCTTCCAATTTTTCATTATCATTTTTTCGGTCATACTTAACAAATTTAAAAAAAAAAATACATGACCAAATTGTAAGTGAAAAATTCTAATATCAGTTCTTGCGGCAGATAATAACTTACCTAACTTTGGAATAAAAAGAAGTGCCCTTCCTATTCTCTTTTCTGATGATTTTTGGGCAAATAATAAACAATCTTCAACTGCAGGTCGAACAATTTGCTCAAATTTCATGACATAATAAGCGCTACCAAGGAAAAGGCAAACTACGGAAGGTGGATCATTTTAGTAGATTTCTCTTAGGGGAAATCAGCTATTGAGGTTGTATTGATGAGGCGATTTTCGAAAAATATCTTCAAATTTCCAACAATTCTTCCTAGAAAAATATATATATTATTTATATATGTCTGTTTACTTTTTAGCGGTCGCAATTCAACCAAACTGGATATTTAAAAGTTTTATGTAAAAATAAAGAGCACGTTTATTAACAGCTGAAATCGGACCGGAGGGAGGGAAGAATTTCGACAATTCGAAATATCCCGTTATTATACGTAGGATCAAAACAGTGTATAGACCAGATATTACTGCAAATTAAATTTTATTATATGCGTTTTTTCACTATCTTTATTATTAACCGAGATATTCGCATTTTTTAGTTGCTACTCCTACTCATGTAATATTAACAATAAGATGTTGTATTATGAAGAAATTTATTTGAAGCTTAAATACAAAATATTATTCTCATGGAACTTTTACTTATGATAAATGCAAATACGCGGTGCACAAGGGAAACCTGTAATAGGAGTGTGTATCTATTTTCAATTATTGCTAATCTTTTTATTGTTTCTTTTAGTTTCTAATCTGTTGTCTTAGTGAAATAGTTCAGGTTTTTTTTTTTTAATTTTTTTTTTTTTTTTTTTTTTTTTTTTTTTTGGCGAGGGGAGGTATTATTATCAATTTAAATTACCCCAAAAATAAGTTCAGTCTGTAGAGAATAGAGATGTGAGATCCCTTATCAAGAGATAAGGGATGTGACACAATTTTTATCTGTACGTGAAGGATAGGTGGAGTGGCACTACCTTCCTCCAGGTTCTGGTTCCGTGGAGATGATGGAACACCTTCTTTGTTCATGCTGGCCAACGAATTAGCTCACCCCAAGTTTCCCGGTACTTTCCACGCTTCGTGCTCTTTACAAGGCTCAACTCTTGCCTGTCACTGTGTAATTATACTCGTACATATTTATTAATTTCAAAATTTTTATTAAATACTAAGTTTTTATTAAATAACATAATAGTTTTTATTTAATACTTCTTTTGGAATTGTTAGTGGCACAACTAGTCATGAATCTCTGATAAAAATTACGATAACAGCCAATTCGTAAAAAAACAGATGATGAAAGGGTAGCTTGCTATACTTGATTTTTACTTATTCCATTTTGGAACTAACACCGGGAAAAACAAACAACCAACCTAAACATGGTATTTCATTTTTACTTATTCAATAGAATAGAGTGTTATGAATATTCTTTTCCTAACTGTTATCCTGGATTTTACCAACCCAAGGAAAGTGAGAGATTTCCCTCCTCCTGGAATGCCACACTGATGGCATCTGTGCCTAAACTCTTCATTTCTTCCGTCATAAGAAAAAAAAAATATATATATATATATATATATGTATATATATATATATATATATATACTAGCTAAGGTAACCGGGCTTCGCCCAGGAAATCATTTCAGGCTGAATGTTGATAATATTTTTATTTGGACTTTACTTTGTACAATATTTTTACATTTTCCGGTCTCGATGCTTAGGATATACACTGGAGTCCCGGCGTGCTGGGGATATGTTAATAATGAAAGTATTTGTTATGTACTTAATTCTACAAAATACACAATATTTTTATATTACCCGTTTCCTGTGCATGTATCTTTTTTTATATATAACATAATCATAGATTATCATATTATTATAGTCAAAAATACAGAGTTTCGTTGATTTTGATTTAGTCTTTTGAGTCCCATAACATTGTTTACCCCTTCTATATTTTTTCCTGTATACCTCATTTATACTCCGTTGTACGAAAAAAGTGCATATATCAAAAGTTACATTAAATAACAAAATAAACAACTTTTGTCATGTGCATAATTGCCGAACCACCAATAGGAAACGAAATATCGCTATTTTCAATTTCAGACCTCCCTTACAGCCCCCACTCATGTTCGTACCTTTTCAGACCTCCCTCACAACCCCCACTCATGTTCGTACCTCAAAATTTTGTATACCTTATAATCAGGGAAGTGTTAATACCAAATCACATACGGAGTTTCGTTTAGTTCGGTTGAGTCTTTTGTGCCACATAAAATTATTGACTCCCACTATTGTTTTTAACGTATAACTCATTTATACTTCGGTATACGTCAAAAATGTATATTACAGAAGTTACTCTAAAAAACAAAATAAACAACTTTTGTTTTGAGCATATTTCCCGAAAAACCAATAGGAAACGAAATATCGCTATTTTTAATTTCAGGCCTCTCTTATGAATCCCAATCCTGTTTGTCTCAGAGAATATTGATGTAACCAAAAACCTAAGCTGCCTTAGTAGTAATAAACATGCCATGTTTCATAAAATTCGGTCCAGCCTTTTACGATTATATAAAGGACACACAGACAAACATTCATATATATATATATATATATATATATATATATATATATATATATTTATATTTATATTTCATGTATAGGCACCTCTTCTTAGTCATCTCCCGTAGGCTTGGTGGATATCTGCTCCGTTGTATGGCATTTAATACCCAAGATAATAGATTTGTTGAGTCAAATCTAACGTTGTGTACTAATTGATATTGTTCGAATATCAGCCAGAGTTGAAGAAGAGCTTGAACGTGAATCAAATAGCATCATGGTATTTTTCTCGTCTTTTTAATCCAGAAGACTTAGTATTATGTGTAATCTTGAATATACTACCCAGTAGTAATTATAGTAAATGAGGAGGCAATGAAGTATAAGGGTAAGGGAGCAGTTATTATTTTGTGTCTTGAGAAATAAATTATCTGAAGCTTGAATCTGGAATTCACACAGTATTCTTTCAGAACTGAATCAGAGGAAATTATATTTCAAGGATTTATTTAATAGAGCTTCGTATTAAGATTGGACATAAAGTAAGTGATAATTGTGTTTTCTTTAAATTCAATTGTATATTGCAGTAGGATATTGTTATTAAATATTAAATAATCTGCCACCAAACTTCCTATTTCTTGATGAACATAGATGCAATTAAATAATTTTGGTAGCCATGGAAATATTATATTAATAGTTGAATATAAGTAATATTTTGCTATCTTAGAGTGCTTTAATATCAGACTAGTAGTCACATTCAGCAGGAGCTCGCCCCAAAAGCTGCAGTTGAATGGAATAATTTTTGTCATCTCCTTGGTAGGATCGATGGAGATTTGAAGAAATTTTTCGAAAGTCATGTCATGAGTACGACCTAAATAGCTGATTTCCCTTAAGGGAAATCTGCTAAATAGGTATGCCCAAGCTGCCCTACTATTATTTTCAATGTGTTATTAAAAAAGATTAATCCATTATGAAAGCACCTTTGAATGCGTTGAGTAAATGAAGCGGCGAAGGTGACACAGATTCCGACATTATTAACTGATCATAATGAAATAATTGTAGGAAGACAGGTCTCCAAGATGACAGATAGTGTATGAAGGAACGCCATTATAGACGAACCTGTTATCCATTCGACTGATATTGGGCGTCTTCAATAGCACGTGGATCAGATTATCTTCCTCTCCTTAGCAAGTTACCTGGAACACTCTACATAGGCTCTCTCAGCTTTTACACACTGTTATGTCAAAGCACCGTAATAATGTCATTGTACGAGTTAATTTTCATTTCTGACTTTCGTGACGTATCGGTTCTGTATATATTAAAGTTAAGTAGGTGATCAGGGTTAAAATATACGTCAGTACCTTCACGTCAGTATTTATTTGGCACAGTAGTTTCATGGCCTTCATGCCCATCATCAGTGCCAAGCTAAAATTGGTTTCATAGTCAAAGAGACATAGCCATTTGTACAGACTCATTAATAAAGTCACTCGAAAAAAAAATGCAGTGATTGTGTGAAAAATTGATTTTAATAATTACAAAAAAAAAAGTTCATACATTAAAAATAAATATCATTTAATTCTAATATTGGCTAATTATAATGCCAGCTGAAAATATGTACTTGTAAGGGAGAAAATATATGTTTATGTAATTATAATTTATAATGAAAAATGTGTGTATACTACTATTAAATAGGATAAGTAAGTGTTTTGCCAGTATTAAAAAATGTTCAATAATTATAAATTATTGGCAAAATATAAAGGCAGTTAATAATATCAAGCCAGTAGTAAGAAGTGTAAGTAGGTACAACGTAACTCGTGTTACTAGCACACAACTTAAGTAAATATAAATAAATAAAAAATGTATTTATAGATTTAGTAAAGAAATAATTGTATAGAAAATTAGTAAATTTAATACTCTTAGGATATGACAAGGACTATATAACAATGACAATATTATTGATATTAAGACATAGTAAAACAGGGACTTGTAAACATAACATTATACTACTATAAAGGGCAAATAACCTAGTTGTTGATTGTCCAAATCATATCAATCCTAATCCTAATCCTAAAGTCACTCGAAGACATATACTCAATAATCATATTATTGATTTTTTTTAATAATATTCATAGACTACAAAGAAAAAAAAGTTACTATTTATTGGTTACCCAGCCATAACTCAAAGTAATATAGTAGACCAAATATTGTAAAGAGGTTGGTGGTCTCTTAACAGACCATCGGTAAACTGCCGCCTTACGGAACGTTCAAAGCGAACTTTGTTCAAGTGCTTTTTGTCAGATAATGGCAATAAGAATGAACCTCCCTAGCTCATTCCACAGTTCTAAAGGGAGGAATAATAAAATGTCTCCTTCATTTTAAATAAATTTTAATACCTTGTTTATCAGTGGTTAAAATGCGTGTATAGAACAGCGTTGAACTTTATATTAGGACTACTAAGTGGTAAACAGTGGTTTCAGGGCGTCGTAAGTCAATAAATTAACATGAATTAGGGATGGGCCCGCAAGAAAATGTTAAATTTTAAGAAGCTCTAGTCTATCGTGTAATATCATGTTACATAGCCGTGGCCATTAGTTAAGACTTTCTGAAAATGTTGGCCTCTTGTAGGGAAGAACAAAAGGAACGATACCGTCACGATATCTATCTTCCGTGACTTTTAACATGGAAGATATGTATCAAGGTCGCTGGGATGAAAACATGATGGCTGATTACTGTTGGAAAGTGCCATAAGGACATGGATGAAAGAAAGGAGAGGTATTCGTAGTATAGAATATACTAATAATAAATAAGAGAGGTAGATACGACAACTACAATACATTAGACGAATGTCACCAAAACCACTGTGTTATTTTATTAGTAAATAGAGCAGGTAATGAATAATATAATTTACTTAATTTAGTTCAATTACTACATAGTAACTGGATAGTACTTTATTGTGTACTCTCTCTCTTGGATTATTTCTGACAATTTGGAAATATGTAGTTCAATAAACGTGGCACCGAATCGGGTGATGCCGTGATCATTTCGGCATTAAGTTGAACTTCCCATTATGCCTTTTCTACTTTTTTTCATAGTAGTTAATGTTTCATTCTTTAAGCTTTTTCTGCTATCTTTTATACCAAGGATTCCCTTTTATTTTTCATTTTTATTTTTTTCTTTCCTTTAATTTTTTATTTAAAAATATTTCTTTCTTTTTTATTATTAGGTTTTAATTTTGTTAGGGACAATTTATTTTTACTATTATAATATTTTTACTGAGCTGTCGTATACATTTTCTTAAAATTTCTGAAGATTTTATTTAAGAAGCATTACAGACAATGCATAAAATTTTTAGTGATCGACGTAGACTTTAATTCTTGCTATACTCAATTTTATGATCCTCTTTGATAAATTTTGCGTACCACTTGACAAATTTTACTCAAACCGTCTAATTGAAGAGTATTCTCTAGATACTTTTTCCTTAAAGGCAACTTTTTTGAAATTTTCAATAATTTCTTAGTTTAAGTTTGCCTTTAAATAATCTCCACCAGTAAATTGGAAGTTACATTAAAAACTATAAACATTTCGACGATTATAGTGAAATTTTATCCGAAAGTTTTAATGTTTTAAAATATGTTTGTTTATATAGTTTCAGCTTATTTTACACAATGTTGGATATCTAATTGTTTAGTGTTTAAACACTAGCGAGGGAAACCAATTTCTTCTCAAACGTTAAAAACGTTGGGTGCTTAAGTTTTTAAATCCTATTGAAAGAAATTATTAAATCCTATAATGAGAACAAAAAACGTCCGTCACGCAGGGGCTGCCCAAACTAAGCTGATTTACCACATGCTCCAATACCACACTACTGATCTCATCACAGCATGTATTCTCTATTTTTAAAAAATATATCCAATGAGTAGCAGTGGGAGGGTAATATCATCTTAATTAATGACGTCAATACTCTAACTATTTGCGTTTGTTTTACACAATAAAGGTCCATTAAAAACGGTATTTTGTATTTATGCTTGAAATACTCTCTTATAATTAACGTGGGGTCACTAAAAGTGGGGGTTTACTGAAAGCTCAAATCTAAAAAAATACCAATATCTCCGATAATATTAAAGATAGAGAAAACAAGTATATATCAACATTTACGAAAACTATTTACCTGAACATCAACATCCCTAGTTTGACAGATCTTAGTGATAAGTAAACAGATCTGGACTAAACGTAAACAACTAATACGATGAACAGAGCATAAAACCCACTGACTGACGGACAACCAACTCAGTAACTACAACAACTAACAGGCTTGAAGATGATGCCTTCGCATCGAAAGCGCTTGCCAGCGGTACTCAACCATCAGCCAGTGACGACGGTCTCCACCGAGATGTATGACAATAGTATCAACATTTATTGAACATTCAATTTATAATTATACTAGTTGTATACACTATTTCGATTCGATGGTAAACCTAGAGTGGCGAGTTCGATTCTTGCCTGGGCAAAGGAAATTATTTAGTGACGAAATTCATTAAATAACGTCCTAAAATCCCACCCTGGCTAGAAAAGGGTGGTAACCTGTAGATAACCCGTCCCGATTAGCCCAAGTTACAAAAAGTGGACGTTAATAAATAATAATAATATTTCTTCCACTCGCTAACCCCCCCCCCCCCTCCTACGGACTGTCCGATTTCAGCCGTTAACGGTTTTTTACATAAAACGTATAAACATGGTTAGGTAACAATAAAACAATGATTACAAGTGTAGGTAAATGAAAGAAATGGCTACAATTCCACTGTGACAACTGTTGTTACAGTGGAAGCGTAGCCATATCTTTCATTTACCTACATTAGAAGTCACTTCCACCTGTCAGAATACCAACTCAGAATTATTGCGAGAGGAATAGACAAATATATAAACCATATATATATATATATATATATATATATATATAAACACACACACACATATGTGGAGCTTGGGTTATCCATGCGGCTTAAAGCGTTGGCCTTAATCTCACATGGTAAATCTAGAGTGGTGAGTTCGATTTCCGCCTGGGCAATAGGAATTTATTTAGTGACGAACTCATTAAATAAAACTCTTAGTCCCATCCTTTCTAGAAAAGAGTGGTAACCTGTAGATCCCAATTAGTCATAGCAGCAAAAAGAGGGCGTTAATAAATAATAATAATATAAATGTATGTATGTAAAATTGTGAGAGGACGTCATTTTCGTCATCTCCTAGATATGATCGATAGATATTTGAAGACATTTTTCGAAAATTGTGTCACGAGTACAGCCTCAATAGCTGATCTGCTGATTTCCCTCGAGGGAAAACTACTAAAAGAGTATGTTTATTCTGCCTTTGGGGATCAGGTTAGTCATGTGAGTTAAAGCGTTGACCTTAATCTCATATGGTAAACCTAGAATGTCGAGTTCGATTCTCGCCTGGGTAAAGGAAATTATTTAGTGACGAAATTCGTTAAATAACATCCTAAGTCCCACCCTGGCTAGAAAAGGGTGGTCACCTTTAGATAACCCGTCCCAATTAGCCTGAGTTGCAAAAAGTGGACGTTAATAAATAATAATAATAATACTATTCTGCCTAATAGCTAATGAGGAATGTACGTAAGAGCGCGTTGGATTATAGCTTGGGCGAGTGAAGACGGTGTGTGTGATCTATGGGTGTGAGAGGAGACCTTGGCCTCTAGCTAGGCTTTGTCCACTTTCGTCTTATTGGGCTCGCATTGTCATCTTCAGGGGGCCCACCTCTTCCACTAATGATCTAGAGGAGAAACTATTCCCTATTGATAGGACCGCTCTATCAAAGAGATCATAGATAAGGCTCACTTCAACTATTCCTCAACCTCTCTGAATGCTTAGTGCCGTGTACACATTCGCCGCTGTTTCACAAATGAAACAAACAGAAAAAGTTCTGTCTAGAAATAACTATTAAAAATCACTGAAAATCCTGAGAACTTCATGTTGGACTTTATGGGAGGGACGTATGTGGCTTAACTTATGAATTGGCTTGTGTTATTTCTTTAACATTTCGTCATATTTCCTTTCTGTTCCGATCATCCCTTCCTTTCTTTACAAAAAAAACAGAAGGCCAATCATTTTCTTTCTGATTTTTGGCTACGAATTGCATGAAAATGGCAGCCCAGAATTAAAGCACTTCAGTCATCCAATTGCTTTATAACGCTAATAAGGATGCATTTTCTTCTAAACATCTCTTCAGTTGCCCTCTTGAAGATAATGAGCAAGGTCCCTTTAAATGGAATCTCTCAAAATTCGTAGTCAATAAGACCATTATCTGTAATGTGAACTTCAAGACAGTTACACTACACGAGATGAAAATGTTTTCTGTGTAATTTGGTACTCGTCGAATTGTTTTCTCAGGCTAAAATAAGATATTCGCGTTTCTCACATTTCTTTCAATATTAATAAAAGTCCGTCACGCAGGGGCTGTATAAACGAAGCAGATTTCATATCTGCTGGTAAGACACACTTATGATATGAAATCACAACATATTCCCTATTTCTATGTAAATTAGGGAAATCTGCTAAAACACAGTTTATTCTGTAAACGGTTTACAAAAACAAAGAATCCCTACATACGTTTTAATAATGAAAAATAAACTCAAGGAAAACGTAGTAGGAGATGCCCGTAATAAGGATCCTGTACTTAGCCATATTTCATGCCTTTAGGCATCCTCACGACTACCAACTTTTCTTTCCAAGAGGAGAACTTAAGATATTCTATAGTTAGTTAGTCTCTAAATACATTTCTATTTCCCATGTATATCCTAGGTTTACCAAGTGTGTTAGGACCAACACCTTAACTCACTTCGCAAACTCAAGCAAGCCCCACCGTGATGTTTAAACCCCGCCTTTGTTGGCTTATAATCAATTTCTGATGACCGACGGCTTATCCATCATTAAGACTTAAATAATAAAATATTTATTTTATGATCCTCCAGTTCATCCATTCATAATTTCTTACATATGATGGTTCACGAGTTCAATGAGATTCAAAAAGGAGCATGAACGATAACAATTTTTACTCTTTTTGTGATACACATTATATTCTGTCTAACGTTAGTACATGCAGTATTGAGAATGAAAGCAAATGAAGCAATATTTGTTGATTATGTAAAAAATATTTCTAAAACTAGCATGTCCTTATATAAAAAGTTTGAATGATTGCATGAAGAATGATTTATAAAAATGCATTGAAGAAGCGAACAAATAAAACTTTTCCCCATATTTGACGTTATAATTATTATATTTTCAACGTTTCCTTCATATTAATACTTAAATATGAATTTTCATTGTTGAATCTTAAATACAATAATGTCCCGAACTAAAGTGAGTTCATAGGAACCATTATTATAATTTATTTTCTTATCTTGATACATTAGACGTATTATATCTTGTATAAAACTCAAGGAAACAGATAGTTTGTTATTATAGACAATTCTAAAAAAAGGAGCACTTTATGAGCGTTTATGGCTAAAGGGAAAGTAAAGCCCTTAGAAGAAAAAGAGTAAATAAGGAAACAATTTGGCCATTAAGGAACTGTAGTTATGAGTTGGCCTATTAACTTCTATTGGTATGGGGGTATGTAACAAGAAGGGCTGGCCTCCTCTCACCAGTCTCCAGTTCTATAAGTATATATACTCAAATACTTATCATCTCATACAGGAAATTAAATTCAGCTTCTTCATACTGATAACATAATTGCTTAAATTATGCATACCAGATATCCTTGTAAAAGATATTCCATTCTATTGGGCATAACGAGCAGCAGTTTATAGAAAAGAATTGGAAACCCCTCTATAATTAAGGAAACTTAGGTAGAAGTAAGCAATTACTTTAATTAATAGCATCTAAATAGAAATAAAAAAAACTGGTGGAAAGTGTTCGGGTAATTAAAAAAAGAGGGATGTGGACACCACATGAAGTCCTTGCAGGTCTATTAAATTAAATATAAAAAAAGTTGTTTTGATGCACCTCATTTAAAATTATTTCATTTGAAAGTCTGGACTACAACTCCGTTCCAATGCACATGATCAAATGATTTTTTGGAACATAGTTTATAGATATTTATACGAGAAACAAAAAGGATTCTTTACAAATATTTTGTATCGCTAATAGGTAGGGAGGGATAAATTAGCAATTTTTTATTCTCATCCTTCTCAAAACTTACCCTCCCCCCTCCCTTTTGTCGATTTCGATCAAAAGAAAAGGTTCACTAGTCGTTTTTCAGTTATTGGGTATGCGAACGTTCCCCAAGATGTCATGCCAAAACTACACAATTTTGGTTCGGATAATTCTGTTGAATTATGAGAATTAAAGTTTTTTGAGATAACAATTTTGGCTTTAGTCCATACAAGCAAGTAAACCCAAAAAAAAAAAAAACTTAAGAAATCTTTCAGAATATCTTCCAGACAAGGAAAGTAAGTTGAAAACAACAGTGACGCCAATAATTCCAGCATGGATCTACATTCGATCCAGTGGTGACAGATTACGACATATCTGAATTGAGTGCTAATCGTCGGTTATTAAACGGTATTAACATATGTATTTTGCCAGTAAAAGTAAAAAAACAAGAATCATATTTTTGACAGAATTTTGTCATAAGTTGTAATTAATTAAATGATGATTTGTTTTTTTAAACGACTCACATTTTTAAAGAACGGAGCACTAGGACTTCTTGAGATGAAGTTGTTAAAATATATGAAATTCGACATGATAAATAAAACTCATAGGTATTGACCAATTGGTGGTTTTTTCTCTCTCTTCTTACAGGATATAATATATAAAACACCTTCTCATTGCTTTACCTTCTCATGTGGGTTTTCCGATGTCAACCTTCAATAAACCCCTACTCACACTTCAACGATTATTACCTGAAGCTGTTTATTATATCAATCTAGCTAGTAGTAGTTAAGCCCCCAACTTCAAGTCTACACAAGTGAGATATATAGAATGTAATACTAATCAGCGGGATGTATGCTATTCCTGCACGAAGCAAATCTACTCAAACCAGACACTGGTTTTTTTTTAAAAATAAATAATCATCCTAGAATGCAAAATATTTATTACAAATATATTAAGAGCCGAATATTTAAGCAGGATCTTCCCCTTCCGCCGTAGCCACGTTGCAAACTGCCCACGCACTCCCGCCCACTCCAGCCATAATATATCGACTCCTTCACCTATGTATATTATATGCTAAGTGTAGTTCCCGCACGCAACAAGTGGATATAAAGAATAAATCAGTAGTCCACTTCAACAGGACGTCTATTGGCCCTCACTGAAAGATGGTCTTTCTCAATAGCAACTTCCTATGTAAAGTCCCACGCACTAGACGATAAGTTTTAATTATTATAAATATTACATTATATAGAAAATATTTATTACCCAGTTAATTTAATAACTTAAAGTACATAGTGAGGTTGTAGTGAAGTTGCATAATTCCACGAATCACTGCTTAATAAAATGTTAACCTAAATTATAATAAATCTTAATAAAATAAAATTTAGTTAACATGTCAAAAAAGAAAATAAACTTTTCCCACTGTTATATTTTTCTACCAACTGGTAGAACGTCGCTTCAAACCAGCGACTTCCGCAAATTTCCTAGAGCAAATGCTCTAAGAAATACCACATAAAATAATCCAATATTTTAAAGAAAATACGCTAATGAAAGTTTAATTTACTTATTTTTCTCAGATGGATTAATTATTATTATTATTATTTATCAACGTCCACTTTTTGCAACTCAGGCTAATTGGGACGGGTTATCTACAGGTTACCACCCTTTTCTAGCCAGGGGGGGATGGATTAATTAAAATTAGTTACAAATAATTTTTGTAGTAAATTTATTGTTTATGTTTATAGTAGTACTATTGTTGAATTGGGGGTTCTGGTTAGCCATGGGAGTTAAAGCATTAACTTCACATGGTAAACCTAGAGTGGCGAGTTCGATTCTTGCCTTGGCAAAGGAAATTATTTAGTGACAAAATTCATTAGATAACATCCCAAGTCAACACTGACTAGAAAAGAGTGGTAACCTGTAGAAAATCCGTCCCAATTAGCCTTAGTTGCAAAAAGTGGATGTTAATAAATAATAATATCGTTGAACTTAGCAGTAAAATATATATTACTTTCGTTTAGTGGGACACAAAGTAGCCACCTTAGTTAAGGCGTTTATCCTAATTCTCTTAGTAAATCCAGATCCGATTCCCTTCTAGGAAATAGGAATTTATTTAGTGAAGAACTCATGATATGAAGTGCGTTGTACCAACCTGATTAGAATGTGGTAGTAACATACTGATAACCAGTCGCAATTAACCGTATTAATTCATAGTAGCAGGAAGCGGAAGTATCTGTTCTGATTCCACTTGTCTGCTGTCAATTCCTTATTTAATACAGAACATTTTTTACCAACTTGGTACTCCAAATTTAATATAAATGTCTGAATTTTGATTTTTTTTTTTTTTTACTTTTTACATTTGTATGTATGTATACCATACATTGTTATACTATATCTGATCTAATGTGAGAACATGGAGTTCAATGTGGAACTTGGTGGCCTCCAATCTAAAGATCAAAAAATATATTTAGTATATATTAAATATTAAAATATCATTAGGTATAATATTATAGCATAGTATTAGATATTACTTACTGAATTAAAATCAGGATCAATTAAAAGGCCTTGTCCTCTACTAGTTTTAATTTATGCGAAGTGCATTTTCAGAGTCTGCCCTCCATCATTAGTGCCTGCTGACAAACAAAAACCTTAAGACAAAATAAGGAACATAGCATGGTCAACAGTGTAAAAACAGTCACAAAAAATATACAGGCAATTTGTATGTTTTTAATTTATAGTTTATAGGTTTTTAACTTTTTCTCTTTGTGCCGCATGCTTATGGTTTTTATTTTTATTATTTTGTAACTGTTTTATCGCTGTTGATAACAGAAACTCTGTTATTTTGTCTTAAGGGTTTCAGCGGATACTGACGATGGAGCGCTGACTCTGTAAGTGCACTTTGCATAAATTAAAACTAGTAGAGGACAAGGCCTTTTTATTGATCCTGGTCAATTGGTTCCTCTACCGTCCAGCATTAATGCGGGGGTAAAATGAGAATGTTATATAATTAATTTTCACAAGGCGGTTCTTGGAAGAGGCCTCTTAATACCCTTTGATTTCACTGCCATCTCATATTTCGTTGATGACTCGGCCTGTGACAGGGGTGGGGGTGGTGTAGTAGGATTACAATCAATCCTGGTGTGGGGATGGTTTTTGCCTATGCCCATTGAGGAGGTTGGGTCGGGGTACCTATCGGCTGTCTTACAATAGCCGCAGGTAGGAGCGGAGGCGGCAGGTGCCCGCCCGCACCTGAGCTAGGTTCCCACGCCGCCTCCCAGCTGCTCTGGGGGCCGTTACATATCACCTACACAAATTCCTACTGTGTTTTCTTCGGCCGCCCCTTACGTGACCGTTAGATTTTGAGGCAGGTGAATTTCACATTTGGCAAGAGGAAAGGTGGGCAGATAGAAAAGGAGAAGTTGGAGCTCAAAACTCCTACTAACAATTTGATTTCCCCAGCCAATACTGGATTCTGACATATCGTTTCTTAGTGCTAACATACAGCCGTCACTCTTTGTAATAGAGTGCAACAACCACTTTTTATAGTAGAGTTCAGGGTATTATATTAATATTAAAATGTAGCAGACTCTTAGAAGTAGAGTGCAGCAGACTCTTTAGTACTAAAATGCAGCTAACTCTCTTAGTAGTTGGCTCCAGCAGACACTCCTAGCAGTAGAGCACAGCAAACCCTCTCAATGCTGAAATCCGCCTTACTTCCTTAGTGGTAGAGTGCAACAGACCCTCTTAGTGGTAGAGTGCATCAGACCCTCTTAGCAGTAGTGTACAGTAGACACTCTTAACAGTCGAGTACAGCGAACAGTCTTAGACCTAAAATGCAGCTAACATCCTTAGTATTAGAGTGCAGCATACCTTGCTAGTCTTGCACTGTGGACACTCTTAGCAGTAGATACACGAAGTGCACTGCAGCTAACATCCTAAGTATTAGAGTGCATCAGACCTTGTTAGTATTGCACTGTGGACACTCTTAGCAGTAGATACACGAAGTGCACTGCAGCTAACAACTGTGGACACTCTTAGCAGTAGATACACGAAGTGCACTGCAGCTAACATCCTTAGTATTAGAGTGCAGCAGACCTTGTTAGTATTGCACTGTGGACACTCTTAGCAGTAGATATACTAAGTGCACTGCAGCTAACATCATAAGTAGTAGAGTGCAGCAGACCTTGTTAGTATTGTACTGTGGACACTCTTAGCAGTAGATACACGAAGTGCACTGCAGCTAACATCCTTAGTAGTAGAGTGCAGCTGGCACTCTTATAAGTAGATTAAAGGGGACAGCTCATATTGTAAACTCCCCCTGTAAATGGCACCTCCTATGCATAACATTAATTCTGAGATTTCTTGCGGCCCCGGACCTTGTTATTTTTCAGACAAGATAATATACTCGATCTCGCCTCTGTCAAGTGACTCAGATTCCTCTATAATCCAATCACTAGACCTAGGGGAATCTAATCTAGAATAGAATCGTAGTTCCTATCTTTGATTCTATAACTTTCTTTAGGAGCATCTTCATCGGATGGAACCTAGCAATCAGTACAAATCATGTTACACCATTAACATTGGTTAACGGACGATTGCTATGCTGTTGGGCAGTTGGTCTATAAATCAAAATGCAACCACCCTCTCTGGGCACTGAAGTCATTTGACAAATTTGGAATTTCATCGTACTACTTGGCCAAACGGATATGAAGGTGTGCATTATTGTCACCATCTACATCCTTACAAAGGGTATGATAGAACGTAAAAGAGTCCTTTTTGTTCCCTGAAAGAATTCAGCAAGTCTTCACTTCAAATAAAAAATTATCCCGACTAAATGAAACAGCTGTGTGTGTGACTTAATGGCACATGACGACAATATAAACTACATGCGTGTTGAATTTTCAAGAAGTGAATCCGACTAGTTATTAAGCTTCTAATAACCCTCTCTTTTTGACAAGTCGAATAAACAATCAAATAGCAATAATTTTTATAACAATACGTTATTTTAACAATAAGTTATTTTATATTCTGTACTTATTTAATTTGTAATTATCCACCATTTTCTTACGTGTATGTGGAAGGCTTAAAATGCCTTATCCTGAAGCTAACTTGAAGGTGAAGGGTTGTTGTGAAGTACGCCCTCAGCTCTTCCCTTAATCCTACTGTGACCTACTAAAGCTAGGAATATTACTCAAGAAGGGATTATACCAAAACTGTCTTAAATCCTACCCTGACAGTTACCCATATTTCAACTTGATGAATAATAATTACTAAATACTATATATAATTTTTTTTTTTAGTTAATGTTTAAATTTAATAATAAAGTATACATTCAAAATAATACTATCTGTAAAATGCAGCCTGGCCTTTTAACTGGTATTATTACATGTATTTGTTTGATTCTTTAGAATCTAAATCAGTACAAACAAAATAAATTCTCCCAAAAATGATGAGATACTTATATATCTCATCTTTGATTACTGGTAAAAAGAGCAGGATACGTATTATGCCAATTATTCATGAATATAAGGCGAATATCTTTAATAAAAACCTCTTACTTCAGTTTAAATCCACAATATGTTGGATTAAAACTTGTCTCCTACATAAATGTGAAAATTTGATTAACTTAATAATCCGTTCATTTTCTGTATTGTCAATATCATGTTTAACATATGTGGCGAGCAAAGACGTTTAAACAAAAATTGACAATTTATACATGGATTCACTGGAATTCAATTGATGAAATATTTTTTCCCACAAGATTTTAATAAATATTTTTATGAAAAAATAAATTCTCCTGGAAAGAAAAAAAATTATTTAATTTTCGTCAAGCAAGAATTAATAAATCTTTCCTTAAGGGAAACCATTATATAATGAGTTTCAACCGTTCTTATTAAAAGCTTCAAAGGGAAATGTTACCCTGATAATGGACATAAGTCGCCTTTTGAGCGCATTTTGATACTGCAAAGAAACAAATGTTGCGTTGTAAAGGTTCCTTCTAAATTGTATTCACAGAGTGAGATATATCTATTCAACTTTTTGCCATTAATCGTTTCGGAGGAAGTTTTAATTACAATCTAAATTCCTGTAACCAACAATTTATATCTTTGAAGCAAAATTTATAGTTCTAAGAGTTTGGAGTGAGTTAAATAAGATGCTACAGTATTTGGTGATGGGTTTTGACCTAAAGGCTACGCCTTGAGTTGCACCCATTGTGTTCTATTGGAAGCTGCTCTTTTCATATAACAACACTCACCGAAATCCATAAGATGATTGATGTCTTCTAAATAGTATTTTCTGGGCCTCCCTCTTCCCCATATGCCCAAGAATCGTACCTTCAAATATATTAGTAATGAAGTCGTTGTGCCTTATGATATGCCCAAGAAGTTTCACTCTCCTTTTCTCCTGGCCTTGATAAGACTTATGCTCTCACTCACATCTTTTAGAACTTCCATGTTGGATATTTTTTGAGTCCAACTTGTTCTGGTGATTCTACGCCAGATCCACGTTTCCATTGCTTCCAACTTATTATATTCCCTTTTGTGGACAGTCCAACTTTCGCTCCCGTAAAAGCAGTTCACTCCATACGAAAGACTTATCAAACATGTTTTTAGGTATCCATAATAATACAAGAAGGAAAAGAATAACGAGAAAATCGTTCTTGGACAGAAGAAACAAACTTGCGTATAGTGTTATATTAATATACAAATGTGATATTAGTTTTGGTATTTCACCATTTTTTGTTTGTTATTATTTTCACAGTCATCCCTTAATTAAGTAGTTTTCCAGACTGTATGACCGTCTTGCTTATATCAAGAAGTTTTTAAAGTAGTAATTCAATATGGGGCATTATAAACGACTCTGAGTGTCTACTGTTTACTTTTGCTAGATAAATGTATAAGTGTTTATTTTTTATAAATATGACTTTATTTAAATATTTATAGTAATTATCCTTGAGCGTGGTAAAAGACTTCTAAAGCTAACTAAATATTAATACAGAAGAAAAGCAGATAAAAACATCGGGCAATAAAAGATATATATACGCTTTATGAGTTAAAAGGGGAGAAAAAACATGCCACTTCTGTTTCCAAATTGGATAACGGTACTGGTTTTGTTTCTTCTGCCGAAGAACAATTTTCTCTTTATTCTTTTCCTTCTTGTATTATTTGTGAGCAGCGTCAAGGAGGGGTGCTCTCTAAGACCTTCCCAGGTAGGTGTATAAAGGGAGGCTTTAGCCAAACACAATAAAACCCTTTTTGGAAAGTGGCTGAGGGGGGTCAGGAGCCCCACAATTTGCAGGCCCTGCTCGTAAAGGCCCAATAAACCCCAGCCTCTCCTGTATAGGGCCAGCCTGACCCACTTGCCCTGTCCTAACCGCTCCAGACCCACTTTCCAAACACCATACCCATTCAAGGACCACGGGATGCTCCACCAACAAGCTCCTTTTCGCTAGATTTCAATATCTGAAAAAAAAGCTCAAAAATTAATATTATTATTAATATTATCACCAACCGAAAGAATGAAAAGTCCGTCACGCGGCGGCTGCGTAAACTAAGGGCATTTCCCACGTGCTGGTATGACACACTAGTGGTAACTCACCACATATTCTAACTGAAAACCAGAAAATACGAATTACTCTGAAGTACATACGAATTAATATCTCAGTTACAAACAAATATATAAAACAGCAATTGTAGAGCATCAATAATTTACCAAGATTGGTTTTTTAACTTTTTTCGATTCAACTCATAATAACGGAGATAATTTGAATTTTCCAATACACCCTTATTTCTGGTGCCATTAACAGATATGATCTTTAGTGTTGACTGAAACAGTTAGATTTCGAGTATGGAATAGGCATTTTCGAGACAAGAAGTTTGATGGAATTGATGACTTCCTTGTACAACGAATTCGTATGTATCCCCCATAATAAACGTCTCGTGAAAACAATATTTAAGCTTAGAATACATAGGTTTATGTTATAACAGCTTCTTGTTAATATGACATGAATAGGAGCAGGGGTTTACTTAAGGATGAAATATCTCAGTTAATATTCAAGATAGAGAAAATATGTATATAACAAGATTTAAAGGTAATGTAAATTGTAATAAGTAAATGTTTTAGCTGATTTCCCTTAAGGGAAATCAACTATTGAGGTTGTATTCTTGGCGCGATTTTAGAAAAACAATTTCAAATGTCTATCGATCCTACCAAGTAGATAACGTAAATGAAGTCCGTTCAAAATTATATATATATATATATATATATATATATATATATATATATATATATATATATATATATATATATTTGTCTGTTACCGCTCTAGTGATCGAAATTGTGGTTTAATTGTTACCAGAGTCGATATATAATTGTTTTTAGTAAAAAGAAAGATCAAGTTCGTTCGAAAATTCTTAATTTCTCAGTTATTATGCATCGGATCGAAAAATTAAAGAGAACCAATCTTATTGTAAATGTCATTTTCTATAAACGTTGTTATGTACATATGTTTACTGTCGTGATTATTAACCGATATCTTTGCATTTTATAGTTTTTGACCTCCTACTGATGTCATATAAACAATAAGCATTTACATTATCAATCACATTATGTGAAGCATAAATACCAAATATCGTTCTCATTGAACTTTCACTTTTTGAGATCAATGCAAATACGTGGCACAGGTGGGAAATCTGCTTAGTTTACGCAGCATCCCTTGCAGGACTTATTGCTATTTATTGCCCTGAAATAGTTGGCCTATCATTAATAGGCTGTATGCACTTCCTGCTGCATCTGGTAGTGATAAGAATATGAAGTTTATTATGGTAGGAGTCTACAGCTTGTGGCAGATTTTGGTAGTAATCTGCATCTTCAGTTAGATTATGGTACGAATCTGCGGCTTATGGCAGATTGTGATTGGAATCCTCAGCTTAAGATGGATTATGGCATGAGTCAGTAGCTGGTGGCAGATTGTAGTAGGAATCTACAGCTTATGGCAGATTGTAGGAGTCTACAGCTTGTGCCAGATTGTGGTAGGAATCTGCAGCTTATGACAGATTTTGGTTCATCTGATTTAACAGTTAATATTTATAACATAATTAATATTGGATATAATAATATCCATATAACTGACAAAGAAATCAAAATAGATTCATCGGTGAACACGATTTCTTGCAGAACAAAACGTTTTGCTTCGCCGTTCCTTAGAGAGCCATGGTTAATTTTTTCTAAAGACTGGCCTTATTTAAAATTTAAGAAGAAGAAGTGGAAGCCCTGGTGTTGGGATATCAAGGGCCTCCCTCACGTACTCCAGCATAACGAGATGCTGCCTTACTGGGGGAGGAAGGTCAGTATCCCAGCCCTTGAATGGGACAATATGTTCCCCAAAACTAATAAGAAATCATTCTACTATAAAATAACGTTAATTGAGGAGTGACAGAGACTGGAGGCGTACCGTCGGACTTGACATGAGCATCTCCAAGTTCATGGACAAGAAGAGGACGATTCTGGAGTCGGTTGATATTAAACCACAGACCCTGAAGGACGCACACATCTGGAAGCATTTCCACTTGAACTCAGAATTTATTAAACAGAGTTTCGGACAGGGGAGGCCCGATCTTTCGAGATGTTACAGGTTCTGGGCGTTTTTATTGTTAGGCATATACCGTATTGGCGGGGAATGTGAAGGGCTGCAAGGTTGAGTGTCATAGACAGCAATAGTGATGTTCTTCATCATGGATTACAAGAAGGATATAGTCCTAAACCAGCTCCTGAACCACCGACAATAACGCCCCTTTCTTCAAACAATAGTTTTATTGAATCACTAAGAAGAACAGAAGAAACAAGGCCTAATACTATTCATATTGATTTGAGTGCTGAAGAGCCTCCAATGACACCTGCACAAGGGAAGACTGGTTCATCATCCAACCTCTCTGCTTTGAATTCCACAATGTGACGAGACTACTACCGTGGATCACAAGATTTTTTGCAGAAGCTAGAAAACCGTTCTAGACTTTTCCAGAAGTAGGTGAGAGTCGAGGAACGTCTTCCAGGTGCTGTAAACCATGAAGCTAAGCAAGGAAAAGCAGAAGACCGCTGACAAGCAAACCTCTTCTTCCAGCTGAGAAGTAGCTGCCCATCAGTTCGCTACTTGGGAGGGAGGACGTTTGCCACTACGATGGATCAGCGGTCCAAACCTCTGTTTAATTTAATATTATTATTGTCTTATTTTTTTTTTAAATATCATATGTTTTGTAATTAAAAAAAAAAAAAAACCTTTATCTCATATGGTAGAGTTCGATTCTTGCCTGGGCAAAGGAAATTATTTAGTGACGAAATTCATTAAATAACGTCCTAAAATCCCACCCTGGCTAGAAAAGGGTGGTAACCTGTAGATAACCCGTCCCGTTTAGCCTAAGTTGCAAAAAGTGGACGTTAATAAATAATAATAATAATGTTTTGTAATTTACAGTTCAGTTCGAAATACAGTCCGCTATTGAATTACAGAAAATTGGTTACTGATAAAATTTAAGTGAATAGTGAACAACACCAGCTGTACATGTAGTATATTACAAATTATTATTCTAGAAGGTGAAATATGGGTAACTGTCTGGTAATCTTAGCTTTAGTAGGTCTCACTAAAGTTAGCTTCATAATAGGGCTTTCTATGCAGTCTTCATACACGTAAGGAAATGGTGGAGCATTCAAAAATAAATAAGTACTGAATATAAAGTACCATCTTATTGTTATTACTTTATTTATGCTAGGGATTGGAAGTAGTTTATGGCCCAGTCTTTCTTTAGTTTCATCAATAGGACAATACCATAGAAAATGAACTCTTGCTCATAATGCTTCAACGGCTTTTCATTTTGAATAGAGAAAGACTTTAGGCACAATCTTGAAGAAGTGGTTGTACACTGAATTTTACAGTCTCAACTGGCATATTCGGAATTCCCAGCTATTTTTATAATTTATTGTCAATGTTTCTAGTTTAACGTGCTGCAAGAAATCCTTCACCTGAGCTTTGAACACATTTTGTGGTTTGGTAAGCTTTAATGTGCCATATAAAAATCCCTGACAATTTGATTTATGTGATTAAAAAAATAAATAAAAAGTAAGGTTAATGTTTTTGAGTGGAGCACATTGATGCGGATTATGAGTCCAGACGTAATAAAGAAATACTTACCTCTTGATGTTGTCTTAAATGATTGGCTATTTGACGATTTGTTCTACTTGTCAAAAAGTGAGGTTTGTTAGAATGTTGGTAACTAGACGAATTCACTCCTTGAAAATTCAATACGGAGGTAGTTTATATTCTCGTCTCGTACCATTAAGTCATCAACAGCTGTTTCATCTAATTGAGCTAATTTTTCTTCTTCATGACCTTGCTTTGAAGTGAAGGCTTGCTGAATTCTTTTTTAGTCTAATAGTCTGGGTCAATGGCTTGCCCAATGAGGTGAACTGTCGTCTTAGACATATAGTCTTTGCTACAGTAATGGCAATAGGTTTTTCTGGCATTTGCAATATTGTTAATGTTTTTCAGAACTATATAACTCAAGTACTTAAATTACATCAAAATAAATTCTTCAGCTGATGAAAAGCAATGGTTATTGACGAATTTATGACTGTTCCTTCTGTATGTGTATACTTCTCTCTATAAGAAATGCAGTCCCGTATATAGATAATATCGTAGCTGAGGGTGCTCACCGATGTAGGGAATATGCTTCGGGACGGAAACTACCAATATTTCGGTTGATACATAAATGCGAAAACCAAGGAGTAAATTATGACCAATACATGATTTTCTCCCCAAACTAAATAAAGAGTCAAAAATAGTTTTGTTCAATATACTCACAATGACTTCTTATTTGTGACCGATCCAAAAATTTAATTACAATACTTTTGACAGGAAAACGACAACTTCAGTGTCCGCATTTTTATTCCTCCATAAAAGGTTTTTATACTGTGGTAATACAGTATTGGATTATTGGCGAAAAATTGGAAGCCCCACGCCACAATTAGCCCCCTCCCACCAAATAAAGAGTTACTTAAATCAACATGTTATTTCCAGAAGGAACTTGTGGTGAATGTTCATCTATCTTAGAGAAAAAAAGTCCGTCACGCAGGGGCTGCGTGAACTAAGCAGATTTCCCACGTGAAGTTTTACAATAGAGAAATCTGCCTAATAACAGCTGTAGTAGTAAGATACCTCTAAACCTATTCACGAGGGACGAATAGTTATGAAGACGGCCGCCAGAGCTCACGGCGGAAAGTCCGAACATAGCCACTGCTGCCGAGCACATGCAGAATACAAATGCAAATATCTCAGTTAATATTCAAGATAGAGAATAAATGTACTATATTTATAGTAAATTTAATTTGCAATAAGATTCATTCTATACAGTTTTTCGATCCGACGCATAATAACGGAGATATTTCGAATTTTCAAAAATCCTCCCCTCTAAACCCCCCCTCCCACTGGTCCGATTTCAGCCGTTAACGAACTTGATCTTTCTTTTTACATAAAACGACTAAATATCGAATTTGGTATCGATCAAACAAAAATTGCGACCGCTAGAGCGGTAACAGACAAATATATATATATATATATATATATATATATATATATATATATATATATATATATATATATATATACAGTTTTGAACGGACCTCATTTTCGTCATATACTAGGTAGGATCGATGGACATTTGAAGAAATATTTCGAAAATCCCGTCATGAGTACAACCTCAATAGCTGATTTCCCTTAAGGGAAATCTGCTAAAAATTGCATGTAAAAGTATGATTCCAATAGGCCCAATGATGAAATATGTCGTCCGATATAATTAGGAGGCATTGTGGAAAATGCCCTTGTTCTAGATTTTAGATCCTTGTATCGCCAAATTTTGTTTATTACTTTACTTTTTTTTATGTATTGTAATATTAAGTGCATTCATTGTCATTTTTTTTTTTTTTTTTTTTTACGTCCACTTTATGCTACTATGCTAAAAGGGACGGGTTATCTACAGGTTACAATCCTTTTCTAGCCAGGTTGGGCACAAGGAGTTTCTGTAATGAGTTCGTCATTAAATAAATTTCCACTGCCCAGGGCGGGATTCGAACCCGCCACTTTAGGTCTGCCATGCGAGATTAGGACCAACGCCCAAACCCGCACGGCCAACCCGAGCCCCTATTCAATGTCTTTGATGAGTTGAATGAAAAATGCTCTTTCCAACCAAATATAAAGATTGGATTCGCTTATCGAAAAAATCCTTTTAGTTGAATCCTTTTATCGCCTTTGCAGTATGAATTGGTGTTTGAACAAATATTGTATAATTTATGTTTATTTATATTGGAGCGTTCGCAGCGAGGCGATATAGCTCATAAAAAAAACAACAACAAAAAAATTTATATAAAGAAAATACAAAAATGAAAATAGAAACAAGAAAAAATTAAATAATACAAACTAAATAACAGTACGCAAAATTTTAACAAAACACAACTAAATAACGGAACGCAACTAAATAAAACTGAACTAAATAATAGAACGCAATCAAATAACAAAACAACGAAAAACAACAATAAACACAAAAACAACAAATAAAATAAATAAAAAAAACATTAAAATCAAAAACAAAAAAAATCTTGTAAGGAAACTAGATAATTAAAAACTATAAAGACTAATGAAATTACGTAAACAATTATATACTTTCAGTGGATAAAAACTAAATTAAAATCATATAAATATAAATTAGTATGTACAATAAAATGAAGATTTCTAATATCTAAAATATTTACAATCATATGCTCTCTCTTTTTTTATCACACAGACAAGCATGCATACACACGCGCGCGCCCACACACACACACACACACACACACACACACACACACACACACACACACACACACACACACACGCACACTCACAAACACACACACAAACATACAGTAAAACAGTTTAGCTGGAATTTAAAATATTTAATTTAAGAAGGATTAAAAAGGATTTTAAAATGTAACAATTCTAAATTTGGGAGTATATGTTAATGTCATGTAAATGTTGGAGTATTATGGGATTGTGTGGGCTACCTTCAGTAAGTAAGTCTTGTAAGTCATGAGGGACCTTTAGATGGTCACGTCCTTTGCAGTCTGTTAGTACGTGTTTTATTGTAAATGGAGCATTACACACAATGCAGTTAGGCATTCTCATCTTTTTAAATAGATAACCATGGGTAAGAAAAGAATGACCTATACGTAGTCTCGTAAGGACTACTTCCTCTCTCCGTGTAAATACTTCAAATTTGTCACTCCATGTCTTAACTGTAGTTTTAATTTGTCTCAGTTTGTTGTCTGTTAATAACCAGTCCTGTTGCCATTCTTGGAGTATGTTAGTTTTAATGTAGTTTTGTAGGTCGTCCGAAGTTATTTTTTTAATGTCAGTATTGGTGTTTTTGTCGTTAGTTTTGCGAGCATGTCAACTTCAGTGCTTCGTCCAATATTCTGATGTCCTGTAGCCCACACCAATGTTATATGATTTTGTTGATTATGAATGTGTTCAAAAATGTTTGTTATAACAGGATGAGTGGAATATATGTTTTTTAAAGAGAGTAAAGAACTTAGAGAGTCCGAAAATAAAATTATTTGGCGATTTTGAACATTTTGGAGGTTTTCTAGAAATAGGAGAATAGCGTGTAGTTCAGCTGAATAAATACTTGATGTGCAGTTTAATCTTTTGGCATATGTGTGGTCGTCAATGAGTGCAGCAGCTGCTGTTCCAAAGTCAGTCTTAGATTATGTTTATATGCTGGTAATATAAATATTGTTTCTTATTGAAACATAATTATTGTTTCATCGTGCCATTAATGCATTATAATGTAATTCACTTCTTTTAATTCATTTTATTGTAATACGAATGACACTCCCCTTTCCCCCATCATGGTGCAAAAAATATTTTAGTGGGTGGTTCTCGCTCAAACTTTGTGTGATGTTTATTGTGGGATTGAAAAGGTGTTTTATAAAGGTTGTATTAGCTTTGTCAAGGTTTGGTTGGGGTTGGTGTTAGAGGGAGGGGTAGGTGTGCTCTGATATTTCTAGTACTTTCATACTTTTTGTCACAAAAAAAGAATATTTCTATCCTACTACTATTTTTATTTATTTATTTTTAGTTAAAACTTATTTATTTTATAGTATAGGCCTTTGGATGACTTTGGGCTTGTACTACTGGAAAGCTTTATGCAATCTTCTCCTGCTCGATTCCCCTTCCGTCGAAGACGGCTGGAAAGTACTTTAGCTGATTGTGAGATGGAAAATCTATCTGCTTCCCTATTGATTATTTTCTTTTTTGTCCATTCCCTTCTTCAATTTTTTCTCCCCTGGGCTACCGCATTTTCCCTCCTTTGTTAATGGTTCCACTTCTTTCCAGGTCTCTTCTTAGGTTGAAATTCTACTTTAACATCTAACCACGATGCACATTTTACTTCAACTCGTTCCATTGAGAAGTAGGCTAAAAAATTACGGTTTAATAGGCCCGTTGTCTCTTTATGTGTTAGTTTTCCAACAAAATGTATTTAATAAAAATTTGGTCGTAAATTTGACTGCTTGAATTTAAATTCAAAATCAAATGTCACAAATCTCTTCTAGTCGGCATTTTATTTGTTTTACCTAAAAAAATTAATAAATGAATAATTATAGTTCAAAAATATTTATTTACTGCACACAAATTAAAATGCGTTTTAATATCATTTACAGAAAATTAGTGAATGAGCAGATAAAAATCGTCATATAAATTTAATGTATCGCTCTACTTATTGTTACATATAGTGAAAGTATTATACAATGTAAATAACTATGTGTACGACTATAAACGTAAAATTAAATAATAATAAAACATACTTACCAAAAAAATGACCTCAGACTCGTTTCAGTTAAACACGTATTACCGAGATTTAATACACTTACAGGATGAAATAACTAGGGGTGTACAATATTATTCCTAAAAAAAAGTTTTGTAATTGTTGAAAAGTAAGAAAGGTATCCCTAGGGGTCAGAGAGGTTGATAGCAGGTAGCGCGCCCTTCCGGCCGTTATCTCATCACTCATGGTTTCCCTCAACTCTCCTCATGATCCTTAGGCTGAAGTTTCATGAATGCAAACATCACATCTTTTCATTCTCAGATGGTTCTTCTAACATTTGGAGCGAAAATCGTAGCGATCACTAGTGAGTCAACCTTTTCACACCTTCCCAAACATGAGTAATAGGTGTCAAAAAGTTTTTGTATTTAAAAGTGTATTTCTAGTTAATATAAATGCATATTATTATAACTAGTAGGAAGTTCCTAAATTATGTATTCCGTATACAATCAGAGAGACATAAATTAAAACTGATATACATGATGATACATATTATCTATCGTGTGACAGGAACGTAGATTAAAATGGATCAATAAGTGTCCGGATCGAGATGTCGGAAGCATGCAACTTTGAATTAACGTAGCTCAAAACAGTTGTACTTTATTTATGATTCAACTAAATTTTCAATGTTCAGATTCAGGATTAATATAGAAACAAAGAAAATATACTTGGCTTATAAAACAAACATAGTGAGTTTTTTTTTTGTACCATGATGGAGAAATCGGGATCATTGTGCGACTTATGTGGCGGCGACTTGATCTTATTAATAATAATTATGGTTTTAATTAACATCTTCCTAAATTAACCGAAATACTTAATTTATTTAACAATCTGTTTTCCATTAACTAGCAATTGCAATGAGTTTGATGAATTTATGTTTTTCCTTAAAAGTAAACCCTCACTACTGGTATTTCAATAAAATATGCCCACCATATCAATTCCATTAAAACATATTAAAAACAATCTCAATTTAGTAATTTTCAAGTAAAAACTATAAATAGTTGGTGGCCCAAAAGTTGGAACACTAAATTATAATATTCATATAACAAATGACTGTTTTAGCCCTCAAAAAATATATTCTAAAAAGTATTTATACACTTACAATGAGCGGATGTTAACGAAAGCAATAAATTATTGGACATATTGACTGCGAAGAATACCAACTATTTCTAATAGTATTGGTAATAATTAAAAAAGTCCGTCACGCAGGGGCTTCGGAAACTAAGCAGATTTCCTTACGTGCGTAACGAATTTGCATGTACCTCAAAATTTAAATGTTCAATGATAACAATGTTTGGTATTTAGGCTTCAAATAAAGCGCTTCATAACATAATACCATATTGTCAAAATGAGATAAGTAGGAGTGGGGGTTTACTCAAGATCAAAAACTAAAAAATGCAATTATCTCGGTTAATAACTTGATTATAATGAAAAATTGACATAACAACATATATAGAAAATAACATTTTCGATAAGATTGGTTTTATATTTTTTTTCAATCAGACTAATAATAACGGAGATATTAAGAATTATCGAAATTCTCCCCCTCTAAACCCCCTCCCCATCCTTCTCCTGGCCTGATATCACCTATTAACGAACTTGATCTTTCTTTTTACATAAAACGATTATATATGAAGTTTGGTAACGATAAGACAAAAATTGCTAGAGCAGTAACAAACAAATATATATATATATGTGTGTGTGTATATATATATATATATATATATATATATATATATATATATATATACATATATATATATATATATATATATATATATATATAATATATATATTTATATTAATAATATATTTAATTGTAATATATTTTGAACGGACTTCATTTTTGTCATCTCCTAGGTAAGATCGATGGACATTTGAAGAAAAATTTCGAAAATGGTGTCATGAGTACGACCTGACTAGCTGATTTTCCTTAAGGGAAATCTGCTAATAAAGCACTGAAGGCATTCTTCATTCCCATTAAAAATTTACGAAATATTTCACAACTATATTTCGAAAACTAGTACCATTTCTTGGCTTTTCACCGGACGTTCGTCTAGTTACAGAAGCATATTTTCTATGTAACGACTGTCTTTCGGGGTGTTAATAAACTCTGATCATTGCGGAAGTGAGAAAATTAAGGAGTAATCTTTAAAGACTAGAAGGTAGAGGATTTCCTCGGTTGTGGAACATTACTTCCGGAATCGGGGACTGATTCGGTTTGAGGCTATTAAGCTGGAAGGAAGATTCTCAAGAGCTTTATTACCTCGATTAAAGCCAAAGTTCGAAACACTGATTAAGGAGATAGACTGCTGGAAGAAATTAAAAGTTGAAAGCAACGACTTAAGTCTAGAAACATTTTGTGATTTAATCGCAACTAAGTAGTGTTATTTCCATCCTCTTTTACTGTTACCTTCTGAAAGTAACAGACTAAGATGATTATAGGATGAAGAACCTTCACCCTTTTTATGCAGACGTACTTGGCCTATATGACATATATAATCTGCCATTATTTACGACCATGTTCATACACTCATTTTTATTATTTCTACTTAATTTTATATAGGTTTCATAATTAAATGTTTATTGTGTGTGTGTCTATATAAATATATTTACATTGTTTTTTTTGTTTCGTCGTTACTAATAACGATAATGGCATAAATTGTTTCATAAAAAACTAAAGGTTATGTTCGTTAATGGCTGAAATCGCACCAGGAGGAGGGTGAGGGTTTAGATGGGTTACAAAAATTCAAAATATCCCCCACATAATTAGTCACACTGAAAAATGTTACATAACCAATCTTTTTGCAAATTTAATTAACTGCAATTGTTGTCCTGTTTCTTTTCCCTATCTCTAATATTAATTGTGACATTTGCGTTCTAAGAGTTGTTATGCTATATCCATTTGTTAAGAAGTCAGCCTTGTACTACTGAGGCTACATGGAACGAGTTTTCTACAGGCTACTACCGCGTTCAAATCGGGATGAGACTCAGGATTTTATTTAGTGATTCTGTCACTGAATAATGTCCTATTGCCCATATGGTAATCGAAACCATTACTCCATATTTTCCAAGTTTATTAAGACTAACTCCATAACTCACATGGCTAACCTTAGCTCCGTATTTATGAAAAACCTCCGTTACGCAGGGGCTGCGTAAACTAAGCTGTTCCCACGTCCGCCAAGTATTTTCTTTTATCTAAAAAGTAAAAGTTCAATGAGAACCATATTTGATATTTAAACATAAAAAAAATACTTCATGATATAATAGCTTATTGTTAATATGACATGAGTAGGAGTAGGGGCTCACTCAGGTGTAAGCATATAACAACATTTATAGAACATTTAATTAGGAATAAGATTGATTCTATACAATGTTTCAATCCGACGTATAATATCAGAGATATTTCAAATTTTCGAAATACCCCTCCAAACCCCCCCCCCTCCCACTAGTTCGATATTAGCCATTAACGAACTGATCTTTAGTTTTGTATGAAACGCTTATATATATTGAGTTCGGTTACGATTACATAAGAATTGCTACCACTAGAGCGGTAACACACACACACACACACACACACACACACACACATATATATATATATATATATATATATATATAATTTTCTATGGACCTGATTTTCGTCATCTACTAAGTAGGATCGATGGACATTTGAGGTATTTTTTTCGAAAATCGCGTCATGAATACAACCTCTATAGCTGATTTCCTGCAACGGAAATCTGCTAAAAGATAAGTACATTTGTCCTTTAACGCTCTAGTGGTCGTAATTTTTTATTGATTAGTAACAAAACTCTGTATTTAAACGAATTTGTAAAACTAAAGATCAATCTATTTAATGGTTTGCGCCAGACCAACGTAGGGGTGGGGGTTGACAGGAGGGGAATCGAAAATTTGGGTTTGAATGTTATATAACGAATTCTGTGGCAAACATAATTTTTGTTTATATATTTTTCGTAAGACATACATATTCGTGTAATGTTAAGTGTGTGATTTGTATTTTTTTTTTGTAGGGTTTCAGCCTTCAGGAGGCCCCCACTTCTACTCATTTTTTCAGCATCCAGTAAACCCACAATTCTACTTATTCTAGTCACTAACCATCTCATGTGTATCATAAATTTAAATTCTTGTCCACATAATAAGCTTCTTACTCGGGGAGAAATATATAATAAATGATCAGATTAGATCACCAGCACATACTCGAACATAATCTGCTTATTTTACGCAGCCCCTACGTAATTGTCTTATTCTAGAAGGAGTTGGTATACCTGGACTGAGCATATTGGTGAGTTTAAAAATATATTGTTAAGCGAATATGATTGTTGTGCCACTGAGTTTGATTAAGAATCGGACTACGAGAACGCAAATCAATGTGATATGGGTGATCCCCTCCAAGTGTTTTTTTATACACCCATGTCCCATTTATTCCGCCATCGATTGAAATATATGTCAGTGGGCACTCTGCTGGCATTTAACAACCATTAAAAATCGTCTCCAAGGAAATCAACTATCTTTTTCAATGTGGGTCAGAAGGCGTATAAAGATTCAATCCACTGGACATCCCATTCTTGAAATGCGAATCGTTCCAGTGATATTTTTTTTTTTATTCGGGAGGAGAGTCGAGAGAGGCTGAAGGGAGTGTCACCTTGGCCAGCGGCAGGTCTCCACGGGTTGCGTCAGAGATTGTGCAACGGGGTCGCGGGGGTTTTTATCCAGCTTGGCTTTGGCTCTGGAGGTGGTCGGGGGCGGCTTCCTCTCCGTTACGCTCCGCCGATCTGACGTCACAGCTGTCACTCTCTCCTGAGAAAGTGACGCCCGCCGTGTCTTCCTAGTCCGCCCCCATATCTCTCACCGGAAGGACTCTCTCGTCGCCATCCTTGCCGGTATAAACGAGAGTGGTGATGCAAATAAATGGGACCCCCTGCAATTTTTCCCTCCACAATTCTGTTGATTTGGACTGTCACTGAGCCATCATTGAATTATTAGATAGGGCAACAGGGAATTATCAACACTACGTAGCTACAATTAGTCCATTGTAGCGGCATGGTCCTATTTATTTTGTACTTTTGTAACATTTAGCTTTGTAAAAATGTTAATATTTATTTAATTTTGTAAAATTATATTCAAACATGTTAATAGATGAATCACCATTGTAGCGGCATCTCAAATATATAATAATACAATTAGTCCAAGAGGATATAATATTGGTTCTGGATGAAGAATATGCAAAAATTGATATTTGTACTTACAAATGCCTCACAATTTAAAAGAACTAATGCCAAAGGGGAGTCCATACAAAGGTACTATTCTCGAGCATTTAAAGGCTGTACACTTTTATTTAAAAATTTGAACGAGTGATATATTTTTAATTTAAGTTTTACATTTTTATTATATATATATATATATATATATATATATATATATATATATATACTAGCTCAGATACCCGGCTTCGCCCGGGAATTGATTTTCGGCTGAATGGTGATGGTATTTTTAGCAGATTTCCCTTGAGGGAAATCAGCTATTGAGGTCGTACTCATGACGCGATTTTCGAAAAATTTCTTCAAATGTCCATCGATCCTACCCAGGAGATGACAAAAATGAGGTCTGTTCAAAATTATATATATATATATATATATATATATATATATATATATATATATATATATATTTGTCTGTTAACGCTCTAGCGGTCGCAATTTTTGTTTGATCGTTACGAAACTCGAAATTTAGTCGTTTTATGTAAAAAGAAAGATCAAGTTCGTTAACGGCTGAAATCGGACCAGTGGGAGGGGGGGTTTAGAGGGGAGGATTTTCGAAAATTCGAAATATCTCCGTTACTATACGTCGGATCAAAAAATTGTATAGAATCAATCTTATTGCAAATTACATTTACTATAAATATTGTTCTATACATATTTTCCATATCATGAGTATTAACCGAGATATTTGTATTTTTTGTAATGAGTTCCGCTTTCAGTAAACCCCTACTCCTACTAGGGACATATTAATAATAAGCTGATATCTAATGAACCACCTCATTATTAGGTTAAATACAAAATATTGTTTTCAAGAAAGCTTTATTTTACGAGGTACAAACAAATACGTTCTGTTGACCCCCCCCCCCCTTTTTTCTTGGACTACAAAAATCTGAGTGATTGAGATAGAAATTATTTTGATTCATTTCAAATTACTCCACTAACTATAATAAATAGTTTCCAATAAAAATTAATATTTTATATTTAGATATATTTCTTTAATTGTTTGTTTTTCCGGTCTATCTATCGATACTGCACTACAAGGTTGGCTAACCTGTTTGTTTACAATCCAGCCGTATTCCGTTGTAGGGACTATTAACTTATATTGTAAATTCACTGAAAGATTTCTCATTGCCGTTTGTAATTATTCACTAATATTCACGGAAGTGTTACCTGTATGTATATTTATCTATTGTAAACCTTCGCTGGCTAACCTGCTTGTTCCTTAATCATGTGAAAATCTCATAACCGTCTGAATCGTATTTTGCCCCCCCCCTTTCTATTTTCTTCCCGGATTCCTAAATTTGGAATGGTTGTGATTAAAATTATTCTGGTCTATTATTAATTACAGTACTAGATATAATAAATAGTTATATGAATAAAATTTATAACTTATATTCAAATATATTTCCGTAATTACTTTTATTTCCGGTAAAAGCTGGCTAACCTGATTGTTTAGAACTCAGACTGTTTGCTATCAGGAAGGTTCTTACCATTTGACTTGCCCTTTATTTGTTTACTTAATATTCACAGCAGTATTAAGTCTTACAAATAATGGATATTCTGTGGTACTATTTAGTGCTGGTGTAATAAGTGTTCAGAGCGCTGCTACCATTAACGGTAAGTCCATCTTTTGTGTTCTTGTTGTTTTTTGATTGAATTGTTTTTAATTTAATCTCGGAGCCTAACGGACGAGAGTTACTTTCCCGCCAAAAGCTAGTTCGGCCGTTTCTTTGACTGGCTCGGCTCTCGTGAAATTTCTCTATTGTAAAACTTTACGTGGGAAATCTGCTTAGTTTACGCAGCCCCTGCTTGACGGACTTTTTTTGGCAAGGCTTTACTTTGCATACTATTTTGACATTTACCCGGCCCAGTGTTTATGGTTAATACCCGTTATTGGACAGGATTTATTAATAATAAAATTAATTTTTTATGTAAGACTTCACTGTCCTCCATATTGTCATATTTCCCGTCTCCTGTGCATTATGCAAAGATTTCAGTTATTAAGGACAAAATATTAACATAGATTTGAATTCATTTTTCCAGGTGAGGTGCCTGGTAGTTCAAATTAGAAAGAATTGTTGAGTATATCAATATTTCTACGCAAATTACTTGTTCCACACATTGTTCCTGGAGAAATGTATAAAACAAAAGTTACTCTAAATAACAAAGTAAACAACTTTTATTGTTGCGAATTTATATTTCAGGCCTCCCCTATAACCCCCACTCCTGTTCAAACCTAAAAACTTTAATATAGCTTATAATCATGGAAGAATTAATGCTGATTGACATACCGAGTTTTGTTAAGTTCGGTTCAATCGTTAGTGCCCAATAAAATAGTTGACTCCCGCTTTAGTTTCTAGTGTATATCTCGTTTATACTTTGTTAAAAGACAAAAATGAATATCAGAAAAGTTACTTCAAATTAAAAAATAAACTACTTTTGTCATGTACATATTTGCAGAAAAATGAATAGAAAACGAAATACCGCTATTTTTAATCTCAGGCCTCCTTTACAACCCCCACTCCTGCCCGTCCCTAGAAATGTTGGTAGGGCTTATCGTAATGAAGGCGTCAGTGCTAATACACATACCGAGTTTTATTTAGTTCGGTTGAGTCTTTTGTGCCAAATAAAATTGTTCACTTCCGCTATAGGTTTTAGTCTATATCTCGTTTATAATTTGGTATACGAAAAAAGTGTATATAACAAAAGTTACTCTAAATAACAAAATAAAGAACTTTTGTTTTGTTCATATTTGCAGAAAAATGAATAGAAAACGAAATACCGCTAATTTTAATCTCAGGCCTCCCTTACAATCCCCACTCCTGACAGTCCCTAGAAATGTTGGTACGGCTTATCGTAATGAAGGCGTCAGTGCTAATACACATACCGAGTTTTATATAGTTCGGTTGAGTCTTTTGTGACAAATAAAATTGTTCACTTCCACTATAGGTTTTAGTCTATATTTCGTTTATAATTCGGTATACGAAAAAAGTGTATATAACAAAAGTTACTCTAAATAACAACATAAAGAACTTTTGTTCTGTTTATATTTGCAGAAAAATGAATAGAAAACGAAATACCGCTATTTTTAATTTATGGCTTCCCTTATAACCCCCACTCCTTTTCGTCTCAGTCAAAATATGCAAAGTAAAGTCTTGCCGAAAAAATACCATCATCATTGCGGCTCAAATGATTTCCCGGGCGAAGCCGGGTACCTTAGCTAGTATATATATATATATATATATATATATATATATATATATATATATACTAGCTCAGATACCCGGGGCTTCGCCCGGGAATTCATTTGAGGCTGAATGGTGATGCTATTTTTTAGCAGGCTTTACATTGCACAATATTTTGACATTTACCCGTCCAAGTGTTTAGGATTGATACCCATCTTTGCCGTGGTTTTGCTAATAATAGAATTATTTGTTCGATAAGGCTTCACAGTCTTTGATATTTTTATATTTCCCGTCTCTTATGCATGTAAATATGGTGAATTTTTATTTCAGGCCTCCCTTTTAACCCCCCTCCCGTTCGAACCTAAAAATTTTAATATAACTTATAATCATGGAAGAATTAACGCTAATTGACATACCGAGTTTTGTTAAGTTCGGTTCAGCCGTTAGTGCCCGCTAAAGTTTTAACGTATAACTCATTTATACTTAGGTATACGACAAAAGTGTATATAACAAAAGTTACTCCAAATAACACAATAAACAACTTTTGTTATGTTTATATTTGCGGAAAAACCAATAGGAAACGAAATATCGCTATTTTTAATTTCAGGCTTCCCTTATAACCCCCACTCCTGCCCGTCCATAGAAATGTTGGTATGGCTTATTATAATGAAGGCCTCACTGCTAATACACATACCGAGTTTTATTTAGTTCGGTTGAGTCTTTTTTGGCAAATAATATTGTTGACTCCCGCTATAATTTTTAACGTATAACACATTTAAACTTCGGTATACGACAAAAGTGTATATAACAAAAGTTACTCTAAATAACAAAATAAACAACTTTTGTTATGTGCATATTTACCGAAAAACCAATAGAAAACGAAATATCGATATTTTTGATTTCAGGCTTCCCTTATAACCCCCACTCCTGTTCGTCTCAGAGAAAATTAATATAGCCTAAAGTCTAAGTTGGGTTAGTAGTAATATACATACCAAGTTTCATAAAATTCGGTTCAGCCGTTTATGCGTGAAAAGGTAACAAACAAAGCAAACAAACAAACAAACAAACAAACAAACATACACGAAAGAAACAAAATGCAGATATGGTGTCTATGACATGTGAAACGAAAAGTTATCGTGAAATTTCGCGAAAAAAATCAATGTACAGACAGAGGTTACAATTTTATATATATATAGATAATTGTCTGTTAACGGTCTAGCGGTCGGAATTTTTTCGTATCACTTTCTTTTTTTTTTCATATTTTGTGTAGTTTGTTGGTAGTGTTATTTTTGTTAAGTATCTTCGTTATTTTCTATTTTGGCATTTTTTTTTATTCTTTCTTCATTTCTATTTTTGTGTTTTGTTGTACTTTCTCGTTACCTATTCCTTTTTTTCTTTTACTTGTTGTTCTTTGTTGTTTTCCTTTTTTTGTTGTGAATCTATTCTATTCATTGTTTTCTATTTTCATCTAATGTTCATGGTAGATACTTGTTTTTGTTGTTTAGAGGAATAACGCCCTTGTTGTTGTGATACTTCGAAATATAATAATATATAATATAATAATATAAACTATAATCATTTTAACAAGCAGATGGATTAATCAGTAGTAATTTGTAAATAAATTCGTTGACATTCTTAAACCTGAAATGACACTCTGTGGAAATGTAGCCTTTTGGCATTACCTTAAACCCTAGAGTGGTGGCTCAGGTTAACCATGTGAGATGAGACGTTGACCTTATTGCATTCGGTAAGCTTAGAGTGGAGGGTTCATGGGCAAAAGGAATTTATTTAGTGCTGAAATGACTAAATAATGTCCTTTGTCTCAAAATGTCATGAGTCGAACCTCGATATCTGAATTTTCTTGAAACAAATCTGCTTTGTGATCATACAGTCTGTAATATGTAGTTTTCGCATGTATATCGTGAGTAAAATCATAATCTTGGAATGGCCAATATATCAAAGGAAATTGACCTTAGAAATAGCCAAAGAAATGTTTTAGAAAAGAAAGTCTGCCATGCACGGGCTGTGTTAACTAAGCAGATTTCCCAAGTGCGTCACGTATTTGCATTTATCTCAAAACACAAAGGTTCAATGAGAACAATTTTTGGCATTTAGGCTTCAAATAATGTGGTTCATAATATAACAGCCTATTGTTAATATGACATGAGTAGGAGTGGGGGTTTACTGATGGCCAAAAACCAAAAGATATAAATATCTCGGTTAACATTAAAGATATTGAAAAAAAACGTACATAGCAACATGTATAGAACATTACATTTGCAATAAGATTGGCCCTATGCAATTTTTCGATCCTACACATAATAAAGAATATATTAGGAATTTTCGAAATTTCACCCCTTTAAACCCCATCTCCCTCCCTGTCCCATTTCAGCCATTAACGAACTTCATTTTTATTTCTGCTTAAAACGTTTAAATATCAAGTTTGGAGACGACCAAACAAACATTACAACCCCTAGAGCGTTAACAGACATATATACATATAATATTTCGAACGGACCTCATTTTCGTCATCTCCTAGGAAGGATCAATGGGCAATTTGAGAAAAGCCATAAGGGAAATCTGCTAAAAAGGGTCTTTAAAATATAGTCAACTTTAGATACTTTCTCTAGCTGAAGCCAGACAGATTCTAGACAGATTTCAATATTTTCTTTCTTATTACTTAGGATGAGTGATATATATCACCAAATAGGACAGTGCTTTCTGCCATGTTGGTGGTGTTATGGAGGGAGAGTTTTGCGAAGGTTACCTAACAGTTGTTTGTCCTTCACCTTGACGTTGCTTACTGGAGTATCACTTAGTAGTATTGATAACTCCAGCAAACCTTACATACTGGACACACGATCCCCGCACAGAGCTCATTTCTGACTACTGAAACTATCTACTAAAACTCCTGGTGTTTCAGGACATTCAAAGCAATAGACAGGCATGGTCTGTCATTAAAGGTTTATTTATACACCGTAGGTTTCGGAAAAGCCTAAGCGCTTAATCAACCGGCTCAAAAATTACTGTCCAAGGAATATAACTCATATTATTTTTGAGGCTTCATTGCTTGAGGCGATGGACATATAAACATAGCATTTAAGTAAACTATTACTCGAATACACATTGAAAATTATCTTTCTTTATAAATTGTATTATCGATTCTGCAAATGTAATTTAAAAGGCCTATTATATACTTATAAAGGTGGAGACTTCTTCTATGGATTACTTCTTATTACCAACAGTTTCTTTTTTATTTTTTTATTTTTTTATTTTTTTTTTTTATGAAATTTCATTTTTATTAAATTATATAGAACAGTTTAATAGTATTTATTGTATATTTATATGTTATTATACGAGGAGAAAACGGAGGATGGCAAGACTAAGAAATACCAAATTACTTGTCCCCAATCCTAAATAAAGCTGTGGATCAGAATTTAATGTTGATCAGGGTTCTTAGTTCTTTAATTAATTACTGTAAGCATAACTTGTTTTTGAAACTATTTTTTCGATTAAAAAAAAAGGAGTATATTAATTAGCTAGACTTGTTTAAATAATATTATAAATTATGTTTTCTACTTATATATTTTTTTACCTCATATATTTTGACATAAAAGTATATCCTGAATACCTCATTCCCGCTGGTAATAGTAAATCAATATATAACGTATAAATTGACACTACATTCATTCTTTTAATACAAAATACATCTGCAAAGCACTTCTCCGGGCAGACGGTAGTAAATTCGCTTCAAAGAGAGCATATACCGTTTTTGCTAAATTTCTGGTTATGGAGGCGCGATAATCTTTTTTACTTTAGGCCTCAGAATTCGCCCACCATTGTAAATACACATTATAAAAATGTATGGGTTGTCAAGGAGACAACTTCTTGCCTCCAACTATATTAGCAAATATATTGACGGAGCCTATTGTGAATTGTTTCGCCATCTATCTATCTGGACAATTGCCAATTGAAGCATGCTGATGACTGCCTATTAACGGAACGACTCTGGGCAAAGATTTCATTTCACAAATAAGAACACAACCAGCAAATAGCATGCAAGACACAGATCGCTCCTTGGTCAAGGCTGCCGAATATGGAGCTGCATAAGAAATCTTTACCCTTGTTCTTTTGGTTAGACAAGACTCTGTAGAAATTTGTTTGAATATTGGGTGATATTTGTAAGATTTGAGGTGGGGCACCGATGGGCTAGATAAACCTGCTGGAAATTCTGTCTTGATCGGAAAAAATCATTCTTCCCTTTATTATTTCGCTTTATATATATATATATATATATATATATATATATATATATATATATATATATATATATATATATGCACCCAAGACTGTAAGTATAGAAACTAAAAGACTTCTTTTCTGAACTAGAGGGCTACAATTGACATGCATCAAAGTTGGCTTTGTTCTCTCGCAATGAAAGCTCTTACCATGTATAATCTACAAAAAAATACGAATTCGAAAATTATATGAAACACATGAATTCCAGGGGTAATTGGAAGTACTGGAATATTTAGGGGTTCCTGCACCTCACGAAGCCCCTTATAGTCTTGCGGTTTTGTCTGTCGTGAGTTTACTTCGAAAGAGTCGAAGTAAATTCAAGGAATTCATCATATATTTCAAATTTGTTATGGTACACGAAGTGAGTTTTAACAAACGTCTCTTGCCTGCAATTTGAAATCAAATGTGGTATGGGTTCTTGAACAATCCTTGTGAATTGCCCTCATATTTTGATACATCTATGGAAAGCTCTCGCTGGCTCCAAATAAAAGACATTTCGGCGCTGAAAGTTTGAAATTCCAAAATGACCGGTATTTGGCCTAGTTGCACGTGATTTTGTTGCTATGTTTGCTACGTTTTCGAATAAATACTCTGCAGCTACATCCTTTTATTTCAGTAATAACTGTGTTTCCTAAGCTACTGATAATAAATTCAGGAAGAAAAGCTTCAAAAAGTTCAGGATTTTTCTTCAAGAAAGTTAGTCTCATTAAAAGTTAATGTAACAGCCATTGATTCTTTTTAGACAAAATAATTATAAACGTATACAATTAGATATAGCATTCCTTTCTAAACCACCAAAAGTTTAATACTCTTTCTTATGTTAAGAACCATAAAACAAATATTCCTATTCTAATTCAGAAGAATAGTTTGACTCCTTTTGCAAGGTATACGTTTTGAATGCATTAGTGTACGAGGGAATTCCCATTCTTTCTCTACTAATGCATACTTCTTCGAATTAAAAGAAATAATAAGTATTGTAAGTATCCAAACGAAATATAACAACTTTTTTAGTGTTAATGTTATTCTCAACGGAGCTTAAGGGGAACATGTTATGTAACAACTGTATAAGTTGTGAAGTACGAATTTGAAAATATGATTTCTAGCTTTAGGTCATGCCATAATTATGACAAATGATTGCCTGAATGGAAAATTAGATAACATAGGCTGCTTTGGTTTAATTCGGCCAACGCGGTCAGAATTGTATTTATTATATAATGCTGATTTATTCATTAATCAAAACCTGAATTAGTTGTTTTTATTGGTAGGAAACAATAAATAATGAGCCTCTGAAGGTTTATTTTCCCGTTAATTATATCCAGCTAACATTTTTTTTATTTCTAGTTCGTATAATTAATAAAAAATGCAATAGTTAGTCTATTTTCTCGTTAATAATTACTTAAGAATAACAACAATACTTAATAATATTAATTATGGGAATTGATGTAATAGTGGTTGTTGGGAGAAAAAATTAATATATGAGATCACGTGCTCATTGAAAATAATTAACAGTTTTAAAAATATAAAAATAACGAATCTAGATTTAATTTAATATCCATCTTTACCAATTAAAATATTGGGATATAGTTTATTCTATAATGAATGTACGTGAAACTGGATGAATTTAATATTTCTTTTTATAGTCTTCAAGGACAGAATACACTCTAATTAAATATTTTTTTATATGTAAAATACAGAATCAAAAAAAAAAGTATTTGTGTTATAATTTCATTTGATTTGAACTATAATTTTTTTTTTGACCCAAATTAGGCGATAAAATGTTTTAATATTCTGTGATAGAGGTCAAATTAAAATTTCCTTCAAGCAGGTGCTTAACGCAACAGATTTCCCTGGAATAACACTCTTGTGACCTCATCTCACAACATATTTTCAATTTCTATATTAAAAAACGATTAGTAGAAAAGGCGGAAGTGTGGGGGGAGGGGGATATTGAGGGCTGAAAACGAGAAAGAATGAGTAACTTGGTTAATATTTCAGTTACGAAAAAATGCAATTCTTTTTATTTTGGATCCAAATATTTTTCGGGTAAATCACAAACACTTTTTTATGGCTCCTAACAATTTATTTCCTAAAACGCTTAGCGCTTTCGGGAATTATTGGGTATGGGAATAAGTTTTAATTGTTTTTCCATACACAGTATTGATGGCATCACATACATTTCATCTAACCTTTCGATACATGAGTTTAAAAGGTGGTGTGTATGTCTGGTGCTAAACACAGTTTCAGACTTTTGTTTGGAGTAAACAGCAGCTATTCATATCACATCGAAATACAGCGTTCGCGGGAAGTTCTCCTCTACAATCCTTCGAAGAAAAGTGCTGCGGAAATGGGCCATTTGCTTGGCAATGTTTATAGCAACCACGCTTCATCAGAGACAACTTGCAGATAATTTGTTTTTTCTTCACTTCTTCTTTAGCTTACATACACACCACCTTTTAAATTCATGTATCGAAAGGTTAGATGAAATGTATGTGATGCCATCAATACTGTGTATGGAATAACAATTAAAACTTATTCCCATACCCAATAAATTTCCATCCTCAGAGCGTCAGAGCGTAGGGCGTGACTATAGAGTTGCTACTGCCGAAGCACTCGCAGGGTTTAGCCCAGTAGCAACTCTATAGGCACGCACTACGCTCTGACGCTCTGAGGATGGGAATTTAATTCCCGAAAGCGCTAAGCGTTTTAGGAAATAAATTGTGAGGAGCCATAAAAAAGTGTTTGTGATTAACCTGATTCATCACCCTCACCACCAGCTAAAAATAAATATGGGCCAAATATTTTTGTATGTTCTTCACATTTTCATAGCCACCAATAAAACACATTTTTCGCACAAACTTTAGTGATTTGGCCCTACATGTTTCGTGGCTTACATGCCACCTCTTCAGAGGCTATCCCTTTTCAAAAAACAATAACATGAATTTAAAACAATAGTAACATTAATTTAACTAAACCCTATGATAATTCTTTGCTAGATATTGTATTAATAAGTGCCTACATATATGAGATATTTTTTAAATCTACTTACAGATTGCTACTTACATTTCTCATTTGCTCGTTTCCCTCTTGTGTTCGTTACGCTGTCCTCACTGGAGAGGTAGTTGAGTCTGAGGTTCCAGAAGTAGGTTAGGTCAGATGACTATAGAAAGATAATTTACACGTCAACCTCGCACTCGATTATGTCGCATCATAATTAAAAATCGATTATTTGAAGATACAATGTTATAGAATATATGATTGAGGTATTTAATTTCTGTTTTTTTCTTCTTTTTTTTTCTAGTTTTTATCATGTGAATATTCTCTTTTACTTTTTTGTTACTATTATTTCTTAATTTATCAATTATTTGAACTTTCAAAAAAGTTAAAATAATTGATAAATAAATAAATAATACTAAAAAACAATAAAAGGGAATATTCACAATAAAAAAATAGAAAAAAAAAACAAAAAACAGTAACTAAATACCTCAATCATATATTCTATAACATTTTATCTTAAAATAATCGATTATAGAGAGATGAAAACATTATACAAAAGTTAGGATGGTTTTATTGTTGTCTCAACCAGTGGAGAGCTAAGATTCACAGCTCAATTGTAAGGAATCCAAAAAAAAATCAGCTCTTCCATCTGCCAGTCTGGCAAAAACACAAGGAAAAAAAAGGATAGTAAACAAAAATATTTCCAGTTCAAAAATATGTTGAAACACTGCTAGTGCAATCTTTCACAATCAGACATTTGGCACCAGTCAGTTGACAAGCAGGTGAAGCAATAACTAAATAGATTTCCCACATACGGGAATGACATGTCAGGTTCTTTTTATTATTTCATCTGGGCTAAGGAGCATTTGTAAAATTGACTAGACATTCAAATTAAATATGAGTGTGTACAAGTTACCCTAAGAGAAAATTGGAGTACATTGCAGTCATAACTGAATGATGAAAACTAATAATACATATAACTCTCTGTATATTCGAGCTAATGAAAAATCTGTAAATTACTTAAAATGTATTAAATATTTCGTATTGAACTGAAATATGGCGTATTTCTACGTTTGTAGTACATAAAATTGATAAATCTTGTTATCGAACGCTGTTCGATCATAAAATATTACAATATCTAAAAAATTTATTATATTACATTTTTCGAACCGATTCATGGTAATTATAACCTACATATTTCGAATTGTTTATTTTGCCCCCCGCTAACGCCTCCCACTGTTAGGGGGGGGGGGGGCAACGCCTAGCCCCTTCCTGGTCCAATTTCAATCATTGCCGACATACATTTTTAGTTATACAGAAAACGAGTTTGGTAAAGATCAACAAAAATTATTACAGCTAGAGCGCACTTTTCTTTGAATATGTTTACCTAAGAGATAATAAAATAATTGAAAGCAGAATACCGGAGGTATACAGATTAACGGTATGGTGTTTATAAGTTGGCTTATCTTAAGCCACAAAGTTTTATCACAATGTATTTGAAGGTAAGTTTATATTATATAAAGAATTCAGTTTTCAAAGATGGGAGAATAGTTATACGAACAAGTACTTTCCTGCAGAATCAAGTTGATTTGAATTTGAAACAGAAAGTTTTGTATTATGATGCTGCATATGAATATACATTTATTTATATATTGGTAAAAGGGGAACTTTTAACGAGGAGCACAATGTTTCAGCTAGTATTTTAAAATAAACACTAACCAGTCGTATAGTCTCATTTCTTTCAATTGAATCCAACTCTCCTGACCTAAATATAAAATACCTGGATGACATGAAGCAGATCCTAAACACCGGGTCCGAGGAAACTAAAATATAGCGGTCCTTCATGAATATAACATGTATTTGGAGTTGGAAGCTAAGGACAGCTATTACCATTGCAAATATCAACCTTACAGACCACCATAAGGTGAACCTATACACTTCAGATTCTGTAAAACTCTTAAAAATACTTGGTCTTAGTATATCACACTATAAAAGCTACTCGAAAACTAATGAACTAACTTTCTGTCATAGGCCTCTGTAGTTATCTGTGGAAGAAAATCCAGTAAAAATTAAGTAAAATACATATTGTACCGAATACAATGAATGATTCTATAATGGTCTTAAATTGCATTGGATGAACTTACTATAATATTGTTGGATCTGCAAAGATTGCACGCAAGGTATGAACAACAAGCCAGCAGTAGGCGAAATGTTGCACTCTGCAATAGCTAATCTCGGATAGATGCAGCAAATCGCCTATCTAGTTGATAGTACTATCAAATTTCGACTAAGGTTTTGAAGGATAAAGCTGCTGAAGGCAGCTGGGAAAGACAGAGAGCCTGCTGAATAAGCTGAATGATATCCCCCAGGTTCTGAGAGCCTCTAGTCAGCAGGACTCAGCCCTTAGCACCTTGTTCCTATAGCACACACATAAATCTTAGTATAGCTTAGTAACTAGGATTAACTAGTACGAGCAACTAGATATGATTACCAAGTAATAAGGCTTGTCTATGATCCTTCCCTACTAGTTTATACGAGTTGCCTAGTTTTAAACTGTTTTCTCAATTATTATTCATTTAAATCAAGACTATTCATTCTCTGAATTGAGTTTTAGCAAATTTCGCTTAAGTAAATTAGCTATTGAAGTCGTACTCATGGCACGATTTTCGAATTTTGTCTTCAAATGTTCATCGATCCTAACAAGGAGATAAGGTCTTTTCAAAATTATATAAATATATCTATATATATCTTACCATTCTAGCGCCCAAATTATTGTTTTATCGTTACCAAACTCGATATATAAGCATGGAGAACTAAAGATCAAGTTCGTTAACGACTGAAATCGGACCAGTGGGAGGAGGGAGAGAGGGTTAGCTAGGAGGAATTTCGAAATATCTCCAAAACATTGTATAGAACCAATCTTATTGCAAATTAAATGTACTATAAATTTGTTATATTCATTTATTCTCTATCTTGAATATTAACCGAGATATTTGCCTTTTTCGGTTTTCAAACTTCAGCAAACTTACACTTCTACTCACTTTACATAAACAAAGATTATAACAATAATCTGTTATATAATAAACCACATTATTCGAAGCTTATATACCAAATATTGTTTTCAAGAGACCTTTATTATACGAGATACATGCAAATATCTGGTGACCCCCCCCCCGTCTTAAGTTCTTGGACTACTAATATTTGAGAGATAAAATTTTTCTGATTCATTATAAATAACAGTACTCGATGTAGTAAATAGTTTTCAAAAAAAAAATATATATTGTTACGTTTTTATTACAAATCCAGTAATAAACGTTGTTAATAAGAGTTCTTTTGGATTGCAAAATTAAACACACATAAGTTCACAGTTTATCACTGCACAATTTATTGTACAATACACAATACTCTTGGTTACTTATTACTACTCACAAAATTACACTGATAGTGTCACTGTCCTTCAGATCACACAGTCCAAGAATTCACTCACGGTCACTGTCCTTTACTTCGCGGCACTGCACTGTCTTAAACACGCCATAAACTGTTACTTACAGACACGGCACAACACTGTTCTTCACGGCACAACACTTTACCGCACTGCACTAAGTCGCGCTGAACATCCCTCGAAGACCGTCGAGCAACCACTGAACTGAGGGGTACTGTGAGAGTCCCTTTTAAATGCTTGTAGAAGTGTCTAGGCATAGAAGGTTCCAG